>OY752137.1:5217055-5839701 GCA_963573275.1 Caenorhabditis uteleia
TTATTATAATCTGATATGTACTTTATTTTTAATAAAATGAAATGAAATGAGTTGAACTGATTGGTCTCTGATTTTTATTCACACAGTTATAAATACTTTTTTTGTTGGTATGCTAGTTTTTGAAGCATTTTTCATTGTTGATGTTCCAATTGTCGATTTTGAGATTCTCAGAAGAAAAAACTCCAGATTTCTTTGATTTTTGCCCAAAGTTTACCAAAAAACGATTGATCCTTTTCTGCAACCACTTTGTGTTCTGCAACCATTATAAAAATCACAGGATTCACATTTCGCCAATTCTATGACCATACTCTTTTTTTTAATTATCGTTCATACACACACCTGTTCACCGCAGTACATCGAGGGGAAACGAGTGTGTTAAAAACGGTACACGCGCTAGGGAAAAAACTAGGAGGTTTTATGAAAAAATAATGTTACCACTGAAATCCTCGTATTTTTCTATATTAGAATGGCTATGTGCGGAGACTGAAACTCTATAAAATGGGTCTCACGACGAACCAGTTCAAATTTGACTATGCCCCTTTGAACTACAGTACTTCTTTTCAAAATAAAAACAATTTTTTCATAGATTTTCTTGAGTTTTATCGCAATAATTACTTATGAAAATGGTTAATTCGAATTCAAATTTCGAAAAATGGTGAGAATTCAATATTTGTATGCGTTTTATGATAAATAATAAATCGGTCTCGTATATCGCGCCAGCGTCTGCATTATTGCGTGACGCAAACACTTTTCATGTACAGTAACCCAACCCACTTCCCCTCGTGAACAGGTGTGTACAACTGTTATCACTGTTATAATATTGAAATAAAATCTTGAGTTATACCATAAAAACGACGTATCCTGAAAAACTATCACCTGCTTTCTGTTACGATTGAATAATAAAATACCCCATAATATCTCAGCCAAGCAATTCTCCATAAAATGAGTGAATTGGATTTTAGTAAATACAAAAAATATTCAACCCGAGATTTATTCACAATAATAGGTGACTATTATGATCTGACAATCTACAAGTACATTTATCACTCATTTTTATTTTTCTATTATATTTTCGGTATTTTATTCACTATTTATATATTTTATCACAAAAAAGTGCGTTTCAGATTTGAAGATGTCTAATTTTTATTTTCAGCAAAAATATCTGAAATCTTTAAAAACCTACCACATAACATCAATGGTTCTTCAAATAATTCTTGTGCCTGCAATATGTTGTTCATATTTTCATGATTTCAAAGAAATGTATTACAACAGTGGTGGTTTAACTTTTATTTTTGTAAGCCTGAGGAAATTTTATTTCGTAAAAAAGTAATTTCAGGCGCTATTCGGTTATAGCATGAAGTTTCATTTAACGTTGTCCTTTTATTGCTACATTCTTCTCAATAATTTTATTTACACATTTCGCTTATTTTTTACTACCATTTTCACAAAAAATGTTTGCCAGTATGGTTATAAAGAGTAAGTTATACCGTGAAACTTGTAAATATCATAAAATATTAGGGATATAACACAGTTTATTGCAACTATTTGTTTTTCAAGTTTCTTGTATTATTATGGTACACTTTTATAACACTTTTATTTAAAAAATTGTATTACTTGTAGGTTTTGGGCGTGCTTACTTCAATTTATTCTGGGAATTTGATGGACTGCTTCTTGATAAGTATATTCATCCATTATTGTTTATTACCGTACCTATGGTTTTTGTTTGCTTTTATAAACAAGAAAAAGCTGATAAAACTCAATTGATGATAATATATCAGTTATCAGTTATTTTAGCACTTCAAATTCTATTAATTTTAATTGATATTATCATTCATATAAATATCGATCGATTGACTAGTTTGAACTTCGAATTGGAGAAAGTCGCGGTCTTGTTTGTGACCAGAGGCATATTTTTTGATGTTTTTCCATTTCTCAATGCATATACGGTTTTTATCACTGATATGATAATGAAATAAAATAAATATATATTTTTATTGTCCTCAGAAAAAAAAATAATGAAATGAAACAATTTTTTGATATTCATATTTTTTATGACATTTATTAATAAGATGCTACATTTTTTATGACTATTTTGATTTAAAAAATTTGTTTTTCAAAAAATACATGTTTATTCTAATGAGAGTCGAAATTTCTCAAAAAAATGTTTTCATTCTCTGAAAAAAATGAGTGACGTTGATGACGAGACTATCAGCAAAATTATAAATGAGTATTCCGGGTGTAATACCTACAAACTTATATATCCAGTGTTTTTAATGTTTTATTATACAATTGGCTTGATTCTTACATTATATTATTTGATAAACAAAAATAGGGTCTATAATTTTTTATTGTCCATTTTTATTTTCATTTACAGCGAGAAAATCTGAAATATTTGAAGTTATTCTACATTTTTTCGCTTGTTATGGTTATAACTACAGGGCCGTGTACTTTTATAGCGTCTTATCGTTATGTGGCTGGTTGCAATAATAATACGGAATATTTTATGACTATGGTGAGTTATGAAATGGAAAAAGAAATATTACATGAAAATGTTTATCGTAAAAAGTTATAACGACCTAAAAAATTATAGCCCGGTTATGTACAAGGACCCACATATCGTCACAGCTTATATTTTTATTGCTTCATCCTTCTCAATAACACTTTTTATATTTTTCGATTATTGTTCAAAATACAATTTTTCATGACTTCACGAATCCCTAGCTGCTGTGAGTAAGTTATGGCCATAAAACTATTTTATAACAAAAATTATCAGGAATTTTATGCAATTTATGATAACAAGCGGAATATCTTGGTATTTTTATTTTGAAGGTAAACACTTCGAAATACTATTTTCATAACAACTAATGGCTTTAGGTACTCTTGAAAAACTATATTGGGATTTCAACGGTGTTTTGATTGACAAATATTTTTCACCGATTTTATTCATATCAGCATTTATGTTGTTTTATTGCATTTATAAACAGGAAAAGTGTGACAAAACACAATCAGTGGTAATTTATCAGTTATCAGTTATGTTATTAGTGCAAGTTTGGACAATAATGATTCAAATTGTATTTGTCATTTTTATCAGAAGATTATCTAGTGATAACGAAAACATAGTTGTGTGGATAATATGTAGACGAATATTTTCTCATTTATTTCCTTTCGTGACTGTTTATACTGTTTTTATTAACGATATTGTTATGAAATGAAAAAAATTCCTAAAAGTTCGTTTATAAGAGGCGCATGTGATAAAAATTCTATGAAAATTATTCAGGAGCATCAAATTATTTCATGAAATAAGAATTTTGAACTAGAGCATGAGTTTTTATAACATGTTGTTGTAATAAAGTTCAATATGCTATCAATTTAATTTTATTATCATATCACATACAAAAACTGTGATAACATTGATAAACGGAAATAATATGAGAAAAAACGATCTGGCGATTTCACTAGCTATAATTTTTTCACCGGCAACATCTTTACTATGAAGTATATCAAACTTCAAAACCATGATAGTTTGCACAAATAAAAGAAGTATGAGAGCTAATATAATAACAATCATATCTTTATCAGTTCGGTTTTATCAATAGTTTTAGTTTTATAGACATGATAAAATAGCATCATTGTGGATATCATTAATAAAAAATGTGTATGTTTTTCGATGTAAAGTCCATATAAATCTAATGTTAGATTCAAATCATGATACGTATCTGCAAAAAGTATGTTGATTTTTTGATAATAACTTATCAACTTTACAGATAAAAAATGTATACAGGGAAAATAAAAATGTTGATAAAGACTGACTCAGGCTCCTGAAATTTGAGATTTTTTTCCATAAAAAAAATTTTTTTTTTAGAAAATTTACATTTTTATTTTATAACCCCATAACCGTGTTTCCTCGGGGATATTGAAAAATATGCAAAAAATATATACAGTGAGGTTTAAACCGATAAAACTGTGGAAGGGATAACAAAAAAAAATATGGGACATAAATGGCGGCGAATTCCTAAAATTTTTATTATATTGGAGTTTTATTTTCATAAAATTTTTACAATAGCTTCCACGAAAAAGTTTTTGTGGTTGGAAGGAACAAAACCAGCAAATAAAAGAAAAATATGAATAGTTATTATTGGTATAAAATAAATTTGTAAAATAATTGAAGTTATGTAGTATATTTTGAGCAATTTCAAATGTTCTTGCTATAAAAAGTAACATAAAATTAGCAAATGTTATGACGGACCTTCTTCTTATACACAAAATTATGAATAGTGAGAAATATGCCAATAAAATAATAAATCAATATAAAAAATGAAAATAAATATTTGTATCTCGGTGAATATACATGTTTGAGATAATCTTGGTAGTCGGTGAAATTTTCCATTTATGCAAAAAAAAAAGGAAAAATTTCCAAACCAGTGATTTGAAAACGAAAAAAGCATGAAAATTTTTTGAAATCACCTGTGAGAGCTGAGAAATTTGAAAAAAAAATTGTGTTGCTTCATGTTGATTTTTCGGTTTCTTGGAAAATATTTGATATCACCTGTTTTTTATCATAACATTTGTCATCCACCGAAAAAATGGAGTCAAAATCTTTCGTCGATATTCAATGTCATAGAAGATGAGAGATCAAGCAGGTTTTTCATTGATCAGATAGTGATATCATAAAAAAAATTATCAGGATCAGTGAAAATATTAGGTTGGCTAATAAGTTTTTGCCTTTTTTCGAAGGTCGAAAACTTTGACCGTTTTCTCAGTGGAGAGATGGGTTTTTCAAGAGCTTGTTTTTCTATCAGAAGCAGTAACACTCATACACAAGTACACTATTTCCATATGATTCTAGGCTCTTTATTCGGGTGAGGGTGCCACATTTTCGCCGATCGACTTTACGGCACTTTCAGAATTTAAATTGTCATTGAATTTTTCTTCATTGAAGAATGCTGATTTTCATTAGTAGGTAGTAACAATATATGACTAGGACACCCCTTAACATATTGCTGGCCCAGATTGATTTCAAAAGTTCATGCTGGTTACTTACGTTAAGATGATGAACTTTGCCGACGATGGCAAATGCGTGTGCATTCGAGTGCATTGCATACTTTGGTCAAAGCCAACCAGTACCAAACTAAATATGAACAGTCAGCAGTTTTGGGGGTACCAATCACACATGTATCAACAACCGGAAATCCATCGGTAGTAGAACAAAAGTGGGTGATTCATACCTCACACTTTTGGGGGCCTTGACGAAAATCAGAAGGTGGAGAGTAGTTTACATCTTTCTACGTCATACATGAGTTACGGATGATTGAACAATATCAATTGAGCATATGATAAGGTGGTCCATCACAAACATTTTGTAAGAGTGAGACAGTAGCGGATCGCTCGGATCAATCAGTAGACGATGATAAGTCCGATCTATACCCGAAAAAGCCGATATTGACCAATTTGGAGGTCGTTATGACCAAACAAAATGTGTGAGCAACTAGATGAGGCCAAAAGTATAATCACCAATGTCTATACAAAGTACGCATAAAACATCATAACCTTAATTCGATTCTTGCATGGAGCACGTGTCGGAATGTTTTTCCTTCCTGGCAACATCAGGTCACATATTTTTTGAGATGCGTATTCTCCCCTCGTTGCATTTGGATGACCGATTCTTAGTTACTCGATGTACACACAAGACCTTGCCCTGTCCTACTATTATTACATTTCTAATATCCAGCGATGGGTTAACCTGCAGAATTTCAATAATCAAACAGGTGTCAAAAAGACATTTGCTCAGTTGACGCTTCCTAGCTGCCCGCCTGCTGGTTGAAAGGGCCCCACCAATTGCCTGTGCGTTGGTGGAAGACTAACCATAACAATGGTCAATAGTTTTAGTTTCTCCTAATTCTCTGGTTTTATTGAGAATCGAATGAAAAAGTTGTCAAAAAAGGCAAAAACTTATTAGCCAACCTAATACATACATATATATGACAACAAAAATTTAGTTTTTTTCTTTTAAAAAATATTTATAGTTAGATCAATGTATAGGTTTAACTGACATTTTCAAAGTATTCACCTGCTAAATTTTATGACACAACTCCAAAAATTATTTCAATAAAACCCATAACTTCATTGATATGGACGAAGAAAACTATGAAATAAGCGAACGAATTTCATCAAAATATCTACGCCCTATATTTTTCTCATATCCCTTTCCAATATTTATATCTATTTATTATTCCATCGGTATACTGCTTATTTTTCACAACTTGGCGCATAAAAGACTGGTTTGTTGATATAGTTTCATTTTATGAATTATCACAATTTTTTATAGCGAGAAAACCTGAAGTCCTTGAGAATCTACTACATATTTTCAACATTCTATCAAACTTGCTATATTCCAATTATTATTGCATGTAGTAGCTTTATTTTTACTAGGCCAAGTAGCCCGTTTGTTAATCCTCTTTCTTTTGTAGTAAGTTGACATAAAAATGTATGCCAAATCATGAAACACGACTTTTTCCAGCTATCAGGATTACCATATACGTTTGCTCTTTTCTTCCATTCATTCATCCTTCTAAACAACACTTTGTACATTATCCGTGTATTTTTCAATATCCCTGACATAAAAATTTTCTGCGGATATAAAATAAATCTGTGCGTTTTATCATAACATTTTATGACATAAAATCAATCATTTTAGAGAAATTCCACAAGTTATATCAACTGTCTGTATATCGGCATATCTTTATATTTATGGTAAAAATAGTATTTTTCATTTCACTCGAAAAAAGTACATCATTTCAGGATACATCAAGAATTTCGATATACTCTGGGATTGGAATGGAGTAATGCTTGAAAAATGTATCCATCCATTTCTGGCGATATGCATTCTTCTATTATTTTATTACATTTACAAGCATGATAAGATAGATAAGGATAAATCTATGATAATTTATCAGTTATCAGTAATCTTATCAGCTCTCACATTATTGATATTTGTGCAAACTATACTTGTCCTGAATATCGATATACCTCGTAGTGAACACTACGAACATGAAAAAAGAGTTGTTTTCATGGTAGTTAGAATGATATTTTTCTATATTTTCCCATTTATCAATGTGTATACAATTTTTATCAGTGATATGATAATGAAGTAATCGGTTTTATTGGATTCATATTTTTATTGAAGTTTTGAAAATAAATGGAAAAAACTATTAGAGAAGTTTCCAAAACTATACGAAAATTAGAATTGCAATGTTGCCAAGGTTCCCAAATACTGTGCCCAGTTCCTAATCTCATCCATCACCGATCCATTCTCCTTCTTCTCCTCCTTCCCACGTCCTTCCTCCTTCCTCAACTTCTCCACAAACATCTTCGCCGCTTTTCTTCTACCTTCCATACAATGCTCCTCATTTCTTAAAACTATTTCATCAATAAACGACTTGGTTCTCGGACTAGTCCTTCTTCGATTTTTCAACACCACAAGTTCCGCCCTAGCGTCTTGAACAATCTTCCTCTCCTTTTTTGCTGTTTCCTTCAATTCCTTGAATCCACCATCACCCAATAGACGTTCAAATGCCTCGAGTCCATCTCCAACCGACTGTCCCTGATGATCTTGACCCTTTCTAATCTCTTGATAGGCATCTTTTAGATCCATTCTCAATTCCTGTGGTACTCCTTCCAATGTACACAATGCCATCCGGTACTTTCTCAATTTCAGCAGACCATTTTCAGAATGGAATTTCCCACACAACCTTGCTCGCTCATTTTTCTTCTTGAACACTTTCAATGGTAGGATGATATCCAATAGTCTATTGACAGTCAGTGGTCGCAGAATTCGAGCATCTGACGGTAGTTTTGATGGATAAGCTACCGGGTCTTTGACTCTTTGATCCCATGAAAGCAAGTTATCACCTGAGAATCGCTCAGCTTCCCTCAATAATGGCAGATCCAAACAATCATGAAGATCCCTAGTATCCAAAGTTTGTTCATCCAAGTTTAATTCGTAACGACAGTGGTTTGCAAGGAGCCGATCCACGTGATCATAGAAAAATTGGCACTGGATGGTTTTTGAGAATTCAAGAACTTTCTGGATCTTTTCGACTGAAAATTGAAGATTCTAGGTGGAAAATATGGGTAGCAACTTACTGATTTGAGAATTTGATCTATGATAGATGAGATCAAGAAAAATGATCAATATATCAAGTGGAATGTTATCAGCTGATAGGATATCAGAACTTGCCGATGTTCGAAACGATTGACAGTAGTGCAACAGCAACTGAAATTACAGATTATTACAGTATACAGTAGATCAAAACATACATCTCTAGACACATTGAATTTTTTGTCATTACAGCTTAAAATAACGTCCTTGGTTCCAGGATACGGTAGATCACTCGTGTTATCAGTTGGTGATAAACTGATAGTTACAATAAAAGAGCCATCCTTCAGACAAAAATCACTCAATTCGCTGCTCAACATGAACGTTGGACAACCAGCTGATCTCTGATAGGTGTTGAACTCTCGAGCGATTTCAACTGATTTGCTGAATTGAGGATTGTGTCCGTGGTGCAGAAGGATATTCAATACAATCGTTTCACTCCAATACTTTTCCTTGTCGTTATCATTGGACTGAGTGCTGATATCATTACTATCACTGATAACACCAATTGATACGTATGATGTACCATTGTATTCTTGGATGTAGAAATACACATCGAGCTTCATACCAAGAGCGTTGATAGTGTATTTGTTGGGCAGACTGGGAATCCGATACTTTTTTGAAATTGTCATTTCTGGTGCAGTTTTATGAGGTCGCTGCAATAATATTTTTTTCTGGGAAATCACAAACTCACTCACCTCCACTTCATTCACTTTGTGATATTCTATCCCATCACTATTCTCCCAGAAATCCATTTCCATCATTTTCTCGATTTTCTCCGAGCTGTGTCGAATTCCATACTTTGTTTGCATCATATGATACTTCCGAATTTTCTCAACTGAAAAATAATTATGACAAGTGACTGATAAACTGATAATACCTGTCAGATCAGTTTCGATACTTGTCTGGTTATCAATTAGTGTTATGAAATCATCATAATCCACTCCAACCAAAAAAACACCACCGAATGATGCACCGAATCTCCTGTCCAGTGTTTCGGAAACCTACAATTATTCTTATCATTATCAATTTATTATTTGATACTTACTGATCGATTAATCGCAAATGTCTTATTTCCAATTGTTATCAAATAATCGTCAGAAGTCTTTTGTTCAGCTTTCTTCACCCGGTGCGCATCAGTGATGACCAAATCTGCACTGATTACAATCTGGTGTTCATTGCTGAGTGAAGGTAACCAGAGATATTCCGCAGTTTTCATCAAATTGGAAAACTTGAGTTCACATCCATTCGACCATTCTTGACAGGTGTTAATTTTGAAAACGGCGCATTTCGCTGGACCCGTATGTTGTTTGACAACAAATTTGAAGCGATGATTTATCCCATCTTTAATCACCGTCGTCCATAATTTCCTGTAAACCACCATATTTCGAAAAAAAATCAAATCTTACCAAGTAGTATTTTCTTTTTCCAAAATGACTTCCGTTGTTTCATCCAACTTTTGGCACCATGTTGCTTGTAAGACATCCGGCGTTTCCATCTGAAAATTGGTGTATTTTATTATCTTAGGCCAAAAAATGGTGGTTTAATAACAAGAAAACAAAAAAAAACGAGAGAGTGGAGAGTGCACGAAATAGCGAAGGGGTCAACGGTCAACAGATTGTTCTCGAAAAACAACATGTAAAACGATATTAGATTCATTTTAATGTGAAATAAGTTTTGATAGAGTCATACAAATAGTAATTTTTTCGTAGAATACAATTTTTAAAACAGTTTTTCAATAGGTTCAGCTGTTTTTCAGTTATAGGCCAAAATCGGTTTTACCACGCTCTCGAAAATTCGAAAATGCGCGGGTGTGAGGGAGCGTTCTGTCTGCGTCTCTCGTGTACTGAAAAGAGCACTGTAGGCGTAAAGTGTTTGCGGATTACGTAACTTTGCACAAATCAAAAAAACATGTCTGCAATTGATTCAAAAATCTAGATTTTAACCATATTAAAATTACAATTACTGGCTCAATTTCTTCAATTATTGTCTGAAATTTGTTATTGTATCCACTTTTACATATTTTCCATGTTATACAATGCACCGAAAACAAGAAACACTGATTTAGAATTAATAAAAAATTTCAGTTATTCTAAAGAATAAAAATAAGAGGACTTCAGTGAAAACTTAATTTTTTCATGAAACATTCTAGTTTTTTTTTCATTTTTTCCGTCCTGTCATCATTTACCAATAGCCACACAGTTCCTAATTGTTTTTTTGTTTTACATAATAAAAGCATATAATTTTAGGAAAAATCCAGAACGATTAATTCTGCATAATTGAATTGAACAATATTGAAAAGATCGCCTTCATTTAAATAAATGTATATTTGCATTGTTTTATTAGAAATCTACAAGCATGATAAGATTGATAAATATGAATTTATGATAATTTAGAATTATAAAAAAATTAAAATTGCAATGTTGCTAAGCTTCCCAAATACTGTGCCCACTTCCTAATTTCATCCATCACCAATCCATTCTCCTTCTTCCTTTTTCCACTTCCTTCCTCCTTCCTCAATTTCTCCACAAACATTTTCGCCGCCATCCTTCTACCTTCCATACAATCCTCCTCATTTCTCGCCAATATCTCCTCAATCTTAGATATTGTTCTCCGACTTGCTTTACCTCGATTGTTCAACACGTCAAGTTCCCATTTAGCGTCTCGAACTATCGTCCTCTCTTTTTCTGCTTCATCCTCCAATTCCTCGAATCCACCATTGCCCAATAGTTGTTCAAATGTTTCAAGTCCATCTCCAACTGAGGAGCTGATATATTGATCTTGCTCTCTTATCTCTTGATAGACATTTTGCAGATCCATCCTCAATTCTTGCGGTACTCCTTCCAATGTGTACAACGCCATCCGGTACTGGCTTAGTTTCAACAGACCACTTGGAGCACTGAATTGCGCACACAATCTTGATCGCTCATTTTTGTTCTTGAACACTTTGGTAGGTAGAATGATATCCAATAGTCTATTGATAGTCAGTGGTCGCACGAATCGAGAATTTGTTGGCAATTTCGGTGTGTATGCTTCCAGATCGGCCCGCCTGTTCATCGGAATTCTCTTAGCTTCTCTCAACAATGGTAGATCCCACTTTCTGTCGAATATTTTGGTATCCAGGTGTTCACTACGATACCGTTTTGCAAGAAGTAGATCCACATGGTAATACAAAAATTGGCACTGGATAATAATAGAGAGCTCCAGAACATTTTGGATGTTGTCGACTGAAATTTAAGAACTTTATGGAAAATTTATGGATATTAACTTACCGATTTGAGAACTGGATCTATAATAGATGATATCGAGTAGGATGAGTAATATACCGATTGGAATGTTATCAACTGATACGTTATCAGAGATTGTGAAGTTGCAGAAATATGGGCAGTAGTGTAACAATAACTAAAAAATTTATATCATTACAGTATAAGGTAGATCAAAGCATACGTCTCTAGACACGCCGATCCGTTCGTCACCACTGCACAAAACAATATCTTTGATTCCCGGATATTGCATATCACTAGTGATAACAGTTGGTGATAAAGTGATAGTAACAATATACGATCCATCTCTCTGACAATAATCACCCAATTCATTGCTCAACATAAACGTCGGACAACCAGCAGATCTCTGATAACTATTGAATTCACGAGTGATATCAACTGATTTGTGAAGTAGTGGATTGATTTTGTGGTGTAGCTGGATATTCAATCCAATCATTCGACTCCAATACTTGTTATCAGTTGGCTTATCACTGATAACACCAATCGATACGTATGATGTACCATTGTATTCTTGGATATAGAAATATACATCAAGGGTCATACCAAGAGCGTTGATAGTGAACTTGTTAGGTAAACTGGGAATCCGATATTTTTTAGAAATTGTCATTTCTGGTGCGGATGCACGTGGATACTGCAATCATATTTTTATCGAGTTTGGAAACAAAAACGTTTCCACCAAAAAATCACTCTAAAAAATCTTAAAACTTACCATCACTTCATCCACATTGTGATATTTTATATCATCACAATCACCCAAAAAATCAACTTCCATCATTTTCTCGATCTTCTCTGAATTGTGTCTGATTCCATATTTTTTCTGCATCAAATTAAATCTACGGGCTTTCTCAACTAAAAGATAATCATGATAAATGCTGATAAACTGATAATACCTGTCAAATCATTATCAATACTCTCCGGATTATCGATCAATGTGATAAAATCATCATAATTCACTCCTACCAATTCCACTTCAGATAGTTGATGCCGTTCACAAAATTGAAGCCCCAATGTCTCTGATATCTACAATTATTCTTATCTTTATCAGTATATCCGTCGAAACTCACTGATTTATGGATCGAGAACCTCTTATCACCTATAGTCATCAGATAATCTTCATCAGTCCATTCCTTCACCGACTTCACTCTATGTTCATCATTGACGACCACGTCTACACTGATAACATACTGATGTTGGTCCTTGATCCAATGTGAAACCCAATATTCCGAAGTTTTCGTCAAATTGGAAAAGTCGAACCAATTTCCTTGCGAGCTCTCTGCTCGTTTTGGCCGATACTGCTCTCTATCGGCGAAAATGATGAAAATGGCGGATTTCGTTGGACCCGTGTGTTGCTTGGCAACGAATTTGAAGTGAGCAAATCCACGCTTGTCTCGAATCACGGTTGTCCATATTTTCCTGAAAATCACCATATTTTGCCAGAAAATTGGTCAACTCTTACCAACTAGTGTCATCCTTTTCCAGTATGATTTCGGTCGTTTCATTTAATTTTTGGCACCATGTTGGTAGTGGGCCAGTTGGTTTTTGCATCTGGAAATTGGTATATATATATATATTGCTGGATTTGAAGGTGCATATGCAATAGCGCTACATTACAAAAAAAAACACATTTTTTTACTTACCGTAGTCGTAAGAAATACAGTTGAAAAGCTCAAATTTTTGAAGAAAACAACTTTCTTTTTTTGGAAATATACGAGTTTTCAAGCGTTAGAGTGAGGGTACGGTAAGAGTACGGTCAGTAAAAAAACGTTTTTTGGCGATTGGACGTCCTGCGAAAATGTAAATGCGGGAATTTCGTGTGGTTCAAACCATTAAAAAACAAGGAGAGGAAGAGAGAGAGTGGAGGGTGCAGAGTGCACGAAATAGCGAACGGGTAAACTGACGACGTATCGTTTTTGAAAAAAAAATTGAAAGAACAATCGATACATTTGGATGTAAAATAATTGAAAATATAGCGCTGTAGATAGTATTTTTTAGGGTAGAATCTAAATTTCAAAATTGTTTTTCAGAAGGTTCAGCCGTTTTTAAGAAATAGGCCAAAATCGATTTTACCGCGCACGCAATGAATTCGATACTAAGCAAGAGAACAGAATAGAGAGGGGAGAGGTGTTCTATCTGCGTATCATGTGTACTGACTGAAAAGAGCACGCACACCTGCTCCACACCTGTTTCTACGGGTCAAATGAGTTGGGTTACTGTACATGAAAAGTGTTTGCGTCACGCAATATTGCATACGTATTTACGAGATCACATGATTATTTTAAAAAAGTTATCTTTTCATAAAATATTTTAGTTTTTTCCCTAGCCTGTGTACCGTTTTCAGACAAGATCACAGCGGAACATTTTATTCAATGAATCATTATTGTTCGATTGGCACAAATAAAGTATGTAAATTCAGGAACATCCTAGAACTAATACATTCTGCAAAATTGGATGAGTAATTGTTGAAATATTCACATTTATTTCATAATAATCATCATTGCATTGTTTTATTACACATTTACAAACATTATAAAATTGGTAAGGATTCACTTTTCAGAATTAGAAACAAGTTAGAATTGCAGTGTTGCCAAGCTTCCCAAGTACTGTGCCCACTTCCTAATCTCATCCATCACCAATCCATTCTCCTTCTTCCTCTTCCCACTTCCTTCCTCCTTCCTTAACTTCTCCACAAACATCTTTGCCGCCTTCCTTCTACCTTCCAGACAATCCTCCTCATTCCTCGCCAATATCTCCTCAATCTTAGATATTGTTCTCCGACTTGCTTTACCTCGACTGTTCAACACGTCAAGTTCCCACTTAGCGTCTCGAACTATCGTCCTCTCTTTTTCTGCTTCATCCTCCAATTCCTCAAATCCACCATTGCCCAATAGTTGTTCAAACGCTTCAAGTCCGTCTCCAACTGAGGAGCTGATATATTGATCTTTCTCTCTTATCTCTTGATAGACATTTTGCAGATCCACCCTCAATTCCTGTGGTACTCCTCCCAATGTGCACAATGCCATCCGATACTGTCTCAATTTCAGCAGACCACTTGGAGCATGGAATTGCCCACACAATCTAGCTCGCTCATTTTTGTGCTTGAATACTTTGGTAGGTAGGATGATATCCAATAGTCTATTGACAGTCAGTGGTCGCACGATTCGAGCATCTGTTGGCAATTTCGGTGTGTATGCTTCCAGATCGGCCCGCCTGTTCATCGGAATTCTCTTAGCTTCTCTCAACAATGGTAGATCCCAATTTCTGTCAAAAATTTTGGTATCCACGTATTCACTACGATACCGTTTTGCAAGAAGTAGATCCACATGGTAATACAGAAATTGGCACTGGACAATAATCGAGAGTTCCAGAACATTTTGAATGTTGTCGACTAAAATTTCATGATTATATGAAGGATGTATGGATATTAACTTACCGATTTGAGAGCTAGATCTATAATAGATGATATCAAGTAAGATGAGTAATATATCGATCGGAATGTTATCCACTGATACGTTATCAGAGATTGTGAAGTTACAGAAATATGGGCAGTAGTGCAATAACAACTGAAAATTTTTATCATTACAGTATGAGGTAGATCAAAACATACGTCTCTAGACACGCCGATCTTTTTGTCACCATTGCACAAAACAATATCTTTGATTCCAGGATACTGTAGATCACTAGTGTTATCAGTTGTTGATAAGGTGATAGATACAATGTAAGATCCATCTCTATGACAATAATCACCCAATTCGCTGCTCAGCATAAATGTCGGACAACCAGCTGATCTCTGATAACTGTTAAATTCACGAGTGATACTAACTGATTTGTGAAGTAGTGGATCGATTTTGTGGTGCAGCTGGATATTCAATCCAATCGTTTGACTCCAATACTTGCTATCAGTTGGCTTATCACTGATAACACCAATTGATACGTATGATGTACCATTGTACTCTTGGATATAGAAATATACATCAAGGATCATACCAAGAGCGTTGATAGTGAATTTGTTAGGCAAGCTGAGAATTCGATATTTTTTTGAAATTGCCATTTCTGGTACCGGTTCATGTGGTTGCTGCAATCATATTTTATCAATTTTTGGAAACAAAAACGTTTCCACCAAAAAAATCATTCCAAAAAAATATAAAAACTCACCATTACTTCATTCACATTGTAATATTTTATATCATCACAATCACCCCAAAAATCAACTTCCATCATTTTCTCAATTTTCTCCGAATTGTGTCTGATTCCATATTTTTTCTGCATCAAATTAAATCTACGGGCTTTTTCAACTGAAAGATAACAATGATAAATGACTGATAAACTGATATTACCTGTCAAATCCATATCAATGCTCTCCGGATTATCGATCAATGTGATAAAATCATCATAATCAACTCCTACCAATTCCACTTCAGATATTTGATGCCCTCCACAAAATTGAAGCCCCAATGTCTCTGATATCTACAATTATTCTTATCTTTATCAGTATATCAGTTGAAACTCACTGATTTATGAATAGAGAACCTCTTATCACCTATAGTCATCAGATAATCTTCATCAGTCCATTCCTTCACCGACTTCACTCTATGTGCATCATGGACGACCAAATCAACACTGATAACATACTGATGTTGGTCCTTGATCCAATGTGAAACCCAATATTCCGAAGTTTTCGTCAAATTGGAAAAGTCGAACCAATTTCCTTGCGAGCTCTCTGCTCTTTTTGGCCGATACTGCTCTCTATCGGCGAAAATGGTGAAAATGGCGGATTTAGTTGGACCCGTGTGTTGCTTGGCAACGAATTTGAAGTGAGCAAATCCACGCTTGTCTCGAATCACGGTTGTCCATATTTTCCTGCAAATCACCATATTTTGCCAGAAAATTGGTCAACTCTTACCAACTAGTGTCATCCTTTTCCAGTATGATTTCGGTCGTTTCATTTAATTTTTGGCACCATGTTGGTAGTGGGCCAGTTGGTTTTTGCATCTGGAAATTGGTATATATATATATATTGCTGGATTTGAAGGTGCATATGCAATAGCGCTATATTGAAAAAAACGCATTTTTTTACTTACCGTAGTCGTAAGAAATACAGTTGAAAAGCTCAAATTTTTGAATTAAAAAAAACGTTTTTCCAATGGAAATATACGAGTTTTCAAGCGCTAGAGTGAGGGTACGGTAAGAGTACGGTCAGCAAAAAAGAAACGTTTTTTTGGCGATTGGATGTTTTGCGAAAATGTAAATGCGGGGATGTCGTGTGGTTCAAATCATTAAAAAACAAGGAGAGGAAGAGAGAGAGTGGAGGGTGCAGAGTGCACGAAATAGCAAACGGGTAAACTGTCGACGCATCGTTTTTGAAAAAAAAATTTTTAAGGACAATCGATACATTTGGGTGTAAAATAATTGAAAATATAGCGCTGTTGATAGTATTTTTAGAGGTCGAAAAAGATTTTCAAAGCTGTTTTGCGAAAGGTTCAGCCGTATTTATGCCAAAATCGTTCTTACCGCGCTCGCAATCAATTCGAAAATACGCGGGAGAACAGAATAGAGAAGGGAGAGGTGTTCTATCTGCGTATCATGTGTACTGATTGAAAAGAGCACGCACACCTGCTCCACACCTGTTTCTACGGGTCAAATGAGTTGGGTTACTGTACATGAAAAGTGTTTGCGTCACGCAATATTGCAGACGTTGACATGATTTACGAGATCACATATTGATTATTTAAAAACAGTAAAAAGGGATGAAAAGAAGATTTCTCATCATTTTTAATATCTGTAAAATTGAATGAGTAATAGTTGGAATATTCACATTTATTTTTAAATATTCATCATTGCATTGTTTTAATACACATTTACAAACATCATAAAATTGGTAAGGATAAATCTATGATAATTCAGATAATTTTCGAATCTATGCAAAAATCAGAATTGCAGTGTTGTCAAGCTTCCCAAATACTGCGACCAACTCCTAATCTCATCGATCATCGTTCCATTCTTCTCTTTCTCCTCCTTCCCACTTCCTTCTTCCTTCCTCAACTTCTCCACAAACATCTTTGCCGCCTGCCTTCTACCTTCCATACAATCCTCCTCACATCTCGCCACTATTTCTTCAATAAACGACTTGGTTCTCCGACTAGTCCTTCCTCGATTTTTCAACACCACAAGTTCCGACATAGCGTCTTGAACAATCTTCCTCTCCTTCTTTGCTTTCTCCTTCAATTCCTTGAATCCACCATCGCCCAATAGTTTTTCAAATGCTTCGAGTCCCTCTCCAACGGACTGTGCCTGATGATCTTGACCCTCTCTTATTTCTTGATAGGCATCCTTCAGGTCCATCCTCAATTCCTGCGGTACTCCTTCCAATGTGCACAATGCCATCCGATACTGTCTCAGTTTTAGTAGACCATTTTCCGAATTGAACTGCCCACACAATCTTGATCGCTCATTTTTGTCCTTGAAAACTTTCAATGGAAGAATGGTATCCAATAATCTATTGACAGTCAGTGGTCGAACAATTCGAGATACTGATGGAAATTCCGATGGGTAAGCTGTTGGATATCCAACTGTCCTATGGTGGTGATGCGGATACATGCTAGTGCCTGTCCCTTTAATTCCCAATCTCTCAGCTTCTCTCAACAATGGCAGGTCAGAAGTATCGTGAAATTCCTTGGTATATGGGATTTGTCGATTACGATATTGATTTGCGAGTTCTCGATCAAGGTGGTCATAGGCATATTGACATCCGATGTTTTTGAAAATGATCAAAGCATTATGCATGTAGTCCACTGAAATGTGAAGATTCTAGATGGCACATATAAATATCAACTTACTCAGTTTAGCATTCGATCGGTGATAGATAAGATCAAGTAGGAGGAGTACTATATCAATTGAAATATTATCAGCTGATAGTGTATCAAAACTTGTAGAAGCTCGGAAAGATGGACAGTAGTGCAGCAGCAGCTGAAAGTTAAGATAATTGAAGTATACGGTAGATCGAAACATACATCTCTAGATACATTGAATTTCTTGTCACCACAGCTCAAAACAAGGTCCTGGATTCCAGGATACGGTCGATCATTCGTGTTATCAGTTGGTGATAAACTGATAGTCACAAGGTATGACCCATCTCTTTGACAATAATCACTCAGTTCACTGCTCAACATGAATGTCGGACAACCAGCTGATCTCTGATTATTATTGAACTCGCGAGTAATATTAACTAATTTGTTATGAGATGGATTGTTTGGGTAGTGCAATTGAATATTCAAGTTGATCGTTTTACTCTCTTCTGTGGGCTGATCACTGATATCACCGATAACACCAATTGATAAGTATGATGTACCATTGTATTCTTGGATATAGAAATACACATCCAACTTCATACCAAGGGCATTGATTGTAAATTTGTTGGGAAGACTGAGGATTCTGTACTTTTTTGAAATCATCACTTCTGGTGCAGGTTTATGTGGATACTGCAAACATATTCTTAATATATTCTTTTTTTTAAAATTTTTTTGATTTATTTAATTTTTGATTTTTTATACTAAACGTTTCAATCAACTTTTTCAACCAAAAATTGGAAGACACCAAAAAAATGAAAAAAAAATTTTAAAGAAAAAATAAACTCACATCCAATTCATAACCTTCATGATATTCTAGTTCATCACAATCACCCCAAAAATCAACTTCCATCCTTTTCTCGATCTTCTCCGAATAGTGTCGAATTCCATACTTTCTTTGCATCATATGAAAACGATGGCATTTCTCATCTTAAAGATAATTATGAAAAGTGACTGATTAACTGATAATACCTGTCAGATCATTATCAATGGTCTTGGGATGATCGATGACTGTGATAAAGTCTTTATAATCCACTCCTACCAATTCCACTTCATCATGTTTTCCTCGAGCAAATTTTGTTTTCAATTTCTCTGATATCTACAATTAACTTTATCAGTATCAGTATATCAGTTGAGGCTTACTGATTTATGAATCGCGAACTTTCTATCACCGATTGTCGTCATATAATCCTCGGCAGTCCATTCTTCAGCCGGCTTCACTCGATGTGCTTCATTGACTACCAAATCGACACTGATAATGAATCGATATCTATTTTTCAAACAAGATGGTCTGAAGTGGTATTCCGCAGCTTTTGCAAAATTGGAAAAATTGAGTTTGCATGGACTTTGCCAATAATTTGGCCGAAACTGCCTACTCTTGGTGTAAATGATGAAATTGGCAGACGTTGTCGGACCCGTGTGTTGTTGGATAACAAACTCCAAGTGAGCGTATCCATCCTTGTCTTGAATTACTGTCGTCCATATTTTCCTGCAAATCATCATATTTGACTTTAAAAAGTGTGCCAACTCTTACCAAGTAGTGTCATTCTTTTCCAGGATGATTTCGGTCGTTTCATGCAATTTTTGGCACCATGTTGGTAGTAGATCAATTGGTTCGGGCATCTAAAAGTTGGTACATATATTGCGGGATTTTAGGGCAAAATAGGTTTACATCATAAGAAAACAAGGAAAGACGAAAGAGAGGAGTGTGCAGAGTGCAAGAAATGGAGAGCGGGGCAGCGGGCAACGTATTGATTTTCAAAAAAAAATATTGAAACGACCATTAATTTATCCTTATGCCAAATAATCTACATAGTATTCTTTCCGTAGAATACAATCTTCAAAACAGTTTTTCTAAAAGTTCAGCCGGTTTTTAGTTGTAGGCTAAAATATTTTTACCACGCTCGCAAAAAAAATCCAAAGTGCGCGAGAAAACAGAGAAAAAGGCTGAGGGGTGGTTCTGTCTGCGTCTCTCATGTACTAAAAAGAGCTCGACGGGCATTTTTATACGTCTTAGCATCATTTTCGGTTGCTAAATAGTCATTGCCATATTTCGGAAAAACGGTAGTTGTTATTTTTCCAAGTAAAAGTAATCTTCTTGGGAACAATCCATAACTTTGGGACGGTCTTCAAAATTGAATGAGTACTAATGGAAAAAAATCACATTTATTCAAAAATATCCGTTTTTGCATTGTTGTATCACACATTTACAAAAATAATGAGATTGGTATATATAAATATATGACAATCTAATTCTCAGAACTACAGAAAAGTTAAAATTGCAGTGTTGCCAAGGTTCCCAAATACTGCGCCCACATTCTAATTTCATCTGTCGTTGTTCCATCCTCCTTCTTCTCTTCTTTCCCACTTCCTTCCTCCTTCCTCAACTTTTCCACAAACATCTTCGCCGCCTGCCTTCTACCTTCCCGACAATCCTCCTCATCTCTTGCTACTATTTCCTCAATAAATGACTTGGTCCTCCGACTAGTCCTTCCTCGATTTTTCAACACCACAAGTTCCGACATAGCATCTTGAACAATCTTCCTCTCCTTCTTTGCTTTTTCCTTTAATTCTTTGAATCCACCATCACCCAATAGTTTCTCAAATGCTTCAAGTCCATCTCCAACCGACTGTGCCTGTTCATCTTGACCCTCTCGGATCTCATGATAGGCATCTTGCAGATCCATCCTCAATTCCTGTGGTACTCCTTCCAATGTGCACAATGCCATCCGGTACTGTCTCAGTTTCAGTAGACCATTTTCCGAATTGAGCTGCCCACACAATCTCGATCGCTCATTTTTGTTGTTGAACACTTTCAATGGTAGGATGATATCCAATAGTCTATTGACAGTCAGTGGCCTCACGATTCGAACACCAGATGGCAATTCCGATGGATATGGATAAGCTGATGGATATCCAACTGTCCTATGGTGATGCGGATACATGCTAGTGCCCGTCTCTCTTATTCCCAATCGCTCAGCTTCTCTCAACAATGGTAGATCCATACTATCGTATAATTCAGTGATATCGATGTCTTGTTGATTACGATATTGACTTGCAAGTACTCGATCGAGGTGGTCATAGGCATATTGACATTCGATGTTTTTGAAAATGATAAGAGCATTATGAATGTTGTCGACTAAAATTTTAGGTTCTAGATGGCACGAATGGATATCAACTTACTCGGTCGAGCATTCGATCTATGATAGATAAGATCAAGTAAGATTAGTAGCATATCAATTGAAATATTATCAGCTGATATGATATCAGAATTTGTAGATTTTCCAAAAGATGGACAGTGGTGCAACAGAAGCTAAAATCACAGATTATTAGAATATACGGTAGATCAAAACATACATCTCTAGACACATTGAAATTCTGGTTATCACAGCTCAAAACAACGTCCTTGATTCCAGGATACGGTAAATCACTCGTGTTATCAGTTGGTGATAAGTTGAAAGATACAAGGTAAGATCCATCCTTCCGACAATAATCACCTAATTCGCTGCTCAACATGAATATCGGGCAACCAGCTGATCTTTGATTATTGAAATCGCGAGTAATGTAAACTGATTTGTGAAGTAGTGGATTGGTTGGGTGGTGCAATTGAATATTCAAGCAAATTGTTCCATTCCGACACTTGCTATCATCGTCATTGTTATCAGTTGGCTGATCAGCCATATCACTGATATCACTGATACCACTGATAACACCAATTGACACGTATGATGTACCATTGTATTCTTGAGTGTAGAAATACACGTCGAGAGTCATATCAAAGGCATTGATAGTGAACTGGCTGGGCAAACTGAGCATCCGATACTTTTTCGAAATCATCACTTCTGGTGCAGATTTACGTGGATACTACAATTATATTCAACTTATGTTTTTGATAACTTGATACAACTCACATTCCATTCATACACGTGATATTTTATATCATCACAATCACCCCAAAAATCAACTTCCATCCTTTTCTCGATCTTCTCCGAATTATGTCGAATTCCATATTTTCTCTGCATTATATGAAATCGATGACATTTATCATCTGAAAAATCATTATTACAAGTTACTGATAAACTGATAATACCTGTCAAATCGTTATCAATGCTCTCCGGATTATCGATCAATGTTATAAAGTCATTATAATCCACTCCTACTAGCTCCACTTCATGTCGATGTGCTCCTCCAGCGAATTTCCTCCCCAATTTTTCTGATATCTACAATTATCCTTATCAATATCAGTATATCAGATAATACTTACTGATTTATGAATCGCAAACTTCTTATCACCTATAGTCATCAGATAATCCTGATCGGTCCATTCCTCAACTGGCTTCACTCGATGTGCTTTATTGACGACAAAATCGACACTGATAATGAATTGATATCCTTTATTGACCCAAGGTGATCTGAGCTGGTATTCCGCAGCTTTTGTGAAATTAGAGTAGCTCAATTCACATGGAGAATGCCAACTATTTGGCTGGAACTGCTTTTTGTCGGTGTAAATGGTGAAAATCGCGGATTTTGTTGGACCCGTGAGTTGTTTCACAATGAAGTTAAACCGGGAGAACCCATTTTTGTTTCTAGTCGCGGTTGTCCATATTTTCCTGCAAATCAACATATTTGACCAAAAAATAAGCCAAACCTTACCAAGTAGTGTCCTCTTTTTCCAGTATGATTTCGGTCGTTTCGTTTAGTTTTTGGCACCATGTTGGTAGTATTTCAGGAGGTGTATCCATCTGAAAGTTGGTACGTATAGTATATTGCAGGATTTTAGGGCAAACTAAATTTACATCATAAGAAAACAAAAAAGGGCGAGAGAGTGGAGGGTGCAGAGTGCACGTAATGGAGAGCGGGGCAGCGGTCAACATATGTATTTCGAAAAAAATGTTTTTGAAACGACAATGGATATGTTTAGTGTGAAACAATTTGAAAGCTGGAGTTCTGAACAGTAATTCTCGCGTAGAATCTGTTTTTCAAAACAGTTTTTCAAATGGTTTAGTTGTTTTTGAGATATAGGTCGAAATAATTTTTACCGCGCACGTAAGAAATTCGAAAGTGCGCGGAAGAATAGAGGAAGGGCGAGGGTGGCTCTGTCTGCGTCTCTCGTGCACCCTAAAATGAGCACAGCACACCTTTTCATCCATCTGGTCATCATCTTCCATTTGCCAAATTTACATAATAAAAGTAATTTGTTGGGAACAATCCAGTACTTTGATAAATTCTTCAAAATTGAATGAGTAATAGTTGAAAAATCACTTTTATTCAAAAATATCCATGATGAGATTGATAAATATAAATCTATGATAATAAATCTAGTTTTCAGAACTTTAAAAAAGTTAAAACTGCAGTGTTGCCAAGGTTCCCAAGTACTGTACCCAATTCCTAATTTCGGCCATCACCGATCCATCCACCTCCTTCTCCTCCTTCCCACTTCCTTCCTCCTTCCTCAACTTTTCCACAAACATTTTTGCCGCTTTCCTTCTACCTTCCATACATTCCTCCTCATTTCTCGCCACTATTTTGCCAATGGACGACTTGTTTCTCGGATTGGTCCTTCCTGGATTTTTCAAAGCGACAAGTTCCGCCCTAGCAACTTGAACAATCTTCCTCTCCTTTTGTGCTTTCTCATTCAACTCCTCGAATCCACCATCACCGATTAGTTTTTCAAATGCCTCGAGTCCATCTCCAACTGAGGAAGCGACACGTTGATCTAATTCTTGGCCATCTCCAATATTTTCACAGGCATTTTGCAGATCCATCCTCAATTCCTGCGGTACTCCTTCCAATGTGCACAATGCCATCCGGTACTTTCTCAGTTTCAGCAGACCATTTCCAGAATGGAATTGCGCACACAATCTTGATCGTTCATTTTTGTCCTTGAACACTTTCAGCGGTAGGATGGTATCCAATAGTCTATGGACAGTCAGTGGTCGCACCATTCGAGCATTAAATGGCAGTTCCAATGGGTAAGCTGTTGGATGGCCAACTACTCTATGATACTGATTCGCATACTTATCTCTCCTCCGTTTTCCTAATCTTTCAGCTTCCCTCAACAATGGCAGGTCCCAACTATCGTGGAATTCCTTGGTATCCGTGATTTGACGCTTGCGATATCGATGTGCCAGTACTCGATCAATATGTTCATGTGCATGTTGGCACCCGATGTTTTTGAAAACGTTCAGAGCATTATGAATGTTGGCGACTGAAATTTTTAGGATTCTAGATGGCAAATATGATTATCAACTTACTCGGGTGAGCATTCGATCTGTGATAGATGAAATCAAGTAGAATACGTACTATATCGATTGGAATTTTATCAGCTGATAGTATGTCAGAACTTGTGGATATTCGAAAGTGTTCACAGTAGTGTAACAGCAACTGAAATTTTAGATTATTACAGTATACGGTAGATCAAAACATACATCTCTAGACACGTTGATTCTCATGTCACCACTGCACAAAACAACGTCTTTCATTCCTGGATACTGTATCTCCCTAGTGTTATCAGTTGGTGATAAGGTGATAGTTACAAGATACGATCCATCCTTCCGACAATAATCAATTAACTCGCTGCTCAACATGAATATCGGACAACCAGCTGAACTCTGATTAATGAAATCGCGAGTAATATCTACTGATTTGTGAAGTAGTGGATTGGTTGGGTGGTGCAGCTGGATAGTCAATTCAATCGTTTTACTCCGATACTTGTTTTCATCGTTGTAGGTTTGGTGATTATGTGTAACAATGATGTCATTGATAATAACACCAATGGATAAGTATGATGTACCATTGTATTCTTGAATGTAAAAATATACTTTGAGGAGCATACCAAGGGCATTGAGAGTAAATTTGTTGGGCAGACTAAGCATCCGGTACTTTTTTGTAATCATCATTTCTGGTGCTGGTTTACGTGGATACTGCAGTTATATATATGTATATATGTATATATATATATTGACAATTTTTCTTTTTTTATGACAAAATAAAAATAAAAATAAAATAATGGTGAAAACTCACATTCAGTTCATAATCTTCATAATATTTCTGATCACAATCACCCCAAAAATCAACTTCCATCCTTTTCTCGATCTTCTCCGAATTATGTCGGATTCCATATTTCCTCTGCATCATATGAAATCGATGACATTTATCATCTGAAAAATAATTATGATATGTTATCC
The DNA here is from genome assembly GCA_963573275.1 of Caenorhabditis uteleia. Taxonomy (NCBI): domain Eukaryota; kingdom Metazoa; phylum Nematoda; class Chromadorea; order Rhabditida; family Rhabditidae; genus Caenorhabditis; species Caenorhabditis uteleia. The sequence continues at coordinate 5,242,524 of OY752137.1, forward strand.
ATAAACTAATAATACCTGTCAGATCATTATCAACAGTCTCCGGATCATCAATCAATATGATCAAATCATCATAGCCAACTCCGACCAATTCCACTTCATCATGTCTTCCTCTAGCGAATTTTATTTTCAATTTTTCTGATATCTACAATTATCTTTATCAATTTCAGTATATCAGATAATACTTACTGATTTATGAATTGCGAACTTCTTTTCTCCAATTGTCATCAGATAATCTTCATCGGTCCATTTTTCAATTGGTTTCACGCGATGTGCTTCATTGACGACCAAATCGACACTGATAAGGATTTGATATCCATTTTTGAGCAAAGGTGATTCGAGGTGGTATTCCGCAACTTTTGTGAAGTTGGAAAACTTTAATTTTAATGAAGGTTTCCAACAACTGGACCGCTCACTATCGGTGTAAATGATGAAATTGGCGGATTTTGTGGGACCACTGATTTGTTTGACAACGAATTTGGAGTGAGCAAACGTGTTTCTGTCTCGAGTCACTGTTGTCCATATTTTCCTGCAAATCGCCATATTCGACCAAAAAAAGAGCCAACCCTTACCAAGTAGTGTCCTCTTTTTCCAGTATGACTTCTGTCGTTTCATTAAATTTTTGGCACCATGTTGGTAGTAGGTCGGTAGGTGTTGCCATCTGAAATATGGAATGTTTTAGGGCAAAATAAATTTACATCATAAGAAAACAAGGAAGGGCGAGAGAGTGGAGGGTGGAGAGTGCACGAAATGAAAAACGGGGCAGCGGTCACCGCATCGATTTTCTAATTTTTTTAAACGAAGTGAAAGTTAATTCATGTTAATGTCAAGAATCTTAAAAAAATAGCGGTTCAGATAGTATTTTTTGCATAGAACAAGATTTTCAAAACCGCTTTTCAAAAGGTTCAGCCGTTTTTTATATTATACGCCTAAATCGTTTTTGCGGCCGTTTGAAAATGCCGGCGAGGCCGGAGGCGTTGTGTCTGCGTCTCTCTCGTCCACTAAAAAGAGCACAGCGGACCTTAATATTCGTTTTGTCATCACTTATTCGATCAACGCACAATAGTAGAAAATCGGCTGAATTTTTATGAAAACTGTTTTGAAAATCGGATTCTACGCTTAAAATACTATCCGTATCGCTATATTTGAAAATATTTCATGCTAAAACGAATTAACTATCGTTTCAAAATAAATGTTTCGCAATACATGTGTTGCCCCGTCTTTCGTTTCTTGCACTCTGTCACCCTCCACTCTCTCGTTTTTCATGTTTTCTTCTTATGTCTTCAAAGGATTTTTCGTTTCTGAATCTATGAATCTATGAATCTATGAATCTATGAATCTATGAATCTATGAATCTATGAATCTATGAATCTATGAATCTATGAATCTATGAATCTATGAATCTATGAATCTATGAATCTATGAATCTATGAATCTATAAATCTATAAATCTATGAATCTATGAATCTATGAATCTATGAATCTATGAATCTATAAATCTATGAATCTATAAATCTATGAATCTATGAATCTATGAATCTATGAATCTATGAATCTATGAATCTATGAATCTATGAATCTATGAATCTATGAATCTATGAATCTATGAATCTATGAATCTATGAATCTATGAATCTATGAATCTATGAATCTATGAATCTATGAATCTATAAATCTATAAATCTATGAATCTATGAATCTATGAATCTATGAATCTATGAATCTATAAATCTATGAATCTATGAATCTATGAATCTATGAATCTATGAATCTATGAATCTATGAATCTATGAATCTATGAATCTATGAATCTATGAATCTATGAATCTATGAATCTATGAATCTATGAATCTATAAATCTATAAATCTATGAATCTATGAATCTATGAATCTATGAATCTATGAATCTATAAATCTATGAATCTATAAATCTATGAATCTATGAATCTATGAATCTATGAATCTATGAATCTATGAATCTATGAATCTATGAATCTATGAATCTATGAATCTATGAATCTATGAATCTATGAATCTATGAATCTATGAATCTATGAATCTATGAATCTATGAATCTATGAATCTATGAATCTATGAATCTATGAATCTATGAATCTATGAATCTATGAATCTATGAATCTATGAATCTATGAATCTATGAATCTATGAATCTATGAATCTATGAATCTATGAATCTATGAATCTATGAATCTATGAATCTATGAATCTATGAATCTATGAATCTATGAATCTATGAATCTATGAATCTATGAATCTATGAATCTATGAATCTATGAATCTATGAATCTATGAATCTATGAATCTATGAATCTATGAATCTATGAATCTATGAATCTATGAATCTATGAATCTATGAATCTATGAATCTATGAATCTATGAATCTATGAATCTATGAATCTATGAAACTATGAATCTATGAACCTATGAATCTATGAACCTATGAATCTATGAACCTATGAATCTATGAATCTATGAATCTATGAATCTATGAATCTATGAATCTATGAATCTATGAATCTATGAATCTATGAATCTATGAATCTATGAATCTATGAATCTATGAATCTATGAATCTATGAATCTATGAATCTATGAATCTATGAATCTATGAATCTATGAATCTATGAATCTATGAATCTATGAATCTATGAATCTATGAATCTATGAATCTATGAAATCTATAATAAAACAATTTCTAGATGGATACAACGCCTAACATTCCACCAACATGGTGCCAAAAATTTGATGAAACGACAGAAGTCATACTGGAAAAAGAGGACTCTACTTGGTAAAGGTTGGCTCTTTTTTTTGGTCAAATATAGTGATTTGTAGGAAAATATGGACAACAGTGATCTACGACACGTATCATGACCATAATATCTTCAAATTTGTTGTCAAACAACTTACGGGTCCAGCGAAATGTGCCACTATCCTCATTTGCACGGCTAATGAGCAGATTCGATCAAGAAGATCATATGTGCTCTATTGTTCCAATTTTACGAAAACTGCGGGAGAATATCGTTTATCACCTAGATATGACAATGGTCATCAGTTTGTTATCAGCGTGAGGCTAGTTATCAATGAACCACATCGAGTGAAGCCAGCTGAGAAATGGACTCATAATGACTGGCTGGTGACAATTGATACTGAGATATTTGCAATCCATAAATCAGTAAGTCTTTACTGATATACTGATAATGATAATGATAATTTTAGATATCAGAAACGTTGATGAAAGAATTCACTGTTGGGATCCATAATCAAGAAGTGGAATTGATTGGAGTCGAATATGAGGATTTTATCACACTCATTGATCATCCGGAAACTATTGATGATGATCTGACAGGTATTATCAGTTTATCAGTCGCTTATCATAATTATCTTTCAGTTGAGAAAGCACGTAAATTCCATTTAATGCAAAGAAAGTATGGAATCAAACACAATTCTGCAAAGATCGAGAAAATGATGGAAGTGGATTTTTGGAGTGATTGTGATTTTATAAAATATCACAATGTGAATAAAGTGATGGTGAGCTTTCATATTTTTTGGATTATTTCTTGAAAGTTGTTAAAAATCTGTACCCAGAAAAACATACACATAATTGCAGCAAGCACATGAACCCGCACCAGAAATGATAATTTCAAAAAAGTACCGGATGCTCAGTCTGCCTACAAAGATGACTATCAACGCTTTTGGTGTGAAGTTCGATGTGTATTTCTACACTCAAGAATACAATGGTACATCATACGTATCAATCGGTGTTATCAGTGATATGAGGGATATCAAAAGTATCAGAAATCGGCCAATTGTAAACAACGACAGTAATAACGATGACGATGATAACGACGACTCTGATGATGAAGACGTCATCATTATCGACGACAAGGACAAGTATTGGAGTAAAACAATGAGATTGAATATCCAGCTTCACCACCCAAAGAATCCTCATCTCACCAAATCAGCTCTTATCACTAGAGAATTACACAATTATCAAAGAACAGCTGGTTGTCCAACATTCATGCTGAGCAGCGAGTTAAGTGATTATCGTCACAAGGATGGATCCTACCTTGTATCTATCACTTTATCATCAACTGATAACCCAACTGGTCCACTATATCCGGGAGTCAAAGATATTGTTTTGTGCAGTGGTGACATAAGGACTAACGTGTCTAGAGATGTATGTTTTGATCTACCGTAAACTTCAATAATCTGGAATTTCAGTTGCTGTTGCACTACTGTCAATCTTTTCGAACTTCTACAAATACTGGTAACCTATCAGTTGATAACATTCCAATTGATATACTACTTATCTTACTAGATATGATTTATCACAGATCCAGTCTTCAAATCGGTATGTTAATATCTATATATGCCATCTAGAATCCAGAAATTTCAGTCGACAACATTCAAAAGATTCTGGAAGTATCTAAAACCTTCCAGTGTCAACATGCCCATGATCTTGTGGATCGAGTGCTCGCCAGTCGTTATCGTAACGGACAAATACGGCATACCAAGAAACTTCGCGCCATTTGGGATCTGCCATTATTGAGAGACGCCGAGAGGATGTCAAAGAAGCGCTATAGCCGACCATCTGCAGTATGTGGCGAGCCGGAAGCTTATCCATCGAAACTGCCATCGGGTGCTCGAATTGTGCGACCACTGACTGTCAATAGACTATTGGATATCATCCTACCATTGAAAGTGTTCAAAAACCAAAATGAGCGATCAAGATTGTGTGAGCAATTTCATTCTGGAAATGGTCTGTTGAAACTGAGGCAGTATCGGATGGCATTGTGCACATTGGAAGGAGTACCACAGGAATTGAGGGTGGATCTGAAAGAGGCCTATAAAAAGATGCAAGAAGCCAACGTGAGAGGTCAACGATATTCTGCCACAATTGGACATGGACTCGAGACATTTGAACGTCTATTGGGTGATGGTGGATTCCAGGAATTGAAGGAGAAAGCGAACAAGGAAAGGAAGATTGTTCAAGAGGTTAGGGCGGAATGTGTCACGTGGCAAAATCCAGGAATGATTAGTCGAACCCGCCATCCCCCAACATACGTTCAAATGCCTCGAGCAAGTTCAAAGGTCGAAGAAATAATGGAAAGAAATGAGGAGGATTGTCTGGAAGGTAGAAGGAAAGCGGCAAAGATGTTTGTGGAAAAGTTGAGGAAGGAGGAAGGAAGTGGGAAGGAAGAGAAGGCGAAGGATCGAACAATTATGGAGGAGATCCGGAATTGGACGCAGTATTTGGGATGCAGAGCAACGATGCAATTTTAACTTTTTCATAGTTCTGACAACTTATCTAATAAATAGTAGTACAATTGTCACAAAAACTGTTCAATTCATTATCATACCACTGATTAAAACAGTATACATATTGATGAAAGAGTTGGTTTTTTTCCAAAACCTTCTTTACCGCTCTCGCGGGTCATTTGGAAATGCGCGAAAGGCCGAAGGCATTATGTTGTTGTTGTTCTGCCTGCGTCTCTCTCGTGCACTAAAAAGAGCACAGCGGACCTTTGTGTTCATTTTGCCATCATTTTTCGATTAACGCACAAAAGCGGCTGAACTTTTTCAAAAACCGTTTTGAAAACCAGATTCCACGCAAAAATACTACTTGTATCGCTACATTTGACACTATATCATGCTAAAAAACAAATCAATAGTCGTTTATAAAAAAACGTTTCGAAACACATGTGTTGGTCATTGCGTCCTTCTTCATTTCTTGCACTCTGCACTCTCCACTCTCTCGCTTACTCTGTTCTTTTGATTTAAACCTTTTCTGCCTTAACGTATAAAAATATACCAATTTTCAGATGAATACACCGCCTGACATACTACCAACATGGTGCCAAAAATTTAATGAAACGACAGAAGTCATACTGGGAAAAGAGGACTGTACTTGGTAATAGTTGGCTCTTTTTTTTGGGCAAATATGGTGGTTTGTAGGAAAATATGGACGACAGTGACAATGGTCAGGTCTCGACGATGCTTCAAATTTGTTGTCAAAAAACTTACGGGTCCAGTGAAATCCGCGATTTTCACCATTTACACCGATGGTCAGCAGTTTCGAGCAAAAAAGTCGAATGACAGGGATCTCGACTTTTCCAATTTTACGAGAGGTCTGGCGGAATATTGTTTATCACCTTATCATAAGAATGAGTATCAATTCCTTATCAGTGTCGATTTGGTAATCAATGAAGCACATCGAGTGAAGTCAGCTGAGGAATGGTGTGATAAAGATTATCTGATAACGATTGGTGATAAGAAGGTTGCGATTCATAAATCAGTAAGTCTTTACTAATATACTGATAATGATAATGATAATTGCAGATTTCAAAGAAGTTGGAAGAGAAATTCTCTGGAGGGGAACATGATCATGAGGTGGAACTGATAGGAATTGAATATGATGACTTTGTCACATTGATTGATAATCCGGAGAACATTGATAAGGATCTAACAGGTATTATCAGTTTATCAGTCACTTATCATGATTATCTTTCAGTGGAGAAAGCCCGTAGATTGCACATGATGCAAAAAAAGTATGGAATCCGCCACAATTCTGCGAAGATCGAGAAAATGATGGAAGTCGATTTTTGGGGTGATTGTGATGACATAAAATATTCCAAAGTGAGAGAAATAGTGGTGAGTGAATTTGTAGCTTCAAAGAAGAAAAAAATCTTGCAGCAACCACATGAGCCAGCACAAGAAATGATAATTTCGAAAAAGTACCGGATTCCCAGTTTACCTAACAAGTTTACGATCACGGCACTTGGTGTGAAACTCGATGTGTATTTTTACATTCAAGAATATAATGGTACATCATACTTATCAATTGGTGTTATCAGTGATAGTACAACTGATAACGAGAACGATGAAGATGACATCGTCGAGGTCTACAGTAACATGTATTGGAGTAAAACGATTGGATTGAACATCAAACTGCATCATCGAAATAATGCACAACTTCACAAGTCAACTGTTGTCACTAAAGATTTCAATAGTTATCAGAGATCAGCTGGTTGCCCGACGTTCATGTTATGCAATGAAATGGATGATTATTGTCATAGAGATGGTAGTTATGTTGTCACTATCACATTATCACCAACTGATAATACAACTGCTCCACTATATCCGGGAATCAAAGACGTTGTTTTGTGCAGTGGTGATATCAGGATCAACGTGTCCAGAGATGTATGTTTGATCTTCCGTATACTGTAATAATCTGGAATTACAGTTGCTGTTGCACTACTGCCCATATTTCTGTAACTTCACAATCTCTAATAACGTATCAGTTGATAACATTCCGATCGATATATTACTTATCCTACTTGATATCATCTATCATAGATCCAGTTTTCAAATCGGTAAGTTAATATCCATACATCCTCCATGTAATCATAAAATTTCAGCCGACAACATCCAAAATGTTCTGGAAATCTCGATTATTCTCCAATGCCAATATTTATATTATCATGTGGATTTACTTCTCGCAGGTCGTTACAGACAAATCCGGAATACCCAGGAGTTTCACAATAATTGGGATCTACCATTATTGAGGGAAGCAGAGAGAATTCCGAGGTACAGAAGTTCACGGTCATACATGATACGTGGCGAGCCGGTAGCGTCAAATGCTCGAATGGTGCGACCATTGACTGTCAATAGACTATTGGATTTTGTTTTGCCGTTGAAAGTGTTCAAGAACAAAAATGAGCAATCAAGATTGTGTGCGCAATTCCATTCTGAAAATGGTCTGCTGAAACTGAGACAGTATCGGATGGCATTGTGCACATTGGGAGGAGTACCGCAGGAATTGAGGATTGATCTGGAAGATGCCTATAAAAAAATCCTAGATGCCAAAGTGGCAGGGCAACATTTTTGCACCACAGTTGGACAAGGACTCGAGAAATTTGAACGTCTATTGGGTGATGGTGGATTCGAGGAATTGAATGAGAAAGCGAACAAGGAGAGGAAGACTGTTGAAGACGCTAGGGCGGCACTTGTCGTTTTGAGAAATCCAGGAAGGACCAGTCGGTTTACAAGATCAAATATTGAGGAAATAGTGGCCAGAAGTGAAGGAGAATGCCTGAGAGGTAGAAGGATGGCTGCGAATATGTTTGTGGAAAAGTTGAGGAAAGAGGAAGGAAGTGGGATGGAGGAGAAGGAGGAGGATGGAGCGGTGATGAATGAAATTTGGATGTGGACACAGTATTTGGGAAACTTGGCAACACTGCAATTTTAATTTCTTTTCACAGTTTTGAAAATTTTTCTGATGAACAATATTATATGTGTCGCTAAAAACCATGTATTTATTATCATATCATTGATAAAAACAGTATAAACCTTGATAAAAGATATGATTTTGTTTTGAAACAGTTGATTCATTTTAGTGAGTAATAATTTCAAGAAACGCGATACGAATAGTAGTTTACCGCGCTCGTACTAAATTCGAAAAACAAAAATGCGAAAAAGTGGAGACGTTGTGTTGTTGTTGTTTCGTCTGCGTCTCTCATGCACTAAAAAGAGCACAGCAAACCTTTGTATTCGTTTTGTCATCATTTTCCGATTAGCGCATATCATTTTAATAATAATAATTCAAAACTTTGAGACACTCTGCGACTTAAATTAAGTTATGATTGAAATAATCAATTTTCGAGTTTACCACTCATTTTCAAATTTGCCGCAAAATTGGCAAAAAAATTTTTGCCTATAACTGAAAAACGGCTGAATTTTTTCAAAACACTTTTTTGAAATTCCGATTTTTAGCTTAAAATACTATCCGCATTGCTACATTTGAAATTATTTCTCACTAGAATACACGTCTCATTAAAAAAAACAACGTTTCGTAATACATATGTTGCCCGCTGTCCCATTTTTTATTTCTTATTCTCTACCACCCTCCACTCTCTCGTCATATCTATTTTTCTTCAATTTAAACTTTTTTGCCTTAAAATATTAAAATATACTAATTTCAGATGTCAGAACCAGATGATCTACCACCAACATGGTGCCAAAAATTGAATGAAACTACGGAAATTATACTGGAACAGTGGGACACTTCTTGGTAAAAGTTGCCTCATTATTTTTGGTCAAATATAGTGATTTACAGGAAAATATGGACAACGGTGACTAAAGACAAAAGTGGGTCCTTTCGGTTTAACTTCATTGTCAAACAACACACGGGTTCACCGAAATCCGCCATTTTCACCATTCACACCGGTTGTGATGAGATGCGTTCATGGATTGGGAAACTGTACTTTTCCAATTTTACAAGATCTCCGGAATATCAAATAATTCGATCTCTCAAAAATGATTATCAATTCGTTATCAGTGCCGATGTGCTCGTCAATGGAGCACATCGAGTGAAGCCAGTGAGGGAGTCTACTGATAAGGATAAGAATTATCTGATGACGATTGGTTATAAGAAATTCACAATTAATAAATCGGTAAGTCTTAACTGATATACTGATAATGATAATGATAATTGTAGATATCAGAGACATTGGAGAGGGAATTTGCTGGAGGAGAACATCAACATGAAGTGGAGTTAGTCGGAGTGGATTTTAATGATTTTATCACACTCATTAATAATCCGGAGAGCATTGATAATGATCTGACAGGTATTATCAGTTTATCAGTCACTTATCATAATTATCTTTTAGTTGAGAGGGCACGTAGATTCCATTTGATGCAGAAAAAATATGGGATCCGACACTATTCGGAGAAGATCGAGAAAATGATGGAAGTGGATTTTTGGGAGAATAGTGATGGGATAGAATATCGGAAAGTGCATGAGAAGCTACAGACACAAGAAACTACATCGGATATGATGATTTTGAAAAAGTACCGCATTACCAGTTTGCCCAACAAGTTCACTATCAATGCTCTTGATATGAAGCTCGATGTATATTTCTACATTCAAGAATACAATGTCACATCATACTTATCAATTGGTGTTATCGGTGATATGAGGGATATCAGAAATCAGCCAATCGAAAACGACAACAGTGATAACGATGACGATGATGACGACGTCAACATTATCGACGACAAGGACAAGTATTGGAGTAAATCTATAGGATTGAATATCCAGCTGCACTACCCAAACAATCCTCAACTCACCAAATCAGCTGATATCACTAGAGATTTCAATAGTTATCAGAGATCAGCTGGTTGTCCAACATTCATGTTAAGAAGCGAATTGAGGGATTATTGTCAGAGAGATGGTAGTTATGTTGTGACAATCACCTTATCACCAACTGATAACCCAACTGGTCCACTATATCCGGGAATCAAAGATACTACTTTGTGCAGTGGTGGCATGAGGATTAACGTGTCTAGAGATGTATGTTTTGATCTACCATACAGCAATAATCTGGAATTTCAGTTGCTATTGCACTACTGTGAATCTTTTCAAACATTCCTGGATTCTGATAACCTATCAGCTGATAACATTCCAATCGTTTCACTACTCATTCTACTCGATCTCATCTATCATAGATCCAGCTCACAAATCAGTAAGTTGATATACATATATGCTCCATAAAATCAAATAATTTCAGTCAACAACATTCAAAATGTTCTGAAAATGTGTCAAACTGTACAGTGCCAATTCATTCATGATCACGTGGATCAACTTCTCGCAAATCGCTACCGTAACCAACAAATCCAAGATACTAAGGAATTTCATGATAGTTGGGACCTACCATTGTTGAGGGAAGCTGAGAGAATGCCAAAGCACAGGAGCTCACGGTCTGCAGGATGTGGTGAGCCGGTAGCTTGCTCATCGAAAGTGCCATCAGAGGCTCGATTTGTGCGGCCACTGACTGTCAATAGACTATTGGATATCATCCTAACATTGAAAGTGTTCAATAACAAAAATGAACGATCAAGATTGTGTGCGCAATTCCAATCTGAAAATGGTCTGCTGAAATTGAGACAGTATCGGATGGCATTGTGCACTTTGGAAGGAGTACCACAGGAATTGAGAATGGATCTGAAAGATGCCTGGAAAGAAATTAGAGAGGGTCAAGCGGAGAATCAACAGGCACACTCGGTTGGTCTGCGATATGCGTACCACAGGATTCGAGAAGACCAAGAAAGAAATCAAGGCTTTCCAGCCACAGTTAGAAGAGGACTTGAGGCATTTGAAAAACTATTAAATGATGGTGGATTCAAGGGGTTAGAGGAAGAAGCAAACAAGGAGAGGAAAATAATTCAAGACGCTAGATCGGAACTTGGGATGGGTTCTAGCGTCTTGTTAAGCAATCGTGGAAGAAATAAGCGGAGAACGATATCAATGGTTGAAACAATAGTGGCGAGAAATGAGGAGGATTGTCTGGAAAGAAGAAGGATGGCGGCAAATATTTTTGTGGAGAAGTTGAGGAAGGAGGAAGGAAGTGGGAAGGAGGAGGAGGATGGAACGTTGTTGGATGAGATAAGGATTTGGGCCCAGTATTTGGGAAGCTTAACAACACTGCAATTTTGACTTTTTTATAATTCTAAAAACTTATCTAATAGATCTTTCTTTCTATTTCAATGTTATTAAAGGCGCATACAATACGATTTCAATAAAAAAATTTCATGATCGTATTACTCTAAATGGGACTTTTTTTTTAAATGACAGTTATGACTTTTTACCAACCTTATAAAAAAGTGGTAATATCCTTGATTTGATCCCTCACGGAATTCGCGTCAACTCCATCTCACCTGACGCGGTTCACACCGGCTTTGGCGCCGCGATGGGCATGACGGATGACATGATGGATAAAATGTTGGCAAAATGCGCCAAAGATCGAGATTGCATTCCTGCAGGTTTTGTAGCTAAACCAAAAGATATCGCTCCACTGATTGCGTTCCTTTGTGATAAGGAGCAATCAAGTTATATCATTGGTCAGTGTATTGTTGTGGATGGTGGTACTACATTGGTTATTAAAACTCAGACTCAAAGTTTTTATAATCAATAAATGTTATGATATCTCTAAATTTGACACTTTTGATCTACAAAAACACTTGACGACCGCCAATCGATAACTTTTGATACAATACACCGCAATAAGTGGCTCCAGGGCTGGATAAATACCAATCGCTGCTGCCGGTATATTAGATAAGTTGGCTGGTACACTCATGTTGAATAATGGTAATATGAGGTAGATGCCGACTGGAATGTACATGAAAAATGTGGGGAATATTGTCTGAAAATTATTGTTAGATAAGTTATATTATATGGGAAATAACTTGTAGAATTATTGTTTTGAACAATTGCCGGTTCAACTCTTTGGTTTTCTCACTCATCGATGAGGCCATTTTTTTCATGGAACCGTTGATTTTGAGCCCACAGTAGAGGGATATTATGAAACAACTTAACTGAAATTTTTTTTATATCTAAAAATATTTGTCTTGAATTTTTTTACTATAATGATTCCATCTATAAAAAGTAGGGATACATCGAAAAATCTCCATTTTTTGGTATCATTTCCTATATTTTCCCAGTACATCAATCCAATAAATGGAGCTTTAAAGGAATCTATTTTATACTCTTCATTGAGAATTTGTCTGAAAATTTTGACTAAAAATTTTCAAAAATGTTTGATCTACCTCAAAAACAATTGTTTTTCATAACTGTTTGGCATTCCGAAATATACCGTTGAGAAGAAAACAGCAAAAACCAAAAAGCAGGGTAGGAGGAGGCGGAGCAAGCCAAAGTTTTCGAATTTTTTGAGTAAGTGTGTTCTAAAAAATGATGAAAAGATGTAAATGATCTGAAACTGAGAATCGGGTTTACTTTGAGATGAGAATGTAGCGGTAGAAAAAGTGAGCTGCGAGGAGAGCAATGCAACAGGCGAATATGCCACAGTAGAGAGCTAAACCTAAGACTTAGGGTTACCTTTTAAAATAATGAACTAAGACCAAATTTGGTGTAAAAAAGACCTCAAGAAACAGAAGCACTTTTAGTTAAATTAGGACGGCTCAGAAGCTCAACAAGTTAGTGAGCATTCAAAAATGAAGTGCTCAAGACCATGAAGTCATGAACTAAAGATCACATTATTTAAGGTCTTGAAAACAAAAAAAAACAAGTAGGCTCAAGATAACGAGCCGAAATTATTTTCTCATGCTAAAAAAATTTCAGATTGATCCAAATATTCTGAATCATAAGCATGTTAGTATTTTATAAAGGCTCAAAAGTTTTGATTTTTTTGAGTTCATAGTTTTCAAAAAAATGCCAGCCAAATGTGTTGGCTCCGGCTCAAAGTTCAAAAAAAATGTTTCTTCAAATCTGAGGGCCATATTCAGTAAGAGCTCACTATCAAAGTCATTTTGAGCAAAATAATTTGGCTCATTGTCATAATTTTCCCTATCATACCTGCCAAGAAATAACCCAATCTTCCATATTCTTTCATTGGACTATTCACAATCACAGCATTCATCGGGCAATGCGCCACGGTTATCTACAATCCCCTTGTTATCATTTTATTACTTCATACCCTTACAGGTTGTGACAATACTTCAATCCAGGAATAAAAAATCGAATAACAGGTAAATATACTCATAATATGGCGATAACTACCAACCAAGTTTTTGGATTTTGTAAAAATCAAGTATAAAAGTATCATGTTAGTTATATGCGATCCAATAAATCCGACATATTGAAAATAGTGTGAATACATTATATTATAATATGGTAATATTATCTTTAGATGTTACTGATATACCGGATGTTATTGATATGCTATATACCTAGAAAAGGAAGTCCGATGCTATACAACCAGTATATCAGGCATATCAGTCTGATAATCGGTTCATCTCGATCAATTGTCATAAAAATTTGAGATAGACATTTTTCTGAGTCACATCACCAAAAAAACAAGTGGATGTATGGAAACAAAACTAAGGAAACAAAAAAGTGCACTTTGTTGTGATATGTAGAAAGTTGCCTCAAAACAACTTTTTACTGTATTTTGTTTAACTTTAAGTATTGAATGTGGTTGACAAGATGCAAATTTCCTTATTTGATTATTGTTTTTTCTTTTCCGATTACATTGTTTGCGAAGCTCGAAAAGTGTTCTCGGCGTTTAGTTGTCGCCTCCTGATTATAAACTTTTATGATTTGAAGAAATAACAATTATGATATTTCAACATTTGACACTTTTGATCTACAAAAATACTTGACAACCGCCAGACGATAACTTTTGATACAGTACACCGCAATAAGTGGCTCCAGGGCTGGATAAATACCAATCGCAGCAGCCGGTATATTAGATAAGTTGGCTGGTACACTCATGTTGAATAATGGTAAAATAAGGTAGATACCGACTGGAATGTACATGAAAAATGTGGGGAATATTGTCTGAAAATTGTTGTTAGATAAGTTATATTTTATGGGAAACAACTTGTAGAATAATAGTCTTGAATAGTTGGCGGTTGAGTTCTTTGGTTTTTTCACTCATCGATGAGACACTTATGCTCATTGAGCTGTTGATTTTGAGCCCACAGTAGAGAGATATAAGGAAACAACTTGACTGAAATTTGTTTGTTATATGTCTCTGAAAATATTTGTCTGTAATTTTCTTACTATAATAATTCCATCAATAAATAAGAGGGATACATCAAAAAATCTCCATTTTTTGGTATCATTTCCCATATTTTCCCAGTACATTAATCCAATAAATGGAGCTTTAAAAGAATCGATTTCGTACTCTTGTTCAAGGATTTGTCTGTAAATTTCAGTTTTTGGCTGAAAATCATTTGATCTACTTCAAAAAAAGTTGTTTCTCATAACTATTGGGCATTCCGAAATAGACCATTGAGAAGAAAACGGCAAAAACTAGAAAGCAGGGTATCAGGAGGCGGAGCAAGCCAAAGTTTTCGAATTTCTGGACTAAGTGTGTTCTGAAAATTGAAATTTGGCTGAAAATAATCTGAAACTGGTAATTGGGTTACTCTGAAATAAGAATATAGCGGTAGAAGAAGTGAGCTGCGAGGAGGGCAATGCAACAGGCGAATGTGGCACAGTAGAGAGCTAAATCTAAGGATTAGATTGACATTTTGAAATTCGAGCTTATGAGCAAGAAAATTATGAGTTTAGAGTCTATCAAAATGAAATCTATCTTTGATTGATCCGTGAGCTCGTCAGAAAGTGGTGGCTCTTTTTTTATATTAAGTCCGCTCATGAGCACATCAGGCTGATTCATAAGTCATAATTTATGAGCTCGTCAGCTATTTTAGTAGGCTCGTAGAGCTTCAGATACTGAAATTGAACTTATAGGGAAAAGAGCCCATGAATTGAGCTCAAAAGCACGAAAACTATTTGTCACTGGCTCAGAAGCCAAACGCTCAAAGCAACACAGATTGCTCGAAACTAACTGATTTATGAAAAACTTCATGTTTCTCTCAAGCTCAATTATTTTGAACTTAACAATTTTCCGCACATTTTTCATACCATACCTGCCAAAAAATATCCCAACCTTCCACATTCCTTCAATGGACTATTCACAATCACAGCCATCATTGGACTATGTGCCAGAGTTATCTACAATCACATTTCTTATCACCTTATCACTTTTCATCAATTCCTTACAGGTTGTGACAATACTTCAACCCAAGAATAAAAAATCGAATAATACGTAAAGATACTCATAACATGTCGATAACTACCAACCAAATTCTTGGATTTTGTAAAAATCAGATATAAAAGTATCGGGTTCGTGATATGCGATCCGATAAAACCGACATATTGAAAGTAGTGTGAATACATTTTATTATATTATGTTGGTTTATTTTTAGATATTATTGATATACCGGATGTTATTGATACGCTATAATATACCTAGAATAGGAAGTCCGATACTTTACTATTGGTATATCAGGCATATCAGCCTCATACTTGGAGGTTCATCGCGGTCAATTGTCATAAAAAATTTTTCAGATAGACATTTTTCTGAGTCATATCACCAAAAATCTACCGTACTTCCTATGACCCAAAAAACCAACCTCTAATTTCCTGTCCTTATCACCACGGAAACTGATAGCATAACAATTATCATTATCACTATCAGTATCATATCAATGTCGTCGCTGATATGGTATAAATATTCATCTTATCTTCTATTATACGGATTTATCAGTACAACTGTATCTAGTCTGATATTGATATATCTGACTTATAAATATCATTGTCATAACACTGGAAATTATCGGAAACTTATTGTGTTTTATGCAATATTTTCAATTCTTTTCTCGATATTTTATGTCATATTCCACCCATTTTGCCATAACTACAATAACTCTTTTATTTGCTTCAAATATCGGAGCACAAACGACATAATTGACAGTATACACCTCATAATTTTTCCGGGACTTCAACAATTTCTATTGTCATGTTTCACTATATTTTTTATTTTCCGATATTTTTCCATATCATGGTATAACATGTATATCATAAAATATACCAAAATATATTACAGTAGTCCCAAATTATCATGGTTCGATGATTATAAACCCCTGATATGGTTGATATTCCCATTTCTAGTTGGAGCCTATAACTCTATAGTTTTATGGTGTTATGGCAAAGCTGATGATAAATTTATCGATTTTATCAGTGATAATATTTATGAGGAATATCGATTCAATTTGAGGATTCATGTGGCGTTTGGCATGTTTTGGAATACTGTAGGTGTACTGTATCTATTGATATATCTTTAGATTTTCAGGAATTAAAAAACTTTATGATACTGATAAGCTCACTGATAACAATATCAGTTCAATTATCGATAATGATATTTTGTATTATAAAAATACACCAAAAACTGGTAAGCCTATCAAATCAATTTTCCGAGTCAAACCGCCGGATTCAAAAACAATTCTTCCACTCATTGATTTATCAGTTTATCATATC
This sequence comes from Caenorhabditis uteleia, assembly GCA_963573275.1. Classification (NCBI taxonomy): domain Eukaryota; kingdom Metazoa; phylum Nematoda; class Chromadorea; order Rhabditida; family Rhabditidae; genus Caenorhabditis; species Caenorhabditis uteleia. The sequence continues at coordinate 5,259,443 of OY752137.1, forward strand.
AGTTATCACATTTTATATTCCAACTATAATATTCCAAATTATCATTCCAATACTTGATATTCCTATCAACTATCCATCTGGTATACTATTCTCTCTATTCAGCCTATATCCATCTCTACACTCTATTATCCTTCTTATCACTGTTTATGAATATCGGAAAGTTATCAGAAGTATGATAAAAAACGTTATCAGTTATTTCTTATCACTGATGTTTTCAGAATGGGTCCGATATGGTGCATATATACTGTGCAATAGCAATCGCCATATCAAGCCAATAACATCTGTATCAAAAACTCAAAACTCGATAAGAACCATGACTGCTATCAACTGATGAAAAATCTTTGATGCATGAGCCAGACAAAAACAATTATTTTCCCTGGATACCATTTGCTAGACAATATTTATATCCATCTTACTCATCCTCATAACAATAAAAAAATTATTATGGCTCTCAAAAGTTTTATCGATATTTCGCATATCGTTGCAAAAGCTGGATTCATATCATCCACCATTTCCGGCTATATTCTCCTGATTTTAACCGTATTTTTTGTCAAAAGAAATTTCGGGTCATATAAATATTTTCTCATAACTTTTCCTGTTATTGGTATTATTTTCGCCACTTTTGAGTTTGTCATATATCCGGTAGGCTCTTATCACTGATAAGAGAACTGATAACACATTTTTAAAATCAGAATGTGCATTCTTACAACGCCGGCTTCGTATTCTTCACCACCTCAAAACCTTTCAATGTCTCCAAAGAGATGGAAACCTTCCTTTTAGGTTTAGCTCCATCCCTTCCTTCTCTCAGCTAAACCTAAACTTCCAGCCTTCTACACTGGCCTATATATCAGCACAACTACCTTGATATGCGTCCAATTTGTATATCGATATTGGGCGATATTCAAGTATGCTTAAAATGTCTGAAACTTTTTGCATGACAAATTTTTTTAGCCAAAAAAGACTGAAATATTTCAAAAGCTTCAATTTCGCTCTTTGGCTCATTTTCTGCGGCTCAGTCGGTTTTGAATGGGCATGTGGGGTGTACTTTTTTCTGGCTCCTGACTCATATTCTGAGAAATATATGAGGTGCATAAAAAGTGTCATAAAATAATTTTATGACATTTTATAGAGATGAAATGTTCGAAAACTATTATATCATTCTAAATGAGTCATCCGCGTTGTTATTCGTTGCCTATAACACCGAAAATAGCGAATATCGATGGTTCAACTTATCAAATTCAATAAATATGATATGTGTTATGATAATGCAATATTCTGTCATAATTTATTGCGGTGTACGGATGCATTTGGAGATGGAGGAGAAAATATCCCACTTCTCCGCTGCTATGAAAACTTTGCACAAGCAATTTTTCAAGACTTTGGTACTTCAGGTAGATCAAACTTCTTATCATTGTTCTTATCAGTGATAACAGATAACAACACCAACAATCACTTTATTCACCCCTGTTATCATCATAACCTTCATCCCGCTGTTTAACCTAAACCTAAGTATCCCAACCGGATTCCTGTTATGCGCTTCTACACTGTATCCAGCTATGGATGCTATCATTATCATTTTCATTGTTACTGATTACCGAATGGCTATTATCAGTAAGGTTGATAAGATATCAGTGAGAAGAAAATACGTTTAGGAATATTTACGAAATTCATGGAGCAAGTGGGTCGACTTTTTGGAGTCAAGAAAAGTGAGACAACAGATGGATATGAATTTACCGTATCAACACGTACTTGATATTTAAACCTCGATATTTTCCCAATCTAGTGATTTATGAAGCATAAAAATTCCCAAAAGTAATCTTTTATGATAGACATAAACAATCTACATCCCTAATTCCCAGTATATACATAACTGTCTCATAAAATATCATAAAATATCAAACACCGTCATAACACACAACCCAATGTCGTATAAAGTATTTCTAAATATTGCTCATACCGTTGCAATAACTGGATTCATATCATCCAGTATTCTTGGCTATATTCTCCTAATCCTAACTATTTTCTTCGTCAAGCGAAATTTTGGCACATATAAATATTTTCTCATAACTTTTCCAATTATTGGCATTTTATTCGCCACTTATGAAGTTATTTTATATCCCGTGAGTTCTTATCAATGATATGATAACTATAAAAAATATCAGAATGTGCACTCTTACAACTCCGGCTTCGTATTCTTCAGCGAGGCCAAGCCATTCAATTTGGATAAGGGTACCATAACCTTTATGATAGGTTTAGCTCCATCCTCCATCGCTCCTCGCTAAACCTAAGTTCCAGCCTTCTACACTGGAGTGTATATCAGCACAACTACCTTGATATGCGTCCAATTTGTATATCGATATTGGGCGATATTCAAGTATGCTGAAAATGTCTGAAATTTTTATAACCTATTTTTCCAGCCAAAAAAGACTGAAATACTTTAGAAGCTTCAAATTCCTTATTTGGATGATTTTTTGCTGTTTCGTCGGTTCTGAATGGGCATGTGGGGTCTATAATTTTATAGCGATGGATGAATATTCTATGGAGTACATGAAGTATGTGTTATTGTCATAATTGTTATGTTATGATAGTTATAGAGACGAAATGTTTGAGCAATACTCCCTAGTACTCAATGAAACCGCAGCACTCATATTCCTTGCCTATAACTCCGACACCAATGAATATCGATGGCGAAATTTGTTGAACCCCATAAATATCACTTTTGTTATGGGTGGCCAATATTCTGTGATTCTATATTGTGCAATTCGAATGCATCTTGAAATGGAGGAAAAAATTGCACACTTTTCCGCGTCGTTGAGAAGATTGCACAAGCAATTCTTCAAGACTTTGGTACTTCAGGTAGATCAAAACTTGTTATCAGTGTTCTTATCATATCAGTGATAACAGATAACCACCCCAACATTCACTTTGTTCACCCCAGTCGTATTCATCATATATGCCCCATTGCTGAATTTGAAGATGAGCCTCCCCACAGGATTCCTGTTATGTGGAAGTACATTGTACCCAGCTATGGATGCTATCATTATCATATATATTGTTACTGATTATCGGATGGCTATTATCAGTAAGATTGATATGATATCAGTGATAAGGACCGATTTTCAGAGATCTTCAAAAATATCAAGAAAATGGTGCAAAAGGCGTTTGGTGTGGAAATCGTTGAACCATCAGTTGTTGCGGATTTCACTTTATCCACCATGCATAAAAGCACATAGTCTACAAATCAGAGTTGATTTTTGGCTGATGTACTTGATATACTCCCTGGACAAAACTTATCTAACACTAGACATAAACAATTCCAAATATTATCACCTAGTCCCTTAGAGACTTATAGTCTATCCTTATCACCTTATCATATCAAACATCATATCAGTTATCATGTCCTACAAATATTGGATCGAAGTATCACATAATGTTGCAATAACTGGCTTCATCTCCTCCGCCATTCTCGGCTTCATTCAGCTGATTCTAACCCTATTTTTCGTTAAAAGAGATTTCGGGTCATATAAATTTTTTCTCATAACTTTTCCAGTGATCGGCGTGATATTCGCCACTTTTGAAGTTGTCTTATCACCAGTAAGTTATCACTGATAAGAAAAATCACCCAAAATATCAGAATGTGCACTCCTACAACTCCGGCTACACATTCTTCAGCACTTCCCGACCATTCAACTTGAAAAAGGATACAGTAACCTTCATGATAGGTTTAGCTCCATCCTCCTCCTTCCTCGGGTTAAACCTAAATTCCAGCCATCTACACTGGTCTATATCAGCACAGTTGCACTGATAAGTGTCCAATTTGTATATCGATATTGGGCGTTGTTCAAGTAAGCCTAAAATTTCTGAAAATTTTTTTGAAGACGAATATTTTCAGCCAAAAAAGACTGAAATATTTCAAAAGCTTTAAATTCCTTTTTTGGCTCATTTTTTGCTGTTTAGTCGGTTCTGAATGGGCTTGTGGGGTCTATAACTTTACTGCACCGGATGCATATTCAATTAGTTATATGAAGTGAGTTATGGTGTCATAAAAAGACATAAAATGAGTTTTATAGTGATGTTATGTACGAGGAATATTCTTTGGTACTAAATGACACATCTGTCCTCATATTTCTTGCCTATAACTCCGATACGGATGAATATCGGTGGTATAACTTATTGAATACCCTAAATATATCCTGTGTTATGGGTGCACAATATTCTGTCATAATTTATTGTGCAATAAAAATGCACCTTGGAATGGAGGAAAAAATCGAAAAGTTTTCGGCGTCGTTGAGAAGATTGCACAAGCAATTTTTCAAAACTTTGGTACTTCAGGTAGATCAAATTGCTTATCAGTATTCTTATCTTATCAGTGATAACAGATAACTACTCCAACATTCACTTTATTCACTCCAGTGGTCTTCATAATTTATGTCCCCCTGTTCAACTGGAAGATGAATATCCCAACTGGATTCCTTTTATGTGCCTCTACACTTTACCCAGCTATGGATGCAATCATTATCATTTTTATTGTCACTGATTATAAAATGGCTATAAAAAGTGATAGCGATATGATATCACTGATATATTGATAACTTCAGAGATACTCCAACGAATCAAGCAAAAAGTACTTGGAAGCGAACCGACACCTTCAGTTACCAATGATTTCACACTATCTACAGTTCAGAATAATATTTGAAAATTTTATTTCCTCTTTACATAATAATTCTTGATATAACCCATATCTCATGATATTTCAACTATACGACGCCCACAAAATCCCTTGAAAGTCTGTTGTACTTCATAAAAATAGCTCATAAATCGTAGCCATTGTGTTTTTATGTCGTATAAAAATTTCATAAATGTGTCGCGTTATGTTGCAATAACTGGATTTATATCATCCACTATTCTCGGTCATATTCTCCTAATCCTAACTTTATTCTTCGTTAAAAGAAACTTCGGATCCTACAAATATTTTTTGATATCATTTCCAATATTTGGGATAATTTTCGCCACTTTTGAAGTTGTTTTATATCCGGTACATAAAAAAATAAAATATTATAAAAAAAATTTTTATATCAGGATATCCATTCTTACAACGCTGGATACGTCTTCTACAGTTTATCCAAGCCATTCAATGTTGATAAGGATACAGTTGCCTGCATGATAGGTTTAGCTCCATCCTCCATCTCTCTTTCCTAAACCTAACTTCCAGCAATCTACACTGGCCTATATATCAGCACAGTATCCCTGATATGCGTCCAATTTGTATATCGATATTGGGCTATATTCAAGTATGCTGAAATTGTCTGAAAATTTTTTATAGACAAAATATTTTCAGCCAAAAACGTCTGAAATATTTCAACGGCATCAAATACCTCCTCTGGGTCATATTTTGCTGTCTAGTCGGTTCTGAATTGGCATGTGGTGTCTGTAATTTTCTCATACCTGACGAATATTCTTTCAATTATATGAAGTAAGAAATTGTGTTGAAAATCGAGAGACGCAGACATATGTTTTATAGAGATGTTATGTATGAAGAATACTCTTTGGTTCTGAATGACACATCTGTTCTCATATTTCTTGCCTATAACTCAGACACTGATGAATATCGATGGTATAATTTGCTCAATATTATGAACATAACATTTGTTATGGGCTCACAATATTCTGTTATTATCTATTGTGCAATAAAAATGCATTTGGAAATGGAAGAAAAAATTCTACACTTTTCAACAACTTTGAAGCGATTACACAAGCAGTTTTTCAAGACTTTGGTACTTCAGGTAGATCAAACTTGTTATTTTTATCATATCAGTGATCACAGATAACCACCCCAACATTCACTCTATTCACTCCAGTCGTATTCATCATATATGCCCCTTTGCTCAATTTGAAGATAAGTCTTCCAACTGGATTCCTGTTATGTGGAAGTACATTGTATCCAGCTATGGATGCTATCATTATCATTTATATTGTTACTGATTATCGGATGGCTATTATCCGTAAGATTGATAAGATATCACTGATAAGAATTGGTCTCTAGGAATATTCAAAGATACGAAAAGATCTGTACAAAAGGCGTTGGGTGTGAAATTGGTCGAGCCATCAGTGATGAGCAACTTTACCTTATCCAACTTTCCACAGTATCCATAGCGGCAGCGAAGGATCGTACACTTTTTTTATCAAAAAAGTGGTCTTTCAGCTTCATATTCAATTTTTCGGCTTTGATTTCACAAAATTCGGATTCTACGGGTTCGATTACATCAAAAATAGTCCAGCAAAAATGAAAAACCAGTATGAGAACTCGAACCGGTGAGCTCAATTGGTATGGTTGAAAGCGCTTTGTACCACTAGGCTACGCCTGCTATCAATAATTCTACAAGGTGTAAGAGTGGCCTAGTGGTACAAGGCGCTGTCTTCCAAATTGCTTGGAGGAAAGGGGCGGTTTGGTTCGAGTCCTCATACTGGTTTTTCATTTTTGCAGAGTTGCATTTGATGTTATCAGACCTGTAGAACCCGAATTTCGCAAAATCAGCGTACGAAAACGCCTGCAACAGCTGAAAATCGTACTTTAATGTTGAAATCAGCTATTTTCAAATGTGAAAATGTATTCAGAGGATGATCACCACCCTCCCTAATAACTTTTTGTTGTAATAAATACGTTAATAGTTTCCAAAATTTCTTTTAACATCAACAACAAAGTTCAACAATCGAAAGGAAAAAGATTATCCTGTTCACAGTTTGTTTCATAATTCCATTCATCGGCCCCATTCATAGTTCAACATGTTCATACACATTTTATTCACATTATTCTCCTTATCATATCAATCTTATCAATCAATACCCCATGATGAAATCAATGAAGTGAAGGCGATTTGTAAATCATGGACCCAAGAGAGCTCGAAGAATCAGAAATATCTGCAGTTATTTTTGTCGAATTTTATTCAAAATGCACTTCCAAAAAGGAACATGAACAATGCAAAAAAGTTGCAAAATTTCAAGGAATATATGGCAGATTATCATGGTGAAGATGAGCAAGGATTGATAAAAATGATGAATAAAACGTTTTATATGTATGATATGGGATGGAGTATTCATAAGGATTTACCGGCGGCTAGGGTATTTTAAAGTAGTTTTTATGATAAAAATAGTTTTTCATTCAGGAAGTCCTGATTATTTATAACACAAAATCGAGAAACGACATTCTGGAAAACAAAAAGGCGAAGAAACCGGAGCAAATGGCCGCGATATTCAAATGGTTGAAAATGACGAAGTTGAAGGAGCAAAGTAGGAGAAAAGTGCTGCAATTTTTTGATGAAACGCTGACTTGGAATAAGGTTTATGAGATGGCAGAGTATAATCCTGCGAAATGGGTGAGTATATTTTATGAGATTATCAAAATAGGAGAATTGAAAAAAAATGATGAAATGGTTTCTCACTGGCTGAATTGTCATTTTCTGGCCCTTCGGAATTATGATTTTCACATTTTTTTTTCAAGGATAACAATACTTCCTAAAGGCCTAAACACTTCTCCTTTATATTGTAAGTGGCTGAAAGTTTGAGATTTTCCATTAATTTTTTTAGTTCTTTGGCAAAAATGCTTGATAATTTTCAGGTTTAGTAGAATCCTAAATTTTTCTGTCATGTTCAAAAAAAAGATATGAGTTTAATCAACAGTTTTATTGTTTCGGCAATCAATAACAGCCGTCAGAGTCAAGGTCAAGCACACAAATGTCATTGCATCCATTGCACCAGTATTTATCTGCCTGAATTTTTTTCTATTTATAGGTTTATTATATGTTTCAAGCCTTACCTTAAGGTGCTTGCGGATTGCCCATGGCAAACTTCTCTTCATATCGATGGTGGAATATTCGAAAAGTTCGATCAATTCTTCCGGTGAGGTGGTTATGAGCGCAGACGCGACTGGTTTGTTGGCTTTTTCTTCATTTGCCTTGTTTTGCACAGCAACTATGTCGTGTGGCTTCTTTTCTTGCTTGTCATTTTCATCTTCGGTGTCGCTCCATTGCTGAAATGTGAAAAATTCTAGATTATTTTCCTAGTATATTTTCAAGAAAACATGGCTCTCCTAAAGTTGAAAGGACCTCGGCAAAAATGTAGGACCGAACATCTTCGACTGGTTCTACTTTTCCGCCAAGGTCCTCTAAACTTTGGGAGAGCCTACAGTTTGCATCACTCGTCCATGGAACTATTTTTCTGTGCTGATTTTTAGTAATAGGGCTTACCCGGATGTTCTCATGCGTCTCGAACGTGAAACCCTTTTTTCCCTGGGTGTCGAGATTTTTCTCGTGCCATTCGCGCGCAAGCCTGGTCGCAAATCGTGGTTCCATCTTTGGCTGAGACTCATGTTTCTCATTTGTCCTGTTCTCCCATTTTTCAGCAGTTGCCTGTTTTGGTTTCGCAGTTTTTGTTTGTGCGCGTGGCTTGTTCTCATGCTTTTCATCTTCATCTTCGGTGTCACTCCAACGCTGAAATGAGGAGGATGTTAAATTTTTAAAATGATTATTTATATTATTTTATGACCAACCAACAAAACTAACCTCAATCATTTGCACTTGTTGAGCAAACGCATTGGCTGCAATAGCAATTGCCTCGTTCCTTCTGCGGCGGGTACTTTTTGGTTTATTCATGGTGTTTGAAAGGTTCTTGAGTGTTTCTGTAAGATTTTTTAGTATTAAAGGAGTAACAAAGCAATATACGAAGATTTTAGAGAGGAAGAGTTGGGAAAAAATAATTGATTGGCTGAAAACTAGATATGTCATTGAAAATTGAGAAAAATAATCAGCAATAGTTGAAAATTGATGACACATGCTAAATTTTGTTCATTCTAAAGTTTGATGGTTTCGTGAATTTTTGATATTTTCTAATCTTTTTCACTCATAAGGTTCAGTGATGAGTTTCAAGTGAAAAAAAGAAATTGAAAAATAGGAAATATTCTTTAAAAACCATTGTCTTGAAACTATATTCCTGAAATAATTTCTTTAGTTGGACACAAAAATATGTGAACAAAAATAAGGTATGAAGACGGTTATGAGAATGGAACATGAACAAAGGTGTGACCCTTGTCCACGATGTGTCATACATTTTTTTTTGTTGTTCAGTTACACATACGGATGTGTGTATTGTATTGTGAAACATGAAAGAAAGAAAAAAAACATGATTAAATCGAATAAAAGTAATGTTACAGTATCCATAAAACATAATGAATAAGAAATATCAAATCATATAAAAGTTATGAAAACCGAAAATCGAAGAAAAAAACAGGGCTTTCTCAAAATGAATTTGCAATAAATTTATTGAGTCTTAAAATTGTTCTACATAAGTTCCAATAAAATCATAACTGTTGCTCTAAACATTAAAATATAACAAAATAATATCGATATCATAATTTTCAGTCCTTCAACGCCTTCTACATCACTCCCCAAGTCCATTCCATCATGACATCATCAATGACCAAACAACAAAAGGAGGAAGCTTATCGAAAACTTTTGAGTGATAAGGATCCAGTTGAAAAGGTTTGACAGACCTGATATACTGATAAAATAATAAGTTTCAGAAAATCTTGTTATCGATGTTTGTAAATAATTCCTTCTTGCCTGGTGGCATGCCATAATTTTTGAAGTACAACTTTTTTTGGTTTCATAAAATGCTTTCACACCACGTTTTTATACGTCAATACTATAATCCCTATTCATCATATTTCCCATAAATATGTGAAAAATCTCAGAAATTATAACACAATGACAAGTCTACACCTCCACCAAATAGTAGGTTACACCACCAAACTCTCCTTCACAGCTACAGTACTCCTCAATACTACAGTAATCTACCTAACCCAATTCCATACCAAGAATATTGATTCAACCTATCGAAAACTTATCATAACATTTTCGCTGGTCAGTGTATTATTTTCCCTTTTGGAATTCATAGTGGACCCATTTTTCCACTCCCATAACGCTGGCCTAACATTCTTCAGTCTTGCCAATTTTTCTACAGTACCCCAGCATACTGTAACATTCCTCATAACATTATACGCCTCTAGCTTCGGCTCAGTTATTGGCACATCTGTTATTCAATTTATCTATCGGTTATGGCTCCTAAAAGACCATAAATTATTGCGATATTTCCAAAGTGGATATTTCATATTCCTCATGTTATACGTTATCACAATCGGTCTGATCACCGGATTTGTATGCTGTTATTGCGGATATCCAGACGAATTTTCGCGCGAATATTTTCGAGATACCATGAAAACCAACTACAATATCAGTGTTGATAATATGCCAGGATATATAATAATGCCTTATCAGCACACTGATAATGGTAGATATATCAGATGGAGGAATATCAGCTATCTGATTGGGTTGACAATAGTTCTCGGATCTCAATATATCCTACTGATATATTGTGCATATCAGTGTCATATCATTATTGATAATATGGTCAAAACTCAATCAACGCTAAATGTTGAAGTGCAAAAGCAGTTTTTGAAGACTTTGATACTTCAGGTACATAAAAAATATAAAATCATAAAATCATAAAAAATTATAGATCATCCTTCCAACCCTTGCATTCAACGTCCCCACATTTACAGTTATGTCCATATCATTTTTGGACATAACATGTGATTTCTCCTCCGGTTGGCTGGTGTTATTCTTTAATATATATCCACCAGCGGATAGTTTGGTACTTTTATGTGTTGTGAAGGAATATCGAAAGATAATAAGAAGTGAGGATAGATATAAAAATATTTGGCACTCTTCTACTATCGAGGACCGAAAAATAAAATCGAGGACCGAAAAAAAAAATCGAGGACCGAAAAATAAAATCGAGGACCGAGAATTAAAATCGAGGACCGAAATAACTAAGGCGAGGACCGAATAAAAAATCGAGGACCGAAAAAAAATCGAGGACCGAATAAGAATCGAGGACCGAACTTTTAGTCGAGTTCCAAACCAGTAGACTATAATAGCGGTCAGTAGTCATGCATATTTATAAGTCTTATGCTATTTTGTTTGGCTCTTTTTGTGTATATAGGTTCATAGTGAATATATAGGTCGTTACTAAATAAACAGGTCCTTTGAAAAAATGTGTCCTGTGCGTTAAATTTTTTTTTTGAGTTTTCTATGTTTCGTTTTGTTTTCAATGAAAATTTGAAGTAAAACTTTCAAAATCCGTTACTTTGTAATGGATATAATAGGAACAAAGAAAAGGTGTTTCTTAATGAGATACCGATTGGGGAGGCTGAGCATGGTGCTTTCTGATTGTGACTCGGTGTTTTAAGTAGAACTCAAGCTTCTTCTAAGTAGAACTCAAGCTTCCCCACACCAACTTGCTGGGGTGGGGAAGCCTAATGCATCAGTGAATTTCTGCACTACCGGGTTTATGGTGATACTCAGACTTAATCTACCGAGTCATGATCCGGAAACACCCTACTATAGTGAGTACCAACTAAAAATCCAATTGGTTACAATTGTTACAGATGGAGCACATCAGGGCTCGAACCTTCACAACCATAAACCTTGTAACGATTTAGAATTTTGAATGTCTTACTTCAAACTTTTATGAAAACAAAACGGAACATGATTTGTATGAAGTTCGTTTTATGGAAGAACCTGTATATTCAGTAAGGACCTATTAATTCAGTATGAACCAATATACTGAGAAAGGACCTATGTATATACTCTATAAGGTCCTATATATTTATTATGGTCTGGTTTCTTGATGGAGATGAAGAGGAAAATGAAAAGGAAGAATTTGAATCAATAAAAGCAATAAATGCAAAAAATAGCATAAAACTTCTAAATATGCCTGACTGTTGTATAGTTTGCAGAACAGCTAGTTTGGAACTCGACTAAAAGTTCGGTCCTCGATTATTATTCGGTCCTCGATTTTTTTTTCGGTCCTCGATTTTTGATTCGGTCCTCGCCTTAGTTATTTCGGTCCTCGATTTTAATTTTCGGTCCTCGATTTTTCTTTTCGGTCCTCGATTTTTTTTTCGGTCCTCGATTTTATTTTTCGGTCCTCGATAGTAGAAGAGTGCCAAATATTTTATGTCATAAAATAATTTCAGAGATAACAGGATTTGGAAAATCGGAAGTTGTAAGTTCGGCAAATAGAAATTCGTTCATCGGATAAAAAAGGGGATTAACTTTTTTTTGTTGAAATATTTTTTTATTTCCACATAAAATGTTTTACTCTCGATCAATCGGTTCTATAATATTACTTGTTATTTTACTTATTGCCTACCTTATACTTTATTTTTGTGATCCGACCAAGAAGCTCAAAAATTCTGAGCCACCAATTTACAATTATTGGTCCAGTTATACCACCCTTTCTGAAAAATATGACCAAACTTTTGATTCATATATATTTCACTTATCACTGGAAAATCGAAACAAATCAATTTCTGATAAAATGGATGATTTGGAAGATTATCTATCAGGATATCAGGGTAGTGATAAACCTAAGCTGATAAGAATGTTGAATGAAAGTTATCAGTTGTATGATATGGGAGTTGATATTCATAGTGATAAGGTTGCAGCAAGGGTGAGTGTTATCACCATGAAAATTTGATAAAAATAAAAGTTCAGGAAATTTTGATAATTTATGCCAATAACACTGAAAATATCATAAAATCAAGTTTGGATGAAATCCATAACATGACAAGCAATGTGAATATCATAAATTATTTTGATATTTCAACAACATGGAACAAAAAACATGACATAAAACATAACGATCCTGCTAAAGCGGTATGATTTTTTATTTTATATTTTATGCATCATAAAATTTTTCAGGGGTTTTATTCTTTTTATTATACACCCCAACTCAACGATGTGATAAAATCCATAACAATGACAACTGCTCAGAAAACCACAGCTCTCAAGGATTTATTAACTGATAATGATGATATTGAAAAGGTTTGATAAGGTGATAACATGCATATCAGCTGTTGATCTTCAGGATGTTTTGGTGACCATGTTTCTCAATGACAAATATGCGAATTATGAAAAGTTATGAACATATAATAAAATGTAGTTCGATTGGGAGGATTAATTTTTTTGTGAAAATTTATTTCCACATAAAATGTGTCATTCTAAATGGTCTAGTGCAATAATATTGATTATTTATTTGACTATTATTTTCATAACATTTTGGTTCTCGAATCCTCGGTCAAAACCTGATGAAAAGCCTATATTCGAACATTGGTCAGCTTATACCAGCCTTGGTGAAAAATTCGGCCAAATGTTTGACTCTAATTTTTGTCAGTGGTCACTGGAAAATCGAGCCATAACAATTTCCCAGAGAATCGCTGATTTGGAGGATTATTTACTGGGATATCATGGAAATGATAAACCGGAGCTGATAATGATGTTGAATGAAAGTTATCAGTTGTATGATATGGGAGTTGATATTCATAGTGATAAAATTGCAGCGAGGGTGAGTGTTATCACTGATAGAAATTTTATAAATATGAAAATTCAGGAAATTTTGATAATATACAACAACGAGACTGAAAATTTCGGAAAATCAAGTTTGGATGAAATTTATAACACAACAAACAATGTGAATGTCATAAATTATTTTGATATTTCAATAACATGAAACAAAAAACGTGATATAAAATTTAACGATCCTGCTAAAACGGTAAGTAGTTTTTATTTTATATTTGATGTCTCATAAAATATTTTCCAGGGATTTTACTCGTTTTATTACACACCTCAAATCAATGATGTCATAAAATCTATAACAATGACAACTGCTCAGAAAACGAGTGCTCTCAAGGATTTGTTAACTGATAATGATGATATTGAGAAGGTTTGATAAGGTGATAACAGGCATATCAGTTGTTGATTTTCAGGATATTTTGGTCAATATTTTTCTCAATACAAATTATGGGGAATAAAAGTTATGAACTTGTAATGAAAATATTATTTTTATTGTCATATGTACCAGACATTAGATAAGTTATAAGAAAATATCGCAGACATCCTGTTGATCATAACTCAACCGGAAATTATTGTACAATGGTATAAAAGTAGTTATGACAATAACAATTTTCATTAAAAAAATGACATACCAAAAATGGGTAGATATTGCTCATGGCGTTGCGCAAGTCGGTTTCATATCCTCCACCATTCTCGGTTATATCCAACTGATTCTCACTGTATTTTTTGTCAAGAGAAGTTTCGGACCATATAAATGTTTTCTGGTGACTTTTCCCATTATCGGCATTTTATTTGCCACTTTTGAATTCATGATATATCCCGTATGTTATAACTCATAAAAGTTCCATAAAATATTTATAAAATCAGAATGTGCACACTTACAACTCGGGTTATATCTTCTTCAGCGTTTCGAAACCATTCAATTTGGAGAAAGATGTTGTGACTTTCCTATTAGGTGTGTCATAAAAATTTTATGTGCCATAAAAACTTATCTAGGCTTCTACAGTGGCATTTATGCAAGTACCATAACACTGATATGTGTTCAATTTATATACAGATATTGGGCTATATTTGAGTATGTTATGGTCGTAAATTTTCATTTTTATTTATTTTTTATAGCCAAAAAAAGCTGAAACACTTCAAAAAAGGAAAATTCATTTTATGGTTCTTCGCGTGCGTCTGCGTTGCTTGTGAATGGTCTTGTGGAATCTACTACTTCATAAAACTCGACTCATATTCCATAAAATATATGAGCGATGAAATTTATGAAAAATATCATGTAATCCTAACCGAAGCCTCTGCATTATGCCTGGTCGCCTATAATTTCGATACTGACGAGTTTCGTTGGTATAACTTGATGAATACCATAAATATGTTATTTGTTATGGCTGCTCAATATTCTGTCATAATTTATTGCGGTGTGAGGATGCATTTGGGCATGGAGGAGAAGATTTTACACTTTTCTGCTTCCTTGAGAACCTTGCACAAGCAATTTTTCAAAACTTTGATACTTCAGGTAGATCAAAATCCGTATCGTAGTTTTTATCATATCAGTGATAACAGATAACAACTCCAACAATCACCCTATTCACTCCAGTATTCATAATTATCATTGTCCCACTATTCAACTGGATTATCAGCATGCCAGCGGGATTCATGTTATGCGCATTTACCCTGTATCCAGCCATGGATGCTCTCGTTATCATGTATGTAGTTACCGACTATCGGAATGTTATCATAAGTGAGTGATAATAAGTGATAACTGATAAGCTGATAAAGTTCAGAAATGTTCAAATCAACGAGAAATTCGGCCTATAACTTGCTTGGAATAAAATCACCTGAGCCAACTGTTATAACGGAGATTGATTGTAATGTCTCTTCTGTTAGACCGATTTTATAATTTTATTTTTTTATTGTCAATAAAATTTCTATATCGGACATAAAATCGGATGACAATTCACAAAAACTCGACTTGTGTCAATTCCCTCCGGCGCTTCGGTGAACATCAACGTTGCTAGGTGGTTTCTATGGATGAATGGCTCGACAAATGGGCGGATCCATCTGAAAAATTTTATGAACATAAAAAAATACTTGATTTTTATACTCATAACTATCCTTGCACCGATCATTGGATCTAACTTGAAGTCTCCAAAACTTGTCTTTATTTGGCATCATCTCCTCCAAAATGCTCTTGAATATGGCTCGAGCCACCATTTTATTTTCACCATACATTGGTGTGATACAACATTCACCCGATGGATAGCAAGATACCGCACCAAATCCCACCACTTCACCACTTTTATTGTACGCCACTCGCCCATAATCATCTCGTAGTTGACCCAATATATAGTTGGATCGCTCATAGTTGAACACTTTCCTATCATAATCAATGATATCCTTATCAGGCACTTCTCTGGCATTTCTTATCACTATATCATCATAATCATCTTCCGGTATTTTCAAATCTCCAAAATCATAATATGACATAAAATAATTGAAGTCGATCCGCCCACTGCCTGATACACTCGTCCAATAGTTGATGGATGATTTCACTGATAAGTGATATAGTGATAAGACTACAAAAGGTACAACTTACAACATGATGAAGACCAAACGTCGAATTTTTCGCCATTCTCCTGAACCATAACATTTTGAATCGCCAGCATGTGCGACGACCGGTATTCTTCCTTGACCCATAACAATCCCATGAAAACGAATGGCTTGCCGGTTGGTGAAATAGGATAATGGCCGACTGCACCAACAGTTGCCACCAATTCATTGGTGTCTTTGAGGAAGGTGGCTTGCGCTTTGAAATCGTCGCCGTAGGCGGATTTCCAACGAGCGATGTCGCTTGGTTTCATGTCGTTGCAATGGCGGCCGCGCTGTAAAGTTATTGGGGTGATAAAAGGGAAAGTTATGATTAGATGATATTTATGATGAACTATAAAAGTTCAAAAGTTATGGGTTCAAATGTTTGCAATCAACTTAAATATAGTTTTTTATGTTGAAATTTATTTTAAAATCTCGAAAATTTTTATTCAAAAAGTTATGGAACTTTATCTAGGTAGGTCAAAAATTTATAACACAATTTGTTATGGGATATCAGATTTGGACATTTTATGAGCCAAAATATGATGGAAAATGACTAGATATGATATTTGTCATCGCTAAAATTTTGGCTGAAAATTTTTTTGGAAAAAATTATTCTCACAAGATTCTGTAACTTTCAGGTGACGATTTTATTTCCGAATTTTTCATGTGAAATAGGAGTTTCACATTTTATAGTTCAAAATATGACAAAAATGTCAAAATGAAACGGTAGTTAATACTTTTATGTCTGAAATTTATCTGAAAAATTTCAAATATTTTCGTAAAGTAATGATATTTTATAGTGGGCCAATTTTTATGGCACATCTTTTATGAAAAATTTAACTGATATTTTTTATGACTTTTTATAAATATGGCTAGTTATGAGGTTATTATAGCTGAAAAATTTCTGAAACTTTCAATCAGTCAATAAAAACTGAAACTTTCAAAAATTTCAGGAGCAGTGGGAAAAAAATTCAGATTTTTTGCGCCTCATTACAAAAACCAAGGAAACACCTACCTGATCCCAAAAAGTCTCCAACAGCTCCTCATCCCACACTCGTTTCACATCGACACCATTCGCCTTCAACAGGTCCACTTTATTCTCTTTCACTTGTCGAATCGGCACACCGGACAAACGACGAATCGAGCTGACGACAACACGGGCGGACAACATTGTATCTTAGCAAAAATGATGATAATAATGTATCTTTTGTCCTGCGGGGTTCACGTTTTTGTAGTCATTTGTTTTTTTTTTTTCAGGGATTGATAAGAACGACAAATGATACAAAATGACGAAGACTGGTTTGGCAGCAGATTCTTGCAAAGAAACCGTTTGACCGGGTATCATCAATTCCTATTGTTTTTTATTTGAAGGTGTGACGAACTTTGGTTGATGTTCTGGCCTATGTCATTTCGGAGAAACGGAATTGATCTATTGGTGATCGAGATTCTTAGGGCGAATGATTGATCCCCGATTTCTGTAATGCAGTAGTTTCAGCCAAATATACCGAAAATTGTTGGCAGATACAGAACATGGCAGAACCGGAAATTAGGTGATTAACTTGAATTATGAAGAAATAAAAAAACTTCTGAGAATCAAAGTTATGAACTTTTATATACACATAAAACAATTATTATCATAATATCACTATCATATCAGTATGACATACATCCGTCACTGTTATACTTATTATGGAAAAAATCGACGAAAATGTTTGGCAGTTATCGCCATATTATGCGAATATTCGCACTACATTGTATTTTATTCGCATAGGTGCAGTTTATTGTAGAACCTGTGAGTGTTATGAAGCATATCAGAGTGATATCAGAGGCGATTTAGGTATGTGTGATTCACAGTCCTGTTGTTATGATATACACCGATGGTGTTATGAAGGCAGATCAGGATGTCAGCATATTTTTATTGAGTTGTTTCTGTGGATGTTTCTCCTTATGCATTTCGCTACTAGCCACTCATTTTGTATACCGTTACATTTTATTCGTACAGTAAGCTTAAAGTTTTGATCTACCAATTGTTCCGATGATTTAGCCCGAAGTTACTCGATTATTTAGTAGGCGGCCAAATTTATAGGTTATTTAAACCAAGTTTGATTATATCAATATGTTACTTTTCACTAATTTACTTCGGGTTCACAAGCACTTTTGAGAAAAAGCAATATCTAAAGTTAGATAAGTTTAAATTTTTTCAAATTTTTTTGGTTTTTTCAGAGAATATCTTTATATTTTCTATGAGAGAGACTCTTTCAAAACACCTTTTGCGGGGTTAATGTACTGGACAATAAGCTCGAATGGCGTCAAAATTTGGAGCTTTATTGAGCTTTTGAAAGCTCTTGGCTCAATTTTGACAATGGTATGTCTGAAAATCATCTGAAATCTGGAACTTTATGTCAGGCGATCCCTTTATCCACCATATTTTATTGTGGGTATCATATTTATTCAAACATGCGGAAAAACGGTAAATTGGCTAGTGATAAGACCAAAGAGATAAATCAACAATTATTCAAGGCATTGATACTTCAAGTATGTCATAAATATATTCCGATATAGACTATCATTTCAGACAATATTCCCCATATTTATGTTGTTCCTTCCAGTTGGCACATTTGCTATCCTGCCACTTTTTAACATACCAGTTCCCGTATTTGTCACTGATATACCAAGTATAACATTGAACATCTATCCATCAATTGAGCCGTTGATTGCGGTGTACTGTATCAAACAGTTTCGGAGTACTGTACTTGGCTTTTTCAAGAGATGGAGCAATAGTATTAGACCAAAAGTAACCGAGTCAGGGAACTGATTTTTTCATTAACTTGTCGTAATTTTATAACTGTAATAAAGAAATTTACCATATTAAAGTGATTGTATGATAAGCTGATATCAGTTAAAGTCTTTTATATCATCGGCATACTCGGTTTATCATTATTTTCAGAGATAGTCAACTTACTAAATTCGAAGGTTTTTTTTTCAATAATTTTTAAAGTCAACCATAAAATTTTTTTGAATACTTTTATTGGAAAATTATAGCACTTTTATGTTATGTCAAAATAAAAATTATGCAATCGCGGAATAATTATTTGCTGGTATATCAGCAAGCGCATAAATCGAATTTCCACTGTTTTCCGCGGTTCGTAGGAAGTTGAAGTGTCCGAAAATTTCTGAAATAATTTTTTATAACAATAATTATCATTTTTATCACTTCTTATCGCTCTCCGATATTCCGACACCACACTCATCATTATCAGTGTATCAATCGATGGATAGAGGCTATAAAAACACATGATAACGCCTGATGGGAAATTTATGACCATATTTGTAAATGGTAGTGAAAATATGATAGTTGTCGGAAAATAAAAGAATATCAGGGGTATAATTGTCTGAAAATATTTCGGCTGATTTTCATTTTCAGATTTTGATCTACCTGCAAAATCAAAGTTTTGTAGAATTGGAGATGCAATTTCTGATTGCTCGCGGAGAACTGAGCCAGAAACTCGTTCATTTGAAGATGCATTCCAAGGGCGCATATCAGTATGATCAGAAATTGGAGTGATAAGATTATCAGTAAGGTGATAAAAAATATTGAGTTGAACCATTTGGAGCAACAAGGATTCTGAAAAGTTGGGCTCAAAATGAGCAACAAATAGACGGCTCACTGTAGTGACGACAACAAGACATGGGATATCAGTGATATTCTTATCATATTCAACTGATATGGTATCACTGATATGATCAATCGCATAGTTGTCAGGTTGGCCAAAGATAAAGCTTATCAGTGCTGATAAAGCACCAAAAAAGAATGCATAAAATATCGGAAAAAAGATTCGACGTCCACGGAAGTATACTGTCATTCGGATGCTGTTATATCAAGCTTATCACTAGCTGATAATGATATTTACCTTATCAGTATCAAGTATCGATATACAAACATGATTGTAAAGAATGATATGATTGATATCAGCACTGATAAATATAGTGATAACATGGTTACCGGGATATCAGGGGATGTGAATATGACGAGTGAATTTGTGAAGTTATGGTAGAAAGGGTGGAACATGGAGTCGATAAAAGTGAAAAATATACAAAGGGTCGCAAATATTATGATAAGATTTTTATAAGTTCCATAAATTCTTTGAGTATGGAATATTGTTATGTACACAAGTAAACAGTTCAAAATGGAAGTTGTAATAAATCCAAAAATGGCAAAAATATACGAAATACTGTAGATGGTTGATGATAAGCTCATGATTATTATGATAACTGATAACAACTGCTTATCAGTATATCACCTCAATTTCCTGGCTAGACAGACGCCAAGTTTTTCGATATTGTCAGGGCGTGTTCAGTGGTGTTGGTTGATACTTCTTGTTTACGGAAGCACAAGATTCCTAGGGTACGGTAGAATGATAAGTGATAAAATGATAACATACTTTTGATAGCTTTCCGATACTCTGATACAACTGACATCAATATCAGACTATCAATTGGTGGGTAGATACTGTAGCAACATACTATGATACCAGAGGGGAAGTTGAGCGGTTGGGAGAGGTACGGTACTGATAAAACAGCGATGGCTGGTAGGTAGAAGGTGATTGCAGGAGCGGTGATCTACAAAAAACACTTTTGATCTACCTACAGTATCCATGTACCTGCAAGACCAATGTCTTGAAAAACTGCCTTTGTAATCTTTGATGTCCAGCGGAGAAGTGTTGCAACATAGTGTTCATAACCAAATGCATTCGTATCCCACAATACAAAACGATACAAAACTGAACCGCCAAGATGGAGCTAAACCCAAGTGGAAAGCCTGCATTGAACCATCGCAGCTCCGTGGAGCTCGGATCATAAGCAACTATTATGAAGCCAGGCATATCATCAATATCCTTGTTATACTTTGTCATCATAATTTCTCGAGTATAGTTTTTAGCTACAGTATCCGGATACCCAAAATAATACACAAAAAACGCGGCGAGACCACCACCAAACGACGCGTAGAACACCCAAATCAATAGGCGCCAGGATTTGAACCACTTTTGTTTTGGGTTACTGTAGCTTTCGGGATTACGGTAGATCATTTTTGACCTACTTTAACAGTGTCAAATACCGATAGATGAATAAAACAGCAAAAAATGCGATAATCGACACAAAACTCGCGGAATATAGGCTTATCATAAAACTGGTCATATTTTGTGATTCACCGGCAATCGAGCCCGGGTTGAAATATACCAAACTTGAGTTATACGAGTGGAAAAATGGGTGAAGTATGAGCTCGGATATAGTAAAAATGATACAGATTTCCGCAAAGATAATGATAAGATATTTATAAGTGCCATAAATTTTATTGGTATGATATAAAGTCAGGTAGATCAAAAGTGAGTTGAAAAAACCGGTGGTCAAAAATCCAGCTATTGAAAAATAGTGCGCCGCGTCGTAGATTTGGCGGGACAACATTTTGTGATAAAAATGATGAACTGATAATATTCCTTATATCATTGATTTCCGGTCTAGACATGCACCATAGATTTGTTGATATGTATAGTTGAAGGTAGATCAAAACACCTGGTATACTGTATTTATCACAAATTATCACAAATATCTCTATAAATATGACGAATTTTTTCCACTCCATGGGGTGATAAGTGATTAGCTGATGTGACAAATGATAAGCCATTCTTATCATCAAAATATCGGAAAGTATTTGTAATCTTATCATAAAAGTCTGGCTGATAACTGATAAGTTGACATTTATCACCACAATCCTTGAATAATTGCGCATATCTTTCCCGAATCTCATCATAACCCGTCATATCAACAAATTTGTTCTATAAAATATTATCACTACTGATAAGACCATATCACTCACATCCATATCACTAAGCTTCACATTTCTCGATAAATCATCAGTTATTGATTTCACATATCCACCTTCAAAGTGTGGTATCGGTTCAAGTATGAAAAGTTTCTTCCTGATATTATTGATATAGCTTTTGATATTTGTTATCATCGACTGATAAACTGGATCCATATGAAGTGTTGTGTTGATAGGAGCCGATGTGTCGAAAAATCTCGCTATCAAAATGGCATAATCCGGCTGGAACTGTTCCAGCCGTTTGTTATACTCCTCAATATCATCCACACACGGTTCATCATCAGGTCTCGAGTATATCGGCTCACAACCTATAAACCTAGGTCTGAAGCTAAACCTAATAATCCGGATTACCATAAGCCGATGCTTGCAAGATAGTCTTGGCGGCTTTTCGACACTCCTGGTAGATCATATTTCCATGATTACCCGCCCAACTATTTCCAAAAAGAAAAATCTTATATTTTGAAGTCGGATCCAGACCGGTATGGTTACACCATCCAAAGGGTCTTTCACCATTTTCATAGATACAAGAAGGAACCTTGAGATTTTTGAGATCATTCAAATTCCATTGATTATTGAGCTTTGCGGCTTCCTCTGAAAAACTAGGGTAGATCAAAAATTAATCGATACTCACCAAAAGTTATATTCCCCAATATTCCATCAAGTCTGGTATAATTATGAATTTTGACTTCAAACTTTTCCCTTATCACATCTTTATGCATCACTATCAGATTTAGGCTTATCAGTATTATCACTAGAATTGATACACTGATAGTGGATAGCTTCAAATACCACTTCTCAAATATCTCATAAGTTATCACTGCAGATGTCACAGATAACAGTATGCAAGTGATAAGCACTAAAAAAATTATCAATCTATATCACTGATAAGGGCCTCACAAATTTGATTTCCATCCATTGTCAGCTTCCAAAACGAATAAATCGGCCAATGTATCAAATACAAGGAATATGATATATCACCAATATATGTCAAATACTTGTTTGATAAGAAATAATCATCCTTTGATACCATTATCAGTAATCCGGTGGCTATTGTGATAAATGGTCTGATAAGTGATAAGAATATACTGATATGGGTTTGGTGATACCTAGTGATAACCGAAGGAAGTGATAAGGGATATATAGTGATATAAATTATTGATAAAAGTGTGGTATACTTTACTGTTAGTGTTGTTGAAGCTTTTCTGATATCTGAAAATATCCTATCAGTGATAACAACTCTCTGAAATTTATACCTTCTTTATCACTGAATATCAGCTTCTCACAATCAATATCTTGATTTTTCTTGTCACTGATAATTGGGTTTTCTGATAACATGAACACAATCATACCTAAAAAATTTTTTTCCACGAAAATATTCTCATAACCTGCCTATTGAGAACTGCCATATTCTCGCAAATACACTGTTGAAGGAGGTGTTTTGGTTTGATATGAGATAAAATATGAAGGATAATATAGCTGATACAAATCAAATTTATCTTATCACTGATAAGGATTGATAAACCTATAACTATCTGAAAAGTATATGGTGCCCAACTTCCAAGGATAAATATGAACGGAACAATGATATAAAATTGAACTTCAACTGATAAGGACCAAGTATGAGTGAATATATCCATTGCTATTGATAACTGATAATAGGATTTGTTATCAGTGATAAGATTGACCTTACCTTTTCGAAATAGTTCTCCTGATCGGTTTTGAGCCTATTTGACATGAATAAAATTGCATTTTTGGCGGATTTTAGGTTATTTTCAACTGCAGTATCCGGAAATATAGCATATAGTGATATCAGTGATAAGAAAATTATCAGAAAATATAATGGTAATATTCTCTTGAACCGTTTGAAATAAAATAATCCAATCAATTGATGATATGCCAGTTTACCGGCTCGATTTAATAGCATGCACATTAGAAAACCGGATAAGACGAAAAATCTGGAATATTTCACTGATATGATAACTGATAAGGTGATAAAACTTACTGATCAACACCAAGATAACCATTGGGAAAATATAGTGGAAAAAAGTGGAATAGGATGACTAGAATAATGGCGATACCTCGAATTCCTTGAAGATCGAGTCGTTTCATGGCTGACCAACGCCCAAGTGATTTTTATCACTAAATGATTTCATATCAATTTTTTGTGAGTCAATATACGGAATTTTCTGATCAAAAGTACACATTTGTTTGCGTTTAATGTTATGAAATATACTGCGGTTTGGTGGATTTTGGGGAATAATGAAAAGAGGAATATATTGAAAAAAAATGCAAAATGTGCCAACGACTATGAACAATCGTTTTCGGAAAAAGTGTGAATAATTTTTTTGTTAGTTTTCAATATAGTCATGTAGTATACAAACAACAGCAAATAGTGAACCTGTTCAAATACTGACATAAGCTATTTCTTACATGCCATAAAGGATGTTGTTCACGATTTTCTTGACCGAATGGACAGAATTTGTTTTGGTAATTGTTGAAAAAAAAACGAAAAAAGGATTTTTAAAGTGAATTTTCTGCTGCAAATAAGCTCACTTTGTTAGGTTAAATTTAAACAATTCCATCACTAAAAAGTAGATTTTGTCCTCAATTCAGCCAGACACACTGTCATAAAAGTAATCATAAATTATTATAATGGTCGGATGTTGTACAAATATTGATAGTGATAAGGTTGAACCTTTTGTTGTATGCCATAAATTGTGTTGTTTACACTTGGCCTGACCAGCAGGAAGAGGGAATTTCTCTTGATATTTGCACTGCTAATGGAATGTACAACTTCTGTTCTTCAGAGACTGGATTCAACAAAAATCAAGAAAACGTTTTTTTATTCGAAACATTAGGTTTAGAAAAAATTGATCATTTTTCGAAAAACCAACATTGTTTTCATGGCCAATATGATCAAAACTTATTAGAATTAGTTTAGTCAATTTTACTGTTATGTCGGAGCTTCAAGCCATAGTATCTATACAAGAAGTAAACAACTATTGGATAATGAATAAAGTGTTAGTTATTTAGAACTATCACGACCTAATTGTGCCATGTAAAATTGTTTTGGTATCT
This sequence comes from Caenorhabditis uteleia, assembly GCA_963573275.1. Classification (NCBI taxonomy): domain Eukaryota; kingdom Metazoa; phylum Nematoda; class Chromadorea; order Rhabditida; family Rhabditidae; genus Caenorhabditis; species Caenorhabditis uteleia. The sequence goes on from OY752137.1 coordinate 5,284,463, forward strand.
TTCAAGCTGCAACATGCTCCACTTATTTTTATAGTCCTAATTTTCAGCGCATTTTTATTCATAACTTTTCTAAGTATTCTAGCGTCGCTAACCTTTGCATTACTTGACAAACATCAAAAATCGAGGAAAATGTCTGAAGTATTGATTAAACGTCATAAAAATGCAATGATGGGGTTGCTAGCCCAGCTTCTGACCTTGTTATTGTATGTTATGCCACCTTCTACGTTCATGATTATTGCAAGCACTGATAACAACTATACTCAACGTGAGTAATATTTTTTTTATTAAACTACCTAATATTTTCAGTCATGTCAAATATCTCATTCTCCATATTCTGCCTCCATTCACCTATCAATTGTCTAGTATTGATGTTTAGTTATACACCATATCGGAATACTGTCATGTTTTGGAGGAAGTTGAAGAAAAGACCTATTCTGATTAGTCATAATAGTGTTAGAATATAAAACTTATGATAAAAATATTTTACTTTTATTATAATTCTTTTCATGTTTGATAATTTTCAATGGTTAAGTTTACGTTAAATTAAGATAAGTTAAGTTCAATTTTTGATTAACTAACGCCAAACAGGTGAAATTATTCAACTTGTTTTTCTGCGCTTTTTCATTTCATTTCATGACTCCAACCTACTTCTTAACCGAAATACCCTGCTACCAATATTTATATTTTCATATCATCGGTACTATCAGTCTCATATTGAACACTTTTTGTTGCTACTTGATACTGACCAAAAGTTATAAGTTAGATTCTTTTAAATGGTCACTTTTGTATTTTCAAGTACGTCCCAAATCATAAATCGAATAATTTTATATTCAGATGGGTTGTGGTATATTTGATATCTGGATAAGTTTCCTTGTCCAGCCATGGTATCTTCTCCCAGTTAAATCAATGAGAGTGACGGGTCCATTTTCGATAGTCGACTCCCGTATCACAATGGTTCTATATATTCACTAGGCGATTTATTTTCATAAAATTGGTTACAGAATATTTTCGCGCTTGGATTTATGCAACCACCTACAGCAGCATTTTTGTGTTTTGTACAAAAGTATCATGCTGTTGCTATGACAAGTCGATCTGCGAAAAATGCGCAATTGCTACTTATTGCTGTATCGGCGATTATTTTTTGGGTTCTCGTCGAGATATTTGCCAATTTTACTTTTATGCCGGATCCTGAAGCCATTGTATCTATACGAGAAGTGAGCAACTATTGAATGATAGATAAAAAGCTTGGTTATTCAGAACTATCACGATTTAATTGCACCAAGTAACATGGTTCTGGTATCTTTTAAGCTGCAACATTTTGCACTTATTTTTATAGTCCTTATTTTCTGCGCATTTTTATTCATAACTTTTATCAGTATCTTAGCGTCGCTTACCTTCGCATTACTTGATAAACTTCAAAAATCAAGGAAAATGTCTGAAGTATTGATTAAACGTCATCGAAATGCAATGATGGGGTTGTTAGCCCAGCTTCTGACGTTGTTATTGTATGTTATGCCCCCTTCTACGTTTATGATAATTGCAAGCACTGATAACAACTATACTCAATGTGAGTACTATCATTTATAAAACTACCTAATATTTTCAGTCATGTCCAATATCGCCTTCTCCATATTCTGCCTCCATTCACCTATCAATTGTCTAGTATTGATGTTTAGTTATACACCATATCGGAATACTGTCATGTTTTGGAGGAAGTTGAAGAAAAGGCGTATTCTGATTAGTCATAATAGTGTTCGAATATAAAACTTATAATAAAAAATGTTTTATTTTTATTAAAGTTCCCGTTTTATGAAATTTTATATTTGTTAAACTTTGCTAGAGTGAACTTCTATAAAATACTAATTATTTTCATGTTGGTGTTAGATTTACTTGTTTTAGAAAACTCGCAAAAAATAATTTGACTGATCACATCGCCTAAAGCCAAACAGGTGAAATGATTCAACTTGTTTTTATGAGTTTTTTTATTTCATTTTATGAATCCAGTCTACATCACAGCCGACATACCTTACTACCAATCTTTATATTTTCATATCATCGGTACTATCAGTCTGATATTAAAAACTTTCTGTTGTTACTTGATAATATTCAAAAGTTATAAGCCAGATACTTTCGAATGGTCATTACAGTCATTTCAAGTAAGTTGCTTTCTTAAAAATCATCAGAAATCAAAGAAGATGTCATAAATGGCAATAGTCGAATCACTCGCCAATTATCAAAAATCAATGAAAATGTCTGAAGTATTGATTAAACGTCATCGAAATTCAATGAACGGATTGCTCGCTCAATTTTTGACACTACTAATTTATATCTCTCCACCATCTATGCTCGTCATAATAGCGTGAACGGACAACAATTATACTCAAAGTAAATGCAGATAGTGTTAACCCGATACTTTTCTATCATTTCTTCCAGTCATGTCCAATATCTTGTTCTCCATATTCTGCCTCCATTCGCCTATCAATTGTCTAGTATTGATGTTTAGTTATATACCATATCGGAATACTCTCTTGTTTTGGAAAAAGTGGAAAAGAAGTACCAACAGGATAGTTGCAAGGAACAAAGGTTGAAAGGAAAAACTATTTTTTTTCTAGACCATTAATTCATTTTATGATATTTTTTATATAAAAAATGGCTGAAGCAAAGAAATAAATTGAAATTTCCCACTTTGATCTAAAAATAATTCCACCTGTGGGACATATCCCATTTGTTAATGTTAGACAGGTGATATGCATCAACTGCTTTCAGTGCGCAATTTCATTTCATTTCATGAATCCAACCTACTTCATAACCGATCTACCCTATTATCAATCTTTATATTTTCATATCACTGGTACTATCAGTTTGATATTGAACACGTTCTGTTATTATCTGATCATATTCAAAAGCGATCAGCTAGATTCTTTCAAATGGGCGTTGTTATTCTTTCAAGTGAGTTATGAAAAGAAAATAAAAATAACTAAAAGTAAAAAATTAACTGAAATAAAATTTAAAAAATAATAATTAAATTCTTTATAAACTTCAGATGGGTTGTGGCATGTTCGATTTCTTGACAAGTTTCTTGGTTCAACCTTGGTTCCTTGTCCCTATAATTGCTATGCAAGTAGCAGGACCAATTAAAACTGTGTTCGGTTCATTTACTATACTGGTTTGCCAAGAAATTTCGATTTACTCGACGTGAGAAAAATTTTCCAGAACATTTGCGCAGTTTTATTCTCCACCCCTGTTGCATCATCGTTTTTCTGTTTTGTAAAAAAATATCACGCCGTTGCAATGACAAGTCAAACTACAAAATATGTTCATTACTTGTGTATGGTTTTGTTAGTAGTTTTATTATACACAATCGCGATGATTTACATAAGTTTTTGTTATCAAGCGGAACCGCAAGCGATGTTATCCATACATGCAGTAAGTAACCTTTTCATAGCATCACTTTTCAAATGTTCAGAAGTACCCCGAACTATATTCGAAACTGACGGAAAATATGATATTCGTATACGCTGAGCTGAATTTTCAATTGCTAGCTATGTGTTTAGTTTTGGCTGCTTTCACATATGTCTCTATTATTGGAACCCTCTCCTGGAAAACATTTGACATTCTTGACAAACATAGAAAATCGAAAAAAATGTCGGAAATTGAAATCAAACGTCATCGGAATGCAATAAAAGGGTTGATAGCTCAACTTTTGACATTTATGTTATATATCTTGCCGCCCACTGCTTTCGTGATAATACTATGTACTGATACCAATTATTCACAATGTAAGGTTTAATAAGTGATAAATTTGTCATCGTTTTTGCAGTTCTGGCAAATATCGCGTTTTCCATATTCTGCCTTCATTCGCCTATCAATTGTCTAGTATTGATGTTTAGTTATACACCATATCGGAATACTGTCATGTTTTGGAGGAAGAGGAAAAGAAATGTCAACAGGATAATTGCTAGTGATTGTGTTGTTTGAAAGGAAATGAATTTTTAATCTGGTTTGTTATTTTATTATTTCCTTTTTCTTGTTTTGTGATATTCGTATTGTAAAAATGAGCAAAAACAAAATTACAATACAATAAAATGAAAACTCTTGGTTCGATGGAGAAATAATTTCACCTGTACGACATTTGTTACTCATAGACAGGTGATATTTTTGAATTGATTTCTGTTGCCATTTCATTTCATTCTAATGAATCCAGCCTATTTCACAACCGAACTTATGCCGTATCATTTGTTGGATTTCCGATACTGACATGTACTGATTCCAGAGTATATCATAATTGGTGATGCAAAAGTGAAGCTGCTCATCTCGTGGTTTTCATTGAAATATCAAAGTCTCACTTTTTTATTGCCTTCAGAACACAACAAAATAAAAAAAGAGCATTTTATAAAATTGTTCTCATATGTATCAAACAACTTCACAATATATATTAACCACATTCTTCCTCCTCCAAAACATGACAGTATTCCGATATGGTGTATAACTAAACATCAACACTAGGCAATTGATAGGCGAATGGAGGCAGAATATGTAGAAGAACATGTTCGCCAGAACTGAAAACTTACTAATTCAAAATATTTAGCAAAAGAACTATATACCTTGTGTATAATTGTTATCTGTGAATTCCATACCCACGAATCCCGCCGGTGGTAGAATAAAAACCGATAAAGCCAAAAATTGGGCAATCAATCCTTTCAGTGCGTCTTTATGACGGGTTATTTGAAGTTTCGTCATTTTAGACTGATTCATATGGTTTTTCAGATGCGATATAATGAGCCATAATAAAGAGAAAATAATTAGTATGTAACCTATGGCAATCAAAAAAAGAAAACCCATTGCGATATACAAGTTTTCTGTTTCTAAATATATAAGTACCATATTTGGTGTGAACTTGGAATATACTTCTGGATATTTCTAAAAGTTTATTATTATTTTTCAGTTTTTATATCCGATATTCACCGTTTTAATGTTATTCAAGATTTTTGAATCATCACAATACAAAATACTAAAAAAAGCGGGGAATGCAATTGTTGCGCCAATAGAAATAATTGTGAGTATGATATTATGAACTATTGTAGTTCTCAGATTTTTTATGGAAACCGCATGGTACTTTTTCAAACAACAAAGAAATTGCTGGTTGAGGTATGCAGAGACAAGTTATGATCTGTCATAAAGATAGATTTTTTTGTATAAAGACAAAAATCCAGTCTTACCAAGACAACAAATGAATTAAAGATCAATTCCATCGGTCCTGACACGACCAACGAAAATATTGGAAGTAGAAACCAAGGTTGGACCAGTAATGTCATCCAAATATCGACTAATGCGCAACTTGCCTAAGTACTGTTAAGTCAGAAAAATATATGATATTTGATCTACCTGAAACCACAGTAGGAACCATTTGAAAGTGTCTAATTTATAACTTTTGAATATTATCAAATAACAACAAAAAGTGTTCAATATCAGACTGATAGTTCCAATGATATGAAAATATAAATATTGATAGTTGGGTATTTGAGTTGTGAAGTAGGCTGAATGCATTGAAATGAAATCAAATGACTCAAAAAATCAGTAGAATAATATCACCTGTCTAACATTTACAAATAGGATATGTATCACAGGCGGAATTATTTTGAGAGTTGTGGATTGAAAGTAAAATTCAAACGACTAAAGCTGATATATCACCTGCTGACATTACCATGATTTCCAGAGCAGTTCTTGGATTTTCGCTGTCATTCTTTTTTTTGGGTGTTTTTTTGCACTATATACATATTTTAGGATATTTCTTTAATATTTGATAACCTCCATAAAATTATTAAATATATTTTATAATCTTTTATGTACCATAACATCCACAAAACTATTGTATCGACGTCATTGATATGCCCATTGTATCCACCACATTACTATTGACTCCCGATAGGGTTCGCACTTGTTTTCGTAAAATGCCTATAAAACATTAACTGTGCTTATTTTTCATGCAAGATACAAACCTAAAATAGCATTCTTGTAATCTGACACAATGGCAATTAGAATAAAACTATCAGCTGGTGGGTAGATTGTGTATATACAGATGATAAAGCCGGTTGGGAGATCAATTCGGAGATCAGCGAATGGTAGGACTAGAACAAAAAATGCTGGAAGGTAGAATGTGATGGCAGGGATGGATATCTAAAAAATTAGGTTTAGGTCCGGCTCAGGTTTAGGTCTAGTACCTGAAACATCAACGCCTTGTAGAACTGTCGTTGTATCCTCTGATTGACCGCCGAGAAATTGAGCATCTCATTCAACTTGAAATGCATCCGAACTCCACAATAAGCCACTATACAAAATTGAAAGCCCTAAACTTTCTCTTATCATATCAGTAGACTGTTATCACTAACTGATAAGCCAACAAATCCAAACGACAATGAAGCATCTCGCCAACGGATTCCACCATTTTCATCGTATATGACAGTGATATAGGCGCGAGTTTCATTCACATCTAGGTTATAGTTGGAGGCGAATGATTCTCTGGTGTAGTCTTTGGCGTAGTCGTCTGGAATTCCGAGGCCGGCGACTACGATGGAGGCGATGGCACCACAGAGGATGGAGTAGAAGACACATATGAGGAAGTACCAACCATCGAAGTAGCGGAGTTTTGGGCTTCTGGAATGAAGTTTCTATGGTTCTATGAATTTGTGGTTCTATGGTTCTATGATTCTATGATTCTATGATTCTATGAATTTGTGGTTCTATGGTTCTATGATTCTATGATTCTATGATTCTATGATTCTATGATTCTATGATTCTATGATTCTATGATTCTATGATTCTATGATTCTATGATTCTATGATTCTATGATTCTATGATTCTATGATTCTATGATTCTATGATTCTATGATTCTATGATTCTATGATTCTATGATTCTATGGTTCTATGGTTCTATGGTTCTATGGTTCTATGGTTCTATGGTTCTATGGTTCTATGGTTCTATGGTTCTATGGTTCTATGGTTCTATGACTCTATGATTTGGATTTTATGATTTATCAAATCGATGTATATTTCTATATTTTGATATTTCTATCTTTGAGTTTTTGATCTATAAATTCTAAGATTTAATGGCCTTTGGATCTATGAATCTATGGAATCTCTATATCTATGAAACTCACTGTATAATGACCAAATATCGATACACAAATAGAACAGCAAATAATCCAAAAATCGCCGAAAATATTCCAGAATACAACATCATCATAGTCATCGCCACAATTCGTGGTGCATCGAATTTCGACTTCGCCGTAAAATACATGAATGATCCATTGTATGCATGGAAAAACGGGTGGGATGACACCTCGATAAAGGTGAAAATGGTGCAATAGGAGGCGAATATAATTATCAAATATCGATAAGAGCCGTATATACCCTTTACTTTGAAAAGTGTTAGATATACAATAAGTATATTGAGGAATACAGTAAGTAAGAATCCCACAATTGAGAAATAGTGGGAAATTTTATATATTTCTAGAGCAAGCATTTGATATGATAATGACTTGTTATTGATAAGGCTAGATATTTTATAGGCTATATCTTCGTGATAAGGGCGCTTTGGGAATTGATAATGGAAGTTTGATCAGCACATTTTTCTCGGAATTATCATTATATCAGTGATATCATGATAATGACGCTGTAACTTTTGAAATAACTACTCCAGTATCCACTTCCGTCGGATAAATCCTTGGTTTGTTGAATAAACCTAAAAAAAAGTTCCTGCATCAAGAACACCAAACGGACTCACCCTTTATAGCATTCTTGTAATCTGACACTATCATTATCAGTATAATACTATCAGCTGGGGGATATAGGGTGTATAAACAGATTATGAAGCCAGTTGGGAGGTCGATGGTTAGGTTTAGGAAGGGTAGGAGAAGGGCGAAGAAGGCGGGAATGTAGAAGGTGATCGCGGGGGCGGTTATCTGGAATATATAGGTTTAGGGTTAGGCTTAGGTTTAGCTCCAATACCTGACACAACAAAGCCTTATAAAACTGACGTTGCAACTTTTGATGAGTCATTGAAAAATGTTGAACCATCTTTTTCAAGCCCAAGTGCATTTTTATGCCGCTATAAGCCACAACCAGACATTGAAATCCCTATAATTATTTTTTATGTGACTCATAATTATTTTATGTTTTCATACTGCAATACATAAAAAACCAGATGAAAAAATAGCATCTTTCCAGCGAATATCACCATTTTCCGAGTACATCACAACGATATCAATGGAAATGTTGGATGGATCGAGTTGATAATTTGATAAGATTGTATCCCTGAACTGCTGATATGATACCTGATATGATAACGGATATAGGGTACCTTGAATATTCCAATGCATAATTATCAGGTCTCCCCAAAAATATCACAAAAAATCCAGGTATGGAGCCCCAAAATATTGAGTATATAACACATAAAAAGATGCCATAACGATTGAAATATTGAAGTTTTGGACTGCTATAAAAACTTTTATGTGAAATAATATTTTATGTCATAAAAATTACCCAATAATTGCCAAATACCTATATACAAATAAAATGGAGAAGAATGAAAATATAGCGACAAAAGTTGTGGAATAAATCGCCATAAATATTATGGCAATATCTTTCGATTCAAATTGCGAAGTAAAATATATAAAAGCCGAGTTATGCAGATGAAAAAATGGGTGGACAATAACTTCAATAAAAGTGAAAAATATACAATATATGGAAAATATTACTATCAAATATTTATACGATCCAAATATATTTGTAGTTCTGTATAATGTTAGATAAATGATAAATAGGTTTAGCACCAGTGTCGTTATGAATCCAGCGATTGAAAAATATTGAGATATTTCATAAATATCTAATGCTTTCATGTTACTGATAAGATCACTGATATGATAATAGCTTTTATAGAAATATGGGGAAAAGTTCGTCTGCTTTCTTGATAGATGTTATAATTATGAATGTGAATATCTATAATTATAGTTTATAAAACGTCAGAAAGATCGGTTGGTTCAGATATCAGCTTATCATAACATAGGTGATAACAATTATAACACTGAATTCCTCCTCGACATGCTCAAATCAGTTATTTCCATTTTCTGCCTTCTCATCCTTGTCAAACCTAAAATACCAGTCATATATTCGTTATCACTCTTATCACTATCACCTCTGATAGCATTCTTATAATCTGATATCACCATTATCAGTATGACACTATCAATAGGTGGATATAAAGTATATAGGCAAATGATAACACCAACTGGGATGTCGAGGTTGAAATTGAGGAATGGGATGGTTAAGGCGAAAAATGAGGGTATATAGAAAGTTATGGTGGGGACGCAGATCTGGAATATTCTAGTTTAGGTTTAGCTCCAGCTTCAGCTTAGGTTTAGCTCCAGTACCTGCAACACCAAAGCCTTATAAAACTGTGTCTGATTCCTATGATTCGTCCTAGAAGTGGTCGCTATCAAAGTATGAATTTTACAATGTATCCGGAATCCACAAAATGCTGCTATCAAAAATTGAGAGGCCTATAAAACTATAAAATCATAGAATCATAAAAAGTTATGAATCTATACCGCCGACAAAATGCAATCCATCAAAAACAACACATCTTTTATTCTGATATCACCATTGTTATCATACACAACTATCATATTACTAGGTGTTTTGTGAAATTTTAGCCCATAATTTTCAGTCATGGTGTTCCTATAACATCATAAAATGTTATAAAAATGTTATGGACCCTTACTTGGTGTAATTTATAGCATAATCATCAGGTTGACCGACAATATCAACAAGAATTGATATTTGGAGTCCGACCATAACTGGATATATTATAGAAATTATGTACCAATAATCATGAAATAATTTTAACCATTTGCTCCTATAATATTTTTATTGGCTCATAAAGCAAAATTTTATGAAATAAAATATTACCCAATTATGACAAGATACCGATAAATGAATAAAACTGCAAAAATGGCGAAGATCGATGCAAATATTGCGCAATAAAACGCCAATAAATGTGTCGCTGGAGTTTTATGGAGTCCAAATTCGTTTTTCAGTGAAAAAAATATGAATGAGTTATTGTATAAGTGGAAAAATGGATGAGTTATGTATTCAATAAAAGTGTATATAATTCCGATACTCGCGAATTGAATGATAAGATATCGATAATTTTTATGAATATTTTTTGTTTTGAAAATCGTCAGGTAGATCACAAAAACATTGAGTAGTACTGTAGTTATCAACCCGAAAATTGAGAAATAATGCGAGATTTTGTATAGTTTGAGGGCGAGCATTGTTGATATTGATACTGATAACACATTTTATCATGATATTCCCCAATTGATAATGATAATTCTTAGAACGAAAAGTATTTTTATGATCACTGGTTTTATATGATTCACTTTCTCATAAAATGGATGTTATAAAAAATTATATTTTATGATACAATAGAAGTGGGTTTTCAGAAGAAAGGTGTGAGGTAATGACTATAATTTTATGGATGGTACAAAAATTTGGATTTATGGTGAAAGTTATGACAATAAATATGAAAAAGTCACAATAAAAACATGTTTTCATCAAAAATTGTCATAAACACGTCGATTTATTTTTTCCCGAAAAGAGCAAATTGAAATAAAATACCTTAAAATCCCATAAAAACGTGCCATAACTCCACTCATTTTTTGATCTACCAAAAATTTCTCACGCACCCAACTTGCAACATATTATTCATATCATATCAGTATCTCACACCCACTAATACCCAACTATATTGTTATCACAAGATATCAATGACTATATTCCCAGATTCTGACCAAAAGTTATTTTGTATCCATCAATCAAAACATACAAATTTTACTATAAAACTAGTTCCTCAATTTGTTATTTTCAGACATGTCGGACCGTCAATGGCTTGACCTAACATCGGCATCCTCCATCATTGGAGTGACCATTTCCACCACAGCCAATCTCACACTTTTATTCCTTTTGTGCTCCAGACCATCAAAATCTTTGGGATCTTACAAATATTTGATGATTGCTTTTTGTATTTTCAGCCTGTTTTATACTGGTATTGAGACTTTTTTGAGACCGGTGAGTTGGAGAAGGAGCTTAACCTAAATCGTAGGAACCTAGCTGTACCTAAACTTTACAAGTACACTCGAGCTAAACCTAAGCCTAAGTAAATACGAAGGAGCTAAACCTAGATCGTAGATATTTCGCTAAACCTAAAAAAAAAGTCACTGAAAGAAAAAAAATAACCTTGGAAGGAGCTAAACCTAAACCGTAAAGTCCTTGCTGGACCTAAACCTAAGCCTATTTCCAGCTATTCCACATCTACGACAACACAATTTTCGTCATTCAACGCAAACGATTTCTCTACTCCACCACACTCGCTCGAGCACTTTCATGTAAATTCCATCTTTGTTGCTAAACCTAAATAATTAGTTCAGCTACCTATTGTGGTTGTTATGCCATGAGCTTCACACTTTTTGCGGTTCATTTTGTATATCGATATTATGCAGCTTGTCGGTAGGTTTTTTTCGGCCAAAAAATTTCAGCTTGTAAATCTGAAATTCCAGCCCTCAATATCTACGATTCTTCGATGGTATCTACTTTTTCTTATGGGTTTTCGGAGCAGTTGTGATTGCCGGAAGTTGGGGAGCCGCTGCCTTTATACTGTACCCGGAAACTGATAGAACTCGTCAGTCTGTGCTGTGAGTTGAGAATCTGGAGCTCACAAAAAATTTTGAAATTTCAGACATGTCATTCAAGAGTCCTACGGTCTGGACCCGGAATGGTGTGGAAATGTGCCATATAGTTATGTAAGGTTCTATGGTTCTATGACTCGGTTCTATGCAACTTTTTTTCAGTTTTTCTGGGAGAACGGCATAGAATATTTGAATCCTCGCAATGTTATCGGCATTCTTCACCATAGTGCTGTCATGACATTGTCCTTCGGTACCGTATTTTATTGTGGATACAAAACCCAACAAACCATCAAGGAGCATAGCTCAGTAATTTCCGATAAAACGCGTGAATTACACAACCAACTGTTCAAAGCATTACTGGTCCAGGTACAGTAATCCAATGGTATCTACAGTATCCCAAAGTATTCCAGACTTTCATCCCAGTAGTACTGTTGTATCTACCAACTACCTTGATATTTGTGACACCGTTTGCTGGCATTAATATCGGCGCTTTTGGGAATATCACTATTATTACAGTACATTTGTATCCAGGAGTTGATCCGCTGATTTTGCTGTTTCTGATCAAAGATTTTAGAAAAACTTTGAAAAGTGGGACTGATACCGAGATGATAAAAAAGCGTTTTTTCCAGAAATATTGTGCGGGAAGTCGAAAAGTGGGCAAGTTGATAGAACCACTACAAATATGTCATCAGTGGGAAGAGCATCAAGTGGAAAGTGATAACTTTTCATCAGTTGATAAGTCCTTATCAATAAAATCATTTTTGAAAAATCGTTTTATCTCATATCAATGTTTTATCAGTTTTCAATCTCTTATCAACTCAAACTGATATTATCACTTTGTTATCATATCTGACATTTATCAATAAATATCTACAGTTTCGATTTATATGATCCAAGTGATAATTTTACTGAAAATGAAAGCAATATCCTTATCAGTTGATACCAGCTTATCAGTGAAATCCTTTGTGTCTCGAAATCCCTTGTGTCTCATATCAATGTGTTATCATTTATCAACTACAAATTGCAGTTATCAGTTTCTTATCAACACTAACGGAGCCTATAACTTTTATATCATATTTGACATACTTTATCAATAAATATTTTCGAAACTGTTACTGTTTCTCATCATAATTTTCTGGCTATTCATAACATTTTTATTTTAATGGCACGTCGATCGGCAATAAATCACTTTTATGGCTTCATGGCATCAGTTATTGTCTCTTCACACGCTGCTCTCATAAATGCTCCAGCCGCCTGAAATCCCCCGAAATAGTGTGTTGATATAAGAGACGCAGACAAAAAACTCACATGTTGATATCTTTTATGAGCTCGCTCTCCACAATTTTCCAATATCTCCTTCTCAATGCACTCTTGATTTTCAGCCCATTTTCCGCATTTCTGAAATTTTTCCTTTTTTTAAAACTTTTCAAGCCTTGATATCTTACATTTCCTCCAAAAAGAAGTCTGGTACATGTGGTTTTCGGCTCCCGTTTCAGCTGAAACTAGTTGCTACAGTACCCCAAATTTGATCTACCGTACCTTATCGGCACACTCGGCGAATTCATCCTGAATGAATTTGTAGACTTCACATCTGTTTTTGTTCAATGTGTAGAAGTCGTTTTGTGGGCCGATGCATTTGGATTGGCGGACGCAGAACTGAAAACTGTTTTTTTAGGTTTAGGTTTAGGATAAGGGTTAGGATTAGGTTTAGGTTAAAGCTCAGGAATGGGTTTAGGTTTAACTATTTTTCCTTGGGGTTCCTATATCTTAGGTTTAGCTCCTTCTCACCAATGCATCATTACACAGCTCGATAATCTCTTTGTTCGCTGCTCCATCATCAAATTTCGGATCAAAGTTCAAAGTCGCATTTCCCAACTCCATGACTTTTGCAATACATGGCTCCAGCACCTTCAAATCTTCTGGACTGCATTTCAAATGATGGTATAAAGCGAAGAAACTCCCGAATAGAGCACCACCAAAAATTAGGAAACAAACGAGCCCGGAGCAACAAATACAGCAGAGGATGGCGGATATTACAGCGCAGATTCGAGCCATTTTGTTGGAAGTGGACTGGAGGGACCAATGTTTGTTTTTTGAGGAAAAGGAGAAGAGAGATGGGGCTAGTGTAAAGTGGGTTCTTCATTTATTTGAACGGAAACAGACGGGAAATTGAGAAGAAGCAAGAATCGGTTTTTTGAATTACTGATGAAAAGTTCAAGTATACCACTTTGATAAGCTGATTAGGTGATAATGATTATTTTTAGATACTATTATGAGTATATTGAAACATCAATAACTTGCTGGAAATTTTAGGCATCTGGTTACAGTAAAAGTTATAAAGTTATAAAATTATGAGTTATGATGAGGAGTTATGAATTATGGTTATTATAAAATTATTATTATGAAAGGAAATCAATCAAACTTGAATTATGATGAAAAGTTATGCAATTATGAATACTTATGATAAGTGATAAAGCTATGAGTTATGGCAAATAATCACGTAATTATAAAGTTTGACAAAAAGTTATGAAGTTATGGATAATGTGGAACAGTTATGACATTAGGAACTATGACAAGATGTTATGCAGTTAAGAGTTATGATGGAAAATCAAGAAATTATGCACATTGATAAAAAGTTATGAAGTCATCAGTGATTATGAGAAATTATGAAACTATAACTTCAAAAATTTACGTCAAATAATAACCATAACATCCAACAGCTCTCTTGTACCGTCTTGTATTCTAAATTTCTTCATAAAACTTTTATACCATAATTTCACTCACCTCCATCAATTCTCGACTCAACTTCGGGCAATAACTCATAACATGCTCATAAACACACATAACATTTCTATCGATTGTGTTGCAGGACTATAAATGATTACTTTTTATCACTGATAAGCTGATAACTCACAACAATGCCTTTATGAAAAAACTCCTTGAGGCATCTAGAGTCTCTGTGACGAGCAGTTCTATGGATTTTGAGCCGGCAACTATTGAAAGTGTTTCCAAAAAATTGATAGGCTTTGCATTGGTCCGGGAGGTAAAAATCTGAAGATTGACAGCGCAATGGTGCAAAGCATCGCTAAAATAACATGAATTATAGGCACCCATGGGTACACCAACTTTAGTCGCATCACAAGCTGCCCTGAGCCGATCAACAGCAATAGAGCCATTCATATTTGGGATATTTGTATGCAATAAAGTTTCTAACTTCTCCATTTCCGGTTGGCACATGCTCTTGACCATGGTGTAATCTCGATGGCATTCGTGAGCATAATAGCTTGTTATTGCACTCATTATGCTTAAGGATATTGAGATGATGAAGACTGATACGGCGAATATAGTGAAACAGCGATGATGGCGGCGTTCGGGTTTGATGAGTATTTCGGTTGGGGTGGATATCTGAGGATTGGGAATGTTAGGATTAGGTTTAGGATTAGGGGTTTGGAATACTTCCCAAATTCCAGTATGAAAAAAACGAAAACATGTGGATTTGCTGTGAATTCGCGTTTTCAAACTTTTTCAGATTTTGAAAAAATATCGAGAAAATACAATCAAAGTAACAACTGAAAATGTTTTTTGACATTTTCGTTTTTTTATGAAACCGAAAAGTTTCAAAATTCATAATTTTCAGAGTGTTTTTTTTTTTGAATTTTCAAATAATTTCATAAAAATTGGATTATGGAGAGCGTTATTTATTAGATTTTTTGAAATTTCAGTCAAATTATGAGGAAAATGATCATAACTGCTAGAAAAAATCACACTGAAAATGGTATCCAAAAAAGTCAAAAAATATTTCAACACTTTCTATTTTTATTGCACTTTTATGAAAAATTATCTCAAGAACTATATCAAACAACTAATAATCTAGAAAACTACTCACCACAGCCACCATCTTCACCAAAATAGAAATGAGTAAAAAATAGACGAGAAGCAAACGAGGATGGGCAGGCCGCCTAAGATTGATGTGTTTCCTACCGTATATATGCACCATAAAATAAGGGGTTTACCAATTTATGTGAGAGATTAATGAGAAATGAGGCAAACGCTAATAAATCAACCAGCGCTTCAATATATGTGTTTTTTGTGTTATGGGGGAAAATGGGCGCCAATTCCTATGGATACATAACATAAAAGTGGATGTGCAAAAAACATAGAGACTCTAGCAATAGAAAATATCGAGAATTTTTTTCTCATCCTTGTCGAGAACATCTACAGCTGGTTGACCACAGTATCGAGCAGCGGCACGACGGATACAGGATTTATCCGTCTTCAGAGTGGAACAGATATCCTTTTGGTTCTGAAAGATTCATAGATTCATAGATTCAAAGATTCATAGATTCAAAGATTCATAGATTCAAAGATTCATAGATTCATAGATTCATTGATTCATAGATTCATAGATTCATAGATTCATAGATTCATAGATTAATAGATTCATAGATTCATAGATTCATTGATTCATAGATTCATAAATTCATAGATTCATAGATTCATAGATTCATAGATCCATACGTACCTGACTGACCAAAACCTGAACGCACTTCTCTTCTGGCATCTCATCCACCAGTTTTTGAAGGCATCGACCAAATGGACCACGGGAGATGACAATGAGGCTCACACGTTTTTCAATCTCTTCAAACTTCAAAGAGCCGTTTAGCTTCTTGAGGCAGTCCTTCAAATGTTAATGATAGTTATCAGTGATAAAAATGATAACAACAAACCTTGGCATTACCATAAGCGCGATAGAAAAGCTCGTATTTCGATTCATCAAGGTGACGCGAGTGCCGATCGACCTCCTTAATAAGGTAATCACAATTATCACTCGCCAGAGCAACAATTGGAGTGATAAGGAATATCAAGGTGATAAGGTAGGAATACCGCATGATCGGTCGATCTTCAACTCAAGAAAGTGAGGCTAACTCAAAGTTATGTGGTATAACCCGCCTCTAACTGAACAGTTGCTCAGTTTTTTTTTGTTTTGTGAGGTCAAACAGATATCATAAAAAGTTGTTATTGTTTTGAGAAACACTTGAAATGATGGATGATTGAGTGTTGTTTTGCCTTGATTTCCTTTACGACTTCTTCACCGCACGTCGATTCGACCATTTTTAAAAAACAGTTTTCTTCATTGATCAGCATGTTGCAGACCCGTTGATTTTGAGTCTGGAAATATTATTTCAGATGTTTTTGGGTGAAAATACTTACAACTCCTTCACTATTGCACTCGATTTTTGGTGGATTCTCCTTCCATTTCTTCATACAGGTGCCAACCGGTCCAGCCATCAGTTGAGCCGCCTCGCAAAGATCCCATAAACTGTCGAAGCCATCTGTGGCTTCCGGACAATTTTCGATTTTGTCGATGCAAGTCTGGAAGATGAATCTATGAATCTATGAATCTATGAATCTATGAATCTATGAATCTATGAATCTATGAATCTATGAATCTATGAATCTATGAATCTATGAATCTATGAATCTATGAATCTATGAATCTATGAATCTATGAATCTATGAATCTATGAATCTATGAATCTATGAATCTATGAATCTATGAATCTATGAATCTATGAATCTATGAATCTATGAATCTATGAATCTATGAATCTATGAATCTATGAATCTATGAATCTATGAATCTATGAATCTATGAATCTATGAATCTATGAATCTATGAATCTATGAATCTATGAATCTATGAATCTATGAATCTATGAATCTATGAATCTATGAATCTATGAATCTATGAATCTATGAATCTATGAATCTATGAATCTATGAATCTATGAATCTATGAATCTATGAATCTATGAATCTATGAATCTATGAATCTATGAATCTATGAATCTATGAATCTATGAATCTATGAATCTATGAATCTATGAATCTATGAATCTATGAATCTATGAATCTATGAATCTATGAATCTATGAATCTATGAATCTATGAATCTATGAATCTATGAATCTATGAATCTATGAATCACATACCTGCAAATTACCACAAAGTCGTGCAATTCGCTTATACGGTGGATTGATAGCATATTTCCCATAAAATATATTCTCCAAGCTCTCCATAACAGTGGTACATTCCATAAATTTATCTCGATCCGCATCAGAGCAACATAAAATAATTGGCAAGAGGCATAAAACTGCGAGCGCTTTCATCGATGTGTAATGCAACATTTTCTGGAGAAATTGAGAGATACAACGCATTTATATACCACATAAAATAAAAAAGCTCGATAAAAAGATATAAAAAATTATCTACAAGCATGATTCATAAGCCTCCCAAGTGATTTATCAAATTCCTCCGCATACCCCGCACCACACGTCTCCAGTACGATGCTCCGATAGCACAGCTTTTCGTCTAACAACATCGCACAAATTTTCCCACTCTTCTCACTGATATCCGTCCCAATGATGCAAGAGTGTGCAGTTAGGTTTAGCATCGGCTCGGCGTCTTGCAATTTATCCCAACATTCGTACACATTATCGGGGAGCACTTTGAACGTTTGACAGAGTTCTCTAGTCCGATCGAGCAGTTGAAGGCGGTTGGTTTTTTCGAGGCATTGCTATAAGATAGGTTTAGGTTTAGGTTTAACAAAAGGAAACGTACATAGTAGTTCCAACACTGTACACTGAAAATCTGCCAGGTCGCCTCTGATTCCTTCCGATAATGATGATCAAAATTGATATTCATGACAAAATCATGATATCTTTTCATGTGAACTTCACAATCTTTTGGTGTAAACGCCTGAGGACCATACAACCATGGTGCAACGGTCACCATAATAATAATGAGTTTTTCGAACAAGTATTGGAATACGATCCTCATTTTTTTTGGGCTGGTGATGAATGAACTTTTGGGCTCGGTGAGGGCTCGGCGAGCAGGTGTGCGGGTTTACACTAAAGTTGAAAAAAAAGCTGGAGGCTAGGAAGAACGAGAATCGCCCACATTGATAGGGAACAAGGGAGGTTGATTGGCTGAGTATTAAATGATTTTAGGGGTCACCAAAATTAAGATAATTTGACTACTTGGCTGAGTATCAAATGTGGCAAGAACACTCACTAGAAATTAAATATCATCGGCATAATATATGTTCTGAATGAATCTGAAATATTTATGTTTCGAAAAGTTTTTAGTTGTTGACTGAGTATCAAATGTAACATACAGAAGATAATTTCACTGCTTAGCTGAGTATCAAACGTTCCGATCCTGCCCAGATCTGATCGTCAAGTAGTGATAATTTCCAGCGAAGTTGGAACACTCTCCGGCTTCTTCTCCTCACAACACCTCACCATCTCTGCAATCCTTATCACTCCTTATCAGTACTTTTATCACTATCACTTATCACAGCTTTCCTATATTCCGATACAACAACCATCAGTACAATACTATCAAATAAACTCCAAAAAAGCTGAACAACAATCCAGTTGGATAATCATACTCCAATCCAGAGAATAACAATGAAAAAACTATAAGGCATGGAATAAAAAATGTCGCCAAAGGTGCGGAGCATTGGAGCAAGAGTACTGTGAAAAATTGACGATGCAGGCGTTTTTGAGTTTTTGAGCATAACATCAACATTTCATTCATTTTTTTGTGCATGTTACAGGCACAATAGGTCACTATTATAGTAGCAAGGGTCTACAAAATTTTATGATCATAACTTTTCATAATTTTTACCATCAATGTTGTTTTGAATAATATCAGTGCTAGACCTTCAAATTTAAGGCATAAACTACTATCACATGGCTTGAAAACAATAATATAAAATAATTGGAGTTGATCGGGTGATTTGGCATATTCTGATATCAGAATATGGGTCATATAACTGTTAGAAACCGGATCACGGCTGCAGAAGGTATATAGAATGATAATAGTGGTAGTACCCGTTGATAAGGTGATAAGAATCCAGATAAAGATGTTAGTACTATTGAAAAGTTTTAGGTACTTGCTTCTGAAAGTTCTGATAAGGTGGTGATCATATCACTGATAAAATCACTTGACCAAAATCCAATATCGATAAATAAACAATACACAGAAGAATGATATACCCCAAATGAACAAACCGGCATAAACCGCTAATAAAAATCTTTGAGCTGCGAAATATTTCTGATATCCCTCATGAATAGTGAAAAATACATATGCATAGTTGTAAGAGTGATTAAAAGGGTTGATAATGAATTCTGATAAGCTAAAGAGCAAATATATACTGGCAAAGATGATAATAAGTATTTTATAAGTTTTGAATATTTGCCTCGCTTGGTATACAGTAAGGTAGATCAAAAGTGAGTTGACAAAAAGAGCTGATGGAAATGTGAGGTACGAAAAATTATCAGCAAACTTGAGAAGGTGCAACGACGACATTACTATAAGTTTGTTATGGCAGACAGTTTTATGAGCCGGCCGGATGTATAGAAGGAAGCATAACAATTCTTGTTATAGCACACTTGTTATCAACACTTGTCATAACATTTTATCATTATCATATCAATGTTATACTATCACTTCTTCCAATTTATCGGCTTCATCCTCTCTCAATTCACCAATTCCCTACTTTTATATCTATTATGGAAGCAGAAAAAAGTTATGGGTGGTTATCGCCATGTTATGAGTATTTTCGCGATACATTCGATAGTTTTCACGTGGGTGGAAGTTATTGCACAGCCGGTTAGTGTTATAAAACTTATCTGATATAGTGATTACTGTAGGTTACTGTAATCCATAGTCCAGTGCTTATGATGTTCTGGGATAGTCCTATAACAGCGTGGTATGGTTTATGTTATTTTTTCTTAGGTTTGTTATGACACTTTTATTTTATGACCATAACATTTTATAGCATTATACTGTGGTATGTTCACTGTCTGTATTTCCTTGTTAGCAACCCACTTTGGCTACCGCTACATCCTTTTCGTACAGTATACCGTAACCAGAGTACTGTAGCTACAGTGATATTTCAGCCCACACATTTTATACAAACTAGAAGGATATAAATTGTCGAAACTGTTTATTCCATGTTTTATAGCATCATTATCATATTTTTCACTAAACTACTTTGGAATGCAGAATACTATGGAGAAAAGGAATCATTTGAGGTTTATCATAACTTTTTATGTTATTTTTATGAACATAATTTATAGAATATATCTACAAGAATATTATGGCAAGGACTCACTTACCACACCATTTATGGGATTGATGTACTGGACTGTCGACTCACATGGTGGTAGAAATTGGAATTATTTCGATTTGATGATAGTTATAGGGTGTTGTGGTATCATAGTAAGTGACATAAAATTACATAAAATATATTTTATTTCCCAGTCAATATGCTTCAACACCATAATCTATTGTGGATACTACATTTATATCAAAATGCAGGAGAATAGTGCGTCATTCAGTGAGAAGACTAGGGATATGCATAAGCAGTTGTTCAATACTTTGATACTTCAGGTACATAAAATCAGAGTTATGACACTTTTATGGTTTCAGACAATCTGCCCATTCTTCATGTTATTCGCACCAGTTGGTAGTTTTCTGATATTCCCATTTTTCAATTTCCAAGTCCCTGTCGCAGTCACCAACATCCCAATCGCCACCTTAGGCTTCTATCCATGCATCGAGCCACTGATAGCGGTATACTGTATCAAAGACTTCCGCACCTCTGTGATCAACATGATCAAGCGGAAGAGTACAGTAGAGCCGTCGTCGTTTGTTGCTCCTCTAAGTGTGTACCCAACTAATGATACTGTATAAATATTATTTTATTTTGTTTCCTCGTGTTATCAGTTGAATCAAGATATAAACTACGAGTACATTGTGATCAACGAAAGTATATTCCCTGGAAATGACTAACATCGTAGTTGTGCATTTTCGTGTTATAGTCAGAAGCAGGAATTGTATTTTTCACACGTAACAAAATATTTTATTAAATAACAAACCAACTGGTTCACCACTATCACTATATACTTATCATATCACTTTACCACTATATCAATGTTATACTATCACTTTTTCCAACTGATCGGCTTTATTTTCGCTCAATTCACCAACGCCCTCCTTTTATATCTTTTATGGCACCAGAAAAAAGTCGCTGGAGCTTATCGCCATGTTATGAGTATATTCGCGATACATTCCATAGTTTTTACGTGGGTGGAAGTTATTGCACAACCGGTTGGTGTTATAAAACTTATCTGATATAGTGATTACTGTAGGTTACTGTAATCCACAGTCCAGTGCTTATGATGTTCTGGGATAGTCCTATAACAACATGGTCGGAAATAAGTTATTTCTTTTTGGGTATGTTATGCAATTTTTATGACTCATAAAAACATTTTATAGCATTATACTGTGGCATGTTCACCGTTTGCATATCACTGTTATCCACTCAATTTGGATATCGATATTTGTTATTTGTACAGTAAGCCGGATCATAAATTTTTTTTCATAAAATAAAATGTTATAGCCCCCGCCTTGTTCATGATGTGGAAGGAAATAAAATTTATAGACTCTACATTCCATGTTTTATAGCATCACTATCATATTTCTCACTAAACTACTTTGGCATGCAGATGACTATGGAGAAGAGGAACCACTTGAGGCATGTCATAATATTTTATGATATTTTATGATCCATAATTTACAGAATATATCTACAAGAATATTATGGCAAGGACTCACTTACCACACCATTTATGGGATTGATGTACTGGACTATCGACTCACATGGCGGTAGAAATTGGAATTATTTCGATTTGATGATACTTATAGGATGTTGTGGTATAATAGTAAGTGACATAAAAGTTTATAACTTGAACATTTTATATCCCAGTCAATATGCTTCAACACCATAATCTATTGTGGATACTACATTTATATCAAAATGCAGGAGAATAGTGCGTCATTCAGTGAGAAGACGAGGGATATGCATAAGCAATTATTCAATACTTTGATACTTCAGGTACATAAAATCAATGTTATGACACTTTTATGACTGCTATAATTTCAGACAGTATTCCCACTATTCATGTTATTCCTTCCAGTTGGTAGCTTCCTAATCCTTCCATTCTTCAACTTCCAAGTCCCGGTGGAAATAACCAATATTCCAATCGCCACTTTAGGCTTCTATCCATGCCTAGAGCCCTTGATAGCGGTATACTGTATCAAAGATTTCCGTAGATCTGTTGTCAAACTATTCCAAAAAGGTAGCAGTTCTTCGGAAGTTACACCATCTGCAGCACCAGCATCCACCTTGCCAAGTGGTACCGTATGATTATTGGTGTATTAGCATCATTTCCTGTTATTCACACCTATAATAATTTTTAATAAATATTATCAGTTATTATATCAATGTTATACTATCACCTCCTCCAACTCACCGGCTTCATTCTTTCCCAATTCACAAACATCCTACTTTTATATCTTTTATGGAAACGAACCAAGCTCATAACTTGTGGATATCGAAATATTATGACAATATTTGCCATCCACTCAATGGTCTATACTTGGATTGAGGCATTATCCCAACCGGTTGATATATTTTCATAAAACTTATCTAACAACTTAGGTTTAGGTTTTTGTATTGCATAGTCCTGTGTTTCTTGTGTTTATTGACGGCCCAATAAAAGTTTATTACAATATCAGTATGATATTTGATGGTATAAAATATCATAATATTTTTTATGACTTTTTATTACAGCAATATTTTGCGGCTCATCTGTTATGTGTGCCTCCCTACTTGCAACTCACTTCGGTTATCGATATATCATTTTTCTACAGTAACCCATTTTTTATACACTTTTATTGTGATATTTTCAGCCCAAATCTCCTTCCAAAGTTGGCAGGTCTAAACCTATATCGCCTTTTTATACCATCTTTCATCGCATCTTTCTCCTACTCTTCCCTGGTTTATTTCGAAATGAAGGCCACAACTGAAATGAAACTTTATGTACAGTAAGACATATTTCTGATCTACCGTATGATACCGTAGTTACAGTAACCATCTAGCAAAATATTATGATCGGGACTCCTACAGTACACCATACATTGGACTGACATACTGGAAAATTGACAGTTATGGTGTCAAACAGTTGAATTATCATGATTTGCTGGCAATATTAGCTTGCTCTATGATATTGGTTTATATCAAGGATATCAGGATGATTAAATAACAGAAAAGTTTAGGGGAGTGCTTTTATGGCAACATTATATTGTGGATATCACACTTATAAAAGTATGAATGAAAATAGTGGCTCAATCAGTGATAAGACAAGGGAGATGAATCGACAGTTGTTCAAGACATTGATACTACAAGTATCTTATCATTATCAGTCACTGATATTCTCTAATCACTATTTCAGACAATATTCCCAGTATTGATGATATTTTTACCAGTTGGCTTATACATAATTGGTCCATGTTTCGACACTTTTATCCCAATAACTTTGACGAATATTCCAAGTATCACACTTGGTATCTACCCAGCAATCGAGCCACTGATAGCGGTGTACTGTATCAAGGACTTTCGAAAGACTGTTATCAGTGTTATCACTAGATCAACTATTGTACCTCAAACTACAGCTTCTTACTGATATACCAATTTCCTGTCATAACTTGCAATAAATATTCTTATCAGTTATCATATCAATGTTATACTACCACCTCCTTCAACTCATCGGCTTCATAATATCCCAATTCACAAATTCCCTTCTTTTATATCTTTTATGGACTCAAAACAATTTTATTGGTGGTTATCGCAATATTATGACAATATTTGCGCTTCATTCGATGAGTTACACATGGGTGGAAGTTATTGCACAACCTGTAATTTTTATGGCAGTTTTATAGACTCATAACTTTTTATTGCAGGTTTTTATGGTCCATAGTCCGTTGCTAGGTATATTCATCGACGGGCCCATAAAAAACTATTATAATATCAGCATGATATTCGATGGTTCATAATTTCATAACTTTTTATGACTATAAAACTTTTTATTGCAGCAATATTCTGCGCTTCATCTTTTATGTGTGCCTCCCTACTTGCCACTCATTTTGGATATCGTTATATCTTTTTTATATAGTTCTCATAAAAACATAAAATTTGTCATAAAAGCATTTTATTTTCAGCCCTAAGATGCTCCAACACCTGCGTGGTATAAATTTATATAAAATATTTATACCCTCTTTTATTGCATCCTTCTCATATTCCTCCTTGATTTATTTCGAAATGGAGGGTACTGTAGAAATGAGGAGATATCTACAGTAAGAATTTTTGATCTACCTTTTCAAACATTTTATTTATTTTTTAGCGACCATCTCAAAAAGTTTTATGATCGAGATTCCTATAAAATTCCATTTATTGGTCTAACTTATTGGAATATTGATAGTTATGGTATCAAACATTGGAATTATCATGATTTGTTATCAATATCAGGGTGTTCCATGATAATAGTGATTATCAATAGTCATAAAATATTATAACTTTTTATTGTCAGGGTTGTGCTTTTATGGCAACATTCTATTTCGGATATCACGTTTATCAGCATATTCAGCGAAAGAAGGGCTCATTTAGTGATAAAACTAGGGAAATGAATCAACAATTGTTCAGGACACTGATAATCCAGGTGTCTTATCACTTATCATTATCAGTAACCGTATCAATATTTCAGACAATATTCCCAGTATTGATGATATTTCTGCCAGTAGGTCTACACCTAGTTGCTCCCTTTTTCAACACTTTGATACCAACGTATCTAACAAATATACCAAGTATCACACTTGGTATGTACCCAGCTATCGAGCCACTGATAGCGGTGTACTGTATCAAAGACTTTCGAAAGAGTGTTATCACTGTTATCAGTAGACAAACTAGAAGAGTCTCTCATTATAGAACTTCCGTTTTTACTGTCTGAACAATAATTTCCTCTGTTCGGGTACGAAACCCATATTATTAAAAAATACTATGTCAATGATACACTGTATCAAGCACTTTCGATTGACTCTTATCAACCTTATCAGGAAATCAACTGATAGTATCAACCCGACTACTATTTCCGTGAATGCGTTCTCACAGAAGGAACTAAACCTAATTGATATCGTAACTATAACAACACTTCCTGTCATAATTCACAATAAATATTTACTTTTATCAGTCTCTTATCAGTTTTATCAATGATATACTATCACCTCCTCCAACTTATCGGCTTCATAACAAACAATTTTTTGAAATTTCAAATTTTCAGGAAACATAATCCGGTCAAAAACCAAAACTTTCCTGACTACCAAACGTCATAAAAATCCAGACAACACTTCACAATTCCATCATAACAAAGCTCCATTCAAATTTTCCCATACGACTCATTCCCCCATCATATCAACAAATTCTTCTGATTTCCTGTTATCATCTTCCTTTATCACTTATTATCACAACTACTACTATCAATGATATACTACCACCTCCTGCAACTCATCGGCTTCATAATATCCCAATTCACAAACTCCCTCCTTTTGTATCTTTTATGGAATCAAAAACATTTTATTGGTGGTTATCGCAATATTATGACAATATTTGCTCTTCATTCGATGATTTATACCTGGATTGAAGTGGCTGCACAACCTGTGACTATAATTTACATAATTTTTTGAAATAACTTTTTATTGCAGGTATTCGTAGTCCACAGTCCACTTTTAGTGATATTCATCGATGGTCCAATAAAAGTGTATCATAACATCAGTATAATATTTGATGGTTCATAACATCATAACTTTTACGGCCATAAAACTTTTTATTGCAGCTTTATTCTGCGGTTCATCTGTTATGTGTGCGTCCCTCCTAGCCACTCATTTCGGTTATCGATACATTCTCTTTCTACAGTATCCTCACCATCTACAGTATCCCCACCAAACATGTTTCAATTTCCAGCCCTTCCCTCCTACATGACTTGGAAGGAACTAACCTAAGTCGTCTATTCCTACCATGCTTCCTTACATCATCCACCTACTTTCTCCTAGTTTATTTTGGAATGAGCGATACTGTCGACAAACAAGTATATCTACAGTAAGACGTTTTGATCTACCATTTTTGATCTACTTTTTATAGTCACCACCTCTCCAAATATTATGGCCGTGACTCTTATAAAACACCATTTATTGGATTGAAATATTGGAGCATTGATAACGACGGACTCAAGCATTGGAGTTATCATGATTTATTGATAATATTGATAGGATCAATGATTATTGTGAGCATAAAATTTTTATGGGTCATAAAAAAGTTATGACATTTTCAGTTCAGCACTCTCCTGGCCACATTAT
This sequence comes from Caenorhabditis uteleia, assembly GCA_963573275.1. Lineage (NCBI taxonomy): Eukaryota > Metazoa > Nematoda > Chromadorea > Rhabditida > Rhabditidae > Caenorhabditis > Caenorhabditis uteleia. The sequence goes on from OY752137.1 coordinate 5,311,530, forward strand.
ATTTCGGATATCATATCTACAAAAAAATGAAGGAGAATAGTGACTCATTTAGTGATAAGACAAGGGAAATGAATCGACAGTTGTTCAAGGCGTTGATAATTCAGGTATCTTATCATTACCAGTAACTGATAACATCTTATCACTATTTCAGACTATATTTCCTATATTTATGATATTCCTGCCTGTTGGTTCATTCATTTTCCTACCATTTTTCAATTTTTTTGTGCCCATATCAGTCGCAGATATACCAACTATCACCTTTGGTATTTATCCAGCGATTGAGCCACTGATAGCGGTATACTGTATCAAGGAGTTTCGGCGGATGGTGATCAGCCTGATCAGGCGATCCAGACAAATTGATCCACAGTATACTGTAGCAATATCAACTACCGTAATCTGATATCAATTTATTTCACAATAATTATGTTACTATCACACCAAAAAGAAAAAGAAACGAGAAAATAATAAAACTGATAAGGAGATAATTATTTGACAGTATATAAAATATCATAAATTATCCATGAATATTGGTTGAAATCAAGGCGAGCACATCGGGTGATACGTGCTCGCGGAGCACACGATTCTCCTCGCGAACGAGCGCCAATTTTGTTTCGAGCTCCTGGATTGTTGTTCGCAATGTTTCGACTTCTTCACGGACGGCGAATGTTAGGTGGTTTTTTACCAAGTCCTGAAATATAGGGATCTATGCATATATGAATCATAGAACTCGAGGTCTATAGATCTATAGATCCTCGAGTTCTATATGAAATCTATGAATCTATGAATCTATGAATCTATGAATCTATGAATCTATGAATCTATGAATCTATGAATCTATGAATCTATGAATCTATGAATCTATGAATCTATGAATCTATGAATCTATGAATCTATGAATCTATGAATCTATGAATCTATGAATCTATGAATCTAAGAATCTATGAATCTATGAATCTATGAATCTATGAATCTATAAATCTATAAATCTATAAATCTATAAATCTATAAATCTATAAATCTATAAATCTATGAATCTATGAATCTATAAATCTATAAATCTATAAATCTATAAATCTATAAATCTATAAATCTATGAATCTATGAATCTATGAATCTATGAATCTATGAATCTATGAATCTATGTATCTATGAATCTATGAATCTATGAATCTATGAATCTATGAATCTATGAATCTATGAATCTATGAATCTATGAATCTATGAATCTACTCACCATAGCCTGAACAATCTTATTATCAATTGCAACCACTGTGCTTGTCGTTTTTCCCTCCTCATTCGACACATGACTTGGCGGATTTGAAGCCGATGAGTTGCTCGTTTCAGCGGGAATCTGGAGCATTTGTGGCGTCAAAACTGGCACATTCGCTGGCACAAATACATCAACCTCCTCGATATGTCCTTCAATGCTGTATCCGCTCAAGTCCGAGTATGAATCCCTGCAAAACACCAATGGTTTACTTTTTAGGTTTAGCTCCAACTCACACAGATGTCTTGTTGATCTTGCTCACCACAGTAATATGACTATCCGGCGGGAGCACAAACACCGGCTTCGCCTCAACCTTCGCCTGTTCGGGTGTCTTCGGAATTGGTGTCGACGCTGGTGCGGGCGTCGGTTGCGCCACAACTTTTGGCGGGAATCGACGTCGGACCGAGACGACGTCCTTCTTGACGGTGACGTGCACGCCGAACTCATCATCCGCCGGATAATTGCCGAATACGCCGAGTGTCGAGCCGCCGCGCGTGTCCGTACATTTCCAGCGTCCGCGTGTGAACTCGCCTGGCACCGGAACCATGTGGAACTTTTTCTTTGGCATTGATGCTGTTGTTGTTGTTGTTGTTGCTGGTGACATTACCTGAAAATTCAAAAATTGTGGATTTTTCGAAAAAAAAATGAGGAAAAAAACGTATTTTTTGAGAAAAAACGGATCAGAAAACAACAATATTGTGAATTTTTTCAAGAAAATTGCAAAAAATAGCATTTATTCTTGGAAAAATCGACAAAATACGGTTCAGAAAACGCGAAAAATGAGAATTTTTCATGAAAATTGCAAAGAATCGCAAAAAAAAGCATTTTTTCCAGGAAAAATTGGAAAAATCGACAAAACACGGTGCAGGGAAATCCAAAAATCATCAATTTTTTTTCAAAAAAATGGCAAAAAAAAACGTTCAACAAGGCAAATTCAGCTTGCGAAACGCAAAAAATTTGGAAAAAACGGTTCAAAAAAATGAAAAATGATGACAATTTTTCTTGTTATTCACTAGTGCCACTTCATCCAATAAAAAATCGCAGGGTCAAATTTTCTCAGATCAAATCGTGTGAAAAACAGGTCTGATTTCGGAATTTATGAAAACAGGTCTAAAATCATAAAAAATTGGGAAACTGTCTTTTTTTAATGAGTTTTGTAACTATTGATTATTTTTTATAGTGCAAGTGCTCCCCATTTGCAGAATATGCCGATTTTTTGATCTACCATGTTAAAAAGAGATATTTAGGTTTAACTTTGTCATTTTTTTTTCTAAATATATGGTGGTAGATCACAAAATTTATGAATTTTTTTTTAAAGAAGCGCACGTGGGAAATGCTTAAATCAACAATTTTCAGATTCGGTTCAGGCCGAAAATCTCAAATTTTTGCTGAAATTGGGACTTGGCTGAAATCCATCAAAATTTGGAAAATCAGTGTTTTTTTTTTGGGAAAACTGATTAATTTCGACTGGAAAATACACGAAGAATCTGATAACGCACATTTGAGCCAAAAGTAGAAAAAAACACCTTTTGCTGAAACTTCAGATTTTCAGTCAAAAATTTCAGACATCAGAATCCGGTCAAAAATCAACAATTTTCCGAATACCAAACGTCATAAAACTCCAGACAACACTTCACAATTCCATCATAACAAAACTCCTTTCAAAATTTTCCCATACGACTCATTCCCCCCATCATATCAACAACTTCTTCTGATTTCCTGTTATCACCTCCCCTTATCACTTGTCATCACAACTACTACTATCAATGATATACTACCACCTCCTCCAATATCTCGGCTTCACTTTCTCCCAATTCACCAGCTCTTTACTACTCTACCTATTATGGCACAACTCTAAAACACTAGTTGGTGGATATCGCCATGTTATGGCAATCTTCGCGATCCATTATAATATCTACACATGGATTGAGATATTCACCCAACCAGTTGGATATATTCTGTGGTGTAGGTCAATGATTAGGTTTAGGTTTTCGTGGTGCACACTCCAATGTTGGCAATCTTCGTTGACAGTCCTCTAAAAATTTATCATAATTTTTCCATACTCCTGATATGTATGCCTATAATTTTTCATAAAATTTCATAAAATATTCCAGCTCTTTTCTGCGGAGCATCAATAATGTGTGGCTCTCTTCTCGCTGCTCATTTCGTCTACCGCTACATCCTATTCTTCCAGTATTTTCACTAAACCTAATCCTAAGCCTCAAAATTTTCAGTCCAAAACTTTTATACAATTTGGAAGGATTTCAACTTGTGAAATTATTTATACCAGGTTTTATTGCGTCCTTATCGTACTTTTTATTGGTATTTTATGGAATGAGATGTACGATGGAGAAAAAGTTATATCTACAGTAATCCTTTACCATAAAAGTTTATAAGCAAAAAATTTTTATAGGGAACATTTATTGATATTTTATGAGCAAGATTCTTTCACTTTACCGTTTATTTCATGGATGTATTGGCATAAAAGTGGCATAAATTATACTGATATTGGTATTATGATAACATGTTTTATGATCATTGTAATAAAGACAATAATAAAAAAATAAAAGTCTGAAATTTTCAGTCAAGCCTATTTCTCATAATTTTATATTGTGGATATCACATTCATAAAAATATGCGTCGCAACTATTTGTCATTTAGTGATAAAACAAGGGAAATGAATCGACAACTGTTCAAAACATTGGTTATTCAGGTATCTTATCATTATCAGTCACTGATAAAGAATAAATTATTATAAAATATTATCCAGGCACTAATCCCATTCCTCCTCATGTTCCTACCAATTGGCCTCTTCATCCTTCTACCATTTTTCGACATCTTCATACCAATTGATATTTCCAACATTCCAACCATATCAGTTGGTATCTATCCATCCATTGAGCCGCTGATAGCGGTGTACTGTATCAAGGAGTTTCGGCATGCTGTTTTGAGTTATTTGGGAATATCAAGGAGCAATATTGTGGCTGATATGCCGGTGGTTATGTCGGTTACTTTGGCAAGTTGAATTACTGTAAAAATAATTACTGTTCATAAAATATTTCTTTTTATTTTCACTTATAAAATTTTTGATGAATAATTTTTCAGGAACTTGCGCCTTTTGCCTCATAATTTTTTGGTGGTATTATTGTGCGCATAAAAAAAATTTTTTGTCACATAACTTTTTATTCCCAGTTTCCCCTTTTCCACAAAATATCACAATACTGTGGCTGATATACCGATGGTTATGTCAATAACTTTGGCAAGTTGAGTCATGATATTGATATTTCATAAAAAAATAAATACTGTTTATAAAATTTTTATACGAATTTTGAAAACCATTTTTTTGCTAATGACACATTTCATGCTCATAAAAATTTTTTATCCCTCATTTTTTTTCGGTCCACATCTTTTCCTATAGCTTATAACTTTTGCTTATAAAATTTTTTTGCTTTATCTTTCTTTGGATACATAAATTTTTCGATCTCAAAAGCAAATCCTCATATCACATCATATCACAAGTTCTTGATCTCTTGCTCATTGTACTCTCATTTTCTCAGACTCCCTAAATCCCACCAAAACGTGTAACTTCAAAGATTTAGGTTTAGGATTAACTCCATTCTCTTTTCCCACCCCTTACCTCATTTCCCTCTCTCCCCACCAACAATTGTAGTTACATATGCCATCAGTAAATATTCATTCAATGCTATACTATCACCTACTACAATATATCAGTCTTATCATATCACATATCACTAATATCCTACTATTATACCTTTTATTGCGCAAATCACCCAAATTATTTGGCGGATATCGTCATGTTATGAGCATCTTCGCGATTCATTCAATTATTTTTACATGGATACAATTCATGGCGGAGCCAGTTTTTGTTATTCATAGTCCTGCTGTTATCATATTTATCGATGGTGTTATGAAAAATTATCATAATATCAGCATCATTTTTATCAGTAAGTGATAATCTTTTATGTCATAACTCTGATATTTTAGGTTTATTCTGTGGAAGTTATACACTTTGTATCTCTCTTCTAGCAACTCATTTTATTTATCGTTATATTTTATTCTTACAGTACGTTTTATTGTCATAAAAATTTTTATGACAATAAAAATGTTATAATTTCAGTCCCAAGCATCTCCATAAAATCGAAGGCTCCAAAATAGTTTGGTTATTTGCACCATGTTTCAGTGCAACAATATTTTATTTTATGCTCATTTATTTTGGCATGAATGGAAATATGACAAAAAAAGACCATCTACAGTACCACTTATCAAAATATTATGACCGTAATGCCTACAGTACTCCATTTATCGGTTTTATGTACTGGACCATAAATTCAAGTGGCGAGAGAGTATGGAACTTTTATGACTTGATAGTTGGATTTCTATGTTTTATAGTTACAGTATGTCATAAAAAATGAAAAAAAGTTTTTATGAAATTTTATAGGCATTATGTCTCATAACAATCATTTATTGTGGATATCATATTTATCACCATATGATAAAAAATAGTGCATCGTTCAGTGATAAGACAAGAGAAGTGAATCAACAATTGTTCAAGACGCTTATAATTCAGGTATAAAACATTCATAAAAGTTATAACATGCCGATAAAAAATTTTCAGACAATATTCCCAGTTTTCATGTTATTCCTTCCAGTTGGCACTTTTATGTTATCCCCATTATTCGACATTTATATACCAACTTATATCACTGATATCCCAATGGCTACAATTGGTATTTATCCCGCCATCGAGCCTTTTATTGCAATTTATTGCATAAAACACTTCTGGAATATTGTCATAAAATGGTTTCGCAGCAATAAAAATGTTGTGGAGCCACAAAGAACTGGATCAAAGTTTGAAAGTTTTATGAAGTTATGACAACTTTTATTTTCAGTAACACTCGGAGTTATGAAGTTTCAACTAGAGTGCAATAATTTTTATGTCAATAAAACTTATCTAACATAAAAATATTGGTAGACATAACACGGAAATTGATAACTTCCTCACTATATAATATTAACAATACAATATATGAACCCATATAAAATATTTTATCAATCATATCATTCTTATCAAAAATGATATCCACCCAACACTTTGGCTTGATATTTTCTCAACTCACCAATTCCCTTTTATTGTATCTTTTATGGAAAAGAGCCCCAAAAGTTGTTGGCTCATATCGTCACGTGATGAGTATATTCGCACTACACTCTATTTTATTCACATGGGTGCAGTTTATTGTGGAGCCGGTGAGTCTTATCAGTGATATCAGTGATATACCTTATCACTTTAGGTTACGGTAATCTACAGCCCTGCTGTCATGATCTACAGCGATGGAGTCTTCAAGTCTTATCATGATATCAGTATCTTCCTTATCAGTTTATACTGTGGATGTTACTGCCTTTGTATCTTCCTTCTAGCAACCCATTTTGTATATCGATACATCCTCTTTGTACAGTAAGCCTACAGTAGTCATCTATCGTACCCTACAGTAATTTCAGTCCAAAATTACTTCACGAGCTAGAAGGTATCAACTTATACCGACTTTTCATACCAAGCCTAGTCATCTCAACTTCCTATTTCTCCCTAATGTACTTTGGTTTGACAAGCACTTTGGAAAAGAAGGCTTATCTTCAGTTAGTGTTATCATTTTACCTCTTATCACTTCTTATCACTTTCAGAAAATATTTACATGATGTCTATAACTGTGACTCCTTCACCGCCCCTTTTATCGCAGTTATGTACTGGACCATGGACTCCAAGGGTCATAAAACTTGGACTTTTTCTGAAATTCTGAAAGGCCTCGGTTCCGGTGCAATAATTGTAAGTTTTATGTCCGACATAACATAGAAGTGACATAATCCAGTCAATATCCTTCTTCACAATCCTCTACACCGGATATCACATATATACCAACATGAAAAAGAATGACGTATCGATCAGTGACATAACACGAGAGGTTAATCAACAATTGTTCAGGACTATGATATTTCAGGTCCATAAAATAACATAAAAACTTTTTTATTCCAATTTCAGACCCTTTTCCCCATATTTATGTTATTCATCCCTGTTGGTGCCTTTGTCACCCTACCACTATTCAATATTCCAGTTCCAGTAATTATCACTGATATACCAAGTACCACCTTAAGTATCTATCCATGCATCGAGCCGCTAATAGCGGTATACTGTATCAAGCACTTCCGGCGTACTGTACTTGGCTTTTTCAAGCGGGGACGTTCTATTAACTCCGTGGGAGCCCAGTATACAGCTTCGGGTCCGTAATTCTTATCACTTTGTTATCACTATCACTATCATATCAATAAATTTATTTAACATCGACTTTTCTCCTCAATATCAGCTACAGTATCCTTCCTTCTTGGCGGCAGGATCCGTTCCACTATGAAGAAACATGCTGATGCCAAAATCGCGAAGATAATCAGTAACAGTAACAACTGATAAAATGATATGACCGATGAGTAGAAGAATGTGAAGCATGATAATAGTGACTGAAAGTTGGTAGATCAAAAATACTACAGTATCCTTTTATGATCTACCTCATAAAACTTGAAAATCGCGAATGCTTGTGAACTCTTCTCATTGTATACATCACATAAAAGTGACATAATTTGAGTGTTCCAGCATGCATCAGCGAATCCGAGTAATATTCCGATAAACAAACTAATCGATAAGTTGGGCTCAATCAGGGCTCCACTCAAACTTGTCTGATGTAATGATGCATCATGTGGATAATTGATAAAACATAAAAGATAGGCTATCAAATGGATAATAGTGCCAAATAGTATGATAAAGTCTCTGCCAACTTTTTTAGTTCGATGTCCCAATATGCCAAATAACACTCCACAAGTCACCTGCCCAACTCCTGTCGCTATTAGGTTTAGCGCCAGTAGGGAGTTGGTACTATATCCGAGTTTCTTGGTGAATGAGATGGCTGTTGGGTAGATACCTACAGTAGGACAACATGATAGATTACTGTATATACCTACCTGTCCAGAATGCTTGTTCAATGCCAGTGTAGGAAAATACAAATGCTAACAATATCATTCTCTTGGTGAGAATCAACTTAAACGTGGATAGCATCGTTTTCCAGTGTTCATCCGATTTTTGGGTGTTTTCCTCATAAGCCGGTTTTCTCAAAACCGCGAAAACTATCGCTGCCAGGATCGAGAGCACAAAAAATATTGAATAGAGCAATTTGATCTACCGGTGATTATCAATTAGCTCAATTTTAGATAGTTTGACCTACCGTAAAACCCGAAATATGGCCATGCGACTCCGTGACATTGAAAATGATGAAGAGGAATATTCCACCAACTATCAAACAACTTTCATGCATTCCCCATAAAAGTGCACTGTTCCGACTTGTAGTTTCTTTGGTACAATTTTGTGATAGATACACACCTTGCCCAGTCCATAATACTGAAATTGTTAGGATTGGGTTTAGGATTACATTTTGAATCCAGATTTTGGCTGGAAGGTTATGTTCAGATTCAACTATGAGATCACTTTACTAGGTTTAGCTCCTTCCTTCTTTGGTTTATAACTTTTATTATTAGGTTTACCTCCTGTCATCGTAGGTCAAACTCCTTCCTTCTAAGGTTTACCTCCTTCCTTTTCAGTCTTAACTTTTTTCCTTTTATGTTTAATTATTTCCTTATTAGGTTTAACTCCTTATTATAAATAAACTGTTTTCTAGATCGGGCTCTTCTTAATTTTTAGGTTTAACTCCTCCTTACCTGACGCTCCAATTCCTAGAATCGCACTAGATATGTAAAGATATGTCTCGTTCAAAAATAAAAATCCGACCTATAAAATATTACTATAACAATGACCATAAAACCACTATAAAACCTGAAAAACAGCATAAAACAGTGTACCAAGTACCATCGCCCATTTCGGTGAAAGTATCGAAACCAATGGAGCCGCAAAAAGGTTGCCAATGGTATAAAACGCGTAAATTATTGCCAAACTGTAATAACCGGCATGTTTATTGATTGATCCATCTTGGGAGGCGCTATCGATTACGGCTTCCTCGATGAATCCTGTAAGGTCAACTGTAGATTGGATTACGGTAGGATTACTGTACCTTGTGTGTTGAAAGCTAAAAAGTTGATGAAAAATGCGAAGCCAAGTTGTATTACGTTTTGAGTGGCAGTGTCTGGCAACATTTGTCGGAATGAACGGGTTTACGCGGTGCGAAAACGAGAAAAATGGTTTATGCAAATTTTTCAAAGGCAGAAACTATATGAAAAATGTTTTATGGTTTATCATCATATCTTTCCACTATCAAAAATGATAAGGCTGCAATAACAGCAAAAATAATTAGGATAAGCAGTAGAATGTGGAATGATACAATGGATGAGTAGAAAAATGTGATGCATGATAGCAAAGACTGAAAAACTGGTAGAACAAAAAACTACAGTAACGTTTTCTCATCTACCTCAAAAAACTTGAAAATCGCGAATGCTTGAGCACTATTCTCCGGATATATATCACATAAAATCGACATAATTTGAGTGTTCCAGCATGCATCAGCGAATCCGAGTAATATTCCGATAAACAAACTAATCGATAAGTTGGGCTCAATCAGGGCTCCACTGAGCTCCGTCTTGTGTAACGATGCATCATGTGGATAGTTGATATAACATAATATATATGCTATAATATGGATAACCGTGCCGAGTGATATGATAAAACTTCTGCCAATTTTCCGACTTCCAAGTGCTCCAAAGAGCACACCACATGTCACTGAGCCAATTCCCGTGCAGATTTGATTCATTGCCAATAGCACATTTGTATCATAACCGAGTCGCTTGGTAAACGATATTGCAGTTGGATAGACACCTACAGTATACCTTCTGATCTACCGTACCCCTAGATTTCTGTACCTGTCCAAAACGCTTGCTCAATACCGGCATAGAGGAACACAAAGGTTAGGATTAGCATTTTCTTAGTTGAAAATAGTTGGAATGTTGATATTTTTGTATTTTCTGTTTTCATCACATAAACCGGAGTTCTGAGTGTCGCAAAAATTCCCGCTGCTATCAAGCAAAGAATCGCAAAGCTACCGTACAATATTTTGATCTACAACTGGGTTACTGTACTTAGGAATGGCTACAGTATGCTACCGTAACATTCGGTATAGTTTCATGGGTGTCTGCCTGAGAAAACACGATAAATAGGAATATACCACCAATGACAAGTGCAGTTTCATGCGTGGCCCATAAAAGTGAACTATTTCTACTTGAAGTTTCCTTGGTACAATTTTGTGATAAATATGTGCCTTCGCCAGTCCATAACACTGAATTAGGTTTAGTTCCTTCTCCTTAGGTTTAGCTCCTACCTGACGCTCCAACTCCCAGAATCGCACTAGATATGTACAAATATGTTTCGTTTAGATATAAAAATGATGCCTATAATATTTTATGGTACTAATTTTATGATCCATAACTCACATGAAAATGAGCATAAGTCAGCGCACCAAAAAACATTGCCCATTTTGCGGATATAAAATTGATAATCTGAGCCGATGTCAGATTTCCAATTGTATAAAACGCATAAATTATTGCCAAACTGTAATAACCGGCATGTTTATTGATTGATCCGTCTTGGGAGGTGCTATCGATGACGGCTTCCTCGATGAATCCTGAAAGGTCTACTGTAGATTGGATTACTGTATTAGTACTGTACCTTGAGTGTTGAAAGCTGAAAAGTTGAAAAGGAAGGCGACGCCAAGTTGAAGGACATTTTGAGTGGCGGTGTCTTTTAGGATGGAAAACATGGAAGTGATAGTGGGTGTGTTATTGTTTAGGTTTAGGTTTAGTAGTGGATTATGTAAAGTAGGATGTTGGTGGGGTCAATAACACCGAATTATAGTACTATTTTATGGTATTATGAGCCACATGACAATAAAAGTTGTTTTCCTCTTTGAACTTTTATGTAAATTGTGAACATAAAAAATACAGTATGAAAGTTTTACAGTATGAAATTGGAACGGCATAAAAAGCTATCATAAAAAATATAATCATAAAATATCACATAACTATGTCATAACTCAATTTTTCCAACTTCCTCAAAAAATAAAAACACCTCACTTATAAAAAATGACATGCCTCGGAGCCGATATTTTTCCATCCTTCTCCCATGAAAAATGTCTCAACCTCTATAATTTTCTTATCAATTTGAAGTAGTTTTATCATTTTATCATCCATCTTAAAAATTTATATTCAGTGATTTCCGAGCCTTTGTGCAATCTCATGAATATCTGATATCAGTCTTATCACTGATAATCAACATATTCCACTTGATAGTGTTATCACATAAATCTATGCGGACAAGTTCTATAAATATTATTTTATTGGCGATATCAGTTGTCGATATTTTATATGATATTGATCCAATTGTTTTAAGATTTGAGGATATAATGAGATTATGGTAATGATTATCATTTTATCATTTGATAAAAAATTTCAGCGATATGCCGAACTCCTTGTCAGCTGAAAAAATCAACCTGTTTTTTCTTGCATCCAGACTTTTCACGTTACGATGCTCCACCTTGCTCACTTTTTCTATTGCTATAATTCGAGCAATCATTGTTAAAAACCCTCTAAACCCAAGGATCAATAAGTTATCAACTCCATCAGTTGGTCTTATCACTATCATATCAGTTGTTATCTTTTGTGCAATTCTGACTTCCCCAGAGCTTATCCATCTCGAGATTTTTGCTGAATCAACTTGGAAGCCTGATGAATATAGTGAATGTTTTGAAAAACTTGGAGCAAACTTCACAACCTCAAAATATAGTTTGAGGCAGACGGAAATATTCCGAGCTGATAACGAACGACTTGAGAAGATTATGATGTCTGTGGAAGCTATTATATTTTATGTAACTATTTTATGTTAGATACGTTATGTAACATAACCTATTTTAGATATTTCCCTCTATAATTCTACCAATTGTCACAATAATTCTAGTGTTCGAAATGCGAGCAGCTGATAAAAAACGGGCGAGTTTGACATCAGGAAGTGATAGCAAGTGATAAGGATGATAAGGTGATATGATAATGATAACACTGATTACAGAGGAAATCGAACAACTAAAATGGTCACATACATGATTATTCTATTTTGTATTATTCAATTGCCGAGGGGTATGATGAATTTTACCATATTTTTCTTGACCGATTATGGATTTTCGTATGTCATAACATTTTTACTGTCGTCCTCTGATAATGATAATTATCAGTATATCAAGAGCATATCTGTCCATGGTTTTCAACTGTATATTTGGCTTCTATACCATCACTGAGTTTATTATTTGCTTATCAATAAGTACACAATATCAGGCTACTGTCAGGAGCATGTTATGCAGGAAGAAAAGTGAGTTTTTATTTTTCATGCGACTGGTATGGTGATAACACCGACCGATATGGGTTTTGTAAATTTTCAGATATTTCAAGTAGTACTGTAGCCCATAAAAAGTCAACAACAAGTATCACTTCAGTCAGTGTTCATATTTGATTCTCAGCTGCTGTTACGGCTAACTTCCTCCAAATCTGATATTTTTTGTTATGCAATTGTTATCAGTGATAATAAAATTTGAGCCACTTCCTTGATTTATTATTGTGCATAAAAACTTCCTTCTTGTCAAAATTTTTATGGAATCTCCCAATTGTCCTGAACTTTTCCCATCCTACTCCATAAATACATGCCTGAACTTTTATATCTGGTATGACAGGGTCAAGTGAGTTATGAGCCCATAACAAATAAATATCATAACATTTAGTCTATTCCTCCTTGATTTCAAAATCAAGAATACATCATATCATCCTTATCACTGATAATCAACATTTTGCACTTGATAGTGTTATCACATAAATCTATGCGGACAAGTTCTATAAATATTATTTTATTGGCTATATCCGTTGTTGATATTTTATATGATATTTATCCAGCAAGCCACGAAATTCAGAATATTTTGAGGGATTGGTAATGGTGATTATCAACTGATACCATATCAGTATAACTGATTTAGTGATAAACCAATCACATATCCCGTCGAGGTGCTAAATATTTGGCTCCACGTGCTCCGTATCTTTTCCTTACGATGCTCTATCATACTCTGCTTATCAATGGCGGTGATAAGAACTATCATTGTTAAAAACCCTCTAAACCCAACTATCAAGCAGCTATCAAATCCATCAGCTGGTGTTATCACTACCATATCAGTTCTTATCTTTTGCGGTGTTTTGACCATGCCAGAGTACTTCCGTTATCAAGTATTTGAAGGAGATAATCCTAAACCTCTGAAAGTTAATGACTGTGCCAAAAAAGTTGGGTACTATGTAGTAGTATCTGACTTATTCACTGCTAATGACAATAAAATTGAAGCCATTCATACCACGATGGAAGCTGTTATATTTTATGTAATGTTTTATGTTAGATAGGTTATGTATCATAACAATTTCAGATATTTCCCTCTATAATTCTCCCAATTGTCACAATAATTCTAGTGTTCGAAATGCGAGCAGCGGATAAAAAACGGGCGAGTTTGACATCAGGAAGTGATAACAAGTGATAAGGATGATAAGGTGATATGATATTGATAACATTGATTACAGAGGAAATCGAACAACAAAAATGGTCACATACATGACTATTCTATTTTGTATTATTCAATTGCCAAGGGGTGTTGTCAATTTTACTGTATTTATTTTTACGGATTATGGATTTATGTATGATTTTTATCAAATTGCTGAAATTGATGAAAAAATTTCATAGAATGGGGAGAACATTTCTGTCCGAAGTATTCAACTTTTTCTTCGGCTTCTATACAATCACTGAGTTTATCATTTGCTTATCGATAAGTACCCAATATCAGGCTACTGTCAGGAGCATGTTATGCAGGAAGAAAAGTGAGTTTACGCGATTTTATTGCAACTGATATGATAGTGATAACACTAACTGATATAGTTGATAACCTTATCAATCCAATCAATCCAAGTTCCAGATATATCAAATACCAATGATACCCATAAAAAGTCAACAGCAAGTGTCACTTCTATCAGTGTTCATATCTGAAAATCATGAAAACTTGGAAATCAACGTTCATAATATTCAATAAATTATTTGATTCGTCATGTTATTTTCTGAACATTGAGTGATAAATTAGATTAGAATATTTTTTCATGACTCAATTTTTCTCGAGAGACAGAATGATTAGAAAGCAGTTTTTTGATGTTCCAGCTGACTTTTCACTTTCTGAAACACAAATGAATGATGAATATTGTCACAGCCATTTTCCATCCTACTCAAATTCCACTTCCTTGATTTTATGTCACTGGTATGATCAATTAAGGTGAGCTCACAAATATAGGCTCCAAGTATCACTATATTATCAGCACATTAACCGTATATGTCCAAGATTATGAATACCTCATATCAGCCATATCACTGATAATCAACATATTCCACTTGATAGTGTTATCACATAAATCTATGCGGACAAGTTGTATAAATATTATTTTATTGGCTATATCAGTTGTTGATATTTTATATGATATCAATCCAGTTGGCTATAAGTTTCAAGATGTTATGCGAAAATGGTATCTTAACATTACTGATAATTTGGTAGATCAAAAAAAATTTCAGTGATCTACCAAATTCCTACATAGTTGAGGTCTTCAATGTATTGACTAGTGATTTGAGGATTTTTTCACTACGATGCTCTATCTACCTCAGCTTATCAATAGCAGTGATAAGAGCAATTGTTGTTAAGAATCCACTAAACCCAAGGATTGATAAGTTATCAACTCCATCATTTGGTGTTTTCACTATCATATCAGTTGGTATCTTTTGTGGTGTTTTGACTGCTCCGGAGTTCTATCGAACAGTTATTATGAAGTACGATTATTGGATGCCAGATCCTATGAACTTGCCGTGTATCGAAAATTATCATGGCAAAAATTTCACCCCTGTGGTATATCTTGTAGCGTTATCTCCAACATTTTTGGATAATGAAAGTCAACTTGAAAGTTTGTACCTTACAATCGAAGCTATTGTATTTTATGTAACTATTTTATGTTAGATAAGTTATATACCATAACTTATTTCAGATATTTCCCTCTATAATTCTACCAATTGTCACAATAATTCTAGTGCTCGAAATGCGAGCAGCGGATAAAAAACGGGCGAGTTTGACATCAGGAAGTGATAACAAGTGATAAGGATGATAAGGTGATATGATATTGATAACACTGATTACAGAGGAAATCGAACAACTAAAATGGTCACATACATGACTATTCTATTTTGTATTATTCAATTGCCAAGAGTGGTTGTGAATTTCACCATATTTTTCTTGACCGATTATGGATTCGGGTAAATTCAATGATAAACCTTTTTATCATCATGTTCATTTTTTAAGAATCGCAAGATCGTTCCTATCCACAGTACTGAATGGTATATTCGGTTTCTATACAATCACTGAGTTTATCATTTGTTTATCGATAAGTACTCAATATCAAGCTACATTAAGAAACTTGTTTGGCAAAAAAAGAAGTGAGGCGACTGAGCCAACTTTTGGAAAACATAAAATATTTTCAGAAGTTATCAAATGCGAGTCTCAATCAAAAAAGTCCACAATAAGTATAAGAAGTGTCAGTGCTCATATTTGAATGTTTTATGTCTGCGTCTCTCATTGCTCACACTCTCTCCACATTGGGAACAAATCCTGTGCTTAACCTAAATTTGTAACCCTATAATATTTTTATACCTGCAAAAAATTCCTTTCTATCATTTTTGAGCATTGATAAATTAGATTATCACTATTTTTCTGACATGAGTCAGTTCCCTATAATTTATGTTCTGACAGTCGTCTCCTATAACTTTTATACCACCATTCTGCATAAATGTCTGATTATCAGTGTCGAACTAGTTTCCTGACATATTCGAATACCACACATGATATGTTATGTGAGTGGTATTTTGCACTTAGGTAGTTTTTTATGAAAATAAAATAATTCACTAGATACCTTTAGTGCGTACGCCATTGAGGTTCAAGATTATGAATACCTCATATCAGCCTTATCACTGATAGTCAACATTTTCCACTTGATAGTGTTATCACATAAATCTATGCGGACAAGTTCTATAAATATTATTTTATTGGCTATATCGGTTGTTGATATTTTGTATGCTTTCTATCCTTTAGGCTATAAAATTGAGGATTTGTTCAAAACCTGGTATCAACAAGATACTGATAACTTTAACACAGAAGTTTCCAGTTTACCAAAGTCATACATAGTAGAGGTTTTCAACATTTGTACTCGTGATCTACGAGCTTTCACTTTACGATGTTCTATCTACCTCAGTTTATCAATAGCAGTGATAAGAGCAATTGTTGTTAAGAATCCACTAAACCCAAGGATTGATAGGTTATCAACTCCATTTTTTGGTGTTATCACTATCATATCAGTTGGCACCTTTTGTGGTGTTTTGACAGCTCCTGAGTATTATCGACTTATTCTTTTCAAAGAATCATACACACCTGAACCATATGAATATCCATGTTTGCCGAAAACTCTGCCAAAAAATTTTACCGTTGATCTATACACTATGGCAGTATCCCAGTTGTTCATGGAGCATGAATATCAAATTGAAATGATTTACAGTACAGTGGTAACACTTTTGTTTTATGTAACTATTTTATGTTAGATAAGTTATGCACCATAATAATTTCAGATACTCCCCTCTATAATTCTACCAATTGTCACAATAATTCTAGTGTTCGAAATGCGAGCAGCGGATAAAAAACGGGCGAGTTTGACATCAGGAAGTGATAATAAGTGATAAGGATGATAAGGTGATATGATATTGATAACACTGATTACAGAGGAAATCGAACAACTAAAATGGTCACATACATGACTATTCTATTTTGTATTATTCAATTGCCAAGGGGTGTTGTCAATTTTACTGTATTTTTCTTAACGGATCCTACATTCGGGTGAATTTTTCAGTAACTGATTAAAAATTTTGAATCGTCACAGTATCATGAGAAATTATTTCACTGAAATCTCCAACTTTTTCTTTGGCTTCTATACAATCACCGAGTTTATCATTTGCTTATCGATAAGTACTCAATATCAGGCTACTGTTAGAAACATGTTTTGCAAGAAGAAAAGTAAGAGGCTTTTAGTCTGCAAATCACTATTTTTCATTTTCGGGCGTTTCCAATATTGATAACAGTTCAAGAAAATCAACATCAAGTACAAGTGCAGTCAGTTGTCATAATTGAAATGTGGGTGTCTGCGCTTCTCAAATTGCACACTGTTTTCTTATTTTTAATCTTGGAAACGATAATAAAATATAAAAATTATATATTCACACACTGCTAGTCGAAGTTATCGTAACTTGGTTATCTGAATTTCAAAAAACTTGTCATAACTTCATAGTTTGTGATCTACCAGAAGTCAATCTTTGAGCTCATCCGACATCTAACAACGATTGCTTTTATCACAAAACCGAGAAAAATCTAGCTGGGTGTAAGTTTAAAAACATCAAAAATCATGTTGATATATCATGGTATATGAAAACGGAATATCTCTGAAAGAGAATAATAAGAATGAAAATATTTTAATAGGAATGGATTTTGGTCAAAATCAGGGTACTCCTTCGAAAAAAAAAGATCCCTCGTCAGAGCAGAATGATTCTGATTTCACTACCACAAAGTCATGAAAACAAACAATGATGTTAATCTCATCTAAGAAATCAGAAGTTCTCTGATCTACCAAATTTCATCAAACCACCTAATGTTACTCAGAAGACGTAAACCAAAACAAACTACTAATTAGACACGACATAATAATGTTTGTCTCTTTTCTAAATGAACGAATTGAACAGAGACTTGTTTCCATCATATTCTATTGCAACCCAAGATAAGTTGATACAATTTTTATTCACCTTAAGGTCAATAAAACTATAACTTTTATGAAAACCCAAAAATTTACAGAAGAGTTATTTCTCCCATTCCATCATTTGAATATATCATATCAGCCTTATCACTGATAATCAACATTTTCCACTTGATAGTGTTATCACATAAATCTATGCGGACAAGTTCTATAAATATTATTTTATTGGCTATATCGGTTGTTGATATTTTATACGCAATTGAACCGATCACTGAAAGAGTTCAGCGTGTTTTTCAAAAATGGCAATTTTTATCGGCGTTATGATTATTATCAATGGTTTTTCAGCGATATTCCATTCCCATATATCATAACATATATCAACATGATTCTAGATGGATTGCGAACTTACACACTACGCAGCTCTATCTACCTCAGTTTATCACTATCAGTGATAAGATCAATTGTTGTAAGATATCCGATGAACTCCACGATTGATAAGTTATCAACTCCATTATTTGGTGTTATCACTATCATATCAGTTGGTGTCTTTTGTGGTGCTTTGACAGCTCCAGACTATTTTCGCTATATGGTGATTTATTACCCTTTCGAGCCGGATCCGAATAACACATGTTATGAATCATTGGAGGAAAACTTTGTTTTTCCCAAAGTTCAATATTTTTCAGGATTCACAAATTTGTTTGTTGAAAACGGTCATGAAATGGAAAGAATGTACATGACAATAGAAGGGCTTGTATTTTATGTAACTATTTTATGTCAGATAAGTTATGTACCATAAAAATTTCAGATATTTCCCTCTATAATTCTACCAATTGTCACAATAATTCTAGTGTTCGAAATGCGAGCAGCGGATAAAAAACGGGCGAGTTTGACATCAGGAAGTGATAACAAGTGATAAGGATGATAAGGTGATATGATATTGATAACACTGATTACAGAGGAAATCGAACAACTAAAATGGTCACATACATGACTATTCTATTTTGTATCATTCAATTGCCAAAGGGTGTTATCAACTTATCATCATTTTTTCTGCCTGATTATGGATTTGTGTACTTTCTTGTTTACATATTTTTGCCAAAATCAAATTTTCAGACTGATTAGAAATTTGTTGACAGATATATTCATCTGCCTGTTTTCGGTTTATACACTTACTGGTTTTGTTATTTGTATAACTGTGCATTCACAATATCGGGATATTGTCAAGAAAATGATTGGTTATAAACCTACTGGTAGATCAAAAATTATGAAGTTGTTATGAAAGTTTTATGAAATTCAGAGAATCAAGTGATTCAAGTTATGACGATTTCGACAAGCAGTTTGAAGAGAAATAAATAAAAACACATAGTTATAGCGAAAATAAAGTATTTTTATTTTGCAACATTGGCATAACAAGAAAATTTTCATTACATAAAGAAAAACTTTATTCCAAAAAAACACATGAAACTTTTTCAAATCGGATGCAATGAGTACGGATTGCTCACAACTTCATTCTTCTTTCTTCTCAAAATCCAAGATCCCAATATTTTCACATTTGCTCGATATTGATGTGACAAAGAATAGCAGATGAAAAAATGAGAGCATGAGTTGATAGGGAGCAAAGATTTGAAGAATAGGCTGATCAGCTCGAATATTTTGCTGAAAATACTCAAAAATTTTTTTAATCAACCAAAAAGAACCTTACTAAAATCCATTGCTCCAGGAATAATAGCACTGTAGTAGATACAGTACCCCTTGCGGTGCTTCCGCAATAAAAAAGCTGATAGTAACTAGGGACCGGTCTAACCAATTGATTGGAGAATTTATTCTAACATATGTCATTTTGTAGAGCTTGAAACGCTGATTCAGAATCATTTTTTACATTTTGCCATCGATGCCTGTGAACCGAGATACATCCATCTGAAAATAGGGCTCTTTTTGACTGTAAATTGGTCTGTAAGCCTTCGAGCTCACGTTTTTCAGCATGGGTATGCAACTAGAAATATAGAGCATCCTTTTAGCTCCATTTTCCTTTTTTACGGTTAAAAAAATGTTGAAAATGAACAAAGTTATGACCATTCTAAGCTTTTCGAAATTTTCAAAATTTGAAACAAAACCAATTTTTACAAGGTTTCACGGCTTTCTGCAGTATTTTGCTGATTTTTTCAAATTTTGCAATTTTCGAAAAGCTTAGAATGGTCATAACTTTGTTCATTTTCAACATTTTTTTAACCGTAAAAAAGGAAAATGGAGCTAAAAGGATGCTCTATATTTCTAGTTGCATACCCATGCTGAAAAACGTGAGCTCGAAGGCTTACAGACCAATTTACAGTCAAAAAGAGCCCTATTTTCAGATGGATGTATCTCGGTTCACAGGCATCGATGGCAAAATGTAAAAAATGATTCTGAATCAGCGTTTCAAGCTCTACAAAATGACATATGTTAGAATAAATTCTCCAATCAATTGGTTAGACCGGTCCCTAGTAAGGAACATTATCATTCTAGTGGTATGATCCTGCTTATCACTTCTCGTTATCACTGATAATTTGGCTTTTCGTAGTCCTTGGATTAATAAAATCGCCAGTATCAGAAAAATGATAGATGGCAGTATCTTCGATAGTAATCCTTCCAATATGAAGTATATATTTAGCAATATTTTATTATTGCGGATCAGAAAATCTTGAAGACTGATATAATAAAATATATACTGTGATGAAATATTTTTAGCTATTCCGCATGAAGATGGCGGCTTCCAAGGCAATGGTTGAAATTTACACTTGAAATATAGGAACAGTGATAAGGGGAAGCTTAGTGACAACACTGATAAAATAGTGATAAAGCCACATTTTGGAGTGTTCAGTTTTGATATACCCCGACTCGATGCGTTTCTTACAATTATCACCCTGATCAGCGACATGGCGACACCCAGCCATGTGGTGCATCGTCTAAAATAGTTCTGAACCACACTAATTATATATAGATGGAGGGTTCTGATATAGGATGATGGTGGAGTGCTATAATCAGTGATAAGACAATTAGTGATAAGAAGACTGATACCAGGGATCTAAATTGTTATGATAGTGATACTCCATTCCAGTGTATATTTGTATCATGTCTGATATTGCAATACCAATCATTATGATATTCGTGGCATTGTTTCTCATTGACTTCCTCGTTAACACTGATAAGTGTAGTGGATTTATCAGTAGTGATAAAATGATAAATATTAGGTTTACCCATCCCCACATGGATTGGGCATGTCTGAAATTTTATTTTATTTTATAGGCACATAAAAACTCACTTTAAAACATTCGTCACATTTATGAGCTCATTTTGCCGTTTTTTCTCAACTCCAGGGAATAAAAAATCATTATAATCCTCATTTTCAGGGTCCGCATAATAATAGTCCATATCAGCACCATAAAAACAGAGTTAATGGCTTTTATAGTCAGAATAACTGCTGATCATCGGAAAACTTGAAATAACTAGGTTTGATATGGGTGATAACAGCCAATTTTCGTGTTTTTCGCATATTTTATTCCAATGGACTACTATTATGCGCAACCCGATGATGATGATTATGATGAATTTATGTTCCCTGGTATGAAAAAAGACGATATCAATCGGATTATGGGAATCACTGCTGTTATAGCGTATACCATAAAAGTTCATATTTTCAGCATAAAAAATTTTCAGGGAAATAAGATTGATATGGGTTTGGGTGAATATCGGAATTTGGATATTTTCATTTTTGATAAATCTATTACACGAAATCTATGAGAAACAGTGCCACAAATATTATATGGAATATATTCGGTAATCAAAAATCAGTTTTCTGTGTGTTGATAACAACGTCATTGAACTGTGTTACATTGCCGCCGTATATTCTCCCGCCTTTGTGAAAGAGACGCCATGTTCGAAGATCAACCATAATCTTATCACTCCTTATCATATCACCAATTTTCGCAACAATGGTTAGGTTCATTTCGTTTCATTTTATCACAAAGTATGAACCTACTGAAAGACCCATCAACCCGCAATATTATTCAACTGGCCCTCTCGTTTTTCACCAATTTTGTTGCTTTTAATACTCAAGGTACAGTAATCCACCCTACAGTATCCCTACTTATCACTGTTAAGGATTCATCGAGGAAGCCGTGATTGATAGCGCCTCCCAGGATGGATCAATCAATAAACATGCCGGTTATCACAGTTTGGCCATAATTTATGCATTTTATACTATTGGGAATTTGACATCGGCTCAGATTGTCAACCTGATATCCGCAAAATGGGCAATGTGTATTGGTGTCTTAACCTACGCTCATTTTCATGTAACCTTAACTTTCGCTAAACCTTAACCTAAACCTCTATTTTAGGCATCCTTCCTATTCCTGGACCAATCCTACTTATATTTCGCCAGTGCCTTACTGGGATTTGGAGCATCTAGTAAGTAACACTTGCTTAACCTAATCCTAATCCTATTCTACAGTATTGTGGACTGGAGAAGGAGCATATTTGTCGCAAAATAGCACAAAAGAAACCGCAAGTCGAAATAGTGCCATTGTATGGTCGATCCATGAAAGCGCGTTGATTATTGGTGGATTGATGTTATTACTTGTTTTCAGTTTGACGGATACACATGATGGGATTCCGAGGACTACGGTAGGATTTTTTGATCTACCAGGAATTTTGAAATTTTTGGAGCTGTTTTAGATCAAAATACTATACACCACTTTTGCCATCCTCAGTTTGATATCAGCGATGATTTTTGCGTGCTTGAAAACGCCGACCTATATTGAAAACACCAAAAAGCATAGTTTCACTAAATTGCTGGGCTCCACTTTCCGGCTCTTTTGCACCAAGAAAATGCTCATTTTGGTCTTTGTCTTCTCGTATGCTGGAATTGAGCAAGCTTTCTGGACAGGTACAGTAATCTAGGGTATACGGTAAATCAAACGGTGTACTGTAGGTATCTACCCAACTGCTATATCGTTTACAAGGAAATTGGGGTATAATACAAATGCATTACTTGCTATTAATCAAATTTGTACTGGAATTGGACAAGTTGCCGCTGGCAGCATACTTGGGATATTTGGTGATAAGGCTAGGAAATTGGGAAGAGACTATCTTATCATATTTGGCACTATTATCCATATCATTGCATATATATTATGTTATATCAACTATCCACATGATGCATCATTACATAAGACGGAGCTCAGTGGAGCCCTGATTGAGCCCAACTTATCGATTAGTTTGTTTATCGGAATATTACTCGGATTCGCTGATGCATGCTGGAACACTCAAATTATGTCGATTTTATGTGATATATTTTCGGAGAAGGGCGCTCAAGCATTCGCGATTTTTAGGTTTTATGAGGTAGGTCACGGAAAGGTACTGTAGTTATTGATCTACCAGTTTTTTCAGTCACTGCTATCTTGCGTCACATTCTACTACTCATCTGTTGTATCATTCCACGTTTTGCTGCTATTTTTGACAATATTTGCTGTAATTGCAGCGATATGCTTTTTCATAGTGGAGAGATTTTTGTCGAGGAAGGATGCGGTGGCGATAATTGAGAATAAAACGGAGACGAGATTCCAGATTTTGGAATGACTTATGACTTTAAAAAACTTTTTTTTTCTTATCATTTTTTGTTACATGAAACATCAAAATTGTTATGATACAACTGATAACAGACATGATATCACAACTCTTATCAGTGATAAAAAGTTTAATAATGCTGTTATTGTATTTATTTGTTTCTCGGAAGTATAATTTTTTCTCAAAAATGTAATAGGTTTATCCGTAGTGTTAAGATATACAAAAGCTTTTTTCATAACATTAGTAACATTTATCAGCTCATTTTGCCGTTTTTTCTCAACTCCAGGGAACAAAAAATCATTATAATCCTCATTTTCAGGGTCCGCATAATAGTAGTCCATATCAGCACCATGAAAACAGAGTTATTTGCTTTTATAGTCAGAATAACTGCTGATCATCGGAAAAGTTAAATAACTAGGTTTGATATGGGTGATAACAGCCAATTTTCGTGTTATTCGCTTTTTTTATTCCAATGGACTACTATTATGCGCAACCCGACGATGATAATTATGATGAATTTATGTTCCCTGGTATGGAAAAGGACGATATCAATCGGGTTATGGGAATCACAGCTGTTATAGCGTATACCATAAAAGTTCATATTTTCGGCATAAAAAGTTTTTCAGGGAAATAAGATGGATATGGGTTTGGGTGAACATTGTGATTTGGATCTTTTCATTTTTGATAAATATACTACATATATATGTATTAACTCGAAAATCTATGAGGAACAATGCCACAAATATTATATTGCTTGGAATATCGATTTCTGATGTATTTTTGATCTACTGTGGAATTGAGTATTACATTTATCTTTACAAGGATCCATGGTAGATTTTTTTTCCTTTGCTCTTCAGTATTTTGTGAACCAATGGATGAAAGTCTGAAAATTCAGATTTTTTTTTCATGAACTTCTTTTATTTCGGGCCTATTTCAGCTATAAGCAGGTCTTTCCAGAAAAAACCTCAAACTTGAAAAATCTTTTTTGAATATTTTCAGCACTTTTTCGTGAAAAATTTTCTGATGTCGCTTATGAAAATTCTTGATATGTTGGAAAATATTTTATGGAAAATTAGTTTTCGTGTCATTTTTTTCTGTAGAGGCTCGATTTTGAACTTTTTTCCAGAGACACACTTCAATTCCCGAAAATTCAACGTTCAAACAAAAAAATTACCATACTTTTCACATAAAGTACCGTTTCATAAAATTTTTGCCTTATTTTGAAGTTTTTTGGTTGAAAACTGATTGTGTTGTCTTAAAACATGATTGATCTAGAGGTATTTTGTTCGAAAAAATACTAAAGTCTTGGGTTTTTGAGGTTAAATGAGTTGAAAAGGATCATCAAAAAATTTCCGTCGAATTTTCTATACTGACAAGAACTTATAACTTTCCAGCACCCCACCAACATCCTACATCCGTGGCTCCTACCTCTACATCATCGCTGTTCTCGAAAGATACTGTCGTCGACTCACCACCTGGTTCGCCGTATCCATGTCTCTAATTCGTGTCATCGTCGTTCGAAACGCTTCAAATCCCAATTACCAAGTCCTAAGTAGATCAAAAGCTGGATACTGTACCATATTGATCGTCATGTTGCTCAGTTTCCCATTAGCATTCATATATTATATCGCCTACACAACATTCAGCCTACCATGGAAGCCTAATGCAAATTGTCATATTCCTGATGAAATATCGGAAAAATATGTGATATATTATGTTATTGAAAAAGATTTTATGCGGGAAAATAATCAACTTTTATTTTCTTATTATTTGCTAGCAGAAGGTGTTATTTCCAAGATATTACCATCATTATTATTCCTGATCTTGGCAATTTTATTAATTTATGGACTTCGAAAAGTCAGAAAGTTATCAATATCAACTACTGATAAGCCTGATCACACTACTAGAATGATAATGTTCCTGACCATCACTTTTTTCATCGCTGAAGCTCCGCAAGGTGTTATGTGTTTTTTACAGTCATATTATGCCAAAAACATTGGTGTTTAGTAAGTTATGAATTTGAGGAAAAAATGTTTCTAATTTTCAGTAAAATATTCGAAACAAGCTCATTTTTCTTCAAATCGTTGCTCACTCTCAATTCATGCTCCCATTTTTTTCTTTGTTATTTTATGTCGGCTCAATATCGAAATACTGTTAATTTATTTTTTTCGAATTGTTGCAAATTGCCCAAGCGGAAAGTTGTGCCGAGTACTGAGAGCATAACAATAAATTCATGAAATAAAAAAAGTTCATTGAGATTAAAGTATTTTATCTCATAAAATTGTTGATATTTTTCATGAAGTTTCATTTGAAAAAATTTACTTTTTTTAAACTTAATAAAGTCAATAATAATTCAGTTTTTATGCCAGTTTTCATCAGCACCAAAATTGCAATAAAAACAATTTTATTGTAATTTATTACACGATAAACACTATTTTCGAAAAAAATAAATTATGACTCCGAGCAAGATATGAAAACTTTTTTAGGGTTGTTGAATATTTTCTAATTTATAAGAATTGTGTTATCATATCTTTTATCAGTCGTATCAAAAAAAATTTATATTTTATGTACCAAAAAATAATAAGAAAACAACTTATTTTTCAAGTCAAGTCATTCCAAAATCTGGAATCCCGTCTCAGTTTTATTCTCAATTATCGCCACTGCATCCTTCCTCGACAAGAATCTTTCCACTATGAAAAAGCAAATCGCTGCAATTACAGCAAAAACTATCAAGAACATCAGCAAAACGTGGAATGATACAACAGATGAGTAGTAGAATGTGACGCAAGATAGCAGTGACTGAAAAAACTGGTAGATCAATAACTACAGTACCTTTCCGTGACCTACCTCATAAAACCTAAAAATCGCGAATGCTTGAGCGCCCTTCTCCGAAAATATATCACATAAAATCGACATGATCTGTGTGTTCCAGCATGCATCAGCGAATCCGAGTAATATTCCGATAAACAAACTAATCGATAAGTTGGGCTCAATCAATGCTCCACTGAGCTCCGTCTTACGTAATGATGCATCATGTGGATAGTTGACATAACATAGTATATATGCAATGATATGGATAATAGTGCCAAATATGATAAGATAGTCCCTTCCGAGTTTTCTCGTTTTATCACCAAATATCCCAAGTATGCTGCCAGCGCCAACTTGTCCAATTCCAGTACATATTTGATTAATAGCAAGTAATGCATTTGTATTATACCCCAATTTTCTTGTAAACGAAATCGCAGTTGGGTAGATACCTACAGTACACCTTTTGATCTACCGTACCCTCAGATTACTGTACCTGTCCAGAAAGCTTGCTCAATGCCAGCATAGGAGAAGACAAAAACCAAAATGAGCATTTTTTTGGTGCAAAAGAGCCGGAATGTGGAGCCCAGTAGTTTGGTGAAACTATGTTTTTTAGTGTTTTCAATATACGTCGGTGTTTTCAAACACGCAAAAATCATTGCTGATATCAAACTGAGGATGGCAAAAGTGGTGTATAGGATTTTGATCTGAGAGAAAAATTTCAGACTTTCAACGTCCCACGGTAGATCAAAAGTGCCTACCGTAGTCCTCGGAATACCATCATGTGTATCCGTCAGCGAAAAAACTACCAATAGCATCAATCCCCCAATAATCAATGCGCTTTCATGGATAGCCCATAGAATTGAACTATTCCGACTTGACGTTTCTTTAGTACAATTTTGTGATAAATATGCTCCTTCTCCAGTTCACAGTACTGTAGGATAGGTTTAGGATTAGGTTTATCAAGTGTTACTTACTAGATGCTCCAAATCCCAGTAAGGCACTGGCAAAATACAGATATGTCTGGTCCAGGAATAGGAAGGATGCCTGAAGTTTAGGTTTAGGTTTAATAGGGAACCTTTTTTCTCAAGGTACTAACTTTGGAAAACCACCTACCTAGGGTGAAAGATGATGTTTTCAAATGTTAAAAACATGTTTCAAAAGCTGCTTACGAGAACTCTGAAATAGTGAAATTTTTGTCTGAAAATTTCAGAAAACAAAATTTTTACGCAAAAACTG
Source organism: Caenorhabditis uteleia (assembly GCA_963573275.1). Taxonomy (NCBI): domain Eukaryota; kingdom Metazoa; phylum Nematoda; class Chromadorea; order Rhabditida; family Rhabditidae; genus Caenorhabditis; species Caenorhabditis uteleia. The sequence continues at coordinate 5,339,389 of OY752137.1, forward strand.
TAGCGAAAGTGTGTAAAAAGATAGAAATGGACCTATTATAAGTTTTTCTGAATTTTTCTGACATTTGTTTCAGCTTTCGCGTCAAAAAAATTGTTTCTGAAATTTTCAGACAAAAAATTCACAATTTCAGAGTTCTCGTAAGCAGCTTTTGAAACATGAATTTGATAGCCCAAAACATTCTCTTTCACCCTAGATAGGTGGTTTCACAAAGTTTGGACTTATACTTAAGAGGTTCCCTAGTTAGGTTAAACAAATCGGAGCTTACATGAAAATGAGCATATGTCAGGACACCAATACACATTGCCCATTTGGCAGATATCATGTTGACTATTTGAGCCGATGTTAGGTTGCCAATAGTATAAAATGCATAAATTATGGCTAAACTGTGATAACCGGCATGTTTATTGATTGATCCATCTTGAGAGGCACTATCAATTACGGCTTCCTCGATGAATCCTGAAAGTGATAAGTGATAAGGATACTGTAGCTTGGATTACTGTACCTTGAGTATTAAAAGCCACAAAATTGGTGAAAAACGAGAAAGCTAGTTGAATAACGTTGCGGGTTGATGGGTCTATGTTCATACTTTGTGAGAAAATGATGCGAAGTGAACTTAACCATTGTGTCGAAAAATAGTGATATGATAAGGAGTGATAAGATTATGATTGGTCTTTGGGCATGTCTCTGTTACAACGACGGGTTCGGGGAATGATTTATGACAAAAGTGTGATATAGTTCAATGATGTCATTATCATAGAAAAATAGTGTTTGATAGGAGTGAAAATGAAAATTAATATCGTTTTAACACTGTTCACAACAATCTTTTACTTCCTTCAAAATAACGCCCCGTAAAATAACAATTGATCGTAATAATCCCTTGGGTTGAATATGTAAAATAATGATAGGCACAAAATGCATAAATATTTGCCATTATCATTATCAATGTCGATTTTCAATTGTTTTCTTCTTCTTTTCAACAATAAACCGAAATAAATTTATTTTTATTCACAAAACAATTCATTTATACCAAAGTTTCAAAGTCCTTCGGTCCATTCAACTCGCATGGATTGATAGTTCTCTCGACACATTCCTACAAATCAAAAAATCAATACAGTTCAACCAAAATATACCGTACCTTCACGAGCACCAATTGGCGATATTTTTCCGCAAAGTACTTCTTCTCCTCAAATGAAATGGGTATCTCTGCTCTTGATCTCCAACCAACTGGCATATCAGATATCGCAATATCAACGTAGTTGATAATATATGGGCATGAAAATCTATTAGCCAATATCAACATTTGTTCCAACTCTTTCACTGAAAGGGATGTTTAGGATTAGGATTAACACTAGACTTACATGTCAGATACTTGGATCGATTGTAGATCACATCGAAAACATTCTGCATATCCTTATACTTGACATCAGGCAATACCAACTCGTTATGATTTCTGTCATCAAAGTGGGATCCGGACAATGTTTTGAAATATTTAAAGTGATGGATCAACAACTGATAACAATATATAGTCATTATCGATTGATATACCAACTTACATTCTTACTAGTGATTATTTTCTTGTTATCAATTATCAACGTGATATTTTTCTCGCCGGCATACTCCGGAACGCGACGGCCCTGATTTTTGACTTGAATATCGAAAATCAAGTTGTCACCTTGATTCAAAGAAATTTCATCCAATCTAGCAATCACTGGACACCCTGCTGATGACTGATAGTGATTGAATTCTCGTGATAAAGTAAATTTTCTGATCGGAATTGACTTATCGGTCTTGATAATGATATCGATTTCAGCTGGTTGTCTCCAATACGGATATCCAAGTAACATGTCACAGGGATTCACAATTATGCCGATTCCCAGATATTCAACGTTGTTGATTTTTTCGACATAAGTGTAAAATCTCCTATAAATTATTCTATAAATTCACAATTTTGTGATCACTTACCAATGGAAATGAAAAATATCAAAAGTTTTCACAAGCTTCTCAATGTCATTTTCCCCATATTTCACTGAAAATGAGCCTCTCCAGACGTCTTTATAAACTTCCTGATTCCTTTTGTCATTTGGAATGGATACAGGTGTACCGGCAACACAGAATAAATTGGTAGCGGACGGAAAGTCCGACATGTAGAATTGTCGGATATTCTGCTCCCAAGCGGAGCAGATTCTTTCAGTTGAGAATCTTTGGTAGATAGACATCAGTTTGCGGTTGAATTGTACTGAAATTTTTTTTACTTTTGAAAAGTATAGCTCATGACTAAGATATTGAAAATTTTGTTATATGTGAACTGTACAAAGCTTATTACAAAATCTAATTCCAGTCGAGTCCCAGATCAATTTCAGAAAAAAATGTTTTCGGAGCTTTGAACAGCTTTTGAACCAAAACTTGCAAAAGTTCAAGCAAATTAGGTTTTTTCCAACTCGAAACTAAGTCGTTTATAGCAAGGGCCTTCAGGACTAAACCTATTTCGGTGTGCTAGGCCATGTCTCAGCTCAGAAAATTGAAAACTGTGAATGTGTTTCAAAGTTGGGGCGCTGTTCTCCATTCAATTACCGAAAGAAAAAAATCGACGACCGAATTGATAAAATACCATAAAAAAAAGCTTTTCGGTCCTCGATTTTGTATTTCGGTTCTTAATTTTTTCATCCTCGATCCTCAATTCTAGAACAGTGCGGCAGTTGAAATATAGGTTTAGTGCCGTTGATCATAGTTTTTAGGGAGTTCGTGGGTATTTTTAGAAACTACAGGATTTTACTAAGCTTTTGTACTAGTACAACTATCAAAATGGGTTTAACTCCTCAGGAGATTTTTCTTTTCGGGATTGCTCATGAGCAGTCATTTGCATATCAATTGCTCATGTGCAGACGATGTCACTTGATTTGCTCATGAGCAATTACAGTTTTTTGCTTATGAGCGGTTTCGATGCAGTTTGCTCATTGGCAATCCATGCGCTGGTTATGCGCTCATGAGCGAAACCTAGGAGAATTCGCCACCGCAATTGCTCATGAGCGAGACCTCGAACGGCTCATCGGCAATTGAGGAGCGGAAAATTTTAGAACCGATAGAGTGTGAAAGAGTGAGATGAGTTTGAGAAAGTTTGACGATTATATAATTGCGAATTTGAACTTCTCGCGCGAAGCATCGGTGGTATAGAGGATAGCAAAGATGATCGCCAAACAAACGACCAAAGTTCAATCTACTGAGCGCCTTTCAGATTCTTGATTAGGAAATAAATAATTATACTAGATGTTTATATATAATGTACTATCTCAGGAGTATGGATTTCAATGTAGTATCAAATAAACATTCAAAATGCATTCTTAACAAAAGTTAATAGGTCTCCCGTAACATAAAACTTAGAGCTTAAAGTAAAATACTTTTTTCAATCTTTTCGCTTTTAACATAGGTACGGGTCAATTTCAGTCTTCTATAGAAGACCTGTCATTAGCCCTTGACGTTAGGACTACAGAAAATATTTCTCCTCGAGAAAGAGTGTGAGACACAAAATCCGCTCATCAAAAATACAGTCGAAAAATTATTTCGCTTATCAAATATTGAAGCGCAGCTTTTATCGCTCATAAGCAAACGGTTGGCCGATCGAAATGGCATACATATTGCGCATGAGCAATTGAGGTTGGCGCACGATCCGCTCATAAGCGCACGAAATGGCGCACCAATCGCTCATGAGCAAGCGAAATTCGCTCATGAGCAATACGCTTATTGCTCATGAGCGAATTTCGCTTGCTTATGAGCGATTGAGGCGCCAAGAATCTCCTGAGTCCCTTGGTGTTCAATATACTTATTTATGTATGTAGCATCAAAAAAAATTACCATCTCGAAAAGTAGGCTCCGGTACTTTGGTGAATAGATTTTTGAAAAACTCCAGGAAAACTTGAAAATCAACCTTTTCGATTTCACAACTTTGAGTTTCGTCCAACAGCAGTCGTAGTTTATATTCCGGCAGATTTTGAAACGGCTGCAAACTTACATAATTTTTTTTTTCATTTTCTAACTAACTCACCTCAAAACCCACAGAAATAACATACTCCCCAATGAACAAGTTGCAATAATTTCTAGAAAATATCGCATTTTCCCTCTTGTTTACAATAAATGGATATTCCAATGGTACAGCTTCAACGACTCCCAAATTGTTGTTTTTCGACAAAACCTTGTATTGTTTCGTCGATTCTGGCATCATGATACATTTCGATCTGATCGAGGGGCGTTGTCCTTTTCTCGGTTCTACCAAAATTGTTGTGTTGAGAATGACGGAATTTGGATTCTCGACCGAATACATTTCATAACCGTTGCCTGATTTTAGGAATTTTATTATGAATCTGAAAATAGATTTTTGATATCATTTCTTTTTGAAATTTGTGAAAACTTACATATAATCACCACAACGACATGTCGTTTTTCGAATAAAAGAATTTTCCATGTTCTCGTCGTTGTTCATGATCTCCGCGGAAAATCTAAACCTAAAATTAGAACGTATACTTTTATCAATGAATGGAATCTGCTGAAAAGGTTTACAGAGCGGCATGATTGCCTGAAACTAATTATAGACAAATTTCAGATGCCATAACACGGCCTGGGATCGGAAACAAATGTGCAAAAATAGTCCTAATATTTCTAAATATCTATAAATATATCAAAATGTTGGATTTCGGGTGTTAACTTTCGGGCAGCGAAAATTTCGTTTTTTTCGTCTAGTGTTTCAGACATTAACAGAAACTCGGGAGAATTTTTAGTCAGTTTCAAAAAGAGCGTTAAAACCGCTAGTATATAATTAGAAGAAATACAAACAAAAACAAGAAAAAAGAGTATAATGGTATGACATAAGGTTTTGGCGGGCTCCGCAGGGCAGATGTGCTATTGATCCATCTAATAAGAGAGATTCAGGTGTTAGATTAGGAGAGGCGTATATTGGTGACATGAGATACCATCTTAATCGGGGCAGAAGGTGACATGGTGCACAAAATGGTACATATGGTGCAATCCCATTTGTAGTAGCAGGTGTTTATATGAATGTTTTCCAGAAAATTATCAAGATCAAAAAATTTTATCGTATCGAAAAACAATAACAAAATATCAGAAATCCACTTATGCTAAAATTTCAATATGCTGCTGACGATTCCGACTTTGTTTAGATGTGTTAGCCGCTCGTCTCACTTCTTCCTATAAAATAAAAGTTTACTAAATACATTCAAAAAATGTCATACCTTTACGCAAACCAACTGAGTATATTTCTCCGCAAAATACTTATTTACATCAATTGATATAGGAATCTCTGCTCTTGTTCGCCAACTGACTGGCATATCGGAGATAGCAATGTCAGCATACTTGAATATGAATGGGCAGAAAAATCTATCAGCCAATATTAGCATTCTTTCAAGGTTATTTACTGAAAGTTATTGTTAAGTTAATAAAAATCATAATCCAATCCACCTGTAAGAGACTTGGAGCGGTTATAGATGACATCCATGATGTTGTACATATCCTCGTACTTTACATCATATAATACCAATTCCTTCTGATTTTTGTCATCAAAGTTGGACTCGAACAATGTTTTGAAGTAGTCAAAGTGATGGATCAACAGCTGATAACAAATCACTATCACTATCAACACTGATATACTAACTTACATTCTTACTAGTGATAATTTTCTTATCCTCAACCACCAATGTGATATCATTCTCGCCGAAAAACTCCACAACACAAGTAGATTCGTTTCTAACTTGAATATCGAAAATCAAGTGGTCGTCTTGATTCGAACAAATTTCGTCCAATCTAGCAACCACTGGACAACCAACTGATGATTGATAGTGATTGAATTCACGGGAAAACTTCAACTTTCTTAAAAATTTCGACGCACTTGCTTTGACAGTGACCTCAATTTCAGCAGGTTGACTCCAATATGGATGATCTGAAAATGTATCAGAAGGGTTGATAATCATGCCGATTCCTAGGTATTCAACGTTGTTGATTTTCTCCTTGCAAATGTAAAATCTCCTGAAATAATTGAGAAGATATGATTTTATGGTTTTACTTACAAATGCACATCGAACATTTCAAACACTTTGAAAAGTTTCTCTTTGTTATTTTCCCCATATTTGACAATAAACGAGTTGCTCCAAATCTGTGGCGAGCTTGCTCGAGGATATTCTCGATTTGCAACCGCTTCAGGTTTCGCAACAACACAAAACATGTTAGTAGCGGAGTAGAAGTCAGCCATGTAGAACATTTGAATTCTTGTTTCCCATATTGTGTTGAATCTTTCCGTGGAATATCTTTGATAGATTTCTACCAGTTTGCGACAGGTCTCGACTGGAAAACTTTTAGGAAAATATTTTTTTTAAAGTCAACTTACCATCACAAAACGCGCGTTGATCAGGTTGAGGAATGATGGCGAATAAAAACTTGAAAAACTCTAGAAAAACTGTGAAATCAACATTTTCAATTTCGATGCATTGATTTTCATCTAACATCAGCCTTGACTTCGATTCAGGCAATTTGTGAAACGCCTGCAAGACAAAATTGTTATTTATATCTTATGAACGGATTCACTTCAACACCAACTGATATGACATCATCCCCAATAAATAGATTACAGAAATTCGGAGAAATCAGTGCCTCTGCCCGCTTGCTCACAATAAATGGGAGTTCAACCACCTCGGCTTTAATAATCTTCAAATTATTATAGCCCGGCAATAATTGGTATTGTTTTGTTGATTTTGGCATCAAAATGAAGTTGGATGTGATTGGCGGATTTTGGGCGTTTTGTGATTCAAAAACAACCGTCACATTGAGCATATCAATAGAATAACATTCTATAGCACACATTTTTTGATTATTGGGATACTTCCAGAGTCTTATTGTGAATCTTAATACAACTTTGAAGCGCATTATTGAGAAAATCAATCATTACCTATAATCACCAAACTGATAACCGAATGTTTTGCCCCACATATCTTCTCTGATTAACATGATTTGATTCTGGAATGACAGAAAAGGACTGAAAAAGCTGAAACTACATTTATTTCATGAGAAGAAGAAACGCATGCGAAAGATTGTTGCGTAAAACACAAGGCCTACACCATTGACCATATCGATTTTAGTTATAAGTGGAATGGAAGAGAAGGACGTAAGTATGTTGATGACGTAAGACACTATCGCAATGGGACAACATGCGTATGGTGCACAACATGGTCTAGAATCTGGGCGAAACGTTTTTATTGGTTCACAACATCTGTCAGAAAATTTGTAGTTTTAAATTAAAAGAGCATAGCAACAAAAAATATATCCAGGCTCAGATGTTTCGCCAAGCATCCATGTTTTGACAAAATGGGTTGGTAGCCCGTTTCACACATTCCTAAAAATTGAAACTATATACAATCGGACTGAAATCTACCGTACCTTCACGCAAACCAACTGATCATACTTCTCCGCAAAATGGATTTTCTCTTCAATTGGTATTGGTACATGTGCTCTTGCAATTCCATTGATTGGCAAATCAGCTATCGCAATATCAACATATTGGACGATATATGGACAGAAAAACCTGTCAGCCAATATTAACATTTCTTCTAGCTCGTCCACTGAAAATGTTTTGTTAAGCTATCAACTATCAAATTTAGGTTTACCTGTGAGAAACTTAGAACGATTGTAAATAACATCAATGATATTGTACATAACACTATATTTCACATCATGTAACACCAATTCCTTCTGATTTTTGTCTTCAAAGTGGGATTCGAATAGTGTTTTGAAATAGTCAAAGTGATGAATCAGCAACTGATAGCAATATATAGTCATTATCAATTGATATACCAACTTACATTCTTGCTAGTGATGATTTTCTTATCCTCAATCACCAAGGTGATATCTTTTACACCGGGAAACTCAGCAACACTGTTAAACTTTTTCTTGGCTTGAATATGAACAATCAGATAATCCCAAGAAGTTCCATCTATTTTTGCAATGACAGGACAACCAACTGATGATTGTGTGTGATTAAACTCTCGTGATATTTTCAACTTTTTGAAGAATCGTGAGTCATTTGTTTTAATAGTGATTTGAAGTTCAGCTGGTTGTCTCCAATACCTTTCACCGTTCGAGTAAACAGTAATGCCTATACCGAGATACTCAATATTGTTGATTTCTTCGATGCAAGTGTAGAACCTCCTGCAAAAAGTAAAAAAGATCATATTGTATATATCCAACTAACCAGTTCAAATCAAACATTCTGAACAACTTTGATTCGTTAATTTCTTCGCGTTTCACACTAAACGACTTGCCAAATTCTGGTGGAAGTTGAGCGATTCTTTGCATTTCATATGCTCGATGTTTTCGTTGTTGCTCATTTGGCATGGCGTCCAGTGTGCCTACGACACAAAACAAATTTGTTGCCGAGTAAAAGTCCGAGTTATAAAAGTGGCAGATTTTGGGTTCCAAATATATATCACGTTTGTCAAACGAATATCGCTGGTGCAGATCCATCAGTTTTCGACATGTTGAGACTTGAAAGTTAGTTTCTATGGCATAAAAAAGGTGTGAAACATACTATTGTACTTTTTCCGATGATCCGAATGATGCCCAAAGTATGACTTTAAGAATTCCAAAAATACAGAGAACTCGACATTTTCAATTTTGCAACATTTAGATGAATCCAAGAGCAACCCTAAGCTCGATCCACATAAACTCTGAAATTTCCGATCAGTATTAGATATGATAAGCAACTTACATCAATATCCACAATTATGTCATTGTTTTCAATGCGTAAAGTACAAAAATTATTGACCATGTCCGAATTTGCCCTTTCCGCAATAATAAATGGAAATTCCAATGGTACAGCATTGACAATGGCCAGCTCATGGCTCTCCGACATTTGATGTACTTTTACAGATCTTGGCGTCATTATAATTTCATATCTTCCATGGCTCGGAGGTTTGGCTTCAAACGTTATGTGAAGAATTGTATCAAAACTTTCGTTTTGCAGCGTAAACAGCGAGTCTGAAACTTGTTTGTGCAGAATTCTGCAAAAAGTTTTTATGTTATTGTTTGTATCTTTTGAAACTCTTACTCGAACGTTCCAAATTCGTAGATTCGACTGGGGTAGAGAAGTGGGTGAATGTTGTAGCGCCAGATATTATTCATTTCCAAACTTTTCAATACTTTTATGATTCCTCGAAAACTTGGTCAAGTCTGAATAGTAAAAAATTATAAAAACAATTATTTGAAATTAAATCAACAAAAAAAACTTTAAATCAAACTTTATGAACAGGGAAATTTATTGCAATACAAAGAACGAATACGTAAGAACAATATGGTTTAACAAACGGGAATGGTGCGATCGATGGACCATTCAATGAATGAGAAGAGTAGAGGTAACAGAGAAAGAGGTAAGTAATGACGTCAGGCACGATCGTAAATGACCCCAGGTACATAAATGAGTGCCCAGGCGGTGCGACCCTTTACACAAAATATAACACAAACAATTTGGCTCAATGATCACGTTGAACTTTCAACGCTTTGATATCTCTATAACAATATTTCAAACACAAGGAAGTTTGGCTAAAACTGTGAAATTTCAGTAAGACGACACTCTCCACACAACCTTTCCCCATAAAATCTTTGGAAAAGATTTCACAATGTCTTACGATTCCTTTATTGTCCACAAAATGAACAAAAGTGAGCAATATAAGTCAATTATCAGGTAAAACGTGTTTATTGTTGCGAAACATTGTTCAAAAAGTTAAAACTGTTTTGAGTGAAACGTAAATTAATACAACTTCAATTTCCAACAACAAACATATTCAGACTTAGATAATTCGCCAAGCATCCATGCTTGGACTAAATGGGTTGGTAGCTCGTTTCACACATTCCTAAAAATTGAAACAATATACAATCGTACTAAAGTCTATTGTACCTTCACGCAAGCCAACTGATCATACTTCTCCGCAAAATGCATTTTCTCTTCAATTGGAATTGGTACATGTGCTCTTGGATTTCCATTGATTGGCAAATCAGCTATCGCAATATCAACATATTGGATGATATATGGACAGAAAAACCTGTCGGCTAATATCAGCATTTCTTCTAGCTCGTCCACTTCAAAAATTTGTGTTAAGCTATCAACTGTTAAATTTAGGTTTACCTGTGAGAAACTTAGAACGATTGTAGATGACATCCATGATATTGTACATAACACTGTACTTGACATCATGCAATACCAATTCCTTCTGGTTCTTGTCATCAAAATCGGATTCAAATAGTGTTTTGAAGTAGTCGAAGTGATGGATCAACAACTGATAACAATATATAGTCATTTTCAATAGATATACCAACTTACATTCTTGCTAGTGATGATTTTTTTGTCCTCAATCACCAATGTGATATCTTTTTCACCGGGAAACTCGGCAACACTGTTGAATTTTTTCTTGGCTTGAATATCAACAATTAGTTGATCCCAAGAAATTTCATCCATTTTTGCAACTACTGGACATCCAACTGATGATTGTGTGTGATTAAACTCTCGTGATATTTTCAACTTTTTGATGAATCGTGAGTCATCAGTTCTAATAGTGATTTGGAGTTCAGCTGGTTGTCTCCAATATCTTTCACCGTTTGAGTAAACGCTGATGCCTATGCCTAGATACTCAACATTGTTGATTTCTTCAATGCAAGTGTAGAACCTCCTGGAAAAAAATTTTAAAAACTCAGATTGTGTATAATCAACAAACCAGTTCAATTCAAACATTCTGAACAACTTTGTTTCGTTAATTTCTTCGCGTTTCACACTAAACGATTTGAAAAATTCTGGTGGGAGTTGAGCGATTCTTTTGATTTCGGATGCTCGATGTTTTCGTTGTTCCTCACTTGGCATGGCGTCAAGTGTTCCGATAATACAATAGAAGTTTGTTGCCGAGTAGAAGTCGAAAACAATAGAGCGGCAGATTTTAGGTTCCAAATATATATCAGGTTTGTCGAACGAGTATCTTTGGTGCAGTTCCATTATTTTTCGACATGTTGCAACTGAAATGTTAGTTTTTTTTTATGGGAATGGTGTGAAACTTACTATTGTATTTTTGTCGATAATCCGAATGATGTCCAAAATATGACCTTAAAAACTCCACAAATACGGAAGACTCGACATTTTCAATTTTGTAACTTTTGAATGTATCCAAGAGCAACCATATACTTGATTTATTCAAACTCTGAAATATTTTGATTATTACTCATGATCCGATACTTCGAAAACATCTGAAAATACTTTTCTTAAACACACATGCTCGATTTCAAGTTTTATTGAGAAGATGGTTCGTGAATATTTTTTGCTTGTCACTGTCCATAAAATCAACTTACATCAATATCCACAATTATGTCATTGTCTCCAACGCGTAAAGTGCAGTAGTTAGTGAAATCATGAGAACCATCTTTTACACCAACAATAAACGGGACATCTAACGGTACAGCATTGACAATGATCAACTCATGATCCACCAGCATTCGGTATTCTTTGATAGATCTTGGCGTCATTATCATTTCGCATGTTCCACAGATCTCAGAGTTCAACGATTTGTTTTGGATCGTTATGTGAAGAATAGTATCAATACTTTCATTTTGCAGTGCATACGACAAGTTTAAATTTTGTGTGCCGAAATCTGCGAAAAGTATTGGAGCTCGGTTTTTTTTAAAACTTTTACTTGTACGTTCCAAATTCGTAGGTTCGACTGGGGCAGCGACGTGGATGAAAATAGATGTCCCACATATTCAACATTTCGAAAATTTTCAATATTTTAATGAATCCTCGAAGACTTGATCTAATCTGAATATTGAAAACTCATAAATACAATTATTTGAAATTAAATCAACAAAAAAATTTTCAAATCAAACGTTAGGAACAGGGAAATTTATTGCAATAAAAAGTATGAATACGTAAGAACAATGTGGTATAACAAACGGGAATGGTACAATCGATGGACCACTCCAATCGATGAGAGAGGGTGGAGGTGTCAGAGAAAAAGGTAAGTGATGACGTCAGGAAGTATAGGAAATGACCCCCCCCCCCCCCCGGAGAATAAATATGCTCCCAGTCGGAGCGATTTCTTACAAAAAAAACACTAAGATTTGCGATAACGATAAATTCCAAACTTTAACGGCTTGAACTTTCGATAACAACCACGCTTGGCTCGGAGCACGCTAGGCTCGGCGCACAGATGCTCGGCTCGGCGCACGCATTCCTACAATAATCTAAAATTGTTTATTCTATCTATCATCTACCATACCTTCACTCGAATCAATTGATCATAATTTTCAGCGAAATATAGTTTCTCCTTAGATGGTTTTGGGATAATTCCTTTCGATCTGCTATCAACTGGCGTTGTGGATATGGCAATATCCACGTAGTTGATAATATAAGAGCAGGAGAATTTGATAGCTAATATTAGCATTGCTTCCAGCTCATTCACTGAAACTAAGTTATTTTATCTAACTTTATAGCAACTATACCTGTAAGACACTTGGAACGATTGTAGATAACATCCATGATATTGTACATATCCGTGTATTTGACATCATCTAATAACAATTCCTTCTGATTTTTGCCATTACAGTTGAACTCGAACAATGTTTTGAAGTAGTCGAAATGATGGATCAACAGCTGATAGCAATATATAGTCATTATCAATTGATAGACCAACTTACATCCTTACTAGTAACAATTTTCTTATCCTCAATTACCAAGGTGATATTCTTCTCACCACAAAATTGTGAAACTTTGTTGAAATTATTTGTTACTTGAATATCAAAAATCATGTATTCATTCTTTTTCAACGGAATTTGGTCCATCCTCACAATCACTGGACAACCAGCTGATGATTGGTAGTGATTGAATTCTCGGCAAAATGTCAATTGTTTGATGAAACTTGAATCATGGTTCCTGATACTGATTTCAATTTCAGCACGTTGCTCGAAATCTTGGAAAGTGCTAGTTGACTCTACAATGATTCCGATCCCTAGATATTCCATATCGTTGATTCTCTCGATGCATGTGTAGACTTTCCTGGAATAAAAGTTTGATGAGTTGTGAAATGTTTTGTCACTTACCATATTAAACTTGAATGTTGAAACACTTGCAAGAGTTTCGCTTTGTCAACTTCATTGTATTTTACTCTAAATGATGCGCTCCATGCAATTGGAATTGATTCAACAACTAGTTGTCGGAAAATAGAAAATTTTGGCGGCAAATCAACCACTCTAGGTTTAGCCACAATGCAACATAAGTTGGTGGCTGAGTAGAAGTCAGTGGTGTAAAATTGTGGAATTTCATTAAGCCGACACTCTCCACTAATCGTATCCACATAAAATCTCTGGAAAAGATCAAGCAGTTTACGGTAGGTCTCAACTGCAAAATGTTATTTTTCTCGCTGAGTCGAAATATAAACTTACGATCCAAGTTTTTGCAAAGATCGGATCCCGGCTTAGCCTTTCGTTTGAAGCGGGAGCAAATAATTTTGAAAAATGTTACCAAAACTGGAAACTCGGCATTTTCAACTTCAAAGTTCCGTGTGCCATCAAGAAGCAGGCTTAGTACAGTGTTGTTCAAAATGCGTAAATTCTGAAATTTTTTTAGAAACATGTTATTCTTGACCATAACTCACATCATAGTCCAAAAATATCGCATCTTCTCCAACTGAAAAAGTGCACACAATTGCTAGCGGTGGTGGCTGAGCTATTTTTCCAACAGTGAATGGATAATCCACTATCATTGCGTCAATAACTGTTATTTTTTGGTGTAGCGGCACACAGAATCGTTTGTTTGATTTTGAAGCAATCACAAAGTTGGATGTGATGAATGAATCTTCAGATCCCGTATCAATTGACACTATGACTTTGAGAAAAAGGCAATTCGCATTTTTGAAATGGTATACTCTTTGATCTTTCTCAATGTTTTCCATAATCGAGAATCTTCAAAAGTCATAATGCTTTTTGAAAAGTAACAAATTTCCTACTCGTCATTAGCCAGTTTTTTGTGCATTTTTGAACCCTCGTCTGCGTCTTCAGAAGTTAGTTTAACAGGTCTACAGCACATTGCTAATTTGTTAAATATGTTATTCATCGCGCTTTTCTGAAATTCATTCAAATTTTTATTCAAAAATGTCAAAAGTCGTTTAAAATATGTTAAAATATCATCAAGGACAAAATAACCAATATAATTTCATTGATTTGCCATGTGCGGTCTAGTTACAAAAGATAAGAAGAGTGTTGAAAAAATAAGAGACGTAGGCAACAAACGCGTTATCTGCCATGTTTCTACGTTTATCAATGAAAACCGTACATTACTGCAAATATGGCAAATGAACAACAAATTTTCAAAGTTTAAAAAATTTTAATTTTCAATTATAATTTATTGCTGTTAAAATCAATACAAAAATTTAAGAAAAAACGAGACATAGCTGTGAAATAGAAGAAAAAGAGAGACGATAAAATTTAGAGAAGGAGAAATTAGAAAATGAAAGAGGGGAATATGCAAATGACGAAAGTGTTAAAACCTGTTTTTGTTGTTTTATTGAGGGAATATTGTGATTAACCAGGAGGGTAGTTTTGGGTACCGGTTCAGAATTTGCCAGAAATTTTGTCAGATGTTCGGGGTGGTCTGAAATGTTCCGAAAAAAATTTTGAGCCGCCACTGGAGGGTTTGAAGAAAGTTATGAGCTGAAGCATGGTCAAAAATAGGCCTAAAAACACAATTTTTACCTATTTTGACGTATTCAGGCCTATTTTTGACCATACTTTATCTCATAACTTTCTTCAAAGCTTCCAGTGGCGGCTCAAAATTTTTTTCTGAACATTTCAGACCACCACGAACATCTCACAAAATTTCTGGCAAATTCTGAACCGGTACCCAAAGCTACTCTCCTGGTAAGGGACAAAATAATTGTTAGAAAATTGGATTGAATTTCAGAATAACTAAGTGGATAATTTTTTTTTAAACTAGCAATATGCTGTAAACCTATCAAACTAAGTTTTGAAGTCGTGGACGTTGGTGCAAAAATGCACAAAAACTGGCTAATGACGAGTATGAAATTTTTATACTTTCAAATCATTATTACTTTTGATGATTATATTTTTTGTAAGGACTCACACAACCTGCGCACACATTTATATTGGGCACACATATACCTGGGGTCATTCACGATACTACCTGACGTCATCAGTTCACTTACCTCTTTCTCTGGTACCTCTACCCCCTCTCATCAATTGGAGTGGTCCATCGATCGCACCATTCTCGTTTGTTATACCATTATGTTCTCACGTACTCATTTTTTGTGTTTCAATAAGTTTCACTGTTCATAACGTTTGATTCTAAGTTTTTTTGTCGATGATTTTAAATAATGGTTTTTATAACATGTTATTATTCAGAGGTGATCAAGTCTCCAAAGACTTATAAAAGTTTTGAAAAGTTTTGAAATGTATAATATCTGGGGCTACAACATCCACCCACTTCACTACCCCAGTCGAACCTACGAATTTGGAACGTACAAGTAATAGTTTTAGAGAATACAAAAAATAACTCCAATAAATTTTGTAGAATTCTACACAGACGATATTCATTCTCGATGTTTATGCTGCAAAACGAAAGTTTCGATACTACTATTCACATAACGCTTGAAGCTGAGTTTCCGAACCATGGAAGATGCGAAATGATAATGACGCCAAGATCTATAAAAAAATATCGAGCATTTGATAATCATGAATGGGCCATTGTCAATGCTGTACCATTGGAATTTCCATTTATTGTAGCGGAAATTGGGGATTCGAACATAGTCAATAATTTTTGTACTTTACGCATTGAAAACAATGACATAACTGTGGATATTGATGTAAGTTGCTTGTTATATCTGACACTGATCGCAAAGTTCAGAGTATCCGTGAATCAAGTTTATGGTTGCTCTTGGATACAGTTAAAAGTTACAATATTGAAAATGCCAAGTTTTCCGTATTTTTGGAGTTCTTAAAGTCATACTTCGGGCATCATTCGGATTATCGGCAAAAGTACAATAGTATGTTTTACATTTTTTTCAAATCCACAAAACTAATTTTTAAGTCGCAACTTGTCGAAAACTGATAGAACTGCACCAGAGATACTCGTTTGACAAACCAGATATATATACGGAACCGACCATCTGCATCTTTTATAACTCGGATTTCTACTCGGCAACAAATTTGTTTTGTATCGTTGGCACACTAGACGCCATGCCTAGTGAGGAACAACGAAAACATCGAGCATCTGAAATGGAAAGAATTGCTCGATGCCCTCCGTACTGGCGTGAATCGCTTTATGTGAAACGCGAAGAAATTAAGGAATCAGAATGGGTAAAAACGTTTTTCGAATTTGAATTGAACTGGTTAGTTAAAAACTCACCGTTCTGTATTTGGATAGTTTTACAGGAAACTTTACGTTTGCATCGAACAAATAAACAATGTTGAGTATCTCGGTATAGGAATTATTGTTAACTCAAATGGAGAGCGTTACTGGAGACAACCTGCTGATATTGAAATTACTGTCAGTACTGAAAACTCACAAATATTTCAAAAGTTGAAAATATCACGAGAGTTTAATCACACACAATCATCGGTTGGATGTCCAGTAGTTGCAAAAATGGATGAAATTTCTTGGGATCAGCTAATTGTTGATATTCAAATCAAAAAAAAATTCAACAGTGTTGCCGAGTTTCCTGGTGAAGAAGATATCACGTTAGTGATCGAGGACAAAAAAATTATCACTAGTAAGAATGTAAGTTGGTATATCATTTGATAATGATAATGTATTGCTATCAGTTGTTGATCCATCACTTTGACTACTTCAAAACACTTTTCGAGTCTAATTTCGAAGACAAGAATCAAGAGGAATTGGTATTGCATGATGTCAAGTACAGTGTTATGTATAATATCATTGATGTCATCTACAACCGTTCTAAGTTTCTCACCGGTAATTTACAAATCAACAGTTCATAATTTAACACAAAATTTGAAGTGGATGAATTGGAAGAAATGCTCATATTGGCTGACAGGTTTTTCTGCCCATATATCACCCAATATGTTGATATTGCGATAGCTGATTTGCCGATCAACGGAAATGCAAGAGCACATGTACCAATACCTATTGAAGAGAAAATACATTTTGCGGAGAAGTATGATCAGTTGGTTTGCGTGAAGGTACAGTCGATTCAGTTTGATTGTATGTAGTTTTAATGTTTAGGAGTGTGTGAAACGAGCTACAAACCCATTTTGTTAAAATATGGATGCTTGGCGACACATCTAAGTCTGGATATATTTGGTGTTGAAAATTGAAAATTGCATTAATTTCACTCAAAACTTTTTTTTAACTTTTTGAAGAATGTTTTGAAACAATAAAAACGTTTTTTCCTGATAATTGACTCTTATGCTTCCTATTGGTCATTTTGTAAAAAAAAAATTTCACCCGAATAACCAGCAAGGCGTTGTCCGTAAGACACTGGGAGGATTTGTGAAGGTAAGAGAGATGCACCATGTTGTGCACCATACGCATGTTGTATAGTGTCTTACGTCATCAACCAACCTCCTTGTGGGACCTCACCATGTCTCACATCACCAAAGTCGATAATGTCCATATGCGCAATGTTTTACCGCGAAAATTGTTTTCTTACGTTTTATATGATTTTGTAATCAATCTTGTATCTTCAGTGAGTAAAAAAAAACTGCCTTTCACACAAAATCAATCAAAATGTGAAGCATGGTTAAAACTCAATAGAAATGTGTTATGAGAGTGAGAAAAAAAGGAAAACAAACATAAAAGTATGGAAATTTTTCTAATCTGCCAAATGCGCTCTCTTTGCGACAAGTGAAAAGAAAAAACTTGTTGTCATTAATAGTTTATTGTTGTTGAAAATCGATGAAGATACGCATGAGTGAAAAGTATGAGACGCTTTGAAACAGAAAAATGAAGGATTGAGAGGATAGAGGAAGTGAAAAATAAACGGAATATAATTATGTTGTAATTTGTTGTGAAGGATTTGCAGAAAAAAAAGGAGAATTCCCTTAAAAGCTTCAAAATATCTTTTCAAATCAAAACTTTAAGATCGAGTTTGTACAGATGGATGGGTAGCTCGTTTGACGCACTCCTACAAAATAAATAATCTGACAATAGAAGAAAAAAGTACCTTACCTTGACGCGTACCAACTGGTGATAGTTCTCCGCAAAATACTTTTTTTCATCCAGTGTAACAACAACAGGGACAAATGACGGCCCAGTGTAACGTATGTCAGCTATTGCAATATCAACATATTGGATAATATATGGACAGAAGAATCTATCAGCTAATATTAACATTGCTTTGAGTTCATTCACTATAAATGAGGTTTAGTGGTCATGTTGAACATAGTTGTATACCTGCGAGAGACTTGGAACGGTTATAGATGACATCGAAAATGTTATACATATCCTTGTACTTGACATCATGTAATACCAATTCCTCCTGATCCTTGTCATCAAAATTGGACTCAAACAATGTTTTGAAATAGTCAAAATGATGAATCAACAGCTGATAACAATACATTATCATTATCAATCGATATACCGACTTACATTCTTGCTAGTGACAATTTTTTGATTTTCAATCACCAGAGTAATATTTTTTTCTCCGCAAAACTCTGTAACCTCATTCAATTTGTTGCTGACTCGAATATCGAAAATCAAATTATCATCTTGTTCCAAGTTAATCTCATCCTTTCTCAAAATCACTGGACAACCAGCTGATGATTGATTATGATTGAAATTTCGAGATAGAATGATTTGTTTTTGGAAACTCGAATCATCGTTTCTGACTGTGACTTCAATTTCAGCAATTTGTTCAAAATAGCTCATATTCGATATGCCTCTTGGTTCAATAATAACTCCGATCCCCAGATACTCAATTTTGTTGATCCTGTCAATAGAGATGTAGAACTTCCTGAAAACTCACAAGAAAATGTAATAATTTTCTTTTGTAACCTACCAATTCAATCCTAGATGTTCAAATAATTGCATGTGTTTTTTTGTGTTGTTTATCACATTGTATTCTATTCTGAAGTTATCTTCCCATAGAAGTGCAGTTGTGTTATTTGCTGTGCTAAAGACACAACACAAGTTAGTGACTGAATGAAAATCATTATCAAGAAATTGTTTAACTTGAAAAAACAGTTTGTTATGCTGGTTTGAGCAAAACCTCTGGAACAGATCCAGGAGCTTACGGCACGTTTCGACTGGGAAAAAACTGGGATTTTTGTTGTATTGAAAGGCCAACTCACTTTCAAACATTTCGTAGAAATCGGACAATGACAAAAATTTGAAGATTATTTGGAAGAATATCGCAAACATTGAGAACTCGACATCTTCAATCACACAGCTTCGAGTTTCATCCAAAAGCAAGCGCAGATTGAAATCAGGTAAACCGTTTAAAAGCTCAAAAAATAGATTGTTCCTTATTTTGATTTAGAAGCATTACATTGTGGTCCACAAATATCGCGTCGTCACCAACTGAAAAAGTGCAAATGTCTGCTGACTCTGGAGCGTCTGCCAATTTGCCAACAATGAATGGCACCTCGGTTGGAAACGCGTTTAAAATAGTCAAATCGCAATCTTCGTTAAAATTTGGAAGTATCCGACTTGATTGTGCTGTCATAATGCATGTTTCATCGTGCGGCGACCCATTTGGATACCGAATTTGAAATTTCACATTGAAACTAACAGAATTTAGATTTTTAAGACACGCTTGTGTGTCCGAAGTTGTTAGTGACGAAGAAAATCTGCAAAATCCTACTTTTGAAAAACAAATATTCAACGCTTTTACCTATAGCAGTCCAAACGATACTCCTTATAATGTCTGCGTCCTAGAAGTCTGTAATAGTTTAACGGTATTAGACCACAATAAGAGAAAAAGTAAAGGGGTCTTGAATCTCGATTCAATTTGGCAGTTTGGGTACTGTTGGTCGTTATTTTGACAGAAAAATAGGAGAAAACTTTTTAAATATCGATTTTTAAAAGACTTACGCTTCACGGAGGGCCAACATCGGATTGGGTCGATTTTGATTTTCTCTTCTTCTTCTTCTCACTCGATGAGCAGGCTCCATCTTGAAAAGTCTGTAATAGATATGTTGATAAGAAATAAAAGCAAAGAAAAACGGTTATAATTAAAAAAAGATGGTGTAACGTAATATTGATCCGACTAATGAGAATGAGACAGATGTCAAAGAGTGGCAGGCGGGACCATCGTTTGCGTTGCACGTACGTTCGCATCGCAGCAAATTCAAGTAGAGCGGGAATGCGTTATTGATCCAAGAAGCAAAGCAACGAATTTATTGTTATAAACCGTACACTACTGCAATTATGGCAAATGAATGTAATAAAAAATTATTTGAAGTTTATAAAATGTTATTTTTCAATTATAGTTTGTTGTTAATGAAATTATATACAGTTATATAGAGACAATTGTAAGACAAAACGATTAAAATACAATCGATGTGAAAACGTGAAATGGGGAAAAAGAGGGAATATGTTTGAGATATGATCGTACGTGTCCTGCCAGTAGAAAAGACATGTTTAAAAAAATGAGAGAGAGAGAGAGAAAGCTTCCAAATCCTCTCGAAACGTTCGTTACTCAAAACGTCAACCATGATTGGCGATAGTCTTGAAGACGGTTATGCGGAGTATGTCTCACGTTTTCCTGAAAAAAATGCAATGTCAAAAACTTTCATTCAATATCAACCATACCTTAACGCGAAACAATTGGTTATACTTCTCCGCAAAGTATTTCTTCTCATCATGAGATATTAAGTCGATTGCTCGTTTTAGACTATCACTTGGCGTTGTGGATATTGCAATATCAACGTACTCGATGATATATGGGCAGGAGAATCTAATTGCTAATATAAGCATTCCTTCCAACTCGATTACTAAAATTTAATCCTTATGGTAGAGTTCATTATAGTTGCATACCTGTGTGAGACTTGGATCGGTTATAGATGACGTTCATTATATTGTAGATATCCTGATATTTAACATCACACAAAACCACCTCTTTTTGTTTCTGGTCATTAAAGTTGGTCACGAACAGTGTTTTGAAGTATTCAAAGTAGTGGATCAACAACTGATAAAAAATCATTATCGATATATACTTTGATATATCTACTTACATTCTTACTAGTATAGATTGTTTTGTCTCCAATCACCAAACTGATATCCTTCTCTCCAGCAAACTCAGCAATTTTGTGCAAATTATGCCTAACTTCAATGTCAACAATCATATTTTCATCTTGATTAATGGTCACTTCCTCCATTCTAGCAATCACTGGACAACCAACAGATGACTGGTAGTGGTTGAACTCTCGGAAAATTGTCAAATGTTTGTGAAAACTCGAGTCATGGCTTCTAATAGTGATCCGTAATTCAGCTGGTTGGTAGAAATATCTGTAGCTATCTTTGGTTTGATCAACTGGTTCAACAATCACTCCAATTCCTAGATACTGAATATTGTTGATTTTTTCAATACAGATGTAGAATGTCCTGCAAAATCATATAAAGGTTTATAACTTATTTGCACTCACCAGTTCAATCCGTAATACAATAATTTCTTCATGAGTTTTTCTTTGTCAACTTCATTGAGATTCACTTCATACGATGTGCTCCAAATCACTGGAAATTCTCCAGTCATGTTATTTTGATAGTTTGATTGCGATAAAGAAGGAACATCGATGATTTTCTGGGCAGGTCTACCGAAGACACAAAATACATTTGTGTCCGAGTAGAAATCTACTGTGAAAAAACGCGAAAAGTTATAATTTGAATGACGCCTGCGACACTCGGGAACGTAAAACCTATGGTAAAGGTCCATCAGCTTGCGGCACGTTTCAACTGAAAAAATTCTGATTATTTTTTCAGACAATGTTGATAACAAGACTTACGATCATATTTCTCATGTAATTTGGTGCATGGTATGCGTTGGAATATTAATTTGAAAAACTCAAGGAACACTGGGAATTCGACATTTACAACGTTGTAACATTCGTTGGCATCTAACAGTTGCTTGAATACGGTTTGATGCAGATAGCGAAGCAGCTTAAAATTGTCTCGTTACTCAATTCAATTTGTTTCCAAAAAAGTGGTCTCGCCAAACATTTTCTTGAATAAATTGGAGTAGTATCCTTTCAAAGTAAATGCATTTCAAAAACAAGTTAGAAATTATGAAGGACATGCGTCGTTAGATATTCTACTCGAGACCCAAAACATTGCACTCACCTCTCGTTGCACAAATATTGCATCCTCTCCAACTGAAAAAGTGCACACTTCTAAATTCATCGGAGGTGTATCTCTTCTCCCAACGATACCTGGGAAATCGACTGGTTCAGCATCAAAAATTGTAACTTCTTCGTTTAACGGTGTACGAATATATTTCCTAGATATTGGCCTCATTAAGAAATTTGATGTCACAGGAGCAAGAGACGGGTCCCGCCGTCCCGAATCAAATGAAACTGTGACATTGAAATATTTTGTCATATCTCCATTTTTTAAGATATAAAAATGATGGTCGTGCATCGTTTTTCGAATCAACGACAATCTGAAAAAAAACTTCGCTTTATTTCTGGAAACATATTAATCTAACTTGTGATCATGAAATGTACTGAAAATGAAATCACCAGGCGTACGACGCATTTGTATTATTTCAGTTATTGTTGGCAGCATGATAGCAGGCTGAAATTGATTATTTTTTTAACATTTATTTTTTAATAAAGTTTTTTTTCGATAAATGGAAAGATCGAGGAAAAAAGAAGGAAAAAGCAACATAGTATGGCCGATACATGACATGATCATGTGTATCCTATCCGCATATGATGAAAAGTGTATGACCAAACGAGAGACTCGGATTTCTTCCGAGAAAAGACATAGGGAGGTATGAATATACTAATGACGTAAGATACTATGGAAAGAAGGCAACAGGTGCAAGGTACATGACACGGTATGCATAATGCACTCACATTTCACTCCATTAGAAAGCAATCAAGATATCTTAAGGTCAGCCCATTGAAGACATTGCTAGTGGTCAAAATTGAAACTTGTTCATTTTCCGAAAAACTCATTGTAATATCCGAGAAGAATTTTTTAATGGATACAGTTTGCAAAAGCATCTTTTCAAAGTTATTTTATTATCGCATTTTTTTTATTTTTAAAACTGTCGAACAACCAAATTTCAACAAAGTGCAAAAGAATTGAAATAACTCAAAATCTGAGATATTTGTTGGTGTTAAGAATCAATACGGATACGTAAGAAAGAAAAAAATGAGACATATATCGGAATACAAGGAATATAGAGTTAATGGAAGAATAAAAGGGGGATTGCAGAGATAGGGCATATACTTATTACGCGAGATATTGTCGTAATGAGGCAACAGGTGCATGTAACACGACACGGTATGCACGCTGCGCTGACATTGCCCCTCATTAAAGTCACCTCACAAAACCCAATGGTAAATTGTTTTAAAAGATTGCTGTAAAATAAGAAAATGGAATAAACAGGTAACTTTTTATAGGTTTTGTTAACGCAAAACTTCAATATGCATTCTCGCAAATAAAGCGCAAAACATGCACATGAACAGTCATTGATAATTTATTGCTGTTGGAAATCAATACAGACACGCATGGATGAAAATCAGGAAAAATGGGAAGACACAAGAGAAAGGGGGAAATGTAATTGTTATGTTGTTGTGAAAGGTTCATAAAAAAGGAAAAAGAAGAAGAATTTTCTTTAAATCTTCAATTTTTTTTCAAATCAAAACATCACGATCCGTATTTGTGCAGATGGATGAGCTCTCGTTTGACGCTTTCCTACAAAATATATAATCTGACAATTTAAGAAATAACTATCTTACCTTAACGCGTACCAACTGGTGATAGTTCTCCGCGAAATATTTCATTTCATCCAGTGATACAACAGTAGTGAATACAACATATGGCGCGCCAGTGGCAGACATTTCGGCTATTGCGATATCAATATATTGGATGATATATGGGCACAAGAATCTATCAGCCAATATCAGCATTCCTTCTAGTTCATTAACTGTAAATGAGTGAAGTGGTTAGGTGGAGAATAGTTGTATACCTGTGAGAGACTTGGATCGGTTGTAAATGACATCAAAAATGTTATACATATCCTCGTAATTCACACCATGTAATACCAACTCCTTCTGATTCTTGTCATCGAAGTTGGACTCAAACAGTGTTTTGAAATAGTCAAAGTGATGGATCAACAACTAATTACAAAACATTATCATTATCAATTGATATACCAACTTACATTCTTACTAGTGACAATTTTCTTACCCTCAATCACCAATGTGGTATCCTTCTCACCACAGAATTCGCTAACTTCAGTAAATTTGTTTTTGACTTGAACATCAAAAATCAGATGATCATTTTGATCCAGGTTGATCTCATCCATCCTCGCAATCACTGGACAACCAGCTGATGATTGATACTGGTAGAATTTTCGAGACAGTGTAAGTTGTTTGGAGAAACTTGAATCATCATTTCTGATCTTGACTTCAATTTCAGCCGTTTGTCCAAAATCATTTTTATTGCGTTTGTCTGTTGATTCAATAATCACCCCAACTCCTAGATACTCAACTTTGTTGATAGTTTCGATACAGATGTGAAATTTCCTGGAAAGATACACAAGATAAATAGTTAGCAGATTTTGGTTCAAAACGCACCAGTTCAAATCGAAGTGTTGGAATGACTGCATGTACCTCTTTTTTTGAGATAGCACATTGAAGTCTACTTTGAAGGTATCTCCCCATAAGACTGAATTTGGAAGGTTCTTTGCACCCTTCGCAATAACGCTAGAACGCAAGAATCTTGAAGATCTTCTACCTTTCGTGCAAAATATACAAAACAAGTTAGTGGCTGAATAAAAATCATCGGTAAGAAACTGTTCAACTTGACAAAACAGTTTGTTGAATGGGGAGAATGTGTAAAACCTCTGGAACAGATCCATCAGTTTACGGCACGTTTCAACTGTAAAAGTAGGTGATTATATATGGTTTAAGAAAAAACTTACTTTCAGCCGTTCCGAAATCGGAGAATGGTAGAAATTCGAAGATTAGTTTGAAGAATGTTACAAGAATTGGAAACTCAACATTTTCAATCTCAAAACTTCGACTTTCATCTAACAGCAAGCTCGGTTTGAAGTCCATCAAACTCAAACTTTGTAAAAGCTGAAAAGTCATAATTGTTTCTAAGTTTGATTCAAAAACGTTACAAGGTGGTCCACAAATATTGCGTCCTCTCCAACTGAGAATGTGCACATTTCTGATGACACTGGAGCGTCTGCTCGTTTGCCAATGATAAATGGCACGACCTCCACGGCGTCAGTAACTGTTAACGTGCAACGATCCGTAAAAAAATGAATTTCCCGTCTTGATTTTGGTGTCATAGTGATTGCTCCAGTGCGAGGTGGCCGATTTGGATAATTGATTCGAATTGTTACTTTGAGACTAACATCATTCAAATTTTCGAAAACAGTTTGTGCGGTTGTATGATCCAAACGAAATCTGTAAGATTTTATTTTTGAGAGTTATGTTGAGAGTGTTTACCTATAGTTGCCAAAACGAGGCTCATTATTTGCGCTGCGTTCAATTGGGATACCAAGTCTGTAATAGTTCAGCGGTATTAAACCACAATAAGAGGAAAAGTCAGTGGTCTTGAATCTTGAATTAGTTTGGCAGCTTGAGTACTGTTTGTCGTTATTTTGTCAAAGAATTAGGATAAAACTTTTTAAATATTGATTTTTAAAAAGACTTACCGTTCACCGAGGGCTAACATCGCATTGGGCCAATGGACCGGCATCGCATTTTGCCGATGGTCCCGGATTGCGTCGGGACGATGGTCCCGCATTGCATTGGGCCGGTGGCGCCCAACAGGGAAACCAAGTCTGCAATAGTTTAGCGGTATTGGACCACGAAAGGAGGAAGAGTGAAGTGGTCTTTAATATTGATTAAATCTGACAGCTTGGGTACTGTTTATCGCCATTTTAACAGAAAATAATGAGTTCAATTTTTAAATATTCATTTTTGAAAGGCTTACTCTTCACGGAGTTCCTGCATCACATTCGGACGATGGTCCCGCATTGCATTTGGACGAGGGCCCCGCATCGCATTTGGCCGATTTCTTCTTCTAATCACTCGATGAGGAAGCTCCATCTTGAAAAGTCTGTAATAGATTTGTGCTATTAGGGAACAAAAAAAGAATAACGATAATAATGAGGAAAGACGATGTAGCGTAGTATTGATCGGGCTAATGGCAAGAAACAGATGTCCACAGTAGGGGCGACATAGGATAGTATCTTAATCG
This sequence comes from Caenorhabditis uteleia, assembly GCA_963573275.1. Lineage (NCBI taxonomy): Eukaryota > Metazoa > Nematoda > Chromadorea > Rhabditida > Rhabditidae > Caenorhabditis > Caenorhabditis uteleia. The sequence continues at coordinate 5,365,829 of OY752137.1, forward strand.
ATCACAGGTGGGCCTGAAGAGTGCGCTGCATGGGATGACCACTGCGGACGTACGCATCGCAGCAAATTTCAGTAGAGCGCAAATGCGTTATTGATCTGAGAAACATGGCGGACAGCCCGCTCTGTTTAGAATGAGAATTGAACCTGTGACATGAAAAAAGAAAGTGGTTAATAGTGATGATTCATTGTGAATGACTGGTTCGGCACATTTTGGCGCAAAATATCATATTGTATCTAAGAGAAAAGAAAACTTCGAAGTACAATGTGATCAATCTGATATAAGTTCGTTTTTGAACATTGTTGAAGTTCATGATACTTATTTAAACACATATAAAAACACATTTCAGTTCCAAAACCTATGACCACCTGATTGAAAAAATAAAATAAACAAATTGGAACATCACTAAATTTATTCAGAACTCAACGAACAGAATTTTAGTAAAACATTTGAAAGAAAAAGTAGAAATCATTTTTCTAAACTGTACGAATCCATAATATCAAAAGCTCAAAAAGAGCGAGATGTTGCACGTTTCACACTTTCCTGCAAATTAATTCGTTATCCATTATTTTAAAAAATATATCATACTTTGACGCGGACCAACTGGTTATAATACTCCTCAAAACAAACCGGCTCTATTAAACTTGATATTCTATCGATCGGCGTATTTGATATAGCGATATCCACATATTTGGTGATATATGGGCAGAAAAATCTGTCAGCCAGTATTAACATTGCTTCTAATTCGTTCACTGTAAATTATGAGTTATGTCGCTACATAGTATCTATATACCTCTGAGTGATTTGGAGCGGTTGTAGATAACGCTTATCATATTGTACATATCCTCATACTTCACTTCATGCAACATCAATTCCTTCTGATTCTTGTCATCAAAGTTGGACTCAAACAATGTTTTGAAGTAATCGAAATAGTGGATCAACAACTGATAACAATTCATGAGCATTATTAATTGATATACTAACTTACATTCTTATTAGTCACAATTTTCTTATCCTCAATAACCAAAGTGACATCTTTTTCACCGGGAAACTCTTCATTGAACTGTTTTCTTGCTTGAATACCAAAAATCAAATATTCGTCTTGATTTAAAGGAATTTCATCGATCCTCGCAACTACTGGACAGCCTGCTGATGATTGGTACTGATTGAAGTTTTGAGATAGTTTTATTTTTTTGTAGAATTTTGCGTCATAACTTCTGATAGTGACTTCAATCTCAGTTAACTGTTCAAAGTCACTGCGATTAGATATTATTGGTTCAACTATTAAACCGATTCCTAGATAGTCAATTCCGTTGAGATTGTCGATAAAGGTATAGAAATTCCTGGAAAAAAGCAAAAAAGTAAATTATTTTAATTTTCACGACCCACCATTTCAATTCAAGATGTTGAAATGTCTGCATAACTTTTGATTTGCTTATTTCACCGTATTCAATTCTGAAGTTACTACCCCATAGATAATCATAACTAGGGGAGTTCGTTTCAGTTCCATCAGTTAATGTGGGAATATAGTTCGAAGTTGTACTATTAGTCGTGAAAAATACACAACAAACTTTCGTGGCTGAATAAAAATCCTTTTCAAGAAATCGTTTAACACGACAAAACAACGTGTTATGCTGGTTTGAACAAAACCTCTGGAAAAGGTCCAAAAGCATACGGCACTCTTCGACTGGAAAAATTGATGGTTTTGTGTGGCCTAAGGAGCGAACCTACGTTTAAATGAATTGCAAACGTTGAAAAATCGCACACAATTGAAGATCAATTTGAAGAATGTTACAAGCATTGGAAATTCGACATCTTCAATCACACATTTTTTTGTTTTATCTAAAAGCCGCCAGAATTTGAAATCATCTAACCCGCGCAAAACCTGAAAATTTTTGTTGCTTCGAAGTTAGATATGAAAAACTTACATTATTGTTTACAAATATCGCGTCTTTTTCAATTGAAAGAGTGCACATTTTTGATGATAATGGTGCATCTGTCAGTTTGCCAACAATAAATGGAATCTCGACCGGCACGGCGTCATTAATTTCCAACTTGTAATCTTTCGAAAAAATGTGTAGTCTCTGTTTTGATTGCGGTGTCATAGTGAGACTTCGAATACGATATCTCCCATTTGAAAGACATATGTGAATAGTCACTTTCAGACTAACATAATTCAAATTTTTCAGATGATGTTCAAATCTGAATCTGTTCGACGTATCAACATCCAATTGAAATCTGAAAAACAAGTTATCTCGAAAATTATATTAATTAAGACACGTTGTCCCAGATTTTCGAGAAGTAGAGTGCACAATAAAAAAGAAGTTGTCTCAGAAATCGATGAAACGTTTTCAGTGTGTTACTAGAATGTATGAGAATACTTTTTGAGCTTCTAAATGTGTCACGTGTATTTTGTCTGAAATTACAGATATCTGAAATTTTTGGGCAAATTTCGTTCTCCGTCATTCAAACTTGCCGAACAAAAAGGTTTTCGACGTAAAATCACATTCTGAGCATCTTTTTAGTTGTGAACTTTTTCCGCTTTCTCCGTCTAGGTGCTGAAAATCACGTTTTTATGTCTGAAAATGCACATTTTCAGCCATAGTGCATTTTTTTGACCCCCGTTTCCACCAGGCGACTTCATTTTCGAATTCTACATAAAATTTCACGCAAAATGACCTTATGCAAAAGTGTGCGTCTCGGTGGCCATAAACCGTTCCGGCCGTCTGAAAATGTCTGAAAATCAAAAAAATTGTCAAATCGGATTAAAATATATGCTAATCGATAGCAAATTTTGCGCTGAACAACTTTGTCCACAGGACCATATGCCGAAAAATTGATATGAAAGCTGAAAATTAAGGTTTTGTGCTGAAAATAATAGTTTTTCCCATTTTTTGCACATTTATAATTTTGGTTTCCAAGAAATAACAATTTTTTTGAAAACCTGACTGGTCGCGGTGGCCACCGGCTGAAATAATTGGCTGAACATTTCAGCGAAATTGAGCTATGTTGATTTTTGCTCCGAAATACTTCCGCATGGTGCCCACTTTATTCTTTGGACGTTTTCAATGCTTTTTTTTCATATACTGAAATGTGAGAAAGGATTTCATTCAAAAAAAAACTATCCGTTATTATTGATGTCTTCTTCGTCGAATTCGTCGAATATCACATACTTACTGAAAAGTATAGCTTCGGTGAATTCATCGGCTACAGTCCAGGCCTCCTCGTCCTTAAGATAACTGATCATTGCGGCATCTTCGTGCTCATCTTCTGATGGTGGGTAATGTTCATTAGCATCTCGTTTCGATCTTGCTCCTTTCACTCGTCTTATTGCAGATTCCCTTGTGAAAAAACTAGCGATTTGCTTGGCTTCCTTTCGTTCACTTTTCTTAAATCTCAATGATCCATCGGGCTTTGTAGCGACTTCCATTTGTTTTGCAACTGTTCTAGGATCGAGTCTCCGTTTCAAAGCTCCTTCGTCGAAACACTCGATCAAAAACTTCCGAACATCCGATTCGAATGTTTTTCGAGTTTTCACTTTTTTGAGTGCCCAACCTTCAGTCAGTTCTGTATTTTCGGATGTTTCAGCTAACTCCTGGAAGCATTGAAAACGTCCCCAGAATAAAATGGGCACCATGCGGAAGTATTTCGGAGCAAAAATCAACATAGCTCAATTTCGCTGAAATGTTCAGCCAATTATTTCAGCCGGTGGCCACCGCGACCGGTCAGGTTTTCAAAAAAATTGTTATTTCTTGGAAACCAAAATTATAAATGTGCAAAAAATGGGAAAAACTATTATTTTCAGCACAAAACCTTAATTTTCAGCTTTCATATCAATTTTTCGGCATATGGTCCTGTGGACAAAGTTGTTCAGCGCAAAATTTGCTATCGATTAGCATATATTTTAATCCGATTTGACAATTTTTTTGATTTTCAGACATTTTCAGATGGCCGGAACGGTTTATGGCCACCGAGACGCACACTTTTGCATAAGGTCATTTTGCGTGAAATTTTATGTAGAATTCGAAAATGAAGTCGCCTGGTGGAAACGGGGGTCAAAAAAATGCACTATGGCTGAAAATGTGCATTTTCAGACATAAAAACGTGATTTTCAGCACCTAGACGGAGAAAGCGGAAAAAGTTCACAACTAAAAAGATGCTCAGAATGTGATTTTACGTTGAAAACCTTTTTGTTCGGCAAGTTTGAATGACGGAGAACGAAATTTGCCCAAAAATTTCAGATATCTGTAATTTCAGACAAAATACACGTGACACATTTAGAAGCTCAAAAAGTATTCTCATACATTCTAGTAACACACTGAAAACGTTTCATCGATTTCTGAGACAACTTCTTTTTTATTGTGCACTTTTAACGCAAAAAGTATCGAAAACCTGGGACAACGTGTCTTAAGCTTTACTTGTAGCAGTTGAAGCGATATTCATATTTCTCTCGTTTTCTGAGTCGACGATCATCATCAGCGCGCGGTCCCAATCGTTTTCGAAATCCCTTGTCCATTTTGAAAAGCCTGTAAAAGTTTGAAATAACGCCAACATACAAGATAATTTTCAACAAAAAATGAGAACAACGGTTAAATGAGGGTAAACGATATGGATGAACCTTGAATCTATGAACCCGACTAATTAGACTGAACAATGTGCCAGAAGTGGCGACAATGCGCGCGCTACATTAATTGACCGCAACGCGCATACGCGTCGCGTCTCCAACTAAACCGTATGCGTAACCGCATGCGGTTCGTGAAAATCAACGTGACGATGGAGACAGTATTTTATTGAAAAGAAAACCGAAAGAGCCAAGATGGAGACGAAAAAACCCTGTTCGAGGAATGCGTCTTGACAATTTCATTAGTATTCAAAACTGGTGAGATGTGTGACACTTGCAGAAATGAAAGGAAACCCAATGGCTGACTAGGAATGAAGCAAACATTGAAACAAAAAACAAATAAACTTGAACATTACTTCATTTATTCAAAACTCAACGAACAAAATTTTAGCAAAACATGTTAGAAAAGAAGTCGAAATCATTTTCGGAAAAGGTACGAAGCCATAAAACCAGCAGCTCAAGAAGAGCGAGATGCTGCACGTTTCACACTTTCCTGCAAAATAATTTGTTATCCAATGTTTTAAAAATATACATCATACTTTGACGCGAACCAACTGGTTATAATTCTCCGCAAAATACACCCTTTCATCCAAACAGACCGGCTTTATTGAACTTGATATTCTATCGATCGGCGTATTTGATATAGCAATATCCACATATTTGGTTATATATGGGCAGAAAAATCTGTTAGCCAGTATCAGCATTGCTTCTAATTCGTTCACTGTAAATTATGAGTTATGTCGGTACATCGTATCTGTATACCTGTGAGAGATTTGGAGCGGTTGTAGATAACGTCTATCATATTGTACATATCCTCATATTTCACTTCGTGCAATACCAGCTCTCTTTGGTTCTTGTCGTCAAAATTGGACTCGAACAATGTTTTGAAGTAGTCGAAATAATGGATCAACAACTGTTAAGAATTCATTATAATTATTAATTAATATGCCAACTTACATTCTTACTAGTGACAATTTTCTTCCCTTCAATCACCAAAGTGATATCTTTTTCACCGGGAAACTCGGTAACACTGTTGAAATTTTTTTCAGCTTTAATATCAACAAGCAGGTGATCCCGAGAAATTTCACCCATTTTTGCAATGAGTCGACAACCAACTGATGATTGTGCGTGATAAAGCTCTCTTTTAAATTTTCTCTCCTTTTTATCAGGAATCTCTCCATGGAACTGTTTTCTTGCTTGAATACCAAAAATCAAAAGTTCATCTTGAGTTAAAGGAATTTCATCCATCATAACGATTACTGGACAGCCTGCTGATGATTGGTACTGATTGAAATTTCGAGATAATTGTATTGTTTTGTAGAACCTTGCGTCATAACTTCTTATAGTGACTTCAATTTCAGTTAGTTGTTCAAAATCACTGCTAGGAACCATCATCGGTTCAACTATTACTCCGATTCCTAGATAGTCAACTCCGTTGAACTTTTCGATGAAGGTGTATAATTTCCTAGAAAAAGAAAAAGATGTATATCATTTTAATTTCAACAACCCACCAATTCAATCCATGATTTTGAAATATCAACGCATCATCTCTCTCTTTACCAATCTCATCGTATTTAATTCTGAAGTTACTACCCCATAGAAAGTCATAACTTGGCGAGTTCGTTTCAGTTCCATCAGTTAATGTGGGAATATTGTTTGAAGTTGTACTTTTAGTTGTGCAAAATACACAAGATAGGTTAGTGGCTGAATAAAAGTCAGTGTTAAGAAACTGGTCAACTAGACATGACATTCCTGTATACAAAAATCTTTGAAAAAGATCCACGAGTTTGCGACAGGTTTCGACTGAAAAATGTGTGATTTTGTAGTTTTATGAGCGAACCTACCGTCAAAGTTTTTGCGAAAGCTGACGAATCGCAAATGGCCAAAGATTATTTTGAAGAATGTTAACAACGTTGGAAAGTCAACATATTCGATCTCACAATTTTTGTTTACATCTAAAAGTGACCGTAGTTGGCTGTTGGACAAGTTACGTAAAACCTGAAACTCTAGGTACTTTTTTATAGTTGTAAAGACTATTTACATAGTAATCTACAAATATGGCATTTTCACCAACTGAGAAAGTGCACATATTTGATAACGTCGGAGCGTCGTTCACTTTTCCGACAAAGAATTCGAATTCCATTGGCACAGCGTCCAAAATTGTAAGAACGTTATCCCTCCGAAAACCCGGAACCAATATTCTAGAACCCTGTGTCATGATAAAATTCAATGTCTCAATTTCATGTTCATTATTTCGCGAGCCTATTCTTAATGTGACATTGAGCGAAACAGAGTTAGAATTGAACAGATAATATTGAAACCTATGTGATACGTCCTGACGTAAACGAAATCTGAAAAAAGCTGCTGTTTTAAATGATTTTTCGAATAGGTTACCTGTAACCGTTAAATGTATATGTGATAGACTGCTGCTCGTTTCTTCCTCTCGGAATATTCCGCTCATTTCTTCCTCTCAGAATACTCCGCTCGTTTCTTCCTCTCAGAATATTCCGCTCGTTTCGTCCTCTCGGAATATTCCGCTCGTTTCGTCCTCTCGGAATATTCCGCTCGTTTCGTCCTGTCGGAATATTATCCATTCTGGAATAGATGTAAAGGCTTAACATTGCAAAGGTTATGTGTGGAAAAATAAGTTATTACGGAACAAGAAAAAAAGAGCGAAACGGTGTCAAATAAAAAAGAAACCGTTCAGATGGAACTTCTAGTATTAATACTAATTATGAAAGAAAAAATGAGCATGGAATTCAAATAAGACAGTAAAGCCTAATGAGCCACATTCGTTGCGACAAATTGACGCAACGCGCGTACGCACCGCACCGGCCATGGGAACAGGTGATTTGCTGGCAAATGACACAATTTCGAAAAAAACGTCGGTTTGAAGACATTACGGTACTATTGATTGGAGACATAAGATGTTAGGGACATAAGATGAAGGGCACCTGGTCGAAAAATCTGTCCCGACAATTTTATGTGTTTTTAATGTTGATGAAATGTATCAAAGTTGTTCAGAAAAAATCATGAAACAAAAAAATGCAGTACCCAATTGAAAACCGACATGATTGACAACGAAACACCAGAAAAAAGAAAGATGAAACATTTATTGCAAGAATCGCGAATTGAGTAGAACATCTAAATTAATTGTAAGGAACATTATATCTCGACCACTTTTAATTAGAATTTCCTGCTGCGAAGATACCTAGAGGACTAAAAAATGGTTGGGGTTCTCGTTTGACATCTTCCTGAAAATTGAATCATTACACAATTCATTCAACTTCTAACATACCTTAACGCGTACCAACGGGTTGTACGTCTCCGCGAAGTATTTCTTCTCCTCAAGTGGGATCGAGGAAGTTGCACCGTTCAACAATCCGGTTATTGCAATATCAACGTAGTTAATGATATATGAACAGAAGAATCTGTCAGCCAATATCAACATTGCTTCTAGTTCATTTACTGTAAATGAGGCGTTATGATTAGGATTTTGATAGTTTCATACCTGTGAGCGATTTGGATCGGTTATAAATGACATCCATGATGTTGTACATATCCTCATACTTGACATCATGCAACACCAATTCCTTCTGATTCTTGTCCTCAAAGTTAGACTCGAACAGGGTTTTGAAGTAGTCGAAATGATGAATCAACAACTGAAAACAATACATTATTATTATCAATTGATATTCCAACTTACATTTTTACTAGTGATAATTTTCTTTCCCTCAACCACCAATGTAATATCCTTCTCTCCACAAAACTCAGAAAAGTGCTTCGTGATATTTCCAACTTGAGCTTCAATCATCAAGTGATTTCTTTTCTCCCAAGGAATCTCATCCATCCTCGCAATCACTGGACAACCAACTGATGATTGATAGTGATTGAAATCTTGGCTAAATGTAATTTGTTTACTGAAGCTGGAGTCACAGTTTTTGATCGTGATGCTTATTTCAACTGGTTGCTCGAAATATGGTCTTTCAAGTATTTCAGCTGGTTCAACAATCACGCCAATGCCAAGATACTCAACATTGTTGATTTTCTCAATGCAAGTGTAGAATTTCCTGAAATTAACAAAGTTATGACGATTTGAAAAATGTTGACTTTACCAGTTGAGTTGAAAATGTTGGAACAACTGCATATGATTCTGTTTCTTAATCACAATGTGCTTCATTAAAAACGGCGAGTTCCAAAGATTTAAAGATTTGTTGAACTGCATAGTGTCGTCTTCTTGATCCGGTGTATGAAACACGCAATATATGTTTGTGGCCGAATAAAAGTCCATTCTGAGAAATTTTTGAACATCACAAAACAACGAGTTATGCTGATTCGAACAAAATCTCTGGAAAAGGTCCACGAGCTTACGGCAATCCTCGGCTGAAAAAATGGATAGTTTCATGTAATTTGAAAAGCGAACCTACTTTTGAACAAATTACGAGATTTGCAAAAAGTCACACAATTGAAGATCAACTTGAAGAATGTTACGAATATCGGAAACTCTACATCTTCAATCACACAATGTTGTGTTTCATCTAGAAGCAACCACCACTTGAAATCATCCAAACCGCGTAAAATCTGAAACTTAATGTTGTTTCTAAGTTAGATGTGAAAAAGTTACATTGTTGTTCACAAATATCGCATCTTCTCCGATTGAAAAAGTGCACATTTCTGCTGACAATGGTGCATCTGCCAGTTTGCCAACAATAAACGGCATCTCGGCCGGCACCGCGTCCAAAATTTTTAATTTGCAATCCTTTGAAAAATCTCGCAGTTGCTGTCTAGACTGTGGTGGCATAGTGATTCTTCGAATGAGATCAGTCCCATATGCAGACATTATACGAATAGTCACTTTAAGACTAACATAATTAAAATTTTTCAGATGATGTGCAAATCTGTTCGACGTATCGACTTCCAAATGAAATCTGAAAACAAAATATTTCAAAATATATATGTATTCATAGAGCGTTACTTGTAACATTCGGAACGATATTCCTCTCGTTTTCTGAATCGACGATCACTATTTGCAGTGGGCTGCCCATTTCTTCTTCTGAATACATTGTCCATTTTGAATAGTCTGTAAAAACTTGATGTTACAAGAATATGCAGAATAAGAAAACAAAACGCGAAAACGGGGAAATGAAGGAAAGATGAACCGTAATGCTGTGAGACCGACTGATCAGAATGAGCCAGATGTGTCTGAAGTGTGCACAATGACTGACCGCTACCGCGCGTACGCGTCGCATCATCAAAAGGCGCGTATGCGTTACCGCATGGGGTCGATCGAAAAACATGGAGATTTGCAGAAAATATTGTAACGTGTATTGGTTCACAAATTAGATACACTACTGATGGGACATGCCTTTGATGGTGAAGGCCTTAGGTTTTCGATAACAGGACTAAAATCGGGGAGCTCTCAAGAAACAGGTCGATTTTTGAAAAGGGTCGCCGAAAATGTGTATCTCAAGAAGTGAACAATTTTTATTTTGTTAAACGACAAAATCAAATAAGTATTACAATTTATTAAACATTATGAATCCGAAATTTCGTTGAAAGAACTGAGAAAATCGAAGATGTTGTATTTTCCGCGTTTTGATGTTATTTCCTGTTTCACGATTTCCTGCAAAATTCGAAATCGTTCAGTTTATCCAACATTCACTCTACCTTCAGGTAAACCAATTGATTATACTTGATTGCAAGCAATACCATTTCATTAAATACATTTGAAGTTCCGTGAACTCTCATATTAGCTATTGCAATATCCACAAATTTGACAATGTATGGACAGAAAAACCTATCAGCTAATACCAGCATTGCTTCTAGTTCATTAGCTGTAAATAAATAATTATACCAAACTTGATTACATTATTTTACCTGTGAGTGATTTTGAACGATTGTAGATGACATAAAGCATATTGTACATGTCCTCATACGTCACATCATGCAAGACCAACTCTTCCTGATTCTTGTCATCAAAGTTGGACTCAAACAGTGTTTTGAAGTAGTCAAAGTAGTGAATCAACAACTGTTAGCAATTCATCATAGTTATTAATTAATATCCCAACTTACATTCTTGCTAGTCACGATTTTCTTCCCCTCAATCACCAAAGTGATATCTTTCTCTCCACAAAACTCTATGCTATTATTAACCTTTTCTTCCACTTGAATTTCGATAATCAGGTTATCATCATCACTTATCGGAATTTCATCCATTCTCGCAATCACTGGACAACCGGCCGATGAGTGGAAGATGTTGAACTCTTGTGAGAATGTAACTTGTTTAAAGAAGCTTCCATCAAAATTTCTGATAGTGATCACAATTTCCGTTTGTTGTGCATAACGTCCCAATATATTTATATTAGTTGGTTGAACTATTGTACCAATCCCTAGATACTCAACATTGTTGATTTTTTCAACGCAGATGTAGAATTTCCTGAAATAAAGCTATAATCAACGCAATAACTAAAAATTACCAGTCCAAATTCGACATTGGAAACAATTTCTTGTTGCTTGCTCTTTTCACTTCACTTAGTTTCACATTAAACGTCCAATAGTAGGGGAATAATAGATGACAATACTCAAAAGTTGTGTTTTTCAAGGTGCAGACCATACAATTAAAGATTGTTGCTGAGTGAAAGTCAGTGTCAAGAAACTTGTCAGATTGACAGGAACTCTCTATATAGTAGAATCTTTTAAAAAATTCTATGCGGCTTGTTTCAGCTGCAACACGTTGTTTTTGAGTTCTCGGAGATCAAACATACGTCTATATCTATAACTTTCCCAATTGTCGAAAAATAAACCTTCAAAGAAAAATTTGAAAATTGCTGAAAACACTTGAAAATCGGCATTTGGAACCTCAAAACTTTGTGTAGTACTCAAAAACAACCATTGTTCGTTATTGAGCATAAGACGTAAAGTCTGAAAATCAAAGTTGTCTCGTATTTAATTGTACAACCGGTTTACAGTTTTATCCACAAAGATTGCATCCTCTCCAACTGAAATAGTATAAATATCTGATGATGACGGTGAATCAGCTTGTTTGCCAACACTGTACGATACTGGCACGGCGTCAACAATTGTCAACATGTGATTCGTTGAAAATCCTTCTATCCATTCTTCAGAACCCGGAGTCATTGTAAAGCTAGATGTCACAGGAAGATTTTTTGAATCCACCAATTCAATCCTAATTGTTACTTTGAGAGATGTGGAATTCATATTGTACAGGTGAAAGCGCTTTTCTGACTCAAAGTAACTGACACTCAAATCAAAACTGCAAAAAAACCAAATTTCGAAAAATGTGTGGTTTGCAAACTCACTGGTAACCTTCGAATGAATAGCGAGGGCTCCGTACTGTTCCAAATAAAGAGATATCTACCGGATGTCTGTAATAATTCACCGTTATCACAAAACAAGAATAAAGAAAAAGCGGGAAAAATATGAGGGATTTCATCTAGTTTTTTCTAAATTTACATATTTTTGCACATCGCTTTATTTTGACACATACCTGTTTGATGTATATATTTCGAAAACAAATCAGGAAAAGATTTTTTTAATATTCAGTTTTGAAAGACTTACAAGTCGAGAGGAAATCCATAGTAGTAATCCATCGCATAGAACGGTTTCACTCTCCTTTTCAATCGCTCGACAATTTGAGAAATCTGAAATATATCAGCGTGGATACGGAACAAAAATAAGAAGATAATAACAAAAATGGCCTGTTTATGGACCACTATTGATTCGACTGGTGAAAATGAGACATATGTCTGCGATGGAGAGGAAAATGCGATTGGATCGTAGTGGACCGCAGCGTGCGCGCGGACCTTGCGTTCAAGTAGAGCGCGAATGCGTTGTCGACTGAGATTGGTCATAGGAAAAAACCTGTGACGCAGTACGTATACCATAAATACACTGGATGAACAGAAGGAAAGAGTGTGATGATGAATTATGAGAAACGACGGGATTGACACATCATGGTATTATCGATCATAGCGATCGCAGTTATCCAATAATTAAACATTTCATAGCAAAATTCATACAATTTATTCAGAATGTAACAAACAAAGTTTAAAAAAATTAATTTATATAAGTCTTTCGGCATCACTTGATTGGGCAGCACTTTCAGTTTTCGCAATGAAATATGTTGCTTGTTTCACGCTCTCCTACAAAATAAATAAATTAACAAGTCAATCAATATGTACCATACCTGAACGCGTATCAAATGGTCGTAGTTTTCCGCAAAGTATTTCCTCTCATCATGTAGTATTGAAGAAGTAGGATTTAACATTCCAATGATCGGTGCGTAAACTCACGCGTCACGGAGAGGATTCACGCTTGTACTTCCCGATCAATTTTCAGAAACATCTCAGCGGTGACACGAAACAAGTGTTACAAGATAATCAGAAAATGCAAGAAGATGTTCTACTGGTCCCACAAACGAAAATGAGACAGGTGCCAGCGATGGACGGAAAATGAGGGACTGTGCGAAACCGCAGAAAGACCAAGTGAGAAAATACTAATTTTCCCAGTACACACCGTGTACAAACCGTGATGAGAAACATGTCTATGACCCAAAATGTATAATAAATCACCACTATAAACAGGAAAAAGAAGTGTGATGGCGAATATGAAAACTGACGGGCTCGACGCATCTTGGTGTTATCGATCGTAGCGATAAGACGGAAGCTGAATTGAACATGTGAGTCCAAAATCAAAGCAGTCCTTAGAAAAAGGGTGGATTTTCGGCCAGAATTACAGATAATGTGTATATCATCAACTGAACAGCTTTTATTTTATGAAACGAAAAATTTAAAATAATTAATTAAATATGATTTAGCAAACATTATGAATCAGTATTTTCGTTGAAATAACTTAGAAAATCGAATAGATTGTATTTTCCACGTTTTGATTTCATTTCTTGTGTAAAGATTTCCTGAAAAATTTAAAATCATCGTCTATTCATAATTCAGCGTACCTTCACATATGCCAATTGATTATACTGAACCGCAAACAGAACCATCTCAGGATGAATACTTGACGTCCCATGGACTGTCATATTAGCTATTGCAATATCCACATACTTGACAATATATGGACAGAAAAACCGGTCGGCCAATACCAGCATTGCTTCTAGTTCATTAGCTGTAAATAAATAATTGTACCAACGTTGATTACATTACTATACCTGTGAGTGATTTTGAGCGATTGTAGATGACATAAAGCATATTGTACATATCATCGTACGTGACATCATGCAAGACCAACTCTTCCTGATTCTTGTCATCAAAATTGGACTCGAACAGTGTTTTGAAGTAGCCGAAGTAATGAATCAACAGCTGAAAACGATACATTATCATTATCTATTGATATACCAACTTACATTCTTACTAGTGACCATTTTCCTATTCTCAATAACCAACGTTATATCTTTTTCACCAAAAAACTCAGTGGGTTTGTTAACCTTTTCTTCAACTTCAATTTCGATAATCAGGTTATCACTTATCGGAATTTCATCCATTCTCGCAATCACTGGACAACCGGCCGATGATTCGAAGATGTTGAACTCTTGTGAAAATTTCACTTGTTTAAAGAAGCTTGCATCAAAATTTCTGATAGTGATCAAAATTTCCGCTGGTTGCGCATAACGTCCCATTGTATTTATATCAGTTGGCTGAACTATCGTTCCAATCCCCAGATACTCAATATTGTTGATTTTTTCAGCGCAAATGTAGAATTTCCTGAAAAAAAGTTATGATCAACCCAAAAAATAGAAATTACCAGTCCAATTTCGACATCTGGAACAGTTTTTTGTGGTTTGATTTTCTCACTTCACTTTGTTTCACATTAAACGTCCAATAGTAAGGTGGGAGTAATAGATGACAATACTCAAAAGTTGTGTTTTTCAAGGTACAAACCACACAATTCAAGATTGTTGCTGAGTGAAAGTCAGTGTCAAGAAACTTCTCAGATTGACAAGAATTTTCTATAAAGGAGAATCTTTTGAAAAGTTCCAACCGACTTTTTTCAACTGGCAATTTTCGATTTTGTAGCTTTTTTAAATCAAACATCCAACTATATTTTTCCGGACTGGCGGAAAATAAATCGTCAAAGAAAAATTTGAAAATTGCTGAAAACACTGGGAAATCGGCATTTGGAACCTCAAAGCTTTGCAAATTACTCAAAAACGACCATTGTTCGTTACTGATCATACGACGTAGAGTCTGAAAATCAAAGTTGTTTTGTAATTAATTTTATAATCGATTTACAGATCGAGCCACAAAAATTGCATCCTCTCCAACTGATATAGTATAAGTATCTGATGATGACGGTGCATCAGCTTGTTTGCCAACACTGTACGATACTGGCACGGCGTCAACAATTGTCAACATGTGATTGTTTGAAAAACCTTCGATTCTTTCTGCATCGCCCGGAATCATTGTAAAGGTAAGTGTCACAGGAAGGTTTTGTGAATCCACCAAATCAATCCGAATTGATACTTTGAGAGATGTGTAATTCATATTGTACAGGTAAAAACGCTTTCCTGATTCACGCAATTCAAAACTGCAAACATTACAAAGTTTCAAATATGTGTGGTTTGTAGACTCACTTGTAATCATCAAATGTGTAGCAAGTTCTCCGTGCTGTTGGAGAATAATTGCACATGTTCCAAATTCTGTAATTACTCACGATTATCATAAAACGGAAAAAACGGTAAAAATGAGAGAGATTTCGTTCTGTTTTTTGAGGTTATGAGGTCGTATTTTGAACTTTTCGAAATATCTCTTCACTCGCCACTGTGTTTTGGCACACGCCTGTTTGATGTATTCATTTTGGTCAAGAAAATTGAGACAACACTTTTCAGTATTTGTTTTGAAGGACTTACACAGCATCGCAGCGATTCATTGTAAATGTCTTCTCAATTGATCGTCAACTTTGAAAAGTCTGAAATACCTTGGCGTTGATACGGAGTAAAAAGAAGAAGAAGATAATAACAAAAATGGTCTTCCTAAAGACTACTATTGATTCGACTGATGAAAATGAGATAGATGTCAACGATGGAGGGAAAATGAGATAGGATCGTAATGGACCACAGCGATCGCGCTGTGCGGGCTGACGTACACATCGCGGGTTCAATTAGAGCGCGAATGCGTGGTCGACTGAGATTAGTTATAGAAAGAGACTTGTGACGCAGTACGTATACCACAAATACACTGGATAAACAGAAGAAAGGAGTGTGATGATGAGTAATGAGAAACGACGGGATTGACACATCATGGTATGATCAATCATAGCGATGAGACATAAACAGGTGTCCAACAAATAAGTAAATTTGTTGGTTATGTAAGTTATGGAACATAATGAAATGTTCTCAGATGTTTTTAAAAAAAATCTATTGATATTTTTACCGCAACAACTTCAAATAAGAGTTGCAGAAAAACTGATTGTATTAAAGATTCATCATCATGTGATTTATCCTAAACACAATAAAACATTTCAGAAAAAAATCATACAATTTATTCAGAGTGTAAAAAACGAATTATAAATAAATTAATTTATATAAGCCTTTCAACATCA
Source organism: Caenorhabditis uteleia (assembly GCA_963573275.1). NCBI lineage: Eukaryota > Metazoa > Nematoda > Chromadorea > Rhabditida > Rhabditidae > Caenorhabditis > Caenorhabditis uteleia. The sequence continues at coordinate 5,382,021 of OY752137.1, forward strand.
TTTGCTTGGACAACACTTGCAGTTTTAACAGTGGCATTTATGGCTTGTCTCACGCTTTCCTGCAAAATAAACAATCTAACGAATCAATCAATATGAACCATACCTTAACGCGTATCAACTGGTTGTAGTTTTCCGTAAAGTACTTTCTCTCATCAAGTGGTATTGGGGAAGTAGGATTTAACATTCCAATGATCGGTGTATCGGCTATCGCAATATCAACATATTTGGTGATATATGGGCAGAAAAATCTATCAGCCAATATCAACATTGCTTCTAGTTCAGTTACTGTAAATGAGGTGTAATGTCAAGGAAAGTAGGGATTTCATACATGTAAGAGACTTGGATCGGTGGTAGATGACATCAATCATATTGAACATATCCTCGTACTTCACATCATAAAGCACCAACTCCTCCTTGTTTTTGTCTTCAAACAATGACTCGAACAGTGTTTTGAAGTAGTCGAAGTAGTGAATCAGCAACTGATAGCAATATATTATCAATATCAATTGATATATCAACTTACATTCTTACTGGTGATAATTTTCCTATCCTCGATTACCAATGTGACATCTTTCTCACCAGGAAACTCAGCGACTTTGTTGAATTGAATTCCAACTTGAGGTTTAACGATTTTAGAAACAATCAAACGGTCTGCAGATGGCTGCTTGATTTTTCTGGTGACTGACAATTTTCTGAGGAAACTTGTGTATGAAGATTTGAAAAACTTTCTAAAATTGTTTAAACGGCGGTCTGGCATCTGGAAAGAACACTTTACTTTTTAGTTAGATACTCCCTCACATTTTCACTAGCGGCAGGTTCCGTATCATTGATCACTAGCGTAACGTTTCTTTCAAAGGGTAACTCCGTTTGAATTCTTGCTCTAACTCGAACTTCAACGATCAGGTGGTCATCTTCATCCAAGATAATCTGATCCATTCTTGCGATCACCGGGCAACCAACTGATGATTGGTAGTGATTGAACTTTTGTGAAAATGTCAATTGCTTGATGAAACTTGAGTCACTATTCCTGATAGTGGTTACGATATCCGCTGGTTGCCCAAATTTTTTCTTTGTGAATCTACTCGATGGCTCCACAATTATTCCAATCCCAAGATACTCAACGTTGTTTATTTTTTCAAAGCAGGTGTAGAATTTCCTGGAATGAAATAACATAAAAGTTGTATAATTTGATTTTGTCCGTTACCAGTTCAAGTTAAAATATTGAAAAAGTTGCATATGATTCTCTTTCTCAGTATTATTGTACTTCACCTTGAAAGATGCGCTCCAAAACCGTACTTCCTCTTTAAAAAGTGGCCTAGACAAAATTTCAAATATATTTTCCTCCGGTATACAGCCAGTACAACACAAGTTTGTGGCTGTGTAAAAATCCGAATTGTAAAAATTTCGAAGTTCGATTTCTCGGAGCATTCCTTGAAACTCGTCGCGGCAAAATCTTTGGAGAAGATCCGTTAGTTTTTGGCAAGTGTCGACTAAAATGTTTTTATTTGAATAGCAATGTTATGGTAACTTACAATCATAACTTTCGCGAAAATTTGGCAGGGATTTTTTGAAGAAAAGTTTGAAAAATGTGAGAAACACTGGAAACTCTACATCCTCAATTTCATAACTTTTTGTTTCATCCAACAATCGATGTAATTTGCAGTTTTTCAAGCTGTGTAGAATCTGGACTTTCAGGTTATTGGATGGCAAAACTTAACAATGACTCACATGAGATTCCACAATTATGGCATCCTCTCCAACTGAAAGGGTGCACATTTCTGCTGACAATTGTACATCAGTACGTTTCCCGACAGTAAATGGATTTTTCACTTTCACTGCGTCAATCATCAAAAAGGATCTATGACTAAGTGAAGTGTGAAATTTTTTGGAAGATTTCGGAGTCAGTATGAAACTCGATGTGATCGACGGAAGTGGTGGGTCTTGCGAATCAATCGAAATTGTTACATTTAGATATGATCTGTTCAAACTTTCAAGGTAATACACTAGGTGATCAGACGCTTTTCCAGGGGTTATTGTGAACCTAAAAGCGTAATTTTTTGACATATTTATTCAAACAAGAACAATAATATTTACCTGTACTTGCCTATATTACGCTTTACGGGTTCTTCCCATTGTGGTTCCATGACGAAAGGAAAAGGATTTTAGGAGGTTTATAGCGAGAAACGTGTTACAACACAAATAGGAGCATAATGGTAAATCGATAAATCGCGATGCTATCTACTTTTAATGAGAGAGATGTAGATGGTAGGGAAATTGGCAAACATGCCTATGACGTCATCTGCCATTATGAAGGGTCGCAGGTATTTGTTGAAGAAAATGGGGGAGGAGGTAAATGAGGTACACCGGGATAGGGGATGTCCACAAAAAAATGGGACCGCTGTTGAAGAAGGGGGAGGAGTCCGCCGTTGGGGTATGCACTGGTGGAGGTGTCTACTTGTGTGATAGTCCTTTTTTTCTAATAATGTGTAAAAAGTGGAAATGAATGCAAAAAGGACAAGTTCAAAATAACAATTTTCTAATGTGACTAATTCGATTTCCTTCCATATTTCGAATTAAATAGCTTCTCTTTCAATTTTTTTTGCAAATCCAAGTATTGTTTATTATAAAAAAAGACACCAAGATAAATTTCAAGAAGGGGGAGGGGTTGGAAAGGTGGAATGCCAAATGAAAAGGGAGGAATGATAAAAGATTTTTCAAAAATCACCAATATAAAATAATTGCTGACAATAATAATAGAAATCAATTCTTACAAAGGTTACCATGTTTTACATTTCATAAAAAGAACCCACAAAATTAATAGTGACTTATAGTCAAAAAAATAGTATTTCAGAAAAAAACTTATATGAGTTTGATAAACAGAAAAATGACCAAAATAAATTAATCCAAAACTTCAAAAATCTCATGCTGATCCAAAGTACGGTTCATCGGATTGGTGGCTCGTTTCACTTCCTCCTATAAAAACAGACTACACACAGTTCAAGCAACTGCTACCGTACCTTCACCCAAACCAATTGTGGATACTTGTTGGCAAAGTAGATCTTCTCCTCCAGCGGGATCGGGATATGAGCCCTTTTTATCCCATTCAATGGCATATCAGATATGGCAATATCTACGTATTTGATGATGTATGGGCAGAAGAATCTATCAGCCAGGATCAACATGGACTCGAGCTCATCAACTGAAAATTTTGAGGATTTTACAGTTTTTCTGGATATTTGATAATAACTTGGCTCAGAATGTTATTTTAAAGCTCAATCCCGATCTGTGCATTCTCAACCCGAGTTGTGCTCAAAAATTCCAACTCGAAATCATGCAAACATACCTGTCAAAAACTTGGATCGGTTGTAAATCACATCAATCATGTTGTACATATCCTTATACTTCACATCTTTCAATACCAATTCCTTCTTATTCTTGTCATCAAACAACGATCCGAACAGTGTTTTAAAGTAGTCAAAGTGTTCGATCAACAACTGATAGCAATATATAGTCATTATAAATTGATATACCAACTTACATTCTTACTAGTGTTAATCTTTTTATCACCAATCACCAAACTGATATCCTTCTCACCAGGAAACTCACCAGCCGTGGTGAACCTTTTGTTGACCATAAATTCAACAATAAAATGATCGTTTGAAACTAGATTCCATTGATCGAGGCGAGCAACGACTGGGCAACTGGCTGATGATTGATGATAGTTGAACTCTCTGGTGATGTTCAATTTCTTGATGAATCTACTATCGTCAGTCTTGATAGTGATATCTATATCAGCCGGTTGTCGCCAGTAGCGATACAATGGTGAGTAGAGTTTGATTCCAATTCCCAAATACGGGATTCCATTGACTTTTTCGAAAAAGAGCATGAAAGTCCTGAAAAGTTTTATGAGCTTTTTTCGAACGTGTTTCTAGTATAAAACTGATAAAAATCCTCTGACAACCACGGCAGTTAGGGCTGAACCTATTTTGGGAATCTAGGTCTTGGTCAAGTTAATTCAACATAAATCTATGGCTCACTTGGAGGGTAGTTTTGGGTACCGGTTCAGAATTTGCCAGAAATTTTGTCATATGTTCGTGGTGGTCTGAAATGTTCAGGAAAAAATTTTGAGCCGCCACTGGAGGGTTTGAAGAAAGTTATGAGCTTAAGTATGGTCAAAAATAGGCCTGAGTACGCCAAAAAAGGTAAAAATGGTGTTTTTAGGTCTATTTTTGACCATACTTAAGCTCATAACTTTCTTCAAACCCTCCAGTGGCGGCTCAAAATTTTTTTCTGAACATTTCAGACCACCACGAACATATGACAAAATTTCTGGCAAATTCTGAACCGGTACCCAAAACTACCCTCCTGGTCAGAACTAAAATAGATTTAACGCTAACCATCATAAGTCTATAAAACAATAAAAACATGTTTTTCGGTAAGATACTACGGTATACGATCCAAAAACAAAATTTGCGAAAAAAAAAACGTTTTTTAGAAACAAATACGAAGATTACGGTAGCTTTATTCGAAATTTTCGCAATAGAGCGCGCTTACACGTAGCAGTATTGTCCTGGAGAGATCAGCTGATAATTTCCGGCTCATTAGGTTATTGCTATGAGTACCTTTGACTATATTCAGAGTATCAGAACTCGGGCAAATGCTGATAAAAGCGCTGATAAGCTGATAATCCGCTTTTCAAAGTTTATAACAACGTACCACTGTACCCCAAGCATCGTAATACTATGCATCCTTTTCTTCTTATCCGTATCACCATACTTGACCGCAAACCATCCACTCCATCTCCTCGGGCAGTCGGCCAATCGTTCCATTTGGAACGATCTCTGGAATCTATGAGCATCTGTTGGCAAAGCATCAACACATGTAACAATCGAATCCTTATTGGTCGCTGATACAAAATCACTGTTCATGAAAATGAGAATGTCCTGGAGTTCCAAGTTTGCAGAATCGAAGCAAAAACGTTGATACAAGTCCATCAAATGACGACTTTCTGATTCTAAGGTTGATTTTTATATTATTTTGGAATAATTCTTACCATTCACTGTCAATTGAAATGGAGGAGGGTTTAGGAAAAGTGACCGGAAGAATTTGAGAAAAATGTCGAAATCGACATTTTTGATTTCGAACGTTTGACTTGCATCCAAAAGTTGCCATAACTTCAATTGTTTGGTGCTGCGTAGTGTCTGAAATTTTCTTATTTTCACAAAAAAAACCTTCACATAACACAACATTTACACGCTGCCTCTTAGCGTTAGACCCCCCCCCCCCCCCTCACTTTCGAGGGGAAGTGAGGAGGGCAGGGTCTAATACACACGTCTTGGCAATGCAATGCGTAAGTAAACGGCGCCCGGTTAGCTCAGTCGGTAGAGCACCAGACTCTTAATCTGGTTGTCGCGGGTTCGAGCCCCGCATTGGGCTGATGCATTTTTGTCGGTTTTTCAGATAATTGTAAGTACGAAAAATTGATTATAAAACGATATGGAGCCAATTTTGTGACCAGTTTTGTAAAAAATACCACAATCTTTGACAAATATCTGAAAACCGCTCATTTTGCGTTTTTTGAACACAAATTGGCTTAAAATAAAGTTTCCGAGCATATTTTTCCGTTTTGTCAGCAATTTCTCTAGAAAATCATCGAATTTCAGCCCTTTTCAGCACAAAAAGTGCATAGAAATGTTGAAATTTCATGCATTAGTGAAAAAAGTAAAAAATTTGTCATGTTTTAAACGCGATATACTGCAATTTCTCAAAAATTTGAAATTTTCATGTCGCTCCTGAATATTTCACAACTTTTCATTAACTCAAATATGAAAGTGGGCTCCAATGCTAATCTTTCAAAAAATCGTTAATTTTTCAACTTCTACATTCGCGCTCTACTGGTACTTACATCAACATCCAAAAAAATCGCCTTATCACCAATGATAAATTTGCAACAGTTGCTGAACATCCTGACATCATCCTTCTTGCCAACTAAAAACGGATTCTCCATTTTCGCAACATCCAGAATAAACATATCCGAGTGGAACAACGTGGTACGGTAGAGTTTCTCGGAATTCGACTGCATTATGAAGTTACTGGTGATGATCGGATCCTCGGGTTCATCCGAAGTGACAGCGATGCGTAGATTCACCGAGTAGTTGTTTAGACTGCGAATTGCAAATAGTTGATGATCATCGGCCTCGTGGACGGGGCACCAGAGGAATCTGAATGGTATGAAGCTTTTGCTGATAAAGTGATATGATAAAGTGATATGAGATCTTACTTGTGATGTCCATGATCGTGACGCTCCACCCGCGCCATGTTGAGTTGGTGAGCCTTGTGAAGTTGGCAGAATCTATGATTTCTGCTGAAATCAAAAGAAAAATAAAAACGTGGTAGGGCAAAAAAAAGGCATCTCGAAGGAGAAATAAGGACGCTCGGAAATGATGAGTCATGAAAGATTTCGAAAAATAGTTTTTTCACTGTTTCACTATTTTCAAATTATTTCAAAATTCCGGAAAAATTTAATCACAACCAAAATGAATTTTGAAAAATTGAAAGACTGGAGAATCATTCAAAAATTTAAAAAATCACAATTTTTATACATCCTTTAATTTGAAAGCTCCCAAAAATCTCTTATGCTCCTTTAATACCGTACACCAATTCTACTAATGATTTAGAATACTGTATTAAAGGCGCAAACTTTTTAGCTCAAAGAAATTCTGAAAAATATATCGCTAGAAAATCTGGAACCACATGAATCTAATAATTTCCATATATCCAAGAAGTATATTAAAAAAAACTGAATACACACACACGCAACGTGTACATATATACTACAAGAAAACCAAAAACTGCCGTGTTGTTCACAGAAAAAAGGTTCTTTTTGTGATAAAATAAGGCATGTTTTTTTGTTTCTCTAACCCCTCTCCTCATAATCCATGCTATTTCACAGGGTGCGGGAACGACGCGACGAGCGAGGGGCACCGAGACAGATGGTACGCGCACTTGCAAAAAGAGGGTCGACGGCAATCTCTTGTTTGTTTTGGCGCCATGTGGGTGTCTTTTTTGGGTGAAATGACATCATGGCTCTCCTTACGATTTTAATCAAAAGAGTTATCATACTGATCAGAAACTTATGAAACCCTTGACCTAAACCTAAGAACCCAAATCTTTTTTTACATTTTCAGAAATTTTAGATATTTTCAGAGGTCCGAGAAAGTTTATTATACATGAAATTAATACTGACAACTCAAAAACCATGAGAATCAAAGAATCGCAAGCGTATTATCAGTAAAGTTATCACACTGTTAAAAAAACTTATCTAGCCGGAACCTAAACCTAACAAAGTGAATTGGAGATCCAAGGCAGTTTTTGTTTGTTTTGGCGCCAAATGAGTGTATCTTTTTGGTGTTGGCGCACAATAATACTGATAAGAAACGTATCTAGCCGAAACTCAAGCAAAGATTCGGGCTGGACCTAAACCTAATTTCCATCAGTATCAAACTTTCGAAAAATTGTATTGGCGACAAACCTAAACCTAAATTTATATCACCGTAAAATCTCTATCAATGAATCACACTGATAAAAAATTTATCTCACTCGAACTTAAACCTAAATAGAGTCTGTGGAGTTATGACAAAAATCACCACATCTAAGCCTAAACCTAACTGGAATTGATAAACATGCAACCTCCAAAAAATTCATAATTTCCCCAAAAACCACCCTTTTCTCAAAACGATCGGAGTGAACCATGTCACTCTTCTCAATCTGTACACTATTTCTCATCGTCTTTTTTTGTTCATCGAGCCATTTATTTTTCTTGCATGATATTCGAAAAAGCCATAAAAAGATAATAATTTATTTTTCTACAAATATAACAGATAACAAATATAAATTCTTCAGACTTTGATGGACCTCTGGAGTTTGCAATTGTTGAGCTCATATGTGTACATCTGGAAGTTTCCGATCTTATCATATTTTTTCATGATAACATACCTTATCAACTTTGACAGAAGTCTCAGCTCCACAAACTTGCTCACTAACGGTTACAACACAATTATAGAATGCTGAGTTGCAGATCGAGAATTCAGCGTTCTGAAATTTTCCGTTAAATTTTGTGAAAATTTCAGTCAAAAAATACCAATGTCCTAAATTTGCAGCTCTCCAAATCACCACTATTCACCAAATCATTGATGCAAGTTTTGACATATGGTTCCTTGGCCATTTTCAAGAATCCAATGGTATTCTCGATTCCTTGAACGACAATTTTGGAAAATTCACATTTGGGGGTGCCGATGCATTTCTGAAAAAAAAACAACTTTTATGGTGGGACCTAAACCTAAAAATACCAAAGTCTCCTCCAAATCAATCTCCTCATTTTTCAACTGATACATACACATCTCCGTATCACTTTGCTCGAATTTGCAGAGCCACTCTTGCTCCAATGGTGAGATGGTTGTTGTGGTGGATGGTGCCGGCTCCGTGGTGGTGGTTGGTGCAGACTCTGTGGTGGTTGGTGCCGACTCCGTGGTGGTGGTTTTTGGCGCTTCGGTAGTGGTGGTTTTTGGCGCTTCGGTAGTGGTGGTTTTTGGCGGCTCCGTAGTTGTCTTAGGCGGCTCAATAGTAGTTTTTGGCAGTTTGGTAGTAGTTGTCAATCCAGGCCATTCGGTGAATTTTGATGGTTTGTAGAGACAGAATACTCCAGAAATAGCGAAAAAGCAGAGAATAATTCTCATCTTGATTTGTCGAATGAATGAAAAAATGGAAGGATGGGTCCGCTATTTATAAGTTTCTGAAAACGGAACATGGTACGAAAAGTGTACAACAGGAATATACATTTCTTAATGAAAAAAAGTTGTATTGATAAAAGTTGCAAAGATTGTTGTTGTACTATACATTCATAAGTTTTACAATGACTCAGATGTGAGTCATGACTACAAAGGACTCTGGTCAAAATAACAATACATTCATCATCATTTAAGATGTTGTTTCTCTAGATGTACCAGATTTTCAGGATCTTGAGCACGAGTTTGAGCAACACTTTTTCAATTAGATAGATATCTAACGATAGAAGTCGTTGGCTTGGACGATCTTTTCTTCCATTCTGCCGGATATCAACTATGAAAAGTTCACATTTGTTGATTCAATATCTTGAGCCCAGCTGATACCCATTTATCACTTATCACCGATTTGTGAAGTTTATTCAAAATTATGAGACAATTAGGATAATGCGGCAAAAAGTTTTATTGAAAAAAAAACTTTCAAAAAATTAGTTTTCCTGACTGTCGTCATTAGGTGAGCATTGATGAATATCAAAAAGGGCGTTGATATACTGAAAGTAAAACATCAATAAAAAGTTATGCACCATAATTCAAGTTACATCGTCAACTTCCTTCGAGTGATCGCCTTCGCATTCCTCCTGGACAACCTTGTTAATACATTTTTGATCCACCGGAAGTCTGGAACAGATTTCCTTTCTTCCCAGGTCGCCATCATTCTCATTAAAAAGTTGATCGATGCATTTTACACTGGTATGATCTTGGAGTTTCTTGGAGCACTCGTAAAACGAGTCCGACGAAATCAATTTCATTTTAAGACAGGCAGATTTGAAAGTTTTCATTGCGAATCTCATGACTGAAGTTTTGAAGAGATCGGGTACACAATTTTGGAAGTGATCGAAACATTTCTGAAATTTCAGTCATGGTACTCGGTGCGTGAAAGTTATAAAAGCAAACTCACTTGGTGGGATGTGCAATAGTTATTCATAAAAACCATTCCATCCTTATCGTTCATTGTTATGTTCTTTACCAGATCGGGTAGGTGCTTGAAGGTGGACTCGAAATATTTCAAGCATGAAGCTGATTTTTCGGTTTCTGCTTCGCTGGTACATTTATTGTACGGAGCAGCGGAAGAAACGATAAATATCGCAGCAAAGACCAGTATAGAGAATTTCAACATTTTTTCGAGCTTGAAGAGAAAGAAAGAATGGAATGATGATGGGGATTTTGGTCGAGGCGGAGCAGTGATTTTTTTCGAAGTAAGAGCCTCAAAGAAATATCACGTACTTTGCGAGTCGCAGAATGCAGGATGATTACAACATATATTGATGTTCGATAGAAGCTTATTTCTCTGAGCATTTTCAAATTTTTTTCTTCCATTTTTTTGTGAGTCATTGATTCTTTGTCAAACTTCCTGTCCACCAATTATTCAGAAAATTTCTCAGATAAATCCGATTTTCATGCACTTTAGAACTATCAAAAGTGTCATCACTTATCACTACTTATCACCTAGCATCTTTGTTTAAACCCAATGCGTCGATTTGGACTGTTTTTTCAGCTTCTTTTTTGATTTCCATTCTGCAAAATTCCTGTTTGTTGTTTTGGTGTTTCAAACCAATTGTATATCAGCATTCATCACTTACATATCATCTCTAGTTTTAGCAGAAAACGCGTAAAAACAGCGATAGCGGACAAGACCAGAGATTTTTTGACTTTATTCAAATTCATCAGACAATCCAGATCATTATATAGCATTTTCGAACAGTTTGCTTGCAGAAAAAAGTTTTATCAAAAAAAATCTTTCAAATAATTAGTTCTTCTGAGTATCGTCCTCAGGTGCGCATTGATAATATTCAGCCGTTGTACCACTGCAATCACAATAATTACTCAAATTTTATCACCATGATTCAACTTACAACTTCAAGATATTTCGATTGTTCGTTCCCGCATTCCTCCTGTACAATTGTATCCATGCATTTTATTCTCTTAGAAATTTTTCTGCATGTTTCATTTGTACCAAGCTCATCGTCAGGGGTCATTTGCTCAATACATTTCATTTTGATAGGATCTTTGATTTTCTTGCCGCACTTGTAAAACTGATCCGCCGACATTAACTTGGTTTTCAAGCAATGAACATAAAAAGAATTCAAAACGTCGCTCAATCCGGGAGATTTGAATAGATCCGGGGTACATTTTTGGAATAAATCGAACATTCCTTAAATTTGAGTGGAAAATTAGACTATCTAGTCAACTCACTTGGTGGGATATGCAATAACTATTTATATAAGCCAATCCGTCCTTATCGTCAAGAGTGATTTTTGGTATAAGTATGAGTACGTGATTGAAATGGTTCAAACATGAAGCTGTTTTCTCCTCCGCTTCATCACTGGCACATGTATTGTATGGAGCAGCGGAAGTAAAGACAAATATTGCAGTAAGAGTCAGAATCGACAGTTTCAACATTTTTCTAGTTCTTCTAGCAGGAATGAATGAAATGATGATAGGGGTTTGGTCGAAGTGGGCAGTGGTTTTTTTTGAACGAAAAAATATCATATCATGGGAGAGCGCAGAATCGTGATGTGAAACACTTGCTGGATTATTACAACGTTGATTGGTTTATGATACAAGTTCCTTCTTCCTGACATTCCCTTTTTTTCTGCTGATTCATCGATTCTCTGACAAACTTCACGTATCCCATTTTTTCAAATAATTTCGTTTTATGACCTATATAACCATCATCAAAACTGTTATCACTTATCCTTTCAAAGGTATCACTGCTTAATGTTATACCTCATCATATTTGATTAGATAGAACGTGTTGATTCGGACAACGTTGTATGCTTCCTCCCGAATTCCAACTATGAAAAAAATTTGTACTTCGAGCCAAGATTTTATCATTTATCATTTCATTTTTTAGCGAAGAAAGGTGTATGTAGAGTTCTAGAAGAGTTAATTTGAACAGTTAAAAAGTTTTATCAAAAAAAAATCTTCCAAATAATTAGTTCTTCTGAGTGTCGTCCTCAGGTGCGCATTGATAATATTCACGCAAATCGTTGTAATACTGCAAACACAACTATACAAAGTTATTCACCATAATTCAACTTACAACTTCAAAATCTTTCGATTGTTCGTTTCCACATTGCTCCTGTACAACTGTATCCATGCATTTTATCCTCCTCGAAAGTTTCTGGCACGACTCTTCATCGTCTCTAGTTGCAAGCAAATCGAGAAAGGACATTTGCTCACAGTTCATTTCGATAGGACCTTCGATTTTTTTGCCGCACTCGTAAAACCAATCCAACGAAATGAACTTGGTCTTCATGCATATACCATTGGTCGCTTTCATATGGAATTGCATGTTGGTAGTTTTGAATTGATCCGGTTGGCAATTTTGAAAGTGATCCCAGCATTTCTTGAATTTCAATAGTAAATTAGTCAAAATAGTGAGCTCACTTGGTGTGAATCACAAAACTTATTCATGAAGGCCAATCCTTCCTTATTTCTTGCGGTGGCGTTTCTAGCCCATGCTGATATGTTTTTGGAAGTGGTTTCGAAATGTTCCAAACATGACGCCGATTTCGCCTTCGATTCCTCAGTGGTGCAATTGTTGGATGGAGCAGTGGAAGCAACGACGAATATCGCAAAAAGAATCAGAATCGAGGGCTTCAACATTTTTCGAGCTCGAAGAGCACCGCGGAGAAGTGATTTTTTTATTGAAAGAACGAGTGAAAGCTTTAAGGAAATATCACGGAATATGAGATACGCAGAATGCCGGATTTTTACAACAACATTGCTAACAATAAACGCTCATTTTTCCGGGCACTCATCGAGTTTTTCCTTCCATTTTGTGTGATACATTGATTATTGATTCTTCTTTTTTTCAAAGAATAACATGTTATGCTCTTCAGAAATATTATCACTGTAATCACCTATCACTTCCATTTATGATTAGTTACAATGCGCTAGTTTGAACAATTTTCGATGCATCCTCCCGGATATCAACTTTAAAAAAATCAACAATCGTTGATTTTATATTTTGAGCCAAATTTTAGATAAGTATTTATCACTCATCACTTTTATTATAAAAAATACATAGCTATCATTTCTTTTTCTCGAAGCTAGTGAGCCAACGATGTGTATTGAGAACAGCTGTTCAACAGCAAATGTATTTGTGTGTTTCGAGAGAGGAGCGAGCTCGAGAAGCCGCGATTTGTGGGGCTCGATTTTCACAATATTTATTTTATATAGGCGGATTCACATTGATCATAGAACTTTGCATATCAGAATTTATTATAACAGAATATCAGATAATTGAAGACTTTAATCTAAATCATCTTTTCATCTCAAATCATTTGCACTCGAATATCTCACGCTGTTTGGTTGTGTACTGCAAAATCATAGTAAAGATCTAAACCTAATCCTAAGCCTTTACCTCCTTGATTTCCTTCGTAAAATCTCCCTTGCATTCCTTTTTGGCTATATCTTTGATGCAACCCTCATCCTTGACCAACTGCTCGCACTTTTCGTTTTTTTCGATTTTCTTCACATCCACATCTACCAGGCGGCCAATACACGGAACTTTCGTTTGTTTTTCAAGATTTTTGGCACAGTCGTAGAATGGAGATGTGAGGAAGGCGAGCTTGGAGCAATGAACTTGGAATGTGGTGAATGAATCAAGATTTTTGACACCGCATGATTCGAACTTCTTGATACAGGTCTACAAGTTCTCCTCTATATTTTAAAGGCGCATAGTTTAACTTACAATCGAATTGGTACATATTTCATTAACCTTGTCCAACTTGGTTCGATCCTCAAAAGTGATATGATTCAAATCCGAACTATTCTGAATCTTCTGCAAATAACCGACACAAATGGCCAATTCGGCTTGATCCTTTTCTCCCGAGCATTGTCCGGGAACTGATGGGGCTGCGAAAACCGCGAGGAGTACTGTAGTGGCTAGGACGAGAATTGAGAGCTTCAACATTTTTCTGAGCTCGAAAAGCGAGAAATGATGGGGAGTTTGGAGTTGAGGCGGAATGGGGGAAGTGCTTTTTTGAACGATGGGAAGATTAGAAAGCTTCTCCACAAGAAGAAATACTACGAAAAAATGGGAGACGCAGAGAGTGGTGTGGTTTTTAAACTTCACATAAATTTTTTTCTCCCAACATCCCAAAGCGGCTCTTCATCTTGCTCAATTTTTTTCGAATTCCATTTTTTACATATTCCAAGTGCCAGGGTCTTTCTGTTCCCAAGATAACTTGATTCATGTCAAAAGTCGAGAGCTAAGTTTATGTTAGACTCTCTCAAAAACTTGTGGCGCATTGATTGGCGCATTTATCACCTATCCTTTATCACTCAACGTCGTGATATGATCAATTCTCAATGATTATCATCAAATTATCATCTTTATGGCCTCTTTATCACTTATCACTTATCACTTATCTCTTTCTCACAGTTGTGATACACTATAGCTTGTGTTTTCGATTTGAGGAGCGGAGTTCATGAATTAGACTAGATTTATTGCTCGAAAATTGCAAAAAGTATATCAGTACTAAAAAATAACAAATTCTACATGAAATCCTAATTCGTATCGTATATCGTCAAGATCGGCACAATTTTGTTGCTGTGTTGTTTCTTCAAATGACACAATTGTTCTCCTCCTTTATCCTTTCGATCCCCTGCAAAACTTTCTATAAACAGCTTGTTGTCATATTAGACTAACTTCTTTGAAGTATTCGATCGCGTTATGATCACACGAGCTAATGCTTTTTAGTTCTTCCACCCAACAATCTCTATCCCTTGTGATCTTCTGACAGTCATTTCTGTATTCCGGTCGGGAGCCGCCTTTGACTGTTGGACACTTGACGTTCTCCGAAGTGATGCTCTCCATGCAAGTCATGAAGGACCGCAAGACCGGGATTTTCGCACATTGCTTTCGGATGATGTTCGATTCCGGCTTCTGGATCTTGCAATGTTCGAACAAATCGAAACATTCCTGAAAATCCATGAAATTTTAAAAACTCATAGTTAACTTACCATGGTCATACTGCAAACTTCTTCGATCCAATTTATATAATCATGTGACTCAAAACTGAAGTTGGACAAGACATATTGAATATAGGTGGTGTGGTCGTCCAAAAATTTCGTACAGATTTTCAATTCATCTTGCTTTTTGTCGGTGGCGCATTTTTCAGTCGGTGCGGCAGAAATAATTGCAGCAAATAACAAGATAGCCAGGATCAAGATAGACGGTTTCCACATTTCGAGTTCCACTGGATGTGGGAGAATCAAATGAAGTGATCTTCAGTGTCGAACCATCGTTTTTATACCAGGCGTTTTTTTTGGAACGAATGTGGGTGGAAGATTGTGAGCATGCGAGCAAAATAGCACTAGAATCAAGAAACCTAGAGAGTTTTTAGCATAATATATCCGTTTTCCATGTGATATTTTGTAATAGTTTAGCTGCTCTTTTTCCAAGAACGACATAGGCGCATGAGCTCCACACTAAAATACCAACAAAAAAAACGAAGGTGATGCTCTCAAAGTTTCTGTGGGCGAGTGATTTATGACTGTACGAAAGTGATGAGATGTGCATGAAAATGAGAGACTCAGAGTTTTGGTTTGTAATATTATTACACGATATGCGTTCTCCGAACATTGGAGCCCCTGAGCACCTAGGTTCCGAGCATCTGAGCTCCGAGCATTTGATCTCTCACCTCCGGGCTTCAAGCTATCATCTAGTGTATTTATTGCCATATACTGTTCAAACCTAGTTCTTTCCTGATCCAACAATCGTAATTTGCATATATTTTCTACCTTAATCACATCAGGATCGTAGCCCATATGGAGTATCTTAATGCAAGTTTTACTGTAATTACTTCTGAACAGCCATTTTCCGATGGATATCCTTTCAAAATTAGGAGGGCCAGAGTTTCGGAATAGACTTTTTCTGGGCAAGGCAGTTTTATCACTTATCAATTATCACTTATCACTCAAATCAGATTTTTAATAGATTTATTTCCGAGATTGCGAAAAAGAAGAATTTCCAATCAAAATAATATTGAAAGTTTCATAAAAATATTTAAATTTGCCAAAAAAAGTTTACAATTAAATCAAAAAATCATCGCTTCATACTAGTTCGTCACTTTCCTCCACAATTGTACAACTTCCACTTTGTGTCAAAGTACTGAAAAAACTCGTGTTTTTTTGTATTTCATCTAAAACTAACTATCTTCGACTCTTCCTTCACATCTTTTTCACAATTGTCCCTTGCAAATTCACTCCAACACTCCTCGTCCTTCCTAATTTTTTCGCATCTTTGCTCAGTTCCATCTTCATCATCATATCCTTTGACATTACTCACTATGCAAGGATCCTCCTTCGTTTTCGTTTTTTCTATTGCTTCCTTGCAATGATAGATGGATGACAAGAAGACGACACGAGTGCAATAAAGTCTTGATTTGAGGAAGTCAGTATCATTACCTTGATTGCAGGATATATACTTGTCGTAACAATACTGAAACTTTTGATTAATTTTAAAAATGCACTCCTGACTTACGAGCCACATAGGGCAATTCTTAGCGTCTCGTGCCAAATTCTCCGATTCGTTTTTGGAAAAACGGTTAGGATTGCCGGTTCCTTGCATGAAATAATCACATAAGTCAACTTCCATTTTTGCTTTTCCATCTGTACAGTTATCCGGAGCAGCGGAGTTTGCTACAACAAATATAGCAATCAGGACGAAAATCGACATTTTCCACATTCTTCGAGCTTCAATGGGTGAGCAAAAATGGAATGATGCACTTTGGGGCTCAACGCGGGGACACTGGCATGTTTTTTTTGAACGGAAAGGGGATTAGCAAATGTGATCCATTAAATGAAATATAAGACATATGTGAGAGACGCAGAGAATTGTAAAACACTTTGCAATGAAATTTATGTACTTTTTTGAGGGTAGTGCAAATGTTCATCTTCTCAAGGGATTCGATGAAAAAGTTATTTTTAGAAAGATGTAGGGATAGTTGAGAATTATCAGTGATGATAACATCATATCACTAGACTCACTGATATAACTGATACCACTGATATAACTGATATAACTGAAGATATCACTAATAATAAAATGTGTTATGTGTTATGACAATTATTTTTACTATAACAATTATTTTTTATTATCACTAATCCAGTATCACATATCACATATCATTATTTACTTATCACCTAATCACTTATTATTTTATCACTCATCTCGAATCATTTTATCACTTATCAACTATCAATTGTCACTAACAAATACCAAGTTAAGTCAGCTTGGTTTCCTCAAAATTTTTGAAAGTTTTCAGACATTTTCAGAATGATTGCAAAAAGTTTATTGACTTTCCAAATACCATAATACAAATTCATTTCTCCAAGCATTCAAAAATCTTTTGCTGCCTTTCGGTATACTGAAAACATCACAATCCTTTCCAACACTGAAATTCTTAAGCTTACCTGTCCCACATATTTTACCACATCCTCTCCGCACGTTTTCTTCACCTCTTCTTCCAGTTTCTCCTCATCCTTCTTGATTCTCTCACAAACTTCACTCTTCACATATTCCAATTCAAATGGGCCATCTTCCACAAACCACTCCGTCTTCTGGTTCTTCTTCAGTTTCTTGGCACATTCATAGAAAACATCACAAGTCAGGAAATTGAGTTTGAGGCAATTGGCGGAGAAAGCTGTGGCAAAATTGGACGGCAATGAAATACACTCTTCAAACCGTTTCATGCATCTCTGAAATCACTATATCTTTTTTATCACCTTATCTCTTATCACTCACTTCTGTTAGCAGACAGAAGGTGTTGATTTGAATAATTTTCGGAAAATTTTCCAGAGTAATATTCGCGGTTAGATCTTTTGGTATGTTGTTCATGTAGGATGCACATTTGCCGAGCTCTTCTTTATTGGTGGTACTATTACAATTTGTGGCAAGGGTTGAATGAATAATAATGAAGAAAATAAGTATGGAAAATCTCAACATTTTCTTTTGAGCTTGAATGCTGGGGAAGAGGAAGAAGAAGGGAACAACATGTGTGAGAGGTTTTTTGGAAGTCGGATAGAGATGAAGAAAAAGTTTCTGGGGAAATATTGGAGGAAAATGACAGACACAAATAGACTCTTTTTTTTTGGAGCTCGGAAAAAAACTTTCAAGTTTCACAAAGTTTATCAGAGAGGAATCTAGTAGTTTTTATTCAATAAACACAGCATTGATAGAATTTTATTCCAAATATCAGAGAAATTCATATAAAAATCGAGAAAAAATGTGGGAAAATATATGAAAAAGAAAATCAAAAAGAACCAAAATTTACTCATCAATGGCGAAAAAATCAATGGAGAAGGTGTGGGATCGGAGAAGGTGAAAAGAAGATGAATTTTGCAGAAGATATACCAAACACTTGGACAAGTAGAAAACCTGCAAAAATAGATAATTTTATTCAAATTTTTTTTTACAATAACTCACTTCAATAATATTCTTCAAAAAATCATAATTTGATATTTCTTTACTTGCTTTCACAATTGAATAGCTTTCGTGTCTTGTTGAAGAACTGCAAAATATATGAAAACTGTCTGTTGTTTTTGATTCAAAACTAACCTTCTTCAGCTCCTCCGATGCATCGTTACCACAGGTTTCCCTGGTTAGGTCTAAGAAACATTCCTCGTCCGTTTGAATCTTGTGGCACTTTTCCTGAAGTTCATGAACACCGTCATATCCTTTCCTCATGCTTTGATAGCACGCATCCTTGCTCTTCTCAATAATCATTTTAGGGCAATCCATGAGGAATGACGTATGGACCATACGAGTGCATGTGAGTCGAGCATCAAGGAGT
The DNA here is from genome assembly GCA_963573275.1 of Caenorhabditis uteleia. Classification (NCBI taxonomy): domain Eukaryota; kingdom Metazoa; phylum Nematoda; class Chromadorea; order Rhabditida; family Rhabditidae; genus Caenorhabditis; species Caenorhabditis uteleia. The sequence continues at coordinate 5,400,667 of OY752137.1, forward strand.
TCAGCGGCGTCGTCGATGATGTTTGATCCAAATCGATCAAAACAGAACTGAAAATTTCAATTAGTAGAGTTTTCAAAACACATAGCTGACTTACATTTTTGATTTTGCAAATTTCAATCTCTAGCTTGAGAATCTTCAATTTCTCCATACCAATGTCCGAGTCTTCCCGTGGTGGCTGGTGAAAATTGTCAGTTGTTATGAATTTGAAATAGTTTCTGCACAAATCTAATACAACTTTCTCGTCCTCATTTTCAAATTGGTCCGGTGCCGCAGAGCAAATAATGAATATAGTAGCTAGAAGAATAATCGACACTTTCAACATCTTTGCCGGAGCTCCGATGGATGAAAATGTATAGAATGAATATTTTTCTGGTGGAGTCGAGGCGGGGACAATCGGTCGTTGTTTTTTTGACAAATGGGAGGAGATAATGTGCATCTCATACCAGTGAAATAGTACCAAGATCAGGAGACGCAGAGAGTTTTTGGCATATGTTATACTATGTGATATTTTGTAATAGTTTAGCTGCTCTTTTTCCCAGGAAATATGCCAAAAAAAAAGTGGTGCTCTCAATATATCTATGGGCGAGTGATGAATGACAGTACAAAAGTGATAGATGTACATGAAAATGAGAGAGCCAAAGTATTGGTTCCTGAGATTATTACACGATATCATGCGTTCGAGCCCTCGAGCATCCGAGCTCCATAAATCCAAGCATCAAGTGAATTTTATTGTTTTTTTTTCATAGCAGGTTCATACTAACATCAAAGTTCACAGCCTTCTGATAAAAAAATCTTCAGTGAATATTTTCAAGTGGATTCTACCGTACGCACATTAGGATCATCTACCGTAACCCCTATCAAATACCGTTATGCAACTTCTACCATAATCACTCCTGAACATAAATTTTCAGACAGACGAACATCTAAAATCGCAGTTTTGGGGATAAATTATTTGCATAAGTTTCTGATCAAACTTTTTTCAACGAATTATTTTTTGAATGCTCATTCCCAGATCAATCAAAACTCCGATTCTTCTGCTCCAACAACGTCTTCTCCCGACCCCCATCATCTCAACAATCAGTTATTTTCCTCATTTCCAATATCAACATCAATATCATATCAATATCTGTTCCAATGTGTAATATTTCTCCGCCGAATAAAACTTTCCCATTTATCATTATTTCCTCGGGGGCGTCACACAGTTTTACAATCGTCGTTTTCATCGGAAAAAGTGCGAAAAAAACACAGAGAGATACATATCATCATTTTTTGGGGTCAGTGAGAAGGAGAGAAGAGAACAACTGTTCGCAAAAAAAAAGTGGCTTGTTGTGGGAAAGGGAAAGGAGACTCGAATATTTGATGATTTTTGGGCTTCGGGTTTTTTTGAGAGGAAATGGTTATTGGAGCACTTTATAATGAAAGCACAATGATTTCAGCTTGAAAAAAATTTCAGAGCCATGGAATTTCAGATTCTATAAATTTCAGACACCGGAAATTTCAGACCATAATTATAATCCAACATTGGAATGTTCCGTAGCTTGAAATTACAGATTCCAGAAACTTTAGAGCGCAAAAATAAGTTGATCAGAAATTTCAGATCGTAGAATTTTCAGCTTTCCAAGATCCAGAACCAAAATATTTCCAGAGAGTTTGATTTCAAACAAGCTAATTTTCAGATATTAGTCCTTCCAGTCTTCAACAATATCAGTTTCATGAAATTTCCGATCAGATCATTTTTTTGAGCTCAATATTTTTCTCTCAAATAATTTGCTCCCCCATCTTTTCGTCCAATCCGCCAATTTTTTCGCTTTTTTTCGTGGTCTCCACTGATAAAAGTGATATGGAAAAAGATAACAGTTGTTGGTATAGAGTGTTCAATTACACTTTTATACATTATTTTGTTTCGCCTCCCTGGTTCCTGTGTGTTTTTTTGTGAGTTTTGCCCTATTATTATCATAAAATGTGTTCTTTAATTGTTTTATGGTGGTATTGGTGATTTTTGGACCACCCTGCTAGATTTAGGCTTAGGTTTAGCTTTAGCACCCCCTAAAGATAGAAAATTTCAGAACATGAAGAACAGGCCAAGTGATTTTGAGTGTCGTATGTGTGACTTTACCAGTCGGACTAATGGGCATATGGAAAAACATATGAATCGATGCCATACAGATGACGAAAGACGGAAAGTTGGTCTGGAGCCAGTTTCATCGAGCTCCACTGGATCATCGTTGTTGGACCCGAATCGGATGCCTGAAGCTGATATCGCCGGATCTTTGGATGATGCTCCGGTGGAAAAACCAGAAAATCCATTGGCGCCGGAAACAAAGACGACGGACAGGAAAGGGTACAAATGTAAAGAAGATCTCTGTCTCCATACGAGTTTCACACAAGATGAACAATGGGACCACAAGAGGTCCCATATTCCAATTGAAAAACAAATCAATTGCACCTTTTGTGGATTTGTGACGGAGCACAAGTACCACATGGTATGTAAATTTGACCTTGTTTTTTATTTATTTATTCATTCCAGAAGTACCATCTCCAGAACCATATCAAGGACAAACCATACAAATGTGAAAAGTGCGTTTATTCATGTGTGAATAAGTATATGCTCAAATCTCATATGAAGAGCCATTCAAGTGAGCATCAATATAAATGCTCCGATTGCGATTATCAAACAAAATATCATAGTAGTTTGAGGGTAGGTCACCTGCAATTTAACTTATCTAAGCACATTTTTCAGATGCATGAAATAAAACATAAACATCGTAGAATGAAAGAACCAATTCCGATTGTCACACCTGCGGTTTCTGAGGTGGTCCCGCAGGACATCCCCAATTTGTCTGCTCAAATGGTCCCCATGATGGCTCCCACTGTAGCTGGAGGTCACCCATGTGGTTCCGAGGTGATTCCGGCAGAAGCTGGTAAGATTTTCAGTTATTCCTGGTTTCTGCGGCAATAATTATGAACCTATACATTTTTGAAGCCCAAAATAATAGTGCAAGTGTTTTATGCTCTCTACTTAAAAGAAATCGGGTGATCGGAATCATAACAGTTGTTTCTTTTGAGTGTTTTATTACACTCGTATAAAACACCTGCAACAAATGCTACCCTGTTTTTTCGTTTTTTTTAGAAAAAAGTTTTATGTGGCATAACTTTTTTGATAATAACAAATTATTGCACTTTTATATTTTCGGAGGGACAATAATAGCAAATATACAGTATAGAAATGAGGACATAACAAAAAAAACTTTAGAAGTGCACTTAGCAATAAGTTTTATACCATAAAAATGTTATTGATTTCATTATTCACCCATATTTTGTTATTCATGATTATCAAAGAAGAAAAAAATCAGAACAAGTATTTTATTGTCATAAAACTTCATTCCAACTTTTTTTATTTCAGACAATCAGCAAGAGCTTCCAGTGAATAATGTTGAACTTCCACAAATTCCAGTTTCATGGCAGTTAGCTCTCCTTCAAGCTCATAATCAAAATAATTAATGTTTCATAAAATAATATATAGATTATTAATGTTCATTTTTATGATAATCACTTTTTAGACTACGGCTTTCAATAAAATAGTTGATTTTCTCATAAAACCATATCTCTCACCATATCAAATTCGTCACACCTGTCTATCGCACACATTTCATCAAACCGATGGGAAAAAACAAGGAGGAGGAGAATTGGGGTTCACATTTTTTTGTGGTCCCCACTGATAAAAGTGATATGGAAAAAGATAACAGTTGTTGGTATAGAGTGTTCAATTACACTTTTATACATTTTTTGTTTCTTCTCCTTGGTTCCTGTGTGTTTTTTGTGTTATTCGCCCTATTATTATCATCATAAAATTGACATTCGAGTACATTTTTATGTCCATAACATTATTTTGACCTCACTTATCTCTCTTATCTTATCACCCAGCTGTTTATATCGAGTTTTTAGCCCACCCTGCTAGATTTAGGCTTAGGTTTAGGTTCCGCACCCCCAAAAAGTTGGAAGTTTAGGGGAAAAATGTGACAATATCATCAAATGAATTTCATATCATTTTCCCCTCTTTTTTTTCGTGAAACAATGTGAAATTTTCAGAAAAATCAAAAAGCCAACACAGCTTTCGAACATGTCAGACGAACAATTGAAACAAGAATATCTCAAATCATTGACTCGAAATACGTTGATGGAGTGAGCTCAGAACCTATCAAAATAACATTTGATTTTGATTTTCAGAAGCAAAGAAATGCCCGGTTGGGTGAGAGCTCGTACTGAAATGGAGAGGAAATGGTATGAACGTCACCAACTAACTGTTAGTTATTGGAATTTGGGAATTTCATAAAGTCTCTGGATTTTCAGCATGGAAACAGTACATCTACATCGACTCGCGAGACATCGAGTGCAACTGTAGGCGAAGTGGTTCCGAACAAAAATCAGATGGAAGAAGCCAATGACATTATTTTTCTCCGAACAACAGGTAATACTTTTTTCAACGCAAGCCGTATAGGATCAAATCATTTTCAGTAGTTCAAAAGCCACTGAGCAAGCTGCCAAGTGGACCTGCTGAAGCTTCATGTATCAAGCCGATGATGACCAAGGAGCCGATCCCATCCATCTTGTCTAGAGTCTGGCCACTATGTCTGGTACAGATGGAGGCTCCTGGCTTACCATTCAATCAAGCTTTCATCCAATGGGACGAAAATATGATGTGTGATAGTGGATCATCGGATCAAGTTTCAAGTGGTGAGCCGATGGAGGGTGTGGAGCCAGCGCCAGAATCGGTTACCAGAAAGACACTCAACAAGCCACGACGATCAATTGAAATCGTAGACCTAACTGTGGAGCCAGCTGATGAAAAGAGGCAGAAAGTTGTACTGGAACCAGTTCTACCGAGCTCTTCTGAATCATCGCCGCTGGATCGAATGAGGGAAATCAGCGAGAATCCAATTCGAAAGCCTGAAGCTGATATCTCGAGTGAGACTCCGCAGAAAAAACCAGAAGCGCCACATGCACCGAAAACAAAACCGAAGGGTATGAAGGTGTACACGTGTAAGCACTGTCTTCACACAAGCAAAGCACGAAATGAACATTGGAACCATATAAGGGCTCACTTACCAGTGGAAAAACAATTGAATTGCATGTTATGCGGCTTTGTGACGGATTTGAAGCATCACATGGTAAAAAAATTGAAAGTTTGTTTTGTTTATTGACTATTTTCAGGACTATCACCAAAAGAAGCATGCCAACTTTAAGCCAATCAAGTGTGAAAAGTGCGAATATTCATGTGTGAATATGTCGATGCTTACGTCTCATAAAAAGACTCACAACGATGAGCATACATTTAAATGTAACGATTGTTGTTATTCAACAAATCGTTCTTCATACTGGAAAGTATGGAAACCTAATTTTACTTATCTTAGCTATTTTACTCAGAACCACGTCGAAAAACACAAACATCAAAGGAAAATAGAAGAGATTCAGCCAACCACACCATTGCCCGAATCGGTTCCCGAGGTGGTCCCACCGATGGCTCCAACTGTCGGTAAGTTTTACATCAAGTTCCCTATAATAACACATTTCCAAAGCCTAGAATAATAGTACAAGTGTGTTTTGCTCTCAACTGATAAGAAATCGGGTGATCGGAATAATAACAGTTGTTCTATTCGAGTGTTTTATTACACTTGTATAAAACACCTGCAAAAAATGCTATCCTGTTTTTTCCGTTTTTATTAGAAGACACTTTTATGTGGCATAATTATTTTGATGATAACAAAATAATTGTAATTTTATATTTTTTGAAGGAATAAACATAATAAAAACTATACCATATTATTTCAACCTTTTTATTTCAGAGAATCGACCCCAGAATGGAAGCTTCACTGTAGTAAGCTCTCTTTCAAACTCATAATCAAAATAATTAACGATGTCATAAAATAATATATGGATTATTAATAATATATGAATGAATTATATTGTCATAAAAAAAACTTCATATTATATTTTTCATGTCTATAACTTTTCAAACTATTCCTTTCAATAAAATAACTGATTTTCTCATAAAACCATATCTTTCATCATCAGAAAAAAAATGGGAAAACGAGGAGGAGGAGAATTTCGCACTCATTTTTTGTGGTCTCCACTGATAAAAGTGATATGGAAAAAGATAACAGTTGTTGGTAGAGAGTGTTCAATTACACTTTTATACATTGTTTTGTTTCTGAGTGTTTCGCACTATTATTATCACAAAAAAATGTTCAGTATTTGTTTTATGGTTACCCATAACTATTGACATCTATATCCATAGCAAAAGTTTGACCTCATCTATCTCTCTTATCACTTATCAGTATTTATTTCACTTGAAACACCATTCAGTTGTTTTTATCAGGTTTTTTGAACCACCCTGCTAGACTTTGGCTTAGGTTTAGGTTTAGCACCCCTAAAATGATGGAAGTTTTGCCGAAAAATGTGAAAATATCATCAAATAAGTTTCTTATCATTCTTTTCGTACAGCAGTTTTTTTCTCATAATTCCCTCTTTCGTTGAAACACTACCGAACCCGAATGATAATCATATTTTTCGGGGCAAATGATACAATGTGGCGTCATTTGTATACTTTTCTTGGAACAATGTGATGATTTTCAGACAATCAACTGGCACCGGAAACAGGGACGATGGATATGAAAATCTACAAGTGTAAGGTAGCTTCCTGTCTCCACACGAGCACAACAAAAAATGAGCACTGGGATCATAAAAAGTCCCACATACCAGTGGAAAAACAATTCAATTGCACATTCTGTCGATTTGTGACAGAGCACAAGAACCACATGGTATGTAAATTTGAGCCCTTGGTTTGTTTATTGTTTATTTTCAGGAACACCATTCCATGAACCACATCCAGGAAAAGTCCTATCAAAAATGCACGAAGTGCAGTTTTTCATGTATGAGCATGTCAATGCTCAGGTCTCATATGAAGAGTCATGACGATATGTATCCATTTCAATGTATGGATTGTCAGTTCAAATCAAAGTTTCATCATAGCTTGAGAGTAGGTCACCTCAATTTTACTTATCTAAGCACATTTTCTTAGGTTCATTTGATATCGAATGGACATCGAAGAATGCCAGAACCAATCCGGATTAAGACACCCGTGTACAGAGTGGTTTCAAAGGTGGTCCGCGATGCGACACCCCAGGTGGTCCCACCGATGGATCCCACTGCAAGTAAGTTTTTCAGTAAGTTTTGGGAAATCGTAACTTTTTGAAGCCTAGAATAACAGTACAAATGTTTTCTGCTCTCAACTGATAAGAAATCGGGTGACCGGAATCATAATTTGTTCCACGAGAGTTTTATTACATTTGTATAAAACACCTGCAAAAAATGCTTCCCTGTTTTTTTTTCGTTTTTATCAGAAAAAAAATTTTATGTGGCATAATTATTTGATGATAACAAAAATTGCACTTTTCGGAGGGACAATAATAATAGAAAGTATAACATTTTTCTAACTTTTTTGTTTCAGATAATCAATTGCAACTTCCGATAAATGAGGCCTTATTGCAAGCAATAACAGCTGAATATCTATCTCTCCTTCAAGCTCATAACCAAAATAATTGACGTCTTAAATAATATATGAATCACTTATTTTCATTTTCATCATGATCACTCTTTAGACTATATCTTCCAATAAAATATTTGATTTTCACATGAAACCATATCTTTCACCATTTCGAGTTACAATTTTGAAGCAGCTTTTTGTAAAAAGCATGATAATTTCAATTTGGACAAATCTAAGAGTCATAGAGTTTGAAATCCCAGAAATTTAGGAAAAGAGCATCTTTCCAGTTCCACAGGTTTCAGTAATCCAACTTCACATCAACGAAATTTCAGATATCCGTTGTTTCAGATCTACCGAATTTTCTAGAAATTTCAGAGCAAAGCGAGAATCACAATATGCGGAATCGGGAAAGTGAAGCTTCAGATATCAATAATTTTAGTCTCTAGAAACATTAGAGGCTCAACAGTTTCAGAAAACAACTTTTCTGATCCCCCATTTTTCCGTTTGGGCAATTTCCCAAATGGAAGGGAAAAAACGAGGAGGAGGAGAATTGCGGTTCGCATTCTTTTTTTCGTGGTCTCCACTGATAAAAGTGATACGGAAAAAGATAACAGTTGTTGGTATAGAGTGTTCAATTACACTTTTATACATTTTTTTGTTTCTCCCCCCTGTGTGTGTTTTTTGTGTGTTTCGCCCTATTATCATCATAAAATGCGTTCAATATTTGTTTTATGGTGGTTATGGTGACCCATAACTATTGACATTCGCGTACATTTTTATGTCCATAACATATTTTGACCCCACCTATCTCTTATCACTTATCGCCAGTTGTTTTTATCCAGTTTTTTGACCACCCTGCTAGACATAGGCTTAGGTTTAGGTTTAGCACCCCTAAAATAATGGAAGTTTTGCCGAACAATGTGACAATATCATCAAATAAGTTTCTTATCATTCTCCCGTCTTTTCGTACAGCAGTTTTTTTCTCATAATTCCTTCTTTCGTTGAAACACTAGCGAACCCGAATGATAATTATATTTTTCGGGGCAAAAAAAAGTTGATGATGATGATACAATGTGGCGTCTTTTATACACATATATACTTTCTTAAAACACTAAGTGATATTTTTCAGAAGTTCAAAAAATCAACAATAACTTTCGCACCAAACATGCCAACACTCGCACAAGTACAAGCGCTTATTGAGTGAGTTCGATGTTTTTGATATTTGATAAAGGACCACAAAAATTTTCTAGAATATAGGTTTAACAAGGAACATCAGTAACTTTTCGAAGTTTCAATAGTCCCAAAGAATCTCGAAAAATCTTCTGAAAATCCAGAACTCCAAAATCACGAGCAAGTGTTGAGTTTTCAGATCAAAAAAACTTCCCCGATGGGCAATGAGCGATGATGAACTAGTTCAGCTATATATTAATATTCAAATCTTGAAAAAAATCATAGAATCTGCTGCAGATCTCCACCGACAGACTGTTAGTTTTTCAGATCATGTTTTCTAAAAACTTTTCTCTATCTTCAGCATAGCAATAGTACATCAACTTCCACAAACCCATCAACCTCTCAGACGCCAAGTACAGCTGCAGGTGATCTGATGGAACAAGATGATGACGTCATATATGACGGAACTATAAGTAAGTATTTTATGAAGCGCTGTAAAATAGCAATTATAATTTTCCAGAAACCGAGATGCCAATGACCCCGACGAGTGGACCTGACGAAGCATCAAGTGATGAGCCATCAGAAACCGCGGAGCTACTACCAAACAACTGGTCATCAGTTTTGGGATCTATTGATGTTTCCAGTTTGTTATCGAGAGGTTTTATAGTACCCGAGAAGCCACTGAACCTGCACAGTGAGTCACCAACTGTGGATCCATGTTTCGAGCCAATGGAAGTCGCTGAGTCAACACAACTCCGCTGGCCACCAGGTTTGGGATTGATGGACGCTTCCACTTTATTATCAAACTTCGCTCAATTGGCTGAAGCACTGCACAAGCCGCATGAATCTACTGAAGATCAGAGTGTTGAATCGATAGAAGATGAGGAGCCAGCGCCATGTCAAGGACCAATGTTGAATGATTTCGGGTTCGATGGTATGCCACTGATCAAGCCAATCGGAGCATCTACCGAGCCAGCTGAAATTGTGGAGCCAGCACCAGGTCCGGGTTCAATGGAGCCATGCAGTTCATCCATGGATCGTTTTGGACTGCCAAGTGTTGAGCCAACATCTCATCGCCAATCGTCAAATCTGGAGCCGATGTATGTTGGGAGCTCATTAAGCAATCCGTCCATAGTAGCTGATCCGCCTGTGAATTATCCAAGTGGGTTCTCCGAGGTCCCAGCTGATGAGGTGATGGCATTTGCGGAGCCCACATCATTCCATCAACAATCAGAATCAGGAGCATTGGATAAAATCAGTTTGATATTTGATGATCTGGTGGTAGCTGACCAGTCACAGGGCTCATCTTCAATGCCGAGCTCCGAGCTGATGGAAGTTGTGACAGAGCCAACACCATTCCATCGACCATCTGGCCTGGAGCCGATGTATGCAAGCAATTCAACAATCAACGGTTTCGTGGCACCTGATCAGCCAGTGGATCAGCCTAGTGTATCAGCGAAAGCATCCAGTGCCAAGCCAAAACCGCTCCGTCGACAGAGAGCTCGAAGGTTGATGAAAGCTTGTAGCTCAACTACCAAGCCACGGAGCAAGCCAACTCAATCAAAGAAAGTAGTGGGATCCACATCAATTCATCGGCCCCCAGGTCTGGGACCAGTAGAAGCCGAAAGCCAATCCATCGATGAAAGCCACTTATTCTGTGAAGTTTGTGGTTTTGCCTGTCATGGCAAATTCCATTTTCAAAGCCACATGAACACTCATAGTGAGCATAAATGTCGCATGTGTGATTACACCAGCCGGACAGTGGGACGACTCGAGAAGCACATGAATCAGGATCATACTGATGAAGAAAGGCGGAGAGCTGGTCTGGAGCCCGTTCCATCGAGCTCCACTATGAGGGAAATCACCGTGAACCCGACTAGGACGCCTGAAGCTGATGGATTCTTGGATGAGTCTCCCACTGATGAGGAGGGGTGGAATGTTGATTTGGAGTCGGTGGAAGAACAGAAGGACATGGATGAGAACTTTGAAGTGTTAGACGAATTCTTCAAGACAAAAATACGTTCCATTCCCGGACCATCATCATTGAATCAATTGGTGGAAATCAGCGAGAATCCGGTTTGGATGCCTGAAGCTGATCTTGCCGATATCTTGAGTGAAGCTTCGAAGATGACACCAGAAGAGCCAGTGGCCCAACAAACAAGCAAATCGGGCATGAAAGTGAAAAAGTGTAAACAAACTGGCTGTCTCCACACGAGCCTAACAAAAGAGGAACACTGGAACCATATGAGGACACATATCCCAGCGGAGAGGCAGTTGAATTGTAGCTTATGTGGATTTGTGACAGAGTTCAAACAACATATGGTATGTTGATTTGGCTGCTTTTTGGGTTTATTTGCTATTTTCAGCAATATCACTCACGAGTCCACAACAATGAGAAGCCATATAAATGCAAGAAATGCATATATTCTGGTAGGAGCAAGTCAATGCTCAATTCGCATATGAAATGCCATAATGATGAGTACCAATATAAGTGTATAGATTGTAAATATGAAACGAAGTATCCTCATAGTATAACGGTACGCAACTCTAATTTTACTTAGTTACGCATTTTTTTCAGCTCCACCTGAAAAAATATAAGCACCGAATGATGCCACCAGAACTTCAGCTGGCCCCACCAGTGCCCGAATCGGTTCCCGAGGTAGACTTCCCGATGGATCTAACTGTTGGTAAGGTTTTCAGTCATTTCTGATTTCTGAGACTAGAATTGGAACATATACAATTTTTGAAGCCTAGAATAACAGTACAAATGTTTTGTGGTCTCAACTGATAAGAAATCGGGTGATCGGAATGATAACAATTGTTCCACGAGAGTGTTTTATTACACTTGTATAAAACACCTGCAAAAAATGCTTCCCTGTTTTTTTCGTTTTTATCAGAAAAAAAGTTTTATGTGACATAAATTTTTTGATGATAAGAAAATAATTATACTTTTATACTTTTCGAAGGGACGACTAAGTATAAAGTGTTCGAAATTTATTGTTATGTTATGGGAAAATGGAGCCATAATTTGTGGGAAATTTGAAAAGTTATGACCATAAAACAATTTTATATAACAGTAAAGGTCAAATCATAACTTTCACATAACAATAGAAAAGCCATAAAAATGGGCATAACACATTATAATAAAATTTGTGCTCATAAAATAATTTTCAAACGATCATGAAACCCGGGACCAATATTTTCATAATTCGAAAAATATTTGTGGAAAACATTCTTTATTATCATAAAATGTTCTACCAACTTTTTAATTTCAGACAATCGACCACAACTTCCAACAAACAACGTTGATGAATACCGCCAACTTCAAGAAATAGCAGCTACATTGCAGTTAGCTTGGCTCCAATCTCAGAATCCAAATAACAATGTGTCATAAAAATCTCATAATATATTCCACCATTATCACGTTTTAGACAATGATTTCAAATAAATCTATTCACTTTCACATAAAAATATTTCACAATCTCAAATTCTTCACACGTACAATTTTAGTGCAGCTTATGATAAAATCATAATATAACGCTTTGCACGGTTTCCTAAAAAATGGGAAGACGAGGAGGAGGAGAATCGCGGTTCGCACTCATTTTTTCGTGGTCTCCACTGATAAAAGTGATATGGAAAAGATAACAGTTGTTGGTATAGGGTGTTCAATTGCACTTTTATACATTATTTTGTTTCTTCTCCCTGGTTCATGTGTGTTTTTTGTGTTTTCAGTATTTGTTTTATGGTGACCCATAACTATTGACATCTATATCCATAACAATATTATGACCTCATCTATCTCTCATATCCCTTATCAGTATCTATTCCTTTTGAAAAACCACCCAGCTGTTTTTATCCAGTTTCTGGACCACCCTGTTAGACATAGGCTTAGGTTTAGGTTTAGCACACCTACAGTGATGGAAGTTTTGCCGAAAAATGTGACAATATCATCAAACAAATTTCTTATCAATTTCGTACAGCAGTTTTTTTTTGATAATTCCCTCTTTCGTTGAAACACTACCGAACCCGACTGATAATTATACTTTTCGGGACAAAAAAAAGTTGATACGATGTTTCGTCTTTTATATACTTTTGTGGAACATTGTGATACTTTTCAGGAGCTCAAAAAATCAACTTATTGTTTTTTTGAACCAACAATGCCAATTGAACAGGAGATGCAAGAACTTTTCAAATTGGTTGGAGAAGCGTTCATGGAGTAAGTTCAATATGTTCTATAAAGCTGAAAACTTTATGTTGCTTTTTAGAAGCAGCGAGATGCCATTATGCGCAAGAAAAGATCCCAAATTGGCGGCGATATGGCACGAGCTCCAAAGACGAAAATTGGCTGCAATGTCAGAATCGAACACAACTGTTGGTGAAGTGGCTCAGAATGATGATCAGATGAAACAAAAAAATGACATTATTTATGTTGGAATATCAGGTAGGACTTCTATAATTCCCTGTGAAATGAGAAAAATGGTTTTTCAGTAGCGAATAAACCACTAACCAGGAGGGTAGTTTTGGGTACCGGTTCAGAATTTGCCAGAAATTTTGTCAGATGTTTGTGGTGGTCTGAAATGTTCAGGAAAAAATTTTGAGCCGCCACTGGAGGGTTTGAAGAAAGTTATGAGCTAAAGTATGGTCAAAAATAGGCCTGAATTCGTCAAAAAAGGTAAAAATGGTGTTTTTAGGCCTATTTTTGACCATACCTTAGCTTTGACCATACCTTAGACAAAATTTCTGGCAAATTCTGAACCGGTACCCAAAACTACCCTCCTGGTAAGTGAATCAGCTTATAATTCAGCTATCAAGCAGATAGTGGCCGTTGAGCCATCACCATTCATCTTCTCATCAGTTTTCGGATCAATTGATGCTTCTGGCTTATCAAGCAGTGGTTTTGTAGAAGCTCCGAAGCCAATGATCGCAACAAATAGAATATCTACCGCTCCAGCTGTAACAGTAGATCCAAACTCAGTTCTTGGGTTGATACAGTCCTGCAGATCAACGATGGATGGTTTTGAACCACTGTCGATGCCAAACAACGAGCCAACACCATTCGGTCAGCTGGCAAGTCTTGAACCAATCAAGCCAACCAATGGCTCTGTTGTTCTTGCTCACAAGAAACGGGGCAGGCCACATAGTTCTCTAGAAGTCATGGAACCCAAGTCAATTCATCAGCCACTCGGTTTGGAACCAATATATGCTCATCAAATCCAAAAAATGCAATTACACAACTGCCCAGTTTGTAGCTTCTCCTGTCGGACCAGGTTCCAGTATAATTGCCATCTAAATACACATCTTGATCGTAAATGTCGAATGTGTGACTACACTTGCCAAACTAAGATGCAAATGGAGAAGCATCAGAAGAATTCTCATACTGATGAAGAACGGCGGAGAGTTGGGCTGGAGCCAGTATCATTGAGATCCACTGGACCATCGTTGCTGGATCGGATGAGAGAAATCAGCGAGAATCCTACTGATACTGATATCTTGAGTGTTGCTCCGAAAAAGAAGCCAGAAAAGCCATTGGTCGCCAGATTCTTGGGTGATGCTCCGAAGGAAGAACCAGAGGAGCCATTGAAGAATATGAGAGTGTACAAGTGTAAGCAGTGTCTCCACACCAGCTTATCACAAGATGATCATTGGAATCATAAGAGGAGTCACATACCAGAAGGGAGACAATTGAACTGTATCTTATGCGGTTTTGTGACGGAGTTGAAGCATCACATGGTATGGAAACTTTGTAGCTTTTTTTCTTGGTTTATTGATTATTTTCAGGAGATTCATCTCAATAACCATATCAACAAAAAACCATTTGCATGTTCAAAGTGTAGTTATTCATGTGTGAGCAAATCAATGCTCACGTCACATATGAAGTGCCACAACAATACGTATCCATATAAGTGTTCCAATTGCCAATATGAAACAAAATATCAACATAGTTTTCGGGTATGGTAGCTCAATCTTACTTATCTAAGAAAATTTTCTCAGCTGCACATGCTGAGATATGGGCATCAAAGAATGCCGGAACATTTTCGGATTGACACGTCGGTGTACACAATGGCTTCAAAGGTGTCGACTCCCCAGATGGTCCCCGTTGATGGTTCTCACTGTGAGTAAGCTTTCACCCAGTTATGTAGATTTCTACAAAAAACAAAAATGAAAGGGTTCTCTGCTCTCCACTGATAATAAATCGAGTGAATTATAATAGTTGTTCCATTCGAGTGTTTTATTACGCCAGTATAAATAACCTGCAAAAAATGCTTCCCTGTTTTTTCTCGACTCGTTATCAGAAAAAAACACTTTTATGTGGCATAAATTTTATAATGATAACCAAATAAATGCACACTACTACTTATCGAAGGGACAATAATAGAAAGTGTACGAAATTTATTGTTATGTTATATGAAAACGGCGTCATAACTTATGGAACAAATTATGATAATAAAACAATTTTATGGTTCATAAAAACCATGAAGCTGTTCATTGTTAACAATAACCATATGTAAAATGTGATATGATCATTTTATGTGGGAAACTAGTTTGTCAATTGCACAAAGCAGTAAAGGTCATGCCATAACTTTTGCATAACAATAAAAGAGTCATAAAAATGAACATAACAATGAATCGAGCCATGAAAAAGTGGACCCATATTTTATTGATCGTAATTATAG
Organism: Caenorhabditis uteleia; assembly: GCA_963573275.1. Lineage (NCBI taxonomy): Eukaryota > Metazoa > Nematoda > Chromadorea > Rhabditida > Rhabditidae > Caenorhabditis > Caenorhabditis uteleia. The sequence continues at coordinate 5,416,054 of OY752137.1, forward strand.
TTTGAGAAAAACTATGAAATTTTTTTATGTCATAAAATATTATGACAATTTTTTTTATTCCAGCAAATCTGATTCAAGCTCCAACGAACACTGTTCAAGCTCATAATGTTGATAATTAATTTTTCATGTCATAACATGTTTCATAAATATCACGTTCTAGACAATAATTGTCAATAAAACTATTCATTTTCTCATAAAACCATATCTTTCACAACCTCGAATTCGTCAAACCTGACCATTGCACTATTTTTATTACACCTTGCCAACATGAAGGTCAATAAACACATCATTTGACCAAAAAATGCTACCTATTCTCATTTTTTATATCATTATCAACTTATCCAACACTATAGTGATAACCCATCCTGAAACTTGTACACCTAAAGCGGTTCAGGAGTTTATGGGTTGTATTAATGTAAGTTGAGAAAGAGAAAGAGAGAGTGTGAAAACAGAGAAACGCAGACATGTTGTTTACAGGAATTGGTGGAAACTGCCAAGGTGATTCATTCATGGACAAATCAAACATTTGAGTATGGGAAGGAGGAGAGGGAGAAGATTAGTAAGAAGTGTTATGCGACACAGGTAAGATACTGTTTTGTAGGTTTTTTTGGCTGAAATTCATGCATTAGATTGTTATAGAGAAAAAACTACGAACTCAATAATTTTATACAGTTTCACAAATTCATGAAATACAAAATGTTTAGAAAAAGTTTGATCTTTGCGACAGCCTTTTTTATATGTTCTTTTTTTCCCAAACACTCCTTCTCAAGAAGCATCAATTCATTTAGCTGTTGACTGAGTATCAAACTAGTTATACCATTGTGGTCCGAATGATTTCATGGCGTCAATATTTGTCAAATATCCTGGAATTCTACAGTAATTCTACATCAATTTAGTAATGATATGCTTTGTTGACTGAGTAGTTAATGCGGATTTGGCTGAGTACATTGAGACTCATTTGATACTCAGTTTTGAAAAAATCAAAAATTGTAAAGCAAAAAAATTATGGTTTCTCGACTTTCGTTTGGGCGATATTCATCAGGAAAAAAATGATGTATTCAAAATTTATTATTTGGAATTTTCGATAATGTTTTTGGTTGACTGAGTAAGTAATGTGAACATGATTTGGCTGCGTACCATAATCACTTACTCGTTGATGTTGAAATACTCACTTTTGGAAAAAAAATACGAAAAATTAGTTGAATAATGTTTCGAACAGTACCTAAAATTTGATGTCATTCGATATATCTGCTCACTGTGGAAAAAAACGTACTGTTCTGAAATTCACATAATTACGACGTATCCAGAGGAATACATAGGCATTTGATACTCAGCCAAGAAATTTCCAGAACTGTTTCAAAAACCACCTCAAAAAGTGTGAAGATATGCCAAAAGGTATCATTGACGAGATGGATGTGATGTGTTATCGCTTCGATTTCATGACAACCAAATTTGCCGAGTGCATTCCAAAAATGTCAAATTGGGCGGCATTAGAATGTGTTGACAATCTGCTGGGACCGGATTCTATCAAGGTAACTCATTTCTCCAGACAAGCCACTTTCAACCAAAAAATATTCACAGAGAACCTCTCAAACTCGATGTAAATTGATCAAACAGTATCGAAAATGTGCATTGGAGAATGTCGAGAAATTTTGTGGTAAAGATATGAAAAATGTTTTGGAGAAAGTGAGTTCTGGCAATTTCAGGGGAAAAAATTAGACTCTGAATTTCAGAGCTATACGGTGGAACTGGCGACTTTCAATTGTGTTGCGGAGCCTTTGTCTTAATTTTTGTATATTGAATGAAATATTTTTGAGAAATGCGCCAGCACGAATTATGTGTCAGTGAAATTTTATAGGAGACGAGAAAGTGTAAGAATTTGGAGACGCAGACATCAAAATTCGGGATTTTTTTATTGCACCGAAAACGCGTCAACACAAGTTATGCGCCAGAGACAGTTTTCCAGGCTAAAACTGTAAAAATGAGCACCCAAAAAAGTGATTTTCTCAAATTAACTGGAAAAGCGCCAACACAAATTGTGCGTCAGTGTGAAAGCTCTGGAAACAAATAAGTGTGAGAACTGAGAAACGCATACAGAATTTTCAGAGCACAAGAAAAGCACCAACACAAGTCGTGGGCCAGCAATTAAAAAAAGCAAATATAGCAAAAAATAAAAGACACATACAAAATAAAATAATTTTTAACTCCTCACGAGAAAAGCGTCAGCACCAACTATGCGTCAGCATAAAGTATTCAAAAAACTGACAGGAAAATAGTAACAAAACTAAGTTTGTAGGCACATAATAAGACTTTAATTTGACTGGGTACCTCATTTGATACTCAGCCTTCAGGATATTTTGAAAACTACTAAGAAGTTCACGACCAAAAAAATATTGAAAATAAACCGAAACCAGTATGTGTCTACCTGTCCTCCTCCTCCTTTTCCGCCACCAGAAGTTCATATGTATTGCTAATATCATCAACAAATATTGACTCATTATTTGGGGCAAAAAACCTCGGGAAGGGAAATTCCAATACACTGCTACATTTTGATTTACTCGTGATTTTCGAAAATATTTATTGAACGCACTTTTTTTCCTATTTTCACTATGTATACGAATCAAAACTTCCAGAAATGCGACTCATACTCCTATTATCCCTCCCTGTTATCACCTTATCAGTACCGCCTGAGTGTGATAACTCGAAAGTGAGGGATGAAGCTCAACGATGTGTTGATACAATACAACCACTGATAACGAAGATATTGATGATGAAAAATATCAATAGTGTTGATCCAGAGACAGCGAGTGAAGTCAATTGGTTGTGTGATGTTGGAGTGGTGAGTGAATGTTTTATCAGATTATCAGATTATCAGACTGTGCCAATTTTTTGATTTTTTTTTTGTCTAAAAAAGTCAAATTTTTGCGGTTAAAGGCGTTTTTGAAAACGGGAAAGTAAAAAAATAGGAAAAATGAAGTAATCACCGTTGCAAAAATAACATAGTATTTGACAAGTTGAGGTTGGAATATTAATATGGATAGATAGTAGTGATTAGATAAATTATCATAGTTATTATCAGTAATAATTTTTAAAAAGTGGTGATCAGATAAAGTTGAAGAATGTGAAGAATGTGATGCACACGTGGTTCCCGAAAAAGTTATTTTTGCAGTTTGATTACGATATTTACTTTACAAAATACAGTATGGGGCAAAAATACATTATTTTTCCGATTTTTTGAGCCAAAATTCACTGTAAATGCACATTTTGAGCTAAAAATGATCTAGAAACCTGACATTTGTGAATGCAATTTTATGTAACCTTTCAACATTTCACTTCTGATCGAACTGTTTTGGATTAATTCAAAAAAAAGTTTTTTTTTTCAAAAAGTAGAGCCCCATGAGTTTCACTTTTGAAGTAATTTTTAATAGCTCCACGGACAAGACCATCAATAAAATGAAAAATTACCAGATTCCACTAAAAATAGAACATGTGATTGCCTTTACTGTGGAAATTTCACAAATAGAGATGTATAAAGAAGCAAGAACTTCAGGCATATTGCTGCAGAGATAAAGGCATTTTGATGAAACAGTATATTTGTCTTTCAAATTATTGATATCCGTGCTTATTATCATCTTATCACTATATTACTTTCCAGGAATGCTTCCAAACCCTTCAATACTGCACCAAAATCCAAGCCAACCTCATCTCGACTCTCGAGGGTGCCTGTGACATGTTCACATTCACAACATCCGATGGTTTTCGTGACTGTTCCACCAAAATCGCACGAACCAACACGAATAGTTGTGTGAAGGAGTATTTCAATAATCCGGGTTATCCAACATTGGCTGGCATGAAACAGCGATGCGACAAGTTTAAGGATGGTGGAGATTGTGTGGAGAAGGCGGTGAAAAACACGTGTTCTAGTGAGGATGCCAAGAAGTTTAAGAGGGTTAGTGATACAACATGTGAAAAAAAATTATGTAAAAATTTCAGCAAAACGATTCGCAACGGAAAAAGTATCAGTGTTGATGATGTTTTTGTATAAATTGAAAAAAATTGTTATAATAAATATTTTTATTATTGATTCATAGATTCATAGGTTCATAGATTCATAGATTCATAGATTCATAGATTCATAGATTCATAGGTTCATAGATTCATAGATTCATAGATTCATAGATTCATAGATTCATAGATTCATAGATTCATAGATTCATAGATTCATAGATTCATAGATTCATAGATTCATAGATTCATAGATTCATAGATTCATAGATTCATAGATTCATAGATTCATAGATTCATAGATTCATAGATTCATAGATTCATAGATTCATAGATTCATAGATTCATAGATTCATAGATTCATAGATTCATAGATTCATAGATTCATAGATTCATAGATTCATAGATTCATAGATTCATAGATTCATAGATTCATAGATTCATAGATTCATAGATTCATAGATTCATAGATTCATAGATTCATAGATTCATAGATTCATAGATTCATAGATTCATAGATTCATAGATTCATAGATTCATAGATTCATAGATTCATAGATTCATAGATTCATAGATTCATAGATTCATAGATTCATAGATTCATAGATTCATAGATTCATAGATTCATAGATTCATAGATTCATAGATTCATAGATTCATAGATTCATAGATTCATAGATTCATAGATTCATAGATTCATAGATTCATAGATTCATAGATTCTGAAAATTTTCCGAATTTTTCAGCATTACTTATCACCTTATCAGTCACTTTTTTCATTCTCAAGTTTTGTATATAGTGTGCATTTTCCCGTCAAGTGAATACACTATCTATGTTTCATGGCAACTCATAAAACATTCATTGCTTTGTTTGCACAACGTCACTTTCGCCAAAAATGGAATTTCAAAAAACGATCAGTTTCAATTTATCAACTATCACTAATCAATATTTATCACGAATCACAACTGATCAATTTTCAGATCTCAAATGGTAATTTTTCAACTTTTCCACTTTTTGATCCAATTTTCAAGCTTTTAGGTGCCTTGACGCCCGGAAAACTGATAACACCTTATCACTTATCACTTCATTCTACCCTGGTCATCCAATTGATATCACTTATCACTATCATATCACTGATATCCCTACAGTACACCATAACTCTGTTATGCTTCAAAATCTCGATTTTTATGAGGCGATTTATGATATAGATTTGGAGGATTTGAGTGATAATATTGATATCAAAGTTATCATATCAGTATCTGATATTGATAAATTTTCAAGAAAGGATAATCATTTTCTGATAAGGAAGTCGGTATATACCGATTATGTGATAACAATTGATAGTGGCGATCAATTTTTTGGTATATCAAAGGTAAATTTTTATGATTTTTTTTACATAGAAATTTTATTTTCCAGATTTTGACTCAAAAATCCGCATATTTTCATAAAAATCTATCCAATAATCATATAACTTTGAAAAATGTGCAATATTTCGAAATGCTCCTCTTCCTCGAGTTATTGCACAATTGTGGAAGGCTATATACAGGTAGGTCAAAAAAATGCTTCACTTGAAGTTCTATGGATTACTGTAGATCATACCGTAGAATCACTGCTAGATCTATGCACCAGATATGAGTGTTCCATAGAATTGCAAGACTTGGAGAAATATATCATAGAATCTGCAACTATATCCATAGAACAGAAAAGGATCTATGGAGAGATCTATGGATTGGATAGGTTGAAGGTAGAAGATCTATGATATTTTTTATCATAGATTCAGAATTTTAGGATTACTGTAGTCATAGAACTGATAAGGAGTACATCATAATCGGAAAACTACTGGATTTTCAAAGTTCTATGGACGATGATATCACTATTATTGTCAATAATGATAAGTTCTATGCTGATAAGCGGGTATCATAGATCCATACAATTTTCCAAAAATCATAGAATTCATAGATACTTCGATTGGAATCTATCGTATTTCATAGAATGTTTGCGGAAAATGAGGAAAAAAACATTTTCGAGCTGGAAAAAGCTGAAAATTTCCACGAATTTCTGCAAATGATATATCAACCAACTGATATGATAACTGGTAGGTTATCATTTTATCAGCTTATCAGTAGATCAAATAATTTTACAGTATCAAATTTCAACAATCTTCTGGAACTCTCATCGAGATATCAAGTGAAGTTCATACTCGGAAAATGCCAGAAATATTTGATAAGTAGTCGGGATATTGAACAGATTGATAAACTGATCTATGCTGGAAAATATGGATTCAATGATTTGTTGGTAAGTTCTATGGTGGTTCTATGATAGTTGTCGGATAGATTCTTTGGTAATTCTATGACAGTTCTATGATAGTGCTATGATAATTTTATGATAGATTCTATAATAGTTCTATGATAGATCTATGCTAGTTCTGTGATAGTTCTATGATAGATCTATGCTAGTTCTGTGATAGTTCTATGATGGTGCTATGATAGTTCTATGATAGCTCTATGATAGGTTCTATGATAGGCTCTATGAAATTCTATGCCATTTCAGATCTCCTGCCTGCCCAACTTCAAATCCTTCCAAGACCTCGAAAACCTCAAGAAACATCCCAAATTTCATAAAATAACTGGATCCACAATTCTCCAAATCACGAAAAGTATATCTTAATCATCAATATTCATATCCAAAGTAAATAATAAATATCCGAAACTTATGAGAAACCATAAAAAGTAGATTACAAAAACTGCTGCTAATACTGTAACAAATATACTATCATAATATTCTGGTCCGAAATTATTTTGCATAAAATAATAAAAATTCTGAACAAGTTCCATCCAATAATTTGATGCTTTCTCTATATTTGAGTTATGATATTTCTACAAAATATAACTACAGTATACCGTACCCCTACAGTACACCTACCGTATCCAACTCAATATCATACTCCTCCGCGTACTCCTCCTTCTCCTCAAAATCCGATATTCTCAAATACTCCTCACATTTTTTTGTTACATCCTCCACATTATACATCCTCGCTAGATACAGTAACCCGGGTACGGTATCCTCTGAAGTCAAGTGTTACTGTAGATTCTATGGTCATAGTTACCTGTGATGGACCGACGGGAATCATAGATATGATAGAGCAGTTCCTGGAAATCTATGGGATCTATGCTCTTCAATTCCACCTCTGCCATAGATTTTTCCTGGAACTCCGAGAAAAACATAGAATTGAAATATGATGATTTAAGCGCCAAAATCTGCAAAAACGATTTTCACTGACGCGTATTGAGTGCTGACGTACTTTCCGTGCAACATAGAATTTCTGGTCATCAACTTTTAGTACAACATCACTGAAATTTGGCAGTGCTACGCCAAGATCTATGGTTCTATGCTCCAAAATTCCAGTCAACTCGTGCACTGATATCCGAACTTTTATACCATATTTCATTATTTTATCCATTGATATTGTAAAATCCGTTGATATATTGTTATAGCTATCAGCTGACATTGTCAAATTGGCATACGGTGATCTAGATCCGGTACTATATAGGCATACTGTAGCATTGCAACGCCATGTCTTCCATGTATCATTCCAATTGCATTGGATATCAACGTAGGGGTTTTTATGGCCGTTTTGATCTGATTCTTGAATTTTCAGTCTCCAGGGAATTCCAGCAATGATGATTGTATCACTGATAAGAGGAAGTGATAAGGGACCCCGTTGAATTGATATGATACCACTATCAATGATTGGTTTGGTAGGTTTCTGAAAAACTCATACATTTGGAAGATTAGGCGGGAATTATGTGGTATATATACCTGAAAATCAAGTATCCTGTGAAAAAGTGCCGCTTTGGTGGACTCTTTCAATTTGTCGACTTGCAAATTTTTCGTGATTTCGTCGACTGTTGAGAGTTGATGGAGGCAGTGTTTCTGAAAAAAAAAAGAATTTCGGAATTGCTGAAAATAAGCCTAAAATTATGAATACTGGACCTTGAACCTTGAAAAACAATTATTACCAAAAAGACCACAGGAAATATCAGAAAATTGGCGTTTCTAAAACTGTATAAAATTCCTATAACATCAAAAATGACGCTTCTTTCATATATTGAATAGCTTATGTAGTTCTAAATTTCTTTACAAACCAACTATCAACAAAAATTGCGGATTACGGTAGATCAAACTTTTCACAGTTTCGAAGTTTTATGAAATGTGATGAATTCATTATGTCAATATTAACATCTTCAATTATTTTTGTGAAAAACCAAAACAGTGATTCTCTTTGTAAAATAACCACTTTTTATCTGCTTTGTCATTTTTTTCGCGATTTTTTGAAAAAATATCAATTCCAAAATATTTGACAATACTAAAGTTTCTAGTTTTGACATGCCCGATTTGTATCAGTTGAGGAGTTTTTTGAATTATAAGTATTCGATACCAATCCCAGTATGATTGCAAAATTCCTCGTTTTTTCAGTTACAAATTTCATGGAACTGTAATTTTTCATCTCTGCGTCTCTCAGTTTTCTATACTCTCTCCCTCTTCCTTACCATCAAAACATCCAACTGAAACTCCTCCGCATATTCAATTTTCCTTCCCAACTCCATATCCACCTTCATCAAATATGCCTGACATTCGTTCAATACTTCCATAGATCCGAACCTTTCTCCGAATTCCAGCAGGAATTCTATGGTATTTTCTAAAATGTTTCTATCAAAAAAGAACCGTAGAGCGCATATCCTCACCTGAAATCTCTCTTCCAGCATCATAGATAAATTCCAGAAATATCACAAACTTCTCATATTCTATGCCATAGATCTCCATAGATTCTTTCCTTCTTTCATAGAACTTCCCATAGAAGTAGCTAGCTTTCAAGGCTAGAAGCTGCTTGGTGATAAATAGGCTCCGCCCACTGATAATGATCTCGAAGTCTGATAGCAAGGATTTTTGTGAAAAATCCATGATTTTTTGAGCAAAGCCTTGATAGTTGTGTAAATTGAGTTGAATATTGATAGAAATATCCGAATCAAAAATTTCCGAAACTTCCAAAAACTTCTCGATTCCATGACAACTTCGATTTTTGTTAAACCTCTTCCAATCCATCCTAATCACCTCTCCATTTGGCTTTTCAACAATTATAGTTGCCTGACAATTCCAGTAGATTGTGGGGTCTTGCCAGTTACAGTGGACATAGAATGATACAAATTGTTGGTTGAGGATGGGTGTTGATTTGAGGTGGAATCTCCTGGAAATTGGAGAAAGTGATAAGGGAATGGCAGAGCCTTCCTATCAATTTTATCGAGATCATTGAAAAATGATACAGTTTTGAAACAGAAATGTCATCTTGAGAGAGTGATGTTGCTTCAATTACGTTTTGGCGCAATTGGCAAAAAGTTCAAACTATAGTAGCAAATAATAGTTCATCAAAAATTTTCACCATTTTCAACAAAAATACTATCAATTTGACTGTTTCATCTGCCATGTAACTAATGAAATGACATCACATCACGATTGTATTTACGTCTCTCCTTTTCATATCAAAAAAAATCTATTTATCTTTTTCGGACTGATGACTCAAATTTCAAAACTTTCATCAAAAAATTCAAGTATCAAAATCAAGTTATAGCGGCGGAAAACCGATAATAAAAAATCCACATAAAAACAATTTGCGATCATCAGATAACATTCTCAATACTACTTTCAAGAAACTATGCAAAAATGTAAAACCTTCATGAAACATAAAAAAATTAAGTTGACATAAATTTTTGCACAATAGTTTTTTATCAGTCTACTAAAACACATTTGATGAAAAAAAAATAATATTGCTGATTCAACTGTCGTGTAACATATCAAAACCGATGACTATATTGTTCAATAAATTATACATGTTTTTTTTTCATACTAAAAAGTACTCATGTTTTTTTCTGCATCCTAGCTCTCTAAAACTTTAGCATAACTTATTTATCATCTTTTGATTTTCGATTACTTTTGGCTATATATAAAAAATTTCAGTTTCATTTCTCAAATTTTTGTGGAAAATTTCATTACTTGACGTTAGTGTCGTGCAATTAGTGAAAAAAAATTCAACTCACCACGGAATATTCCTCACCACAATAGTATCGCTATAAATACCATCCTTGCTCTCCAATAATTCACATTTTTTGGCATGGAAACAGTGTTTGAAGCCGGTGAGAGGCATGTTTGAACTGGGAAAAATGAGTGAAAAAAGTGTAAAAAAGAGAGGGTGGTGAGAGATGGAGAGACAAGTCGACGTGTTTATAAGTGTGTTGGAGGGGAAGGTGTTTCGCAATAACTTGGGGGAAAATAAAAGTATGATTTGACATGGTGATGAAAAATAAAATAATTCTTGGCTGATAATTGATGAGACAACAATTCTGATAAGATGTAACTATGGATTTTGAAATTTTTTGTTCAATTTTTTTCCATGAGCTCGAACGATTTTGCCGAAAATTTATAGAAAAGTGAACATTTATGTACAGATATTGTCAAATATTATTCAATAATCAGTCTTCTTGTGATACTCCCCAACATCTTATCACTTATCATTTTGAACTTAGGTGAATAACCCAACTTCTTCAAGTCGTCAAAGTCCTTGATCTCTTTTTCACACATTTTCTGAAAATTCAAGCTGAACATCAAGTGAAAATTTAATAACATACCGCTAGATTACTCATATGGTTATCACTAGCATATACCAATTTATCAATTAGCTCAACTTCATGGTTATTGATAATGAAATCCTCACACCTTGAATGAATTGATCGGACTTTGTAGGTGGTTGATAATTCAGTAAGATATTTGAAGTTTTCATCTGGAATTGATATCACTGATAACAAACAGAAGATTAGTGTATATCACTTGTTATCATATCAGTTGGCTGATAAATCATCTGCAAAAATGTTACAAATTGATCCAGATCGACTTTCTCTATCTTGAATTCTTTTTCCTCTTCGTTTTTCTGGAACAATTCATCAAATACAGGTGACTCATGGCGTAGAATCTAAAATATTTCAAATTTGTGAGCACCATATAGTTTCCTTACCAGTTTACTGACATGCAGTTGAGTATCATCTATAACTAATACAATATCAGAGAATAGTGGTTGTCTGAAATTCCGAATAACTCCTTGAATGATATATTCCTTTTCATAATCATTTTCAATGTTGTTATCAGTATCACTATCATCGAGTAGAGATAATTCCATCATTGCCAATCTCATATTATCACTCAATTGACGATATTCTGGATTTCTTATAAGTCTCTTCAATTGTCCATTTCTTGACACTTTTCTCAAGCAGTGGTCCTGCAATACGACATTTCAAAATATCACTTATCAATGAACTACCGTAAGTTTGTCCAATTTATACTCATCCGCATATTTCAACTTTTCCATCAGTTCTATATTTCCAGATTCTATGACGTACTTCTCGCATTGTTGGATTTCAACTGGGCATTCAAACTTGGATACCATCTTCAATAATATTCCAATGTTTTGATCTACAAAAATTACAGTACTGCATAATTGAGTATAGTTGTACCTGTGAATGATCTTCCACAATTATGCATCAACTCCAAAAACAACACCATTTCATAGAATTCTACATTTTCCATTTCAATCACTGCTGACCTAGTTACTCTCGCAAAATTCTTTGATTTTAATGCTAGTTGCTGGAAATAAGATATTCAGTCAAACACTCAACCTAGAGATTTGATAAGAACCCAAAGATAGATCAAAGCACTCAAAGATTCACTAAGGACCCACAAAATCAGTGTGAACCCACAATAACTACCTCGTAAATAGTGCTGATGCAGAAGCCTGATGGAAACTTCAAAACGCAATCTGTGAAACGATCACCCTTGAAACATGGTAGATTTCCAGTTGGAATTTCATAAAACTTTTGGAACTTCACGGTCACAGTCATCATAGTTCTCCGATTGATAATATCACAATTTTCATTGTGCCATTGCTTCCATTTTGATTCTTCCGATTCCTCCAAGGGTTGAACACTATTTGGTAGTTTGATTTTTGCATTGATAGTAAAGTTTGAATTGAGGATACTACAACTGATATCGGCCTCATAGTAATTGAATTCCGAGATATTCTCAACAAAACGTAGGTACTCGGCGGCATTCAGAAAGTCTGGGCATCTTGAGATACATGTTTTGAAGGATGTGGCGGCAAAAACTATATCAATGTAGAAGGACTGTATAAAGCTCATAGTTGGCTGAAAATATCTAGATCGACTAATGAACGTTATGTCGAAAAACAAAAATGAATGTTAACAAAATATTGAATTACCTTCGAACTTTTCGGCACTTCATCATTTGCTGTTACTGACGGAATATATTTTTGATTATCTTCGGACGGTTTTGAGGGGCCCTGAAGTTCCGTACTCTGAATTTAAAACGTTTCTAATTCTACTCAACACGATTTGCCAACGAACCATAGATTCCACAAGTTTTGACTCTACTTCCATCATATTAACTTCTAAATCACTAGTGTATTTGAGACATTGTTGAACTTCTCCTTCCCATTGAATCTTGGTAGCCACTTTCATTATTGTTGTACAGTTTTCTTCTTTAAAAATGTTGTTAATAGTTTTAAACTTATTTCATTCAACTTGTGAATGTTTGCGAGCTGTAATACCACTTGAAAAATAATAGAAGCTCATTAAATTCAACTTGAACGCATTTCATCATGAATACTCTTGATTTTAAACTGAACAATTTTGATACTTGCCTCAATTGCTGTAAAATTTGTAGTTTTGAGGAATAATCAGATATTCACCTCGATGCTCGCATAGAGCCAAAAGCCAGAAGAGAACTTGAAAATGGTAGCATGGTCAAGGATACAGTTGAAACACGAATAACTACGAGCAAGGTGTGTATAATAATCACTAAACTGTACAGTCACTTCAACAGTTATCACTTGGTTGTGACCACTTCTTTTGATACGATCGATGCAATATTGCTTCCAATAAGTATTGTCAATATCCGGTAAAATTGGATGCTTCTCCAAAATCTTCTTGCCATTCAAAAACTTGACTTTCATTTGGAAAGTCACATCAGGCTGTCGAAGTTGGAAATTTATATCAGCCACATGGTTTTTTACATCCGGATCAAGTTTCAAAAAATTGTCAAACGAATAATTGTTTAAAAAATGTGGGCAAGACTTGATGAAGGTATCAAAAGACTCGGCTGCTTCATGAATTAGTATTCCATGTATTGCTTGATGATATTCCATGAGAAATGAATAATAAAATGTTGAGTAGAGAAGCGGCGATTGCTGATGGAACAAGGAATGGAAAATGACACTGATAAGAAAAATCAATTTTTTAGTCATGTAAACGATACTTTTTTTCATTTTAAGCTTGTTTTTTAATCAGAAAATGTATTTCTTATCATTTTGCTTTTTCGACTTGAACAAAAAAATTTTTACAGAATTTACAATAAATTACTCAATAGCCAATCTTCTCGTGATACTTCCCAACACAGTATTACTAATCATCGCGAACTTTGGGGAAAGTGTTAATTTTTTCACATCATCAAAATTCTTGATCTCCTTTTTACATGTTTTCTGAAATTTAATTCCTAAATACGGACAACAACCGCTAGCTTACCGACAAATTATTCATATGATTATCACTAGCATATACCAACTTATCAATCAACTCAATCTCATGATTATTGATAATGAAATCTTCACATCTTGAATGAATGGATCGAACCTTGTAAGTGGTTGATAAGTCAGTAAGGTACTTGAAGTTGTCGTCTGGAATTTATGTCACTGATAAGAAAAGATAAGTAGAGTGTATATCACTTGTTATCATATCAGTTGGCTGATAAATCATCTGCAGAAATGTGACAAACTGATCCAGGTCGGCTTTTTCTATCTTGAACTCTTTTTTCTCTTCATTCTTTTGGAATATATCATCAAATACGGGTGACTCATATCGTAAAATCTGGAATATTTCATAATTCAACGTATCATTGATATTCCTCACTTGTTTACTAACATGTAATTGAGTACCATCTACAAATAACACAATATCAGAGAATAGTGGTTGTTTGAAATCCCTGACAACTCCTTGAATGATATACTCCTTCTCGTAATCATTATCAATATTGTTATCATTATCACTATCAGCAAAGAAACATGATTCCATCATTTTGAATCTGATATCTTCACTCAACTGGTCATACTCTGGTTCATTTTTCCTCAATTCTTTCAATTTTTGATTGTTTAACACATTCATCAAGCCGTTCTGCAATTTTTTTTTTTGAAAACTCTCTCACTATGAATTAGGATCAACCGTAAGTTTCTCCAATTTATACATATCCGCATATTTCAACTTCTCCATCAATCTAATATTTCCCGATTCTATAATATATTTTTCGCATTGTTGAATCTCAACTGGGCACTCGAACTTGATAACCATCTTCAACAATATTCCAATGTTTTGATCTACCAAAAAGTACAGTAATGCATATAAAAATAAGACTATACCTGTGAATGAACGTCCACAGTTATGCATGAGCTCTAAGAATAGCACCATATCATAGAACTCCACATTTTCTATTTTAATTGCTTCTGATTTAACTTGTCTCGCAAAATACTTTGATTTTAATGCTAATTGCTGGAAATCAAATGACTAGTTGGGCAGTAAACCTGATGAAAACCTCAAAAATGGTACTAATGGAGAATCCTGATTGAATATTCAGAACGCAATCCGTGAAACGATCTCCTTTGAAGCATGGTAGATTTCCAGTTGGAATATCATCAAACTTTTGAAATCTCACGTTGACACCATATATTGGATAAGTATTTGGCGCACGAGGCTTCTCGTTCCATTCACTCCATTTCGATTGTTCCGCTTCCTCCAATTTCAGAACATTATCCGGTAGTTCGATTTTTGCATTGATTGTGAAATCAGGATTATAGACAGTACAATTGATATCGGCATCATACTGATTGAATTCCGTAATATTTTCCACAAAACGTAGATACTTCGCAGTGTTCAGCAATTGATTTGAGATTAGTGCTTCAAAAGATGCGGCCGCTTGAATAATATCGATGCTAAAAAAGTGGACGAAGTTCATAGTTGGCTGAAAAACAACAATGTCAGTTATTGGTGAACATTTCACAACTGACTTTTGGACATTCAATAACTTCATTTGATTCTAATATCGGTTCTCTCTTATTTCGTCTATATGTGGTCTCCTGAACCTCTTGTACCTGAAATCAGAAATTTCCTATTTCTTGAACAACCTAACAAACTATTGGTTCCTCTATCAATTTGACTGTTGAATCTCTGAAGTTCTTTTGATATTGTTGAATCACTTTTTCACATTCAAAACTGATTGCCACTTTCAGTATTGTTTCAATGTCTGGATCTACAAAAAAGTAGTTGAAATATTCTCTACGGATTATATCTAACCTGTGAATGTTTGAGACCTGAAGTACCACTTCAAAAATAACATAACTTCATTGATCTCAACATCTTTCACGATGATTGTTGATGGTTGTGAACCAAAGAATTTTGAGATGTAGCTCAATTCCTGTGAAATTTGTGATTTGAAGAAATTAATATAGGTTTACCTTAGTGTTAGCATGTATCCGAAAACCAGAAGAAAACATGATTTTGGTAGATGGGTTGGTGATGTATTTGAAACACGGCCAAATTTGTGCAAGGCTTTTAAAGTATTCATGGAAATTTACAGTCACATTGACAGTTATTTCTTGATTATAGCCATTTTGTTCGATACGATCGGTGCACCATTGTTTCCATTGAGTATCGTGAATTTTCGGAAAAAATGGATGGCCATTGAGAATCAACTTTCCTTTCGAAAAGTTGACAATCATATGCAAATCTATTTCAGGGTTTTGCAAGTGAAAAATCACGTCAGCCTCATGTTCTTCAGCTTCTGGGTGAAAACCCAAAAAATTATGAAACGGAGGGGTTGACAGAAAGTTTGGACAAGTCTTGATGAATGCCTCCACAGATTTGGATGTATTTAAAGTAAGTATACCATTCAATACTTGATGGAATTCCATTGGACATAAATAATAAGCTGTTGAGTAGAAAAGTGTCGATTGCTGAGGAACAAGGAATGAAGAGTGACACTGATAAGAATTATCAATTTTTGGTGATGTAAACATTATTTTTTTCAATTCCAGTTCATTTTCAGTTTTCGTCTTAAATCAGATAGAATTTACAGAATTAACAAACAATTATTCAATAGCCAATCTTCTTGTGATACTTGCCAACACCTTATCACTGATCATTTTGAATTTCGGAGAATATGCCAATTTCTTCACATCATCAAAGTCCTTGATCTCTTTTTCACAAGTTTTCTGAAAGTTCATGCTGAAAATCCAGCAGAATCGAAATACTTACCGCCAAAACACCCATATGGTTATCACCCGCGTATACCAACTTATCGATCAATTCAACCTCGTGATTATTGATAATGAAATTCTCACATCTTGAATGAATTGATCGGACCTTGTAGGTGGTTGATAACTCAGTAAGGTACTTGTAGTTGTCATCTGGAATTGATATCACTGATAAAAAAGAACAGAAGAGTGTATATCACTTGTTATCATATCAGTTGGTTGATAGATGATTTGAAGGAACGTGACAAATTGATCCAGTTCGATTTTCTTTATCTTGAACTCTTTTTGTATCTCATCTTTTTGGAACAACTCATCAAAGACAGGTGACTCGTATCGGAGAATCTGAAATACATCATATTGATAAATATCCTAATATTATCAAACCTTCTTGCTAACATGCAGTTGAGTGCCATCAATAACTAAAACAATATCAGAGAATAGTGGTTGTCTGAAATCCCTGACAACTCCTTGAATGATATATTCCTCTTCATAATCATAATCAATATTGTTATCATCTTCGTTATCAGCCAGATAACATAACTCCATCATTGCCAACCTCAACTTATCACTCAATCCACGATATTCCGGATTTCTCATAAGTCTCTTCAGTTCTCCATTCACACCTCCCGGCCATGAGCTGTCAGTGTTTCGGAAAATTCCGAGCTGAAAAAAGTGTACGAAAATCTAACTTTTTTGAAAATTCCCGAGCTGAAAAAAGTGGGGAAATACGTTTTCCGGAACTGTAGTACGATACTCCGCAATTCCGCTGTTCGGCATCTAACATAAATCACTAAAATGAGCACAACTCCGTGAATTTTGAAGCTAGGAAGTCGTTTGTTAGCTCAAAATGTTCATCTTGTTGAGTTCTACAAAAAGTTCTACTGTGACAGTGCGGCAAAATCACATCTTCATGGTGAAAAACGGAGCTGTCGGTAAAAATGAGCAAATTTTGATGCAGCTCGGCGAGCAATGGTCCAGCTCGGTAACTTGGGATTTAGATACTCCTTAGTATACCTAACATACTCCCAAACTTTTTTCGACCAATTCATATTTTGAGCCGAGTTATTCGTTGCTGTCGCTTTTTACCGACAGCAGTGTTAAATTCGCGTTTTTCGCTGTTTTCGACAGCATCTCATATCTCAGCTCAAAATCCACTTTTTTGGTCAATTTTTTTTCCAAAATGAAGCTGACAGGCTAGAGAAGACTATTACATAACTTATTTTGTGTTTCCATGCGTGGGTACATCACGAAAGAACTGCTATTTTGTGCGCTCAAGTGACCCCCTCCCCTTGCTTCGGCAAGAAATTCCCGAGCTGGATGGACTTAGAATTTTTTTCCCGAGCTGTCGGGCAGGACCTGTCGTTAGGTGTGTCTCCATTTTTCGACACTTTTTTCATACAATGATCCTGAATAGAGAGGTTTATGTCAAACTAACGTATGGCATACCGTAAGTGTCTCTAATTTATACTCATCCGCATATTTCAACTTTTCCATCAATCCGATGTTCCCAGACTCTATTATGTATTTCTCACATTGTTGGATTTCCACGGGACACTCAAATTTGGTTACCATTTTCAACAATATACCGATATTTTGGTCTACAAATATCACAGTACTTTAATAATAAACAAAGTTATACCGGTGAATGGTCTCCCACAGTTGTGCATGAGCTCCAAAAAGAGCACCATATCATAAAACTCCACACTTCCCAAATTGATCACGTCCGATCTCCATTTGTCGGTAAAGTATTTCGATTTCCAAGCTAATTGCTGAAGTTTTTATTATCATTTGGTAAATTTTATAAATTTAATATACCTCAAGAATTGTTCTGATAGAAAAACCAGAAGGAAACCGAAGTACACAATCCGTAAAGCGTTCTTCCTCGAAACATGGCAGATTTCCAGTCGGACTTTCATAAAATTTTTGAAATTTCACATCAATTTCCATCCCTACTCCGCGATTGATTTTGTGTTCATTGAAAAAATTCACGCATCATGCACTCCACTTTACACTTTCTATATCATCCAATTCTCGAACTTCATTCGGTAGCTTGATTCTCCCTTTAATCGTTAATTCTCGTAAGTTAAAGTGAAATTCGACATCAGCGTCATACTGCTTGTATTCCGTAATGTTATCCACAAACCGAAGATATTCGGCATTGCTCAAAAAATTTGAGCAGCATTTTATGAATTCTGTGAAGGAATTGAATGATGCAGGTGTGATTGTCGCATCAATTCGTTGAGAATATTCCATAAAATGCTAGAATAGAAAATGTGACCAAAAAAATGAATCGATGACCAATAAAAAAATAGAGAGGAAATTGTTCTAATGATAAGTCAAAAACGTATAGTGATAAAATAAATGATGTTATGAAAACTATTGCCTCTGTTCACTATTCATGGCTAAGGCGCAATATAATTTTAAATCAATAATTTTTCAGCTGAGTAACAAAAGGCTCATAACTACTTCCACCCTGTCATGCAGCTGTTATCACCAAGTTTTATCACTGACATTTTCACTTTTTGCAAACAAACAATACTCAATTTTTTGGATTGTACAATTGAAATGAATTTTTTATAACTTTACTAATATGGATTTTGTCTG
Organism: Caenorhabditis uteleia; assembly: GCA_963573275.1. NCBI lineage: Eukaryota > Metazoa > Nematoda > Chromadorea > Rhabditida > Rhabditidae > Caenorhabditis > Caenorhabditis uteleia. The sequence goes on from OY752137.1 coordinate 5,435,080, forward strand.
AAGTTTCAAATCATAACGGAAATAATTCATTAAAAAAAGGCTTCATTATGTCAATTCTTGTTTACAGAATCGGTGGAAAATATCAGGAACTGAGCCGTAGACCATCGGTGCTGCGTCGTTGGTATACGAGATTGATATAGTAGTAATGATATTTGTGGTGGAAAATATCAGAGAATGAGCCGTAGACCATTAAGACCATTAGCGCTGCGTCGTTGGTATACGAGATTGATATAGTAGTAATGATATTTGTGGTGGAAAATATCAGAGAATGAGCCGTAGACCATCGGTGCTGCGTCGTTGGTATACGAGATTGATATAGTAGTAATGATATTTGTGGTGGAAAATATCAGAGAATGAGCCGTAGACCATTAGCGCTGCGTCGTTGGTATACGAGATTGATATAGTAGTAATGATATTTGTGGTGGAAAAAATCAGGAACTGAGCCGTAGACCATCGGTGCTGCGTCGTTGGTATACGAGATTGATATAGTAGTAATGATATTTGTGGTGGAAAATATCAGGAACTGAGCCGTAGACCATCGGTGCTGCGTCGTTGGTATACGAGATTGATATAGTAGTAATGATATTTGTGGTGGAAAATATCAGGAACTGAGCCGTAGACCATCGGTGCTGCGTGTTGGTATACGAGATTGATATAGTAGTAATGATATTTGTGGTGGAAAATATCAAAGAATGAGCCGTAGACCATCGGTGCTGCGTCGTTGGTATACGAGATTGATATAGTAGTAATGATATTTGTGGTGGAAAATATCAGGGAATGAGCCGTAGACCATCGGTGCTGCGTCGTTGGTATACGAGATTGATATAGTAGTAATGATATTTGTGGTGGAAAATATCAGGAACTGAGCCGTAGACCACCGGCGCTGCGTCGATGGTATACGAGATTGATATAGTAGTAATGATATTTGTGGTGGAAAATATCAGAGAATGAGCCGTAGACCATTAGCGCTGCGTCGTTGGTATACGAGATTGATATATTAGTAATGATATTTGTGGTGGAAAATATCAGAGAATGAGCCGTAGACCATTAGCGCTGTGTCGTTGGTATACGAGATTGATATAGTAGTAATGATATTTGTGGTGGAAAATATCAGGAACTGAGCCGTAGACCATCGGTGCTGCGTCGATGGTATACGAGATTGATATAGTAGTAATGATATTTGTGGTGGAAAATATCAGAGAATGAGCCGTAGACCATTAGCGCTGCGTCTTTGGTATACGAGATTGATATAGTAGTAATGATATTTGTGGTGGAAAATATCAGAGAATGAGCCGTAGACCATTAGCGCTGTGTCGTTGGTATACGAGATTGATATAGTAGTAATGATATTTGTGGTGGAAAAGATCAGGAACTGAGCCGTAGACCATTAGCGCTGCGTCGTTGGTATACGAGATTGATATAGTAGTAATGATATTTGTGGTGGAAAATATCAGGAACTGAGCCGTAGACCATTAGCGCTGCGTCGTTGGTATACGAGATTGATATAGTAGTAATGATATTTGTGGTGGAAAATATCAGGAACTGAGCCGTAGACCATCGGTGCTGCGTCGATGGTAAACGAGATTGATATAGTAGTAATGATATTTGTGGTGGAAAATATCAGAGAATGAGCCGTAGACCATCGGTGCTGCGTCGTTGGTATACGAGATTGATATAGTAGTAATGATATTTGTGGTGGAAAATATCAGGAACTGAGCCGTAGACCATCGGTGCTGCGTCGTTGGTATACGAGATTGATATAGTAGTAATGATATTTGTGGTGGAAAATATCAGGAACTGAGCCGTAGACCATCGGTGCTGCGTGTTGGTATACGAGATTGATATAGTAGTAATGATATTTGTGGTGGAAAATATCAGAGAATGAGCCGTAGACCATTAGCGCTGCGTCGTTGGTATACGAGATTGATATAGTAGTAATGATATTTGTGGTGGAAAATATCAGGAACTGAGCCGTAGACCATCGGTGCTGCGTCGTTGGTATACGAGATTGATATAGTAGTAATGATATTTGTGGTGGAAAATATCAGGAACTGAGCCGTAGACCACCGGCGCTGCGTCGATGGTATACGAGATTGATATAGTAGTAATGATATTTGTGGTGGAAAATATCAGAGAATGAGCCGTAGACCATTAGCGCTGCGTCGTTGGTATACGAGATTGATATATTAGTAATGATATTTGTGGTGGAAAATATCAGAGAATGAGCCGTAGACCATTAGCGCTGTGTCGTTGGTATACGAGATTGATATAGTAGTAATGATATTTGTGGTGGAAAATATCAGGAACTGAGCCGTAGACCATCGGTGCTGCGTCGATGGTATACGAGATTGATATAGTAGTAATGATATTTGTGGTGGAAAATATCAGAGAATGAGCCGTAGACCATTAGCGCTGCGTCTTTGGTATACGAGATTGATATAGTAGTAATGATATTTGTGGTGGAAAATATCAGAGAATGAGCCGTAGACCATTAGCGCTGTGTCGTTGGTATACGAGATTGATATAGTAGTAATGATATTTGTGGTGGAAAATATCAGGAACTGAGCCGTAGACCATTAGCGCTGCGTCGTTGGTATACGAGATTGATATAGTAGTAATGATATTTGTGGTGGAAAATATCAGGAACTGAGCCGTAGACCATCGGTGCTGCGTCGTTGGTATACGAGATTGATATAGTAGTAATGATATTTGTGGTGGAAAATATCAGGGAATGAGCCGTAGACCATCGGTGCTGCGTCGATGGTAAACGAGATTGATATAGTAGTAATGATATTTGTGGTGGAAAATATCAGAGAATGAGCCGTAGACCATCGGTGCTGCGTCGTTGGTATACGAGATTGATATAGTAGTAATGATATTTGTGGTGGAAAATATCAGGAACTGAGCCGTAGACCATCGGTGCTGCGTCGTTGGTATACGAGATTGATATAGTAGTAATGATATTTGTGGTGGAAAATATCAGGAACTGAGCCGTAGACCATCGGTGCTGCGTGTTGGTATACGAGATTGATATAGTAGTAATGATATTTGTGGTGGAAAATATCAGAGAATGAGCCGTAGACCATTAGCGCTGCGTCGTTGGTATACGAGATTGATATAGTAGTAATGATATTTGTGGTGGAAAATATCAGGAACTGAGCCGTAGACCATCGGTGCTGCGTCGATGGTATACGAGATTGATATAGTAGTAATGATATTTGTGGTGGAAAATATCAGAGAATGAGCCGTAGACCATTAGCGCTGCGTCGTTGGTATACGAGATTGATATAGTAGTAATGATATTTGTGGTGGAAAATATCAGGGAATGAGCCGTAGACCATCGGTGCTGCGTCGTTGGTATACGAGATTGATATAGTAGTAATGATATTTGTGGTGGAAAATATCAGGAACTGAGCCGTAGACCATTGGCGCTGCGTCGATGGTATACGAGATTGATATAGTAGTAATGATATTTGTGGTGGAAAATATCAGAGAATGAGCCGTAGAGCATTAGCGCTGTGTCGTTGGTATACGAGATTGATATAGTAGTAATGATATTTGTGGTGGAAAATATCAGAGAATGAGCCGTAGACCATTAGCGCTGCGTCGTTGGTATACGAGATTGATATAGTAGTAATGATATTTGTGGTGGAAAATATCAGGAACTGAGCCGTAGACCATCGGTGCTGCGTCGATGGTATACGAGATTGATATAGTAGTAATGATATTTGTGGTGGAAAATATCAGAGAATGAGCCGTAGACCATTAGCGCTGTGTCGGTGGTATACGAGATTGATATAGTAGTAATGATATTTGTGGTGGAAAATATCAGAGAATGAGCCGTAGACCATTAGCGCTGCGTCGTTGGTATACGAGATTGATATAGTAGTAATGATATTTGTGGTGGAAAATATCAGGAACTGAGCCGTAGACCATCGGTGCTGCGTCGATGGTATACGAGATTGATATAGTAGTAATGATATTTGTGGTGGAAAATATCAGAGAATGAGCCGTAGACCATTAGCGCTGTGTCGTTGGTATACGAGATTGATATAGTAGTAATGATATTTGTGGTGGAAAATATCAGAGAATGAGCCGTAGACCATTAGCGCTGCGTCGTTGGTATACGAGATTGATATAGTAGTAATGATATTTGTGGTGGAAAATATCAGAGAATGAGCCGTAGACCATTAGCGCTGCGTCGATGGTATACGAGATTGATATAGTAGTAATGATATTTGTGGTGGAAAATATCAGAGAATGAGCCGTAGACCATTAGCGCTGCGTCTTTGGTATACGAGATTGATATAGTAGTAATGATATTTGTGGTGGAAAATATCAGAGAATGAGCCGTAGACCATTAGCGCTGCGTCGTTGGTATACGAGATTGATATAGTAGTAATGATATTTGTGGTGGAAAATATCAGAGAATGAGCCGTAGACCATTAGCGCTGCGTCGTTGGTATACGAGATTGATATAGTAGTAATGATATTTGTGGTGGAAAATATCAGAGAATGAGCCGTAGACCATTAGCGCTGCGTCGTTGGTATACGAGATTGATATAGTAGTAATGATATTTGTGGTGGAAAATATCAGAGAATGAGCCGTAGACCATTAGCGCTGCGTCTTTGGTATACGAGATTGATATAGTAGTAATGATATTTGTGGTGGAAAATATCAGAGAATGAGCCGTAGAGCATTAGCGCTGTGTCGTTGGTATACGAGATTGATATAGTAGTAATGATATTTGTGGTGGAAAATATCAGAGAATGAGCCGTAGACCATTAGCGCTGCGTCTTTGGTATACGAGATTGATATAGTAGTAATGATATTTGTGGTGGAAAATATCAGAGAATGAGCCGTAGAGCATTAGCGCTGTGTCGTTGGTATACGAGATTGATATAGTAGTAATGATATTTGTGGTGGAAAATATCAGAGAATGAGCCGTAGACCATTAGCGCTGCGTCGTTGGTATACGAGATTGATATAGTAGTAATGATATTTGTGGTGGAAAATATCAGAGAATGAGCCGTAGACCATTAGCGCTGCGTCGTTGGTATACGAGATTGATATAGTAGTAATGATATTTGTGGTGGAAAATATCAGAGAATGAGCCGTAGACCATCGGTGCTGCGTCGATGGTATACGAGATTGATATAGTAGTAATGATATTTGTGGTGGAAAATATCAGGAACTGAGCCGTAGACCATCGGTGCTGCGTCGATGGAATACGAGATTGATATAGTAGTAATGATATTTGTGGTGGAAAATATCAGAGAATGAGCCGTAGACCATTAGCGCTGCGTCGTTGGTATACGAGATTGATATAGTAGTAATGATATTTGTGGTGGAAAATATCAGAGAATGAGCCGTAGACCATTAGCGCTGCGTCGTTGGTATACGAGATTGATATAGTAGTAATGATATTTGTGGTGGAAAATATCAGAGAATGAGCCGTAGACCATCGGTGCTGCGTCGATGGTATACGAGATTGATATAGTAGTAATGATATTTGTGGTGGAAAATATCAGGAACTGAGCCGTAGACCATCGGTGCTGCGTCGATGGAATACGAGATTGATATAGTAGTAATGATATTTGTGGTGGAAAATATCAGAGAATGAGCCGTAGACCATTAGCGCTGCGTCGTTGGTATACGAGATTGATATAGTAGTAATGATATTTGTGGTGGAAAATATCAGAGAATGAGCCGTAGACCATCGGTGCTGCGTCGATGGTATACGAGATTGATATAGTAGTAATGATATTTGTGGTGGAAAATATCAGGAACTGAGCCGTAGACCATCGGTGCTGCGTCGATGGAATACGAGATTGATATAGTAGTAATGATATTTGTGGTGGAAAATATCAGAGAATGAGCCGTAGACCATTAGCGCTGCGTCGTTGGTATACGAGATTGATATAGTAGTAATGATATTTGTGGTGGAAAATATCAGGAACTGAGCCGTAGACCATCGGTGCTGCGTCGATGGTATACGAGATTGATATAGTAGTAATGATATTTGTGGTGGAAAATATCAGGAACTGAGCCGTAGACCATCGGTGCTGCGTCGATGGAATACGAGATTGATATAGTAGTAATGATATTTGTGGTGGAAAATATCAGAGAATGAGCCGTAGACCATTAGCGCTGCGTCGTTGGTATACGAGATTGATATAGTAGTAATGATATTTGTGGTGGAAAATATCAGAGAATGAGCCGTAGACCATTAGCGCTGCGTCGTTGGTATACGAGATTGATATAGTAGTAATGATATTTGTGGTGGAAAATATCAGAGAATGAGCCGTAGACCATCGGTGCTGCGTCGATGGTATACGAGATTGATATAGTAGTAATGATATTTGTGGTGGAAAATATCAGAGAATGAGCCGTAGACCATTAGCGCTGCGTCGTTGGTATACGAGATTGATATAGTAGTAATGATATTTGTGGTGGAAAATATCAGGAACTGAGCCGTAGACCATCGGTGCTGCGTCGTTGGTATACGAGATTGATATAGTAGTAATGATATTTGTGGTGGAAAATATCAGAGAATGAGCCGTAGACCATTAGCGCTGCGTCGTTGGTATACGAGATTGATATAGTAGTAATGATATTTGTGGTGGAAAATATCAGGAACTGAGCCGTAGACCATCGGTGCTGCGTCGATGGAATACGAGATTGATATAGTAGTAATGATATTTGTGGTGGAAAATATCAGAGAATGAGCCGTAGACCATTGGTGCTGCGTCGTTGGTATACGAGATTGATATAGTAGTAATGATATTTGTGGTGGAAAATATCAGGGAATGAGCCGTAGACCATTGGTGCTGCGTCGTTGGTATACGAGATTGATATAGTAGTAATGATATTTGTGGTGGAAAATATCAGGAACTGAGCCGTAGACCATCGGTGCTGCGTCGTTGGTATACGAGATTGATATAGTAGTAATGATATTTGTGGTGGAAAATATCAGAGATTGAGCCGTAGACCATTAGCGCTGCGTCGTTGGTATACGAGATTGATATAGTAGTAATGATGTTTGTGGTAGAAAATATCAGAGAATGAGCCGTAGACCATCGGTGCTGCGTCGTTGGTATACGAGATTGATATAGTAGTAATGATATTTGTGGTGTAAAATATCAGGAACTGAGCCGTAGACCATCGGTGCTGCGTCGTTGGTATACGAGATTGATATAGTAGTAATGATATTTGTGGTGGAAATTATCAGAGAATGAGCGGTAGACCATCGGTGCTGCGTCGTTGGTATACGAGATTGATATAGTAGTAATGATATTTGTGGTGGAAAATATCAGGGAATGAGCCGTAGACCATTAGCGCTGCGTCGTTGGTATACGAGATTGATATAGTAGTAATGATGTTTGTGGTAGAAAACATCAGAGAATGAGCCGTAGACTATCGGTGCTGCGTCGTTGGTATACGAGATTGATATAGTAGTAATGATATTTGTGGTGGAAAATATCAGGAACTGAGCCGTAGACCATCGGTGCTGCGTCGTTGGTATACGAGATTGATATAGTAGTAATGATATTTGTGGTGGAAAATATCAGAGAATGAGCCGTAGACCATTAGCGCTGCGTCGTTGGTATACGAGATTGATATAGTAGTAATGATGTTTGTGGTAGAAAACATCAGAGAATGAGCCGTAGACCATCGGTGCTGCGTCGTTGGTATACGAGATTGATATAGTAGTAATGATATTTGTGGTGGAAAATATCAGGAACTGAGCCGTAGACCATCGGTGCTGCGTCGTTGGTATACGAGATTGATATAGTAGTAATGATATTTGTGGTGGAAAATATCAGGAACTGAGCCGTAGACCATCGGTGCTGCGTCGTTGGTATACGAGATTGATATAGTAGTAATGATATTTGTGGTGGAAAATATCAGGAACTGAGCCGTAGACCATCGGTGCTGCGTCGTTGGTATACGAGATTGATATAGTAGTAATGATATTTGTGGTGGAAAATATCAGAGAATGAGCGGTAGACCATCGGTGCTGCGTCGTTGGTATACGAGATTGATATAGTAGTAATGATATTTGTGGTGGAAAATATCAGGAACTGAGCCGTAGACCATCGGTGCTGCGTCGTTGGTATACGAGATTGATATAGTAGTAATGATATTTGTGGTGGAAAATATCAGAAACTGAGCCGTAGACCATCGGTGCTGCGTCGTTGGTATACGAGATTGATATAGTAGTAATGATATTTGTGGTGGAAAATATCAGGAACTGAGCCGTAGACCATCGGTGCTGCGTCGTTGGTATACGAGATTGATATAGTAGTAATGATATTTGTGGTGGAAAATATCAGGAACTGAGCCGTAGACCATCGGTGCTGCGTCGTTGGTATACGAGATTGATATGGTAGTAATGATATTTGTGGTGGAAAATATCAGGAACTGAGCCGTAGACCATCGGTGCTGCGTTGTTGGTATACGAGATTGATATAGTAGTAATGATATTTGTGGTGAAAAATATCAGGAACTGAGCCGTAGACCATCGGTGCTGCGTCGTTGGTATACGAGATTGATATAGTAGTAATGATATTTGTGGTGGAAAATATCAGAGAATGAGCCGTAGACCATCGGTGCTGCGTCGTTGGTATACGAGATTGATATAGTAGTAATGATATTTGTGGTGAAAAATATCAGGAACTGAGCCGTAGACCATCGGTGCTGCGTCGTTGGTATACGAGATTGATATAGTAGTAATGATATTTGCGGTGGAAAATATCAGAGAATGAGCCGTAGACCATCGGTGCTGCGTCGTTGGTATACGAGATTGATATAGTAGTAATGATATTTGTGGTGGAAAATATCAGGAACTGAGCCGTAGACCATTGGTGCTGCGTCGATGGTATACGAGATTGATATAGTAGTAATGATATTTGTGGTGGAAAATATCAGGAACTGAGCCGTAGACCATTGGTGCTGCGTCGATGGTATACGAGATTGATATAGTAGTAATGATATTTGTGGTGGAAAATATCAGGGAATGAGCCGTAGACCATCGGTGCTGCGTCGTTAGTATACGAGATTGATATAGTAGTAATGATATTTGTGGTGGAAAATATCAGGAACTGAGCCGTAGACCATCGGTGCTGCGTCGTTGGTATACGAGATTGATATAGTAGTAATGATATTTGTGGTGGAAAATATCAGGAACTGAGCCGTAGACCATCGGTGCTGCGTCGTTGGTATACGAGATTGATATAGTAGTAATGATATTTGTGGTGGAAAATATCAGAGAATGAGCCGTAGAGCATTAGCGCTGTGTCGTTGGTATACGAGATTGATATAGTAGTAATGATATTTGTGGTGGAAAATATCAGAGAATGAGCCGTAGACCATTAGCGCTGCGTCGTTGGTATACGAGATTGATATAGTAGTAATGATATTTGTGGTGGAAAATATCAGAGAATGAGCCGTAGACCATTAGCGCTGCGTCGTTGGTATACGAGATTGATATAGTAGTAATGATATTTGTGGTGGAAAATATCAGAGAATGAGCCGTAGACCATTAGCGCTGCGTCGTTGGTATACGAGATTGATATAGTAGTAATGATATTTGTGGTGGAAAATATCAGAGAATGAGCCGTAGACCATCGGTGCTGCGTCGATGGTATACGAGATTGATATAGTAGTAATGATATTTGTGGTGGAAAATATCAGAGAATGAGCCGTAGACCATTAGCGCTGCGTCGTTGGTATACGAGATTGATATAGTAGTAATGATATTTGTGGTGGAAAATATCAGGAACTGAGCCGTAGACCATCGGTGCTGCGTCGATGGTATACGAGATTGATATAGTAGTAATGATATTTGTGGTGGAAAATATCAGGAACTGAGCCGTAGACCATCGGTGCTGCGTCGATGGAATACGAGATTGATATAGTAGTAATGATATTTGTGGTGGAAAATATCAGAGAATGAGCCGTAGACCATTAGCGCTGCGTCGATGGTATACGAGATTGATATAGTAGTAATGATATTTGTGGTGGAAAATATCAGGAACTGAGCCGTAGACCATCGGTGCTGCGTCGATGGAATACGAGATTGATATAGTAGTAATGATATTTGTGGTGGAAAATATCAGAGAATGAGCCGTAGACCATCGGTGCTGCGTCGATGGTATACGAGATTGATATAGTAGTAATGATATTTGTGGTGGAAAATATCAGAGAATGAGCCGTAGACCATTAGCGCTGCGTCGTTGGTATACGAGATTGATATAGTAGTAATGATATTTGTGGTGGAAAATATCAGGAACTGAGCCGTAGACCATCGGTGCTGCGTCGTTGGTATACGAGATTGATATAGTAGTAATGATATTTGTGGTGGAAAATATCAGGAACTGAGCCGTAGACCATCGGTGCTGCGTCGATGGAATACGAGATTGATATAGTAGTAATGATATTTGTGGTGGAAAATATCAGAGAATGAGCCGTAGACCATTAGCGCTGCGTCGTTGGTATACGAGATTGATATAGTAGTAATGATATTTGTGGTGGAAAATATCAGAGAATGAGCCGTAGACCATTAGCGCTGCGTCGTTGGTATACGAGATTGATATAGTAGTAATGATATTTGTGGTGGAAAATATCAGGAACTGAGCCGTAGACCATCGGTGCTGCGTCGATGGAATACGAGATTGATATAGTAGTAATGATATTTGTGGTGGAAAATATCAGAGAATGAGCCGTAGACCATTAGCGCTGCGTCGTTGGTATACGAGATTGATATAGTAGTTATGATATTTGTGGTGGAAAATATCAGGGAATGAGCCGTAGACCATCGGTGCTGCGTCGTTGGTATACGAGATTGATATAGTAGTATTGATATTTGTGGTGGAAAATATCAGGAACTGAGCCGTAGACCATCGGTGCTGCGTCGTTGGTATACGAGATTGATATAGTAGTAATGATATTTGTGGTGGAAAATATCAGGAACTGAGCCGTAGACCATCGGTGCTGCGTCGTTGGTATACGAGATTGATATAGTAGTAATGATATTTGTGGTGGAAAATATCAGAGAATGAGCGGTAGACCATCGGTGCTGCGTCGTTGGTATACGAGATTGATATAGTAGTAATGATATTTGTGGTGGAAAATATCAGAGAATGAGCCGTAGACCATTAGCGCTGCGTCGTTGGTATACGAGATTGATATAGTAGTAATGATGTTTGTGGTAGAAAACATCAGAGAATGAGCCGTAGACCATCGGTGCTGCGTCGTTGGTATACGAGATTGATATAGTAGTAATGATATTTGTGGTAGAAAATATCAGAGAATGAGCCGTAGACTATCGGTGCTGCGTCGTTGGTATACGAGATTGATATAGTAGTAATGATATTTGTGGTGGAAAATATCAGAGAATGAGCCGTAGACCATTAGCGCTGCGTCGTTGGTATACGAGATTGATATAGTAGTAATGATGTTTGTGGTAGAAAATATCAGAGAATGAGCCGTAGACTATCGGTGCTGCGTCGTTGGTATACGAGATTGATATAGTAGTAATGATATTTGTGGTGGAAAATATCAGAGAATGAGCCGTAGACCATTAGCGCTGCGTCGTTGGTATACGAGATTGATATAGTAGTAATGATGTTTGTGGTAGAAAACATCAGAGAATGAGCCGTAGACCATCGGTGCTGCGTCGTTGGTATACGAGATTGATATAGTAGTAATGATATTTGTGGTGGAAAATATCAGGAACTGAGCCGTAGACCATCGGTGCTGCGTCGTTGGTATACGAGATTGATATAGTAGTAATGATATTTGTGGTGGAAAATATCAGGAACTGAGCCGTAGACCATCGGTGCTGCGTCGTTGGTATACGAGATTGATATAGTAGTAATGATATTTGTGGTGGAAAATATCAGGAACTGAGCCGTAGACCATCGGTGCTGCGTCGTTGGTATACGAGATTGATATAGTAGTAATGATATTTGTGGTGGAAAATATCAGAAACTGAGCCGTAGACCATCGGTGCTGCGTCGTTGGTATACGAGATTGATATAGTAGTAATGATATTTGTGGTGGAAAATATCAGGAACTGAGCCGTAGACCATCGGTGCTGCGTCGTTGGTATACGAGATTGATATAGTAGTAATGATATTTGTGGTGGAAAATATCAGGAACTGAGCCGTAGACCATCGGTGCTGCGTTGTTGGTATACGAGATTGATATAGTAGTAATGATATTTGTGGTGGAAAATATCAGGAACTGAGCCGTAGACCATCGGTGCTGCGTCGTTGGTATACGAGATTGATATAGTAGTAATGATATTTGCGGTGGAAAATATCAGAGAATGAGCCGTAGACCATCGGTGCTGCGTCGTTGGTATACGAGATTGATATAGTAGTAATGATATTTGTGGTGGAAAATATCAGGAACTGAGCCGTAGACCATTGGTGCTGCGTCGATGGTATACGAGATTGATATAGTAGTAATGATATTTGTGGTGGAAAATATCAGAGAATGAGCCGTAGACCATCGGTGCTGCGTCGTTGGTATACGAGATTGATATAGTAGTAATGATATTTGTGGTGGAAAATATCAGGAACTGAGCCGTAGACCATCGGTGCTGCGTCGTTGGTATACGAGATTGATATAGTAGTAATGATATTTGTGGTGGAAAATATCAGAGAATGAGCCGTAGACCATCGGTGCTGCGTCGTTGGTATACGAGATTGATATAGTAGTAATGATATTTGTGGTGGAAAATATCAGGAACTGAGCCGTAGACCATTGGTGCTGCGTCGATGGTATACGAGATTGATATAGTAGTAATGATATTTGTGGTGGAAAATATCAGGAACTGAGCCGTAGACCATTGGTGCTGCGTCGATGGTATACGAGATTGATATAGTAGTAATGATATTTGTGGTGGAAAATATCAGGGAATGAGCCGTAGACCATCGGTGCTGCGTCGTTGGTATACGAGATTGATATAGTAGTAATGATATTTGTGGTGGAAAATATCAGAGAATGAGCCGTAGACCATCGGTGCTGCGTCGTTGGTATACGAGATTGATATAGTAGTAATGATATTTGTGGTGGAAAATATCAGGAACTGAGCCGTAGACCATTGGTGCTGCGTCGATGGTATACGAGATTGATATAGTAGTAATGATATTTGTGGTGGAAAATATCAGGAACTGAGCCGTAGACCATTGGTGCTGCGTCGATGGTATACGAGATTGATATAGTAGTAATGATATTTGTGGTGGAAAATATCAGGGAATGAGCCGTAGACCATCGGTGCTGCGTCGTTGGTATACGAGATTGATATAGTAGTAATGATATTTGTGGTGGAAAATATCAGGAACTGAGCCGTAGACCATCGGTGCTGCGTCGTTGGTATACGAGATTGATATAGTAGTAATGATATTTGTGGTGGAAAATATCAGGGAATGAGCCGTAGACCATCGGTGCTGCGTCGTTGGTATACGAGATTGATATAGTAGTAATGATATTTGTGGTGGAAAATATCAGGAACTGAGCCGTAGACCATCGGTGCTGCGTCGTTGGTATACGAGATTGATATAGTAGTAATGATATTTGTGGTGGAAAATATCAGGGAATGAGCCGTAGACCATCGGTGCTGCGTCGTTAGTATACGAGATTGATATAGTAGTAATGATATTTGTGGTGGAAAATATCAGGAACTGAGCCGTAGACCATCGGTGCTGCGTCGTTGGTATACGAGATTGATATAGTAGTAATGATATTTGTGGTGGAAAATATCAGGAACTGAGCCGTAGACCATCGGTGCTGCGTCGTTGGTATACGAGATTGATATAGTAGTAATGATATTTGTGGTGGAAAATATCAGAGAATGAGCCGTAGACCATCGGTGCTGCGTCGATGGTATACGAGATTGATATAGTAGTAATGATATTTGTGGTGGAAAATATCAGAGAATGAGCCGTAGACCATTAGCGCTGCGTCGTTGGTATACGAGATTGATATAGTAGTAATGATATTTGTGGTGGAAAAGATCCGAGAATGAGCCGTAGACCATTAGCGCTGCGTCGTTGGTATACGAGATTGATATAGTAGTAATGATATTTGTGGTGGAAAAGATCCGAGAATGAGCCGTAGACCATTAGCGCTGCGTCGTTGGTATACGAGATTGATATAGTAGTAATGATATTTGTGGTGGAAAAGATCCGAGAATGAGCCGTAGACCATTTGCGCTGCGTCGTTGGTATACGAGATTGATATAGTAGTAATGATATTTGTGGTGGAAAATATCAGGAACTGAGCCGTAGACCATCGGTGCTGCGTCGTTGGTATACGAGATTGATATAGTAGTAATGATATTTGTGGTGGAAAATATCAGAGAATGAGCCGTAGACCATTAGCGCTGCGTCGTTGGTATACGAGATTGATATAGTAGTAATGATATTTGTGGTGGAAAATATCAGGAACTGAGCCGTAGACCATTGGTGCTGCGTCGATGGTATACGAGATTGATATAGTAGTAATGATATTTGAGGTGGAAAATATCAGAGAATGAGCCGTAGACCATTAGCGCTGCGTCGTTGGTATACGAGATTGATATAGTAGTAATGATATTTGTGGTGGAAAATATCAGGGAATGAGCCGTAGACCATCGGTGCTGCGTCGATGGTATACGAGATTGATATAGTAGTAATGATATTTGTGGTGGAAAATATCAGAGAATGAGCCGTAGACCATTAGCGCTGCGTCGTTGGTATACGAGATTGATATAGTAGTAATGATATTTGTGGTGGAAAATATCAGAGAATGAGCCGTAGACCATTAGCGCTGCGTCGTTGGTATACGAGATTGATATAGTAGTAATGATATTTGTGGTGGAAAATATCAGGGAATGAGCCGTAGACCATTGGTGCTGCGTCGATGGTATACGAGATTGATATAGTAGTAATGATATTTGTGGTGGAAAATATCAGAGAATGAGCCGTAGACCATTAGCGCTGCGTCGTTGGTATACGAGATTGATATAGTAGTAATGATATTTGTGGTGGAAAATATCAGGGAATGAGCCGTAGACCATCGGTGCTGCGTCGTTGGTATACGAGATTGATATAGTAGTAATGATATTTGTGGTGGAAAATATCAGGAACTGAGCCGTAGACCATCGGTGCTGCGTCGTTGGTATACGAGATTGATATAGTAGTAATGATATTTGTGGTGGAAAATATCAGGAACTGAGCCGTAGACCATTGGTGCTGCGTCGATGGTATACGAGATTGATATAGTAGTAATGATATTTGTGGTGGAAAATATCAGAGAATGAGCCGTAGACCATTAGCGCTGCGTCGTTGGTATACGAGATTGATATAGTAGTAATGATATTTGTGGTGGAAAATATCAGGGAATGAGCCGTAGACCATCGGTGCTGCGTCGTTGGTATACGAGATTGATATAGTAGTAATGATATTTGTGGTGGAAAATATCAGGAACTGAGCCGTAGACCATCGGTGCTGCGTCGTTGGTATACGAGATTGATATAGTAGTAATGATATTTGTGGTGGAAAATATCAGGAACTGAGCCGTAGACCATCGGTGCTGCGTCGTTGGTATACGAGATTGATATAGTAGTAATGATATTTGTGGTGGAAAATATCAGGAACTGAGCCGTAGACCATTGGTGCTGCGTCGATGGTATACGAGATTGATATAGTAGTAATGATATTTGTGGTGGAAAATATCAGAGAATGAGCCGTAGACCATTAGCGCTGCGTCGTTGGTATACGAGATTGATATAGTAGTAATGATATTTGTGGTGGAAAATATCAGGGAATGAGCCGTAGACCATCGGTGCTGCGTCGTTGGTTTACGAGATTGATATAGTAGTAATGATGTTTGTGGTAGAAAATATCAGAGAATGAGCCGTAGACCATCGGTGCTGCGTCGTTGGTATACGAGATTGATATAGTAGTAATGATATTTGTGGTGGAAAATATCAGGAACTGAGCCGTAGACCATCGGTGCTGCGTCGTTGGTATACGAGATTGATATAGTAGTAATGATATTTGTGGTGGAAAATATCAGGAACTGAGCCGTAGACCATCGGTGCTGCGTCGTTGGTATACGAGATTGATATGGTAGTAATGATATTTGTGGTGGAAAATATCAGGAACTGAGCCGTAGACCATCGGTGCTGCGTCGTTGGTATACGAGATTGATATAGTAGTAATGATATTTGTGGTGGAAAATATCAGGAACTGAGCCGTAGACCATCGGTGCTGCGTCGTTGGTATACGAGATTGATATAGTAGTAATGATATTTGTGGTGGAAAATATCAAAGAATGAGCCGTAGACCATCGGTGCTGCGTCGTTGGTATACGAGATTGATATAGTAGTAATGATATTTGTGGTGGAAAATATCAGGAACTGAGCCGTAGACCATCGGTGCTGCGTCGTTGGTATACGAGATTGATATAGTAGTAATGATATTTGTGGTGGAAAATATCAGGAACTGAGCCGTAGACCATCGGTGCTGCGTCGTTGGTATACGAGATTGATATAGTAGTAATGATATTTGTGGTGGAAAATATCAGAGAATGAGCCGTAGACCATCGGTGCTGCGTCGTTGGTATACGAGATTGATATAGTAGTAATGATATTTGTGGTGGAAAATATCAGGAACTGAGCCGTAGACCATTGGTGCTGCGTCGATGGTATACGAGATTGATATAGTAGTAATGATATTTGTGGTGGAAAATATCAGGAACTGAGCCGTAGACCATTGGTGCTGCGTCGATGGTATACGAGATTGATATAGTAGTAATGATATTTGTGGTGGAAAATATCAGGGAATGAGCCGTAGACCATCGGTGCTGCGTCGTTGGTATACGAGATTGATATAGTAGTAATGATATTTGTGGTGGAAAATATCAGGAACTGAGCCGTAGACCATCGGTGCTGCGTCGTTGGTATACGAGATTGATATAGTAGTAATGATATTTGTGGTGGAAAATATCAGGAACTGAGCCGTAGACCATCGGTGCTGCGTCGTTGGAGTACGAGATTGATATAGTAGTAATGATATTTGTGGTGGAAAATATCAGAGAATGAGCCGTAGACCATCGGTGCTGCGTCGTTGGTATACGAGATTGATATAGTAGTAATGATATTTGTGGTGGAAAATATCAGAGAATGAGCCGTAGACCATCGGTACTGCGTCGTTGGAGTACGAGATTGATATAGTAGTAATGATATTTGTGGTGGAAAATATCAGAGAATGAGCCGTAGACCATTAGCGCTGCGTCGTTGGTATACGAGATTGATATAGTAGTAATGATATTTGTGGTGGAAAATATCAGAGAATGAGCCGTAGACCATTAGCGCTGTGTCGTTGGTATACGAGATTGATATAGTAGTAATGATATTTGTGGTGGAAAAGATCCGAGAATGAGCCGTAGACCATTAGCGCTGCGTCGTTGGTATACGAGATTGATATAGTAGTAATGATATTTGTGGTGGAAAAGATCCGAGAATGAGCCGTAGACCATTAGCGCTGCGTCGTTGGTATACGAGATTGATATAGTAGTAATGATATTTGTGGTGGAAATTATCAGAGAATGAGCCGTAGACCATTTGCGCTGTGTCGTTGGTATACGAGATTGATATAGTAGTAATGATATTTGTGGTGGAAAATATCAGGAACTGAGCCGTAGACCATCGGTGCTGCGTCGTTGGTATACGAGATTGATATAGTAGTAATGATATTTGTGGTGGAAAATATCAGAGAATGAGCCGTAGACCATTAGCGTTGCGTCGTTGGTATACGAGATTGATATAGTAGTAATGATATTTGTGGTGGAAAATATCAGGAACTGAGCCGTAGACCATTGGTGCTGCGTCGATGGTATACGAGATTGATATAGTAGTAATGATATTTGTGGTGGAAAATATCAGAGAATGAGCCGTAGACCATTAGCGCTGCGTCGTTGGTATACGAGATTGATATAGTAGTAATGATATTTGTGGTGGAAAATATCAGGGAATGAGCCGTAGACCATCGGTGCTGCGTCGTTGGTTTACGAGATTGATATAGTAGTAATGATATTTGTGGTGGAAAATATCAGGAACTGAGCCGTAGACCATCGGTGCTGCGTCGTTGGTATACGAGATTGATATAGTAGTAATGATATTTGTGGTGGAAAATATCAGAGAATGAGCTGTAGACCATCGGTGCTGCGTCGTTGGTATACGAGATTGATATAGTAGTAATGATATTTGTGGTGGAAAATATCAGGAACTGAGCCGTAGACCATCGGTGCTGCGTCGATGGTATACGAGATTGATATAGTAGTAATGATATTTGTGGTGGAAAATATCAGAGAATGAGCCGTAGACCATCAGCGCTGCGTCGTTGGTATACGAGATTGATATAGTAGTAATGATATTTGTGGTGGAAAATATCAGAGAATGAGCCGTAGACCATTGGCGCTGTGTCGTTGGTATACGAGATTGATATAGTAGTAATGATATTTGTGGTGGAAAATATCAGGAACTGAGCCGTAGACCATCGGTGCTGCGTCGTTGGTATACGAGATTGATATAGTAGTAATGATATTTGTGGTGGAAAATATCAGAGAATGAGCCGTAGACCATTAGCGCTGCGTCGTTGGTATACGAGATTGATATAGTAGTAATGATATTTGTGGTGGAAAATATCAGGGAATGAGCCGTAGACCATCGGTGCTGCGTCGTTGGTTTACGAGATTGATATAGTAGTAATGATATTTGTGGTGGAAAATATCAGGAACTGAGCCGTAGACCATCGGTGCTGCGTCGTTGGTTTACGAGATTGATATAGTAGTAATGATATTTGTGGTGGAAAATATCAGAGAATGAGCTGTAGACCATCGGTGCTGCGTCGTTGGTATACGAGATTGATATAGTAGTAATGATATTTGTGGTGGAAAATATCAGGAACTGAGCCGTAGACCATCGGTGCTGCGTCGATGGTATACGAGATTGATATAGTAGTAATGATATTTGTGGTGGAAAATATCAGAGAATGAGCCGTAGACCATCAGCGCTGCGTCGTTGGTATACGAGATTGATATAGTAGTAATGATATTTGTGGTGGAAAATATCAGAGAATGAGCCGTAGACCATCAGCGCTGCGTCGTTGGTATACGAGATTGATATAGTAGTAATGATATTTGTGGTGGAAAATATCAGAGAATGAGCCGTAGACCATTGGCGCTGTGTCGTTGGTATACGAGATTGATATAGTAGTAATGATATTTGTGGTGGAAAATATCAGGAACTGAGCCGTAGACCATCGGTGCTGCGTCGTTGGTATACGAGATTGATATAGTAGTAATGATATTTGTGGTGGAAAATATCAGAGAATGAGCCGTAGACCATTAGCGCTGCGTCGTTGGTATACGAGATTGATATAGTAGTAATGATATTTGTGGTGGAAAATATCAGGGAATGAGCCGTAGACCATCGGTGCTGCGTCGTTGGTTTACGAGATTGATATAGTAGTAATGATATTTGTGGTGGAAAATATCAGGAACTGAGCCGTAGACCATCGGTGCTGCGTCGTTGGTTTACGAGATTGATATAGTAGTAATGATATTTGTGGTGGAAAATATCAGAGAATGAGCTGTAGACCATCGGTGCTGCGTCGTTGGTATACGAGATTGATATAGTAGTAATGATATTTGTGGTGGAAAATATCAGGAACTGAGCCGTAGACCATCGGTGCTGCGTCGATGGTATACGAGATTGATATAGTAGTAATGATATTTGTGGTGGAAAATATCAGAGAATGAGCCGTAGACCATCAGCGCTGCGTCGTTGGTATACGAGATTGATATAGTAGTAATGATATTTGTGGTGGAAAATATCAGAGAATGAGCCGTAGACCATTGGCGCTGTGTCGTTGGTATACGAGATTGATATAGTAGTAATGATATTTGTGGTGGAAAATATCAGGAACTGAGCCGTAGACCATCGGTGCTGCGTCGATGGTATACGAGATTGATAGAGTAGTAATGATATTTGTGGTGGAAATTATCAGAGAATGAGCCGTAGACCATTAGCGCTGCGTCGTTGGTATACGAGATTGATATAGTAGTAATGATATTTGTGGTGGAAAATATCAGGAACTGAGCCGTAGACCATCGGTGCTGCGTCGTTGGTATACGAGATTGATATAGTAGTAATGATATTTGTGGTGGAAAATATCAGAGAATGAGCCGTAGACCATTAGTGCTGCGTCGTTGGTATACGAGATTGATATAGTAGTAATGATATTTGTGGTGGAAAATATCAGGAACTGAGCCGTAGACCATCGGTGCTGCGTCGTTGGTATACGAGATTGATATAGTAGTAATGATATTTGTGGTGGAAAATATCAAAGAATGAGCCGTAGACCATCGGTGCTGCGTCGTTGGTATACGAGATTGATATAGTAGTAATGATATTTGTGGTGGAAAATATCAGGAACTGAGCCGTAGACCATCGGTGCTGCGTCGGTGGTATACGAGATTGATATAGTAGTAATGATATTTGTGGTGGAAAATATCAGGAACTGAGCCGTAGACCATCGGTGCTGCGTCGTTGGTATACGAGATTGATATAGTAGTAATGATATTTGTGGTGGAAAATATCAGGGAATGAGCCGTAGACCATCGGTGCTGCGTCGTTGGTATACGAGATTGATATAGTAGTAATGATATTTGTGGTGGAAAATATCAGGAACTGAGCCGTAGACCATTGGTGCTGCGTCGATGGTATACGAGATTGATATAGTAGTAATGATATTTGTGGTGGAAAATATCAGGAACTGAGCCGTAGACCATTGGTGCTGCGTCGATGGTATACGAGATTGATATAGTAGTAATGATATTTGTGGTGGAAAATATCAGGGAATGAGCCGTAGACCATCGGTGCTGCGTCGTTGGTATACGAGATTGATATAGTAGTAATGATATTTGTGGTGGAAAATATCAGGGAATGAGCCGTAGACCATCGGTGCTGCGTCGTTGGTATACGAGATTGATATAGTAGTAATGATATTTGTGGTGGAAAATATCAGGAACTGAGCCGTAGACCATTGGTGCTGCGTCGATGGTATACGAGATTGATATAGTAGTAATGATATTTGTGGTGGAAAATATCAGGGAATGAGCCGTAGACCATCGGTGCTGCGTCGTTGGTATACGAGATTGATATAGTAGTAATGATATTTGTGGTGGAAAATATCAGGAACTGAGCCGTAGACCATCGGTGCTGCGTCGTTGGTATACGAGATTGATATAGTAGTAATGATATTTGTGGTGGAAAATATCAGGAACTGAGCCGTAGACCATCGGTGCTGCGTCGTTGGAGTACGAGATTGATATAGTAGTAATGATATTTGTGGTGGAAAATATCAGAGAATGAGCCGTAGACCATCGGTGCTGCGTCGTTGGTATACGAGATTGATATAGTAGTAATGATATTTGTGGTGGAAAATATCAGGAACTGAGCCGTAGACCATCGGTGCTGCGTCGATGGTATACGAGATTGATATAGTAGTAATGATATTTGTGGTGGAAAATATCAGAGAATGAGCCGTAGACCATTAGCGCTGCGTCGTTGGTATACGAGATTGATATAGTAGTAATGATATTTGTGGTGGAAAATATCAGGAACTGAGCCGTAGACCATCGGTGCTGCGTCGTTGGTATACGAGATTGATATAGTAGTAATGATATTTGTGGTGGAAAATATCAAAGAATGAGCCGTAGACCATCGGTGCTGCGTCGTTGGTATACGAGATTGATATAGTAGTAATGATATTTGTGGTGGAAAATATCAGGAACTGAGCCGTAGACCATCGGTGCTGCGTCGTTGGTATACGAGATTGATATAGTAGTAATGATATTTGTGGTGGAAAATATCAGGAACTGAGCCGTAGACCATCGGTGCTGCGTCGTTGGTATACGAGATTGATATAGTAGTAATGATATTTGTGGTGGAAAATATCAGGAACTGAGCCGTAGACCATCGGTGCTGCGTCGTTGGTATACAAGATTGATATAGTAGTAATGATATTTGTGGTGGAAAATATCAGGGAATGAGCCGTAGACCATCGGTGCTGCGTCGTTGGTATACGAGATTGATATAGTAGTAATGATATTTGTGGTGGAAAATATCAGGAACTGAGCCGTAGACCATTGGTGCTG
Source organism: Caenorhabditis uteleia (assembly GCA_963573275.1). Lineage (NCBI taxonomy): Eukaryota > Metazoa > Nematoda > Chromadorea > Rhabditida > Rhabditidae > Caenorhabditis > Caenorhabditis uteleia. Next base: position 5,457,299 of record OY752137.1, read on the forward strand.
CGTCGATGGTATACGAGATTGATATAGTAGTAATGATATTTGTGGTGGAAAATATCAGGAACTGAGCCGTAGACCATTGGTGCTGCGTCGATGGTATACGAGATTGATATAGTAGTAATGATATTTGTGGCGGAAAATATCAGGGAATGAGCCGTAGACCATCGGTGCTGCGTCGTTGGTATACGAGATTGATATAGTAGTAATGATATTTGTGGTGGAAAATATCAGGAACTGAGCCGTAGACCATTGGTGCTGCGTCGATGGTATACGAGATTGATATAGTAGTAATGATATTTGTGGTGGAAAATATCAGGGAATGAGCCGTAGACCATCGGTGCTGCGTCGTTGGTATACGAGATTGATATAGTAGTAATGATATTTGTGGTGGAAAATATCAGGAACTGAGCCGTAGACCATTGGTGCTGCGTCGATGGTATACGAGATTGATATAGTAGTAATGATATTTGTGGTGGAAAATATCAGGGAATGAGCCGTAGACCATCGGTGCTGCGTCGTTGGTATACGAGATTGATATAGTAGTAATGATATTTGTGGTGGAAAATATCAGGAACTGAGCCGTAGACCATCGGTGCTGCGTCGTTGGTATACGAGATTGATATAGTAGTAATGATATTTGTGGTGGAAAATATCAGGAACTGAGCCGTAGACCATCGGTGCTGCGTCGTTGGAGTACGAGATTGATATAGTAGTAATGATATTTGTGGTGGAAAATATCAGAGAATGAGCCGTAGACCATCGGTGCTGCGTCGTTGGTATACGAGATTGATATAGTAGTAATGATATTTGTGGTGGAAAATATCAGGAACTGAGCCGTAGACCATCGGTGCTGCGTCGATGGTATACGAGATTGATATAGTAGTAATGATATTTGTGGTGGAAAATATCAGAGAATGAGCCGTAGACCATTAGCGCTGCGTCGTTGGTATACGAGATTGATATAGTAGTAATGATATTTGTGGTGGAAAATATCAGGAACTGAGCCGTAGACCATCGGTGCTGCGTCGTTGGTATACGAGATTGATATAGTAGTAATGATATTTGTGGTGGAAAATATCAAAGAATGAGCCGTAGACCATCGGTGCTGCGTCGTTGGTATACGAGATTGATATAGTAGTAATGATATTTGTGGTGGAAAATATCAGGAACTGAGCCGTAGACCATCGGTGCTGCGTCGTTGGTATACGAGATTGATATAGTAGTAATGATATTTGTGGTGGAAAATATCAGGAACTGAGCCGTAGACCATCGGTGCTGCGTCGTTGGTATACGAGATTGATATAGTAGTAATGATATTTGTGGTGGAAAATATCAGGAACTGAGCCGTAGACCATCGGTGCTGCGTCGTTGGTATACGAGATTGATATAGTAGTAATGATATTTGTGGTGGAAAATATCAGGGAATGAGCCGTAGACCATCGGTGCTGCGTCGTTGGTATACGAGATTGATATAGTAGTAATGATATTTGTGGTGGAAAATATCAGGAACTGAGCCGTAGACCATTGGTGCTGCGTCGATGGTATACGAGATTGATATAGTAGTAATGATATTTGTGGTGGAAAATATCAGGAACTGAGCCGTAGACCATTGGTGCTGCGTCGATGGTATACGAGATTGATATAGTAGTAATGATATTTGTGGCGGAAAATATCAGGGAATGAGCCGTAGACCATCGGTGCTGCGTCGTTGGTATACGAGATTGATATAGTAGTAATGATATTTGTGGTGGAAAATATCAGGAACTGAGCCGTAGACCATTGGTGCTGCGTCGATGGTATACGAGATTGATATAGTAGTAATGATATTTGTGGTGGAAAATATCAGGAACTGAGCCGTAGACCATCGGTGCTGCGTCGTTGGTATACGAGATTGATATAGTAGTAATGATATTTGTGGTGGAAAATATCAGGAACTGAGCCGTAGACCATCGGTGCTGCGTCGTTGGAGTACGAGATTGATATAGTAGTAATGATATTTGTGGTGGAAAATATCAGAGAATGAGCCGTAGACCATCGGTGCTGCGTCGTTGGTATACGAGATTGATATAGTAGTAATGATATTTGTGGTGGAAAATATCAGGAACTGAGCCGTAGACCATCGGTGCTGCGTCGATGGTATACGAGATTGATATAGTAGTAATGATATTTGTGGTGGAAAATATCAGAGAATGAGCCGTAGACCATTAGCGCTGCGTCGTTGGTATACGAGATTGATATAGTAGTAATGATATTTGTGGTGGAAAATATCAGGAACTGAGCCGTAGACCATCGGTGCTGCGTCGTTGGTATACGAGATTGATATAGTAGTAATGATATTTGTGGTGGAAAATATCAAAGAATGAGCCGTAGACCATCGGTGCTGCGTCGTTGGTATACGAGATTGATATAGTAGTAATGATATTTGTGGTGGAAAATATCAGGAACTGAGCCGTAGACCATCGGTGCTGCGTCGTTGGTATACGAGATTGATATAGTAGTAATGATATTTGTGGTGGAAAATATCAGGAACTGAGCCGTAGACCATCGGTGCTGCGTCGTTGGTATACGAGATTGATATAGTAGTAATGATATTTGTGGTGGAAAATATCAGGAACTGAGCCGTAGACCATCGGTGCTGCGTCGTTGGTATACAAGATTGATATAGTAGTAATGATATTTGTGGTGGAAAATATCAGGGAATGAGCCGTAGACCATCGGTGCTGCGTCGTTGGTATACGAGATTGATATAGTAGTAATGATATTTGTGGTGGAAAATATCAGGAACTGAGCCGTAGACCATTGGTGCTGCGTCGATGGTATACGAGATTGATATAGTAGTAATGATATTTGTGGTGGAAAATATCAGGAACTGAGCCGTAGACCATTGGTGCTGCGTCGATGGTATACGAGATTGATATAGTAGTAATGATATTTGTGGCGGAAAATATCAGGGAATGAGCCGTAGACCATCGGTGCTGCGTCGTTGGTATACGAGATTGATATAGTAGTAATGATATTTGTGGTGGAAAATATCAGGAACTGAGCCGTAGACCATTGGTGCTGCGTCGATGGTATACGAGATTGATATAGTAGTAATGATATTTGTGGTGGAAAATATCAGGGAATGAGCCGTAGACCATCGGTGCTGCGTCGTTGGTATACGAGATTGATATAGTAGTAATGATATTTGTGGTGGAAAATATCAGGAACTGAGCCGTAGACCATTGGTGCTGCGTCGATGGTATACGAGATTGATATAGTAGTAATGATATTTGTGGTGGAAAATATCAGGGAATGAGCCGTAGACCATCGGTGCTGCGTCGTTGGTATACGAGATTGATATAGTAGTAATGATATTTGTGGTGGAAAATATCAGGAACTGAGCCGTAGACCATCGGTGCTGCGTCGTTGGTATACGAGATTGATATAGTAGTAATGATATTTGTGGTGGAAAATATCAGGAACTGAGCCGTAGACCATCGGTGCTGCGTCGTTGGAGTACGAGATTGATATAGTAGTAATGATATTTGTGGTGGAAAATATCAGAGAATGAGCCGTAGACCATCGGTGCTGCGTCGTTGGTATACGAGATTGATATAGTAGTAATGATATTTGTGGTGGAAAATATCAGGAACTGAGCCGTAGACCATCGGTGCTGCGTCGATGGTATACGAGATTGATATAGTAGTAATGATATTTGTGGTGGAAAATATCAGAGAATGAGCCGTAGACCATTAGCGCTGCGTCGTTGGTATACGAGATTGATATAGTAGTAATGATATTTGTGGTGGAAAATATCAGGAACTGAGCCGTAGACCATCGGTGCTGCGTCGTTGGTATACGAGATTGATATAGTAGTAATGATATTTGTGGTGGAAAATATCAAAGAATGAGCCGTAGACCATCGGTGCTGCGTCGTTGGTATACGAGATTGATATAGTAGTAATGATATTTGTGGTGGAAAATATCAGGAACTGAGCCGTAGACCATCGGTGCTGCGTCGTTGGTATACGAGATTGATATAGTAGTAATGATATTTGTGGTGGAAAATATCAGGAACTGAGCCGTAGACCATCGGTGCTGCGTCGTTGGTATACGAGATTGATATAGTAGTAATGATATTTGTGGTGGAAAATATCAGGAACTGAGCCGTAGACCATCGGTGCTGCGTCGTTGGTATACGAGATTGATATAGTAGTAATGATATTTGTGGTGGAAAATATCAGGGAATGAGCCGTAGACCATCGGTGCTGCGTCGTTGGTATACGAGATTGATATAGTAGTAATGATATTTGTGGTGGAAAATATCAGGAACTGAGCCGTAGACCATTGGTGCTGCGTCGATGGTATACGAGATTGATATAGTAGTAATGATATTTGTGGTGGAAAATATCAGGAACTGAGCCGTAGACCATTGGTGCTGCGTCGATGGTATACGAGATTGATATAGTAGTAATGATATTTGTGGCGGAAAATATCAGGGAATGAGCCGTAGACCATCGGTGCTGCGTCGTTGGTATACGAGATTGATATAGTAGTAATGATATTTGTGGTGGAAAATATCAGGAACTGAGCCGTAGACCATTGGTGCTGCGTCGATGGTATACGAGATTGATATAGTAGTAATGATATTTGTGGTGGAAAATATCAGGGAATGAGCCGTAGACCATCGGTGCTGCGTCGTTGGTATACGAGATTGATATAGTAGTAATGATATTTGTGGTGGAAAATATCAGGAACTGAGCCGTAGACACTTGGTGCTGCGTCGATGGTATACGAGATTGATATAGTAGTAATGATATTTGTGGTGGAAAATATCAGGGAATGAGCCATAGACCATCGGTGCTGCGTCGTTGGTATACGAGATTGATATAGTAGTAATGATATTTGTGGTGGAAAATATCAGGAACTGAGCCGTAGACCATCGGTGCTGCGTCGTTGGTATACGAGATTGATATAGTAGTAATGATATTTGTGGTGGAAAATATCAGGAACTGAGCCGTAGACCATCGGTGCTGCGTCGTTGGAGTACGAGATTGATATAGTAGTAATGATATTTGTGGTGGAAAATATCAGAGAATGAGCCGTAGACCATCGGTGCTGCGTCGTTGGTATACGAGATTGATATAGTAGTAATGATATTTGTGGTGGAAAATATCAGGAACTGAGCCGTAGACCATCGGTGCTGCGTCGATGGTATACGAGATTGATATAGTAGTAATGATATTTGTGGTGGAAAATATCAGAGAATGAGCCGTAGACCATTAGCGCTGCGTCGATGGTATACGAGATTGATATAGTAGTAATGATATTTGTGGTGGAAAATATCAGGGAATGAGCCGTAGACCATCGGTGCTGCGTCGTTGGTATACGAGATTGATATAGTAGTAATGATATTTGTGGTGGAAAATATCAGGAACTGAGCCGTAGACCATTGGTGCTGCGTCGATGGTATACGAGATTGATATAGTAGTAATGATATTTGTGGTGGAAAATATCAGGGAATGAGCCGTAGACCATCGGTGCTGCGTCGTTGGTATACGAGATTGATATAGTAGTAATGATATTTGTGGTGGAAAATATCAGGAACTGAGCCGTAGACCATTGGTGCTGCGTCGATGGTATACGAGATTGATATAGTAGTAATGATATTTGTGGTGGAAAATATCAGGGAATGAGCCGTAGACCATCGGTGCTGCGTCGTTGGTATACGAGATTGATATAGTAGTAATGATATTTGTGGTGGAAAATATCAGGAACTGAGCCGTAGACCATCGGTGCTGCGTCGTTGGTATACGAGATTGATATAGTAGTAATGATATTTGTGGTGGAAAATATCAGGAACTGAGCCGTAGACCATCGGTGCTGCGTCGTTGGAGTACGAGATTGATATAGTAGTAATGATATTTGTGGTGGAAAATATCAGAGAATGAGCCGTAGACCATCGGTGCTGCGTCGTTGGTATACGAGATTGATATAGTAGTAATGATATTTGTGGTGGAAAATATCAGGAACTGAGCCGTAGACCATCGGTGCTGCGTCGATGGTATACGAGATTGATATAGTAGTAATGATATTTGTGGTGGAAAATATCAGAGAATGAGCCGTAGACCATTAGCGCTGCGTCGTTGGTATACGAGATTGATATAGTAGTAATGATATTTGTGGTGGAAAATATCAGAGAATGAGCCGTAGACCATTAGCGCTGTGTCGTTGGTATACGAGATTGATATAGTAGTAATGATATTTGTGGTGGAAAATATCAGAGAATGAGCCGTAGACCATTAGCGCTGTGTCGTTGGTATACGAGATTGATATAGTAGTAATGATATTTGTAGTGGAAAAGATCCGAGAATGAGCCGTAGACCATTAGCGCTGCGTCGTTGGTATACGAGATTGATATAGTAGTAATGATATTTGTGGTGGAAAAGATCCGAGAATGAGCCGTAGACCATTTGCGCTGCGTCGTTGGTATACGAGATTGATATAGTAGTAATGATATTTGTGGTGGAAAATATCAGGAACTGAGCCGTAGACCATCGGTGCTGCGTCGTTGGTATACGAGATTGATATAGTAGTAATGATATTTGTGGTGGAAAATATCAGGAACTGAGCCGTAGACCATCGGTGCTGCGTCGTTGGTATACGAGATTGATATAGTAGTAATGATATTTGTGGTGGAAAATATCAGAGAATGAGCCGTAGACCATCGGTGCTGCGTCGATGGTATACGAGATTGATATAGTAGTAATGATATTTGTGGTGGAAAATATCAGGAACTGAGCCGTAGACCATTGGTGCTGCGTCGATGGTATACGAGATTGATATAGTAGTAATGATATTTGTGGTGGAAAATATCAGGGAATGAGCCGTAGACCATCGGTGCTGCGTCGTTGGTATACGAGATTGATATAGTAGTAATGATATTTGTGGTGGAAAATATCAGGAACTGAGCCGTAGACCATCGGTGCTGCGTCGTTGGTATACGAGATTGATATAGTAGTAATGATATTTGTGGTGGAAAATATCAGGAACTGAGCCGTAGACCATCGGTGCTGCGTCGTTGGAGTACGAGATTGATATAGTAGTAATGATATTTGTGGTGGAAAATATCAGAGAATGAGCCGTAGACCATCGGTGCTGCGTCGTTGGTATACGAGATTGATATAGTAGTAATGATATTTGTGGTGGAAAATATCAGGAACTGAGCCGTAGACCATCGGTGTGCGTCGATGGTATACGAGATTGATATAGTAGTAATGATATTTGTGGTGGAAAATATCAGAGAATGAGCCGTAGACCATTAGCGCTGCGTCGTTGGTATACGAGATTGATATAGTAGTAATGATATTTGTGGTGGAAAATATCAGAGAATGAGCCGTAGACCATTAGCGCTGTGTCGTTGGTATACGAGATTGATATAGTAGTAATGATATTTGTGGTGGAAAAGATCCGAGAATGAGCCGTAGACCATTAGCGCTGCGTCGTTGGTATACGAGATTGATATAGTAGTAATGATATTTGTGGTGGAAAATATCAGAGAATGAGCCGTAGACCATTAGCGCTGTGTCGTTGGTATACGAGATTGATATAGTAGTAATGATATTTGTGGTGGAAAAGATCCGAGAATGAGCCGTAGACCATTAGCGCTGCGTCGTTGGTATACGAGATTGATATAGTAGTAATGATAATTGTGGTGGAAAAGATCCGAGAATGAGCCGTAGACCATTTGCGCTGCGTCGTTGGTATACGAGATTGATATAGTAGTAATGATATTTGTGGTGGAAAATATCAGGAACTGAGCCGTAGACCATCGGTGCTGCGTCGTTGGTATACGAGATTGATATAGTAGTAATGATATTTGTGGTGGAAAATATCAGATAATGAGCCGTAGACCATTAGCGCTGCGTCGTTGGTATACGAGATTGATATAGTAGTAATGATATTTGTGGTGGAAAATATCAGGAACTGAGCCGTAGACCATTGGTGCTGCGTCGATGGTATACGAGATTGATATAGTAGTAATGATATTTGCGGTGGAAAATATCAGAGAATGAGCCGTAGACCATCGGTGCTGCGTCGTTGGTATACGAGATTGATATAGTAGTAATGATATTTGTGGTGGAAAATATCAGGAACTGAGCCGTAGACCATCGGTGCTGCGTCGTTGGTATACGAGATTGATATAGTAGTAATGATATTTGTGGTGGAAAATATCAGATAATGAGCCGTAGACCATTAGCGCTGCGTCGTTGGTATACGAGATTGATATAGTAGTAATGATATTTGTGGTGGAAAATATCAGGAACTGAGCCGTAGACCATTGGTGCTGCGTCGATGGTATACGAGATTGATATAGTAGTAATGATATTTGCGGTGGAAAATATCAGAGAATGAGCCGTAGACCATCGGTGCTGCGTCGTTGGTATACGAGATTGATATAGTAGTAATGATATTTGTGGTGGAAAATATCAGGAACTGAGCCGTAGACCATTGGTGCTGCGTCGATGGTATACGAGATTGATATAGTAGTAATGATATTTGTGGCGGAAAATATCAGGGAATGAGCCGTAGACCATCGGTGCTGCGTCGTTGGTATACGAGATTGATATAGTAGTAATGATATTTGTGGTGGAAAATATCAGGGAATGAGCCGTAGACCATCGGTGCTGCGTCGTTGGTATACGAGATTGATATAGTAGTAATGATATTTGTGGTGGAAAATTTCAGGAACTGAGTCGTAGACCATTGGTGCTGCGTCGATGGTATACGAGATTGATATAGTAGTAATGATATTTGTGGTGGAAAATATCAGGGAATGAGCCGTAGACCATCGGTGCTGCGTCGTTGGTATACGAGATTGATATAGTAGTAATGATATTTGTGGTGGAAAATATCAGGAACTGAGCCGTAGACCATCGGTGCTGCGTCGTTGGTATACGAGATTGATATAGTAGTAATGATATTTGTGGTGGAAAATATCAGGAACTGAGCCGTAGACCATCGGTGCTGCGTCGTTGGAGTACGAGATTGATATAGTAGTAATGATATTTGTGGTGGAAAATATCAGAGAATGAGCCGTAGACCATCGGTGCTGCGTCGTTGGTATACGAGATTGATATAGTAGTAATGATATTTGTGGTGGAAAATATCAGGAACTGAGCCGTAGACCATCGGTGCTGCGTCGATGGTATACGAGATTGATATAGTAGTAATGATATTTGTGGTGGAAAATATCAGAGAATGAGCCGTAGACCATTAGCGCTGCGTCGTTGGTATACGAGATTGATATAGTAGTAATGATATTTGTGGTGGAAAATATCAGAGAATGAGCCGTAGACCATTAGCGCTGTGTCGTTGGTATACGAGATTGATATAGTAGTAATGATATTTGTGGTGGAAAATATCAGAGAATGAGCCGTAGACCATTAGCGCTGTGTCGTTGGTATACGAGATTGATATAGTAGTAATGATATTTGTAGTGGAAAAGATCCGAGAATGAGCCGTAGACCATTAGCGCTGCGTCGTTGGTATACGAGATTGATATAGTAGTAATGATATTTGTGGTGGAAAAGATCCGAGAATGAGCCGTAGACCATTTGCGCTGCGTCGTTGGTATACGAGATTGATATAGTAGTAATGATATTTGTGGTGGAAAATATCAGGAACTGAGCCGTAGACCATCGGTGCTGCGTCGTTGGTATACGAGATTGATATAGTAGTAATGATATTTGTGGTGGAAAATATCAGGAACTGAGCCGTAGACCATCGGTGCTGCGTCGTTGGTATACGAGATTGATATAGTAGTAATGATATTTGTGGTGGAAAATATCAGAGAATGAGCCGTAGACCATCGGTGCTGCGTCGTTGGTATACGAGATTGATATAGTAGTAATGATATTTGTGGTGGAAAATATCAGGAACTGAGCCGTAGACCATTGGTGCTGCGTCGATGGTATACGAGATTGATATAGTAGTAATGATATTTGTGGTGGAAAATATCAGGAACTGAGCCGTAGACCATCGGTGTGCGTCGATGGTATACGAGATTGATATAGTAGTAATGATATTTGTGGTGGAAAATATCAGAGAATGAGCCGTAGACCATTAGCGCTGCGTCGTTGGTATACGAGATTGATATAGTAGTAATGATATTTGTGGTGGAAAATATCAGAGAATGAGCCGTAGACCATCGGTGCTGCGTCGTTGGTATACGAGATTGATATAGTAGTAATGATATTTGTGGTGGAAAATATCAGAGAATGAGCCGTAGACCATCGGTGCTGCGTCGTTGGTATACGAGATTGATATAGTAGTAATGATATTTGTGGTGGAAAATATCAGGAACTGAGCCGTAGACCATCGGTGTGCGTCGATGGTATACGAGATTGATATAGTAGTAATGATATTTGTGGTGGAAAATATCAGAGAATGAGCCGTAGACCATTAGCGCTGCGTCGTTGGTATACGAGATTGATATAGTAGTAATGATATTTGTGGTGGAAAATATCAGAGAATGAGCCGTAGACCATTAGCGCTGTGTCGTTGGTATACGAGATTGATATAGTAGTAATGATATTTGTGGTGGAAAAGATCCGAGAATGAGCCGTAGACCATTAGCGCTGCGTCGTTGGTATACGAGATTGATATAGTAGTAATGATATTTGTGGTGGAAAATATCAGAGAATGAGCCGTAGACCATTAGCGCTGTGTCGTTGGTATACGAGATTGATATAGTAGTAATGATATTTGTGGTGGAAAAGATCCGAGAATGAGCCGTAGACCATTAGCGCTGCGTCGTTGGTATACGAGATTGATATAGTAGTAATGATAATTGTGGTGGAAAAGATCCGAGAATGAGCCGTAGACCATTTGCGCTGCGTCGTTGGTATACGAGATTGATATAGTAGTAATGATATTTGTGGTGGAAAATATCAGGAACTGAGCCGTAGACCATCGGTGCTGCGTCGTTGGTATACGAGATTGATATAGTAGTAATGATATTTGTGGTGGAAAATATCAGAGAATGAGCCGTAGACCATTAGCGCTGCGTCGTTGGTATACGAGATTGATATAGTAGTAATGATATTTGTGGTGGAAAATATCAGGAACTGAGCCGTAGACCATTGGTGCTGCGTCGATGGTATACGAGATTGATATAGTAGTAATGATATTTGTGGTGGAAAATATCAGAGAATGAGCCGTAGACCATTAGCGCTGCGTCGTTGGTATACGAGATTGATATAGTAGTAATGATATTTGTGGTGGAAAATATCAGGGAATGAGCCGTAGACCATCGGTGCTGCGTCGTTGGTTTACGAGATTGATATAGTAGTAATGATATTTGTGGTGGAAAATATCAGGAACTGAGCCGTAGACCATCGGTGCTGCGTCGTTGGTATACGAGATTGATATAGTAGTAATGATATTTGTGGTGGAAAATATCAGGAACTGAGCCGTAGACCATCGGTTCTGCGTCGTTGGTATACGAGATTGATATAGTAGTAATGATATTTGTGGTGGAAAATATCAGAGAATGAGCTGTAGACCATCGGTGCTGCGTCGTTGGTATACGAGATTGATATAGTAGTAATGATATTTGTGGTGGAAAATATCAGGAACTGAGCCGTAGACCATCGGTGCTGCGTCGATGGTATACGAGATTGATATAGTAGTAATGATATTTGTGGTGGAAAATATCAGAGAATGAGCCGTAGACCATCAGCGCTGCGTCGTTGGTATACGAGATTGATATAGTAGTAATGATATTTGTGGTGGAAAATATCAGAGAATGAGCCGTAGACCATTGGCGCTGTGTCGTTGGTATACGAGATTGATATAGTAGTAATGATATTTGTGGTGGAAAATATCAGAGAATGAGCCGTAGACCATCGGTGCTGCGTCGTTGGTATACGAGATTGATATAGTAGTAATGATATTTGTGGTGGAAAATATCAGGAACTGAGCCGTAGACCATCGGTGCTGCGTCGATGGTATACGAGATTGATATAGTAGTAATGATATTTGTGGTGGAAAATATCAGAGAATGAGCCGTAGACCATTAGCGCTGCGTCGTTGGTATACGAGATTGATATAGTAGTAATGATATTTGTGGTGGAAAATATCAGAGAATGAGCCGTAGACCATTAGCGCTGTGTCGTTGGTATACGAGATTGATATAGTAGTAATGATATTTGTAGTGGAAAAGATCCGAGAATGAGCCGTAGACCACTAGCGCTGCGTCGTTGGTATACGAGATTGATATAGTAGTAATGATATTTGTGGTGGAAAATATCAGGAACTGAGCCGTAGACCATCGGTGCTGCGTCGTTGGTATACGAGATTGATATAGTAGTAATGATATTTGTGGTGGAAAATATCAGAGAATGAGCCGTAGACCATTAGTGCTGCGTCGTTGGTATACGAGATTGATATAGTAGTAATGATATTTGTGGTGGAAAATATCAGGAACTGAACCGTAGACCATTAGCGCTGCGTCGTTGGTATACGAGATTGATATAGTAGTAATGATATTTGTGGTGGAAAATATCAGGAACAGAGCCGTAGACCATCGGTGCTGCGTCGATGGTATACGAGATTGATATAGTAGTAATGATATTTGTGGTGGAAAATATCAGAGAATGAGCCGTAGACCATTAAGACCATTAGCGCTGCGTCGTTGGTATACGAGATTGATATAGTAGTAATGATATTTGTGGTGGAACATATCAGGGAATGAGCCGTAGACCATCGGTGCTGCGTCGTTGGTATACGAGATTGATATAGTAGTAATGATATTTGTGGTGGAAAATATCAGGAACTGAGCCGTAGACCATCGGTGCTGCGTCGTTGGTATACGAGATTGATATAGTAGTAATGATATTTGTGGTGGAAAATATCAGGAACTGAGCCGTAGACCATCGGTGCTGCGTCGTTGGTATACGAGATTGATATAGTAGTAATGATATTTGTGGTGGAACATATCAGGGAATGAGCCGTAGACCATCGGTGCTGCGTCGTTGGTATACGAGATTGATATAGTAGTAATGATATTTGTGGTGGAACATATCAGGGAATGAGCCGTAGACCATCGGTGCTGCGTCGTTGGTATACGAGATTGATATAGTAGTAATGATATTTGTGGTGGAAAATATCAGGAACTGAGCCGTAGACCATCGGTGCTGCGTCGTTGGTATACGAGATTGATATAGTAGTAATGATATTTGTGGTGGAAAATATCAGGAACTGAGCCGTAGACCATCGGTGCTGCGTCGTTGGAGTACGAGATTGATATAGTAGTAATGATATTTGTGGTGGAAAATATCAGAGAATGAGCCGTAGACCATCGGTGCTGCGTCGTTGGTATACGAGATTGATATAGTAGTAATGATATTTGTGGTGGAAAATATCAGGAACTGAGCCGTAGACCATCGGTGCTGCGTCGATGGTATACGAGATTGATATAGTAGTAATGATATTTGTGGTGGAAAATATCAGAGAATGAGCCGTAGACCATTAGCGCTGCGTCGTTGGTATACGAGATTGATATAGTAGTAATGATATTTGTGGTGGAAAATATCAGAGAATGAGCCGTAGACCATTAGCGCTGCGTCGTTGGTATACGAGATTGATATAGTAGTAATGATATTTGTGGTGGAAAAGATCCGAGAATGAGCCGTAGACCATTTGCGCTGCGTCGTTGGTATACGAGATTGATATAGTAGTAATGATATTTGTGGTGGAAAATATCAGGAACTGAGCCGTAGACCATCGGTGCTGCGTCGTTGGTATACGAGATTGATATAGTAGTAATGATATTTGTGGTGGAAAATATCAGGAACTGAGCCGTAGACCATCGGTGCTGCGTCGTTGGTATACGAGATTGATATAGTAGTAATGATATTTGTGGTGGAAAATATCAGAGAATGAGCCGTAGACCATCGGTGCTGCGTCGTTGGTATACGAGATTGATATAGTAGTAATGATATTTGTGGTGGAAAATATCAGGAACTGAGCCGTAGACCATTGGTGCTGCGTCGATGGTATACGAGATTGATATAGTAGTAATGATATTTGTGGTGGAAAATATCAGGAACTGAGCCGTAGACCATTGGTGCTGCGTCGATGGTATACGAGATTGATATAGTAGTAATGATATTTGTGGTGGAAAATATCAGGGAATGAGCCGTAGACCATCGGTGCTGCGTCGTTGGTATACGAGATTGATATAGTAGTAATGATATTTGTGGTGGAAAATATCAGGAACTGAGCCGTAGACCATCGGTGCTGCGTCGTTGGTATACGAGATTGATATAGTAGTAATGATATTTGTGGTGGAAAATATCAGGAACTGAGCCGTAGACCATCGGTGCTGCGTCGTTGGAGTACGAGATTGATATAGTAGTAATGATATTTGTGGTGGAAAATATCAGAGAATGAGCCGTAGACCATCGGTGCTGCGTCGTTGGTATACGAGATTGATATAGTAGTAATGATATTTGTGGTGGAAAATATCAGGAACTGAGCCGTAGACCATCGGTGTGCGTCGATGGTATACGAGATTGATATAGTAGTAATGATATTTGTGGTGGAAAATATCAGAGAATGAGCCGTAGACCATTAGCGCTGCGTCGTTGGTATACGAGATTGATATAGTAGTAATGATATTTGTGGTGGAAAATATCAGAGAATGAGCCGTAGACCATTAGCGCTGTGTCGTTGGTATACGAGATTGATATAGTAGTAATGATATTTGTGGTGGAAAAGATCCGAGAATGAGCCGTAGACCATTAGCGCTGCGTCGTTGGTATACGAGATTGATATAGTAGTAATGATAATTGTGGTGGAAAAGATCCGAGAATGAGCCGTAGACCATTTGCGCTGCGTCGTTGGTATACGAGATTGATATAGTAGTAATGATATTTGTGGTGGTAAATATCAGGAACTGAGCCGTAGACCATCGGTGCTGCGTCGTTGGTATACGAGATTGATATAGTAGTAATGATATTTGTGGTGGAAAATATCAGGAACTGAACCGTAGACCATTAGCGCTGCGTCGTTGGTATACGAGATTGATATAGTAGTAATGATATTTGTGGTGGAAAATATCAGGAACAGAGCCGTAGACCATCGGTGCTGCGTCGATGGTATACGAGATTGATATAGTAGTAATGATATTTGTGGTGGAAAATATCAGAGAATGAGCCGTAGACCATTAGCGCTGCGTCGTTGGTATACGAGATTGATATAGTAGTAATGATATTTGTGGTGGAACATATCAGGGAATGAGCCGTAGACCATCGGTGCTGCGTCGTTGGTATACGAGATTGATATAGTAGTAATGATATTTGTGGTGGAAAATATCAGGAACTGAGCCGTAGACCATCGGTGCTGCGTCGTTGGTATACGAGATTGATATAGTAGTAATGATATTTGTGGTGGAACATATCAGGGAATGAGCCGTAGACCATCGGTGCTGCGTCGTTGGTATACGAGATTGATATAGTAGTAATGATATTTGTGGTGGAAAATATCAGAAACTGAGCCGTAGACCATCGGTGCTGCGTCGTTGGTATACGAGATTGATATAGTAGTAATGATATTTGTGGTGGAACATATCAGGGAATGAGCCGTAGACCATCGGTGCTGCGTCGTTGGTATACGAGATTGATATAGTAGTAATGATATTTGTGGTGGAAAATATCAGGAACTGAGCCGTAGACCATCGGTGCTGCGTCGTTGGTATACGAGATTGATATAGTAGTAATGATATTTGTGGTGGAAAATATCAGGAACTGAGCCGTAGACCATCGGTGCTGCGTCGTTGGTATACGAGATTGATATAGTAGTAATGATATTTGTGGTGGAAAATATCAGAGAATGAGCCGTAGACCATTAGCGCTGCGTCGTTGGTATACGAGATTGATATAGTAGTAATGATATTTGTGGTGGAAAATATCAGGAACTGAGCCGTAGACCATTGGTGCTGCGTCGATGGTATACGAGATTGATATAGTAGTAATGATATTTGTGGTGGAAAATATCAGAGAATGAGCCGTAGACCATTAGCGCTGCGTCGTTGGTATACGAGATTGATATAGTAGTAATGATATTTGTGGTGGAAAATATCAGGGAATGAGCCGTAGACCATCGGTGCTGCGTCGTTGGTTTACGAGATTGATATAGTAGTAATGATATTTGTGGTGGAAAATATCAGGAACTGAGCCGTAGACCATCGGTGCTGCGTCGTTGGTATACGAGATTGATATAGTAGTAATGATATTTGTGGTGGAAAATATCAGAGAATGAGCCGTAGACCATTAGCGCTGTGTCGTTGGTATACGAGATTGATATAGTAGTAATGATATTTGTGGTGGAAAAGATCCGAGAATGAGCCGTAGACCATTAGCGCTGCGTCGTTGGTATACGAGATTGATATAGTAGTAATGATATTTGTGGTGGAAAATATCAGGAACTGAGCCGTAGACCATCGGTGCTGCGTCGTTGGTATACGAGATTGATATAGTAGTAATGATATTTGTGGTGGAAAATATCAGGAACTGAGCCGTAGACCATCGGTGCTGCGTCGTTGGTATACGAGATTGATATAGTAGTAATGATATTTGTGGTGGAACATATCAGGGAATGAGCCGTAGACCATCGGTGCTGCGTCGTTGGTATACGAGATTGATATAGTAGTAATGATATTTGTGGTGGAAAATATCAGGAACTGAGCCGTAGACCATCGGTGCTGCGTCGATGGTATACGAGATTGATATAGTAGTAATGATATTTGTGGTGGAAAATATCAGAGAATGAGCCGTAGACCATTAGCGCTGCGTCGTTGGTATACGAGATTGATATAGTAGTAATGATATTTGTGGTGGAAAATATCAGAGAATGAGCCGTAGACCATTGGTGCTGCGTCGATGGTATACGAGATTGATATAGTAGTAATGATATTTGTGGTGGAAAATATCAGAGAATGAGCCGTAGACCATTAGCGCTGCGTCGTTGGTATACGAGATTGATATAGTAGTAATGATATTTGTGGTGGAAAATATCAGGGAATGAGCCGTAGACCATCGGTGCTGCGTCGTTGGTTTACGAGATTGATATAGTAGTAATGATATTTGTGGTGGAAAATATCAGGAACTGAGCCGTAGACCATCGGTGCTGCGTCGTTGGTATACGAGATTGATATAGTAGTAATGATATTTGTGGTGGAAAATATCAGAGAATGAGCCGTAGACCATTAGCGCTGTGTCGTTGGTATACGAGATTGATATAGTAGTAATGATATTTGTGGTGGAAAAGATCCGAGAATGAGCCGTAGACCATTAGCGCTGCGTCGTTGGTATACGAGATTGATATAGTAGTAATGATATTTGTGGTGGAAAATATCAGGAACTGAGCCGTAGACCATCGGTGCTGCGTCGTTGGTATACGAGATTGATATAGTAGTAATGATATTTGTGGTGGAAAATATCAGGAACTGAGCCGTAGACCATCGGTGCTGCGTCGTTGGTATACGAGATTGATATAGTAGTAATGATATTTGTGGTGGAACATATCAGGGAATGAGCCGTAGACCATCGGTGCTGCGTCGTTGGTATACGAGATTGATATAGTAGTAATGATATTTGTGGTGGAAAATATCAGGAACTGAGCCGTAGACCATCGGTGCTGCGTCGTTGGTATACGAGATTGATATAGTAGTAATGATATTTGTGGTGGAAAATATCAGGAACTGAGCCGTAGACCATCGGTGCTGCGTCGTTGGTATACGAGATTGATATAGTAGTAATGATATTTGTGGTGGAACATATCAGGGAATGAGCCGTAGACCATCGGTGCTGCGTCGTTGGTTTACGAGATTGATATAGTAGTAATGATATTTGTGGTGGAAAAGATCCGAGAATGAGCCGTAGACCATTTGCGCTGCGTCGTTGGTATACGAGATTGATATAGTAGTAATGATATTTGTGGTGGAAAATATCAGGAACTGAGCCGTAGACCATCGGTGCTGCGTCGTTGGTATACGAGATTGATATAGTAGTAATGATATTTGTGGTGGAACATATCAGGGAATGAGCCGTAGACCATCGGTGCTGCGTCGTTGGTATACGAGATTGATATAGTAGTAATGATATTTGTGGTGGAAAATATCAGGAACTGAGCCGTAGACCATCGGTGCTGCGTCGTTGGTATACGAGATTGATATAGTAGTAATGATATTTGTGGTGGAAAATATCAGGAACTGAGCCGTAGACCATCGGTGCTGCGTCGTTGGTATACGAGATTGATATAGTAGTAATGATATTTGTGGTGGAAAATATCAGGAACTGAGCCGTAGACCATCGGTGCTGCGTCGTTGGTATACGAGATTGATATAGTAGTAATGATATTTGTGGTGGAACATATCAGGGAATGAGCCGTAGACCATCGGTGCTGCGTCGTTGGTATACGAGATTGATATAGTAGTAATGATATTTGTGGTGGAACATATCAGGGAATGAGCCGTAGACCATCGGTGCTGCGTCGTTGGTATACGAGATTGATATAGTAGTAATGATAATTAAGTGGAAAATATCAGGAACTGAGCCGTAGACCATCGGTGCTGCGTCGTTGGTATACGAGATTGATATAGTAGTAATGATATTTGTGGTGGAACATATCAGGGAATGAGCCGTAGACCATCGGTGCTGCGTCGTTGGTATACGAGATTGATATAGTAGTAATGATATTTGTGGTGGAACATATCAGGGAATGAGCCGTAGACCATCGGTGCTGCGTCGTTGGTATACGAGATTGATATAGTAGTAATGATATTTGTGGTGGAAAATATCAGGAACTGAGCCGTAGACCATCGGTGCTGCGTCGTTGGTATACGAGATTGATATAGTAGTAATGATATTTGTGGTGGAAAATATCAGGAACTGAGCCGTAGACCATCGGTGCTGCGTCGTTGGTATACGAGATTGATATAGTAGTAATGATATTTGTGGTGGAAAATATCAGGAACTGAGCCGTAGACCATCGGTGCTGCGTCGTTGGTATACGAGATTGATATAGTAGTAATGATATTTGTGGTGGAAAATATCAGAGAATGAGCCGTAGACCATTAGCGCTGCGTCGTTGGTATACGAGATTGATATAGTAGTAATGATATTTGTGGTGGAAAATATCAGGAACTGAGCCGTAGACCATTGGTGCTGCGTCGATGGTATACGAGATTGATATAGTAGTAATGATATTTGTGGTGGAAAATATCAGAGAATGAGCCGTAGACCATTAGCGCTGCGTCGTTGGTATACGAGATTGATATAGTAGTAATGATATTTGTGGTGGAAAATATCAGGGAATGAGCCGTAGACCATCGGTGCTGCGTCGTTGGTTTACGAGATTGATATAGTAGTAATGATATTTGTGGTGGAAAATATCAGGAACTGAGCCGTAGACCATCGGTGCTGCGTCGTTGGTATACGAGATTGATATAGTAGTAATGATATTTGTGGTGGAAAATATCAGGAACTGAGCCGTAGACCATCGGTGCTGCGTCGTTGGTATACGAGATTGATATAGTAGTAATGATATTTGTGGTGGAAAATATCAGAGAATGAGCCGTAGACCATTAGCGCTGCGTCGTTGGTATACGAGATTGATATAGTAGTAATGATATTTGTGGTGGAACATATCAGGGAATGAGCCGTAGACCATCGGTGCTGCGTCGTTGGTATACGAGATTGATATAGTAGTAATGATATTTGTGGTGGAAAATATCAGGAACTGAGCCGTAGACCATCGGTGCTGCGTCGTTGGTATACGAGATTGATATAGTAGTAATGATATTTGTGGTGGAAAATATCAGAGAATGAGCCGTAGACCATTAGCGCTGCGTCGTTGGTATACGAGATTGATATAGTAGTAATGATATTTGTGGTGGAACATATCAGGGAATGAGCCGTAGACCATCGGTGCTGCGTCGTTGGTATACGAGATTGATATAGTAGTAATGATATTTGTGGTGGAAAATATCAGGAACTGAGCCGTAGACCATCGGTGCTGCGTCGTTGGTATACGAGATTGATATAGTAGTAATGATATTTGTGGTGGAAAATATCAGAGAATGAGCCGTAGACCATTAGCGCTGCGTCGTTGGTATACGAGATTGATATAGTAGTAATGATGTTTGTGGTAGAAAATATCAGAGAATGAGCCGTAGACCATCGGTGCTGCGTCGTTGGTATACGAGATTGATATAGTAGTAATGATATTTGTGGTGGAAAATATCAGGAACTGAGCCGTAGACCATCGGTGCTGCGTCGTTGGTATACGAGATTGATATAGTAGTAATGATATTTGTGGTGGAAAATATCAGGAACTGAACCGTAGACCATTAGCGCTGCGTCGTTGGTATACGAGATTGATATAGTAGTAATGATATTTGTGGTGGAAAATATCAGGAACAGAGCCGTAGACCATCGGTGCTGCGTCGATGGTATACGAGATTGATATAGTAGTAATGATATTTGTGGTGGAAAATATCAGAGAATGAGCCGTAGACCATTAGCGCTGCGTCGTTGGTATACGAGATTGATATAGTAGTAATGATATTTGTGGTGGAACATATCAGGGAATGAGCCGTAGACCATCGGTGCTGCGTCGTTGGTATACGAGATTGATATAGTAGTAATGATATTTGTGGTGGAAAATATCAGGAACTGAGCCGTAGACCATCGGTGCTGCGTCGTTGGTATACGAGATTGATATAGTAGTAATGATATTTGTGGTGGAACATATCAGGGAATGAGCCGTAGACCATCGGTGCTGCGTCGTTGGTATACGAGATTGATATAGTAGTAATGATATTTGTGGTGGAAAATATCAGAAACTGAGCCGTAGACCATCGGTGCTGCGTCGTTGGTATACGAGATTGATATAGTAGTAATGATATTTGTGGTGGAACATATCAGGGAATGAGCCGTAGACCATCGGTGCTGCGTCGTTGGTATACGAGATTGATATAGTAGTAATGATATTTGTGGTGGAAAATATCAGGAACTGAGCCGTAGACCATCGGTGCTGCGTCGTTGGTATACGAGATTGATATAGTAGTAATGATATTTGTGGTGGAAAATATCAGGAACTGAGCCGTAGACCATCGGTGCTGCGTCGTTGGTATACGAGATTGATATAGTAGTAATGATATTTGTGGTGGAAAATATCAGGAACTGAGCCGTAGACCATCGGTGCTGCGTCGTTGGTATACGAGATTGATATAGTAGTAATGATATTTGTGGTGGAAAATATCAGAGAATGAGCCGTAGACCATTAGCGCTGCGTCGTTGGTATACGAGATTGATATAGTAGTAATGATATTTGTGGTGGAAAATATCAGGAACTGAGCCGTAGACCATTGGTGCTGCGTCGATGGTATACGAGATTGATATAGTAGTAATGATATTTGTGGTGGAAAATATCAGAGAATGAGCCGTAGACCATTAGCGCTGCGTCGTTGGTATACGAGATTGATATAGTAGTAATGATATTTGTGGTGGAAAATATCAGGGAATGAGCCGTAGACCATCGGTGCTGCGTCGTTGGTTTACGAGATTGATATAGTAGTAATGATATTTGTGGTGGAAAATATCAGGAACTGAGCCGTAGACCATCGGTGCTGCGTCGTTGGTATACGAGATTGATATAGTAGTAATGATATTTGTGGTGGAAAATATCAGAGAATGAGCCGTAGACCATTAGCGCTGTGTCGTTGGTATACGAGATTGATATAGTAGTAATGATATTTGTGGTGGAAAAGATCCGAGAATGAGCCGTAGACCATTAGCGCTGCGTCGTTGGTATACGAGATTGATATAGTAGTAATGATATTTGTGGTGGAAAATATCAGGAACTGAGCCGTAGACCATCGGTGCTGCGTCGTTGGTATACGAGATTGATATAGTAGTAATGATATTTGTGGTGGAAAATATCAGGAACTGAGCCGTAGACCATCGGTGCTGCGTCGTTGGTATACGAGATTGATATAGTAGTAATGATATTTGTGGTGGAAAATATCAGAGAATGAGCCGTAGACCATTGGTGCTGCGTCGATGGTATACGAGATTGATATAGTAGTAATGATATTTGTGGTGGAAAATATCAGAGAATGAGCCGTAGACCATTAGCGCTGCGTCGTTGGTATACGAGATTGATATAGTAGTAATGATATTTGTGGTGGAAAATATCAGGGAATGAGCCGTAGACCATCGGTGCTGCGTCGTTGGTTTACGAGATTGATATAGTAGTAATGATATTTGTGGTGGAAAATATCAGGAACTGAGCCGTAGACCATCGGTGCTGCGTCGTTGGTATACGAGATTGATATAGTAGTAATGATATTTGTGGTGGAAAATATCAGAGAATGAGCCGTAGACCATTAGCGCTGTGTCGTTGGTATACGAGATTGATATAGTAGTAATGATATTTGTGGTGGAAAAGATCCGAGAATGAGCCGTAGACCATTAGCGCTGCGTCGTTGGTATACGAGATTGATATAGTAGTAATGATATTTGTGGTGGAAAATATCAGGAACTGAGCCGTAGACCATCGGTGCTGCGTCGTTGGTATACGAGATTGATATAGTAGTAATGATATTTGTGGTGGAAAATATCAGGAACTGAGCCGTAGACCATCGGTGCTGCGTCGTTGGTATACGAGATTGATATAGTAGTAATGATATTTGTGGTGGAACATATCAGGGAATGAGCCGTAGACCATCGGTGCTGCGTCGTTGGTATACGAGATTGATATAGTAGTAATGATATTTGTGGTGGAAAATATCAGGAACTGAGCCGTAGACCATCGGTGCTGCGTCGTTGGTATA
Source organism: Caenorhabditis uteleia (assembly GCA_963573275.1). Taxonomy (NCBI): domain Eukaryota; kingdom Metazoa; phylum Nematoda; class Chromadorea; order Rhabditida; family Rhabditidae; genus Caenorhabditis; species Caenorhabditis uteleia. The sequence goes on from OY752137.1 coordinate 5,480,181, forward strand.
CGAGATTGATATAGTAGTAATGATATTTGTGGTGGAAAATATCAGGAACTGAGCCGTAGACCATCGGTGCTGCGTCGTTGGTATACGAGATTGATATAGTAGTAATGATATTTGTGGTGGAACATATCAGGGAATGAGCCGTAGACCATCGGTGCTGCGTCGTTGGTTTACGAGATTGATATAGTAGTAATGATATTTGTGGTGGAAAAGATCCGAGAATGAGCCGTAGACCATTTGCGCTGCGTCGTTGGTATACGAGATTGATATAGTAGTAATGATATTTGTGGTGGAAAATATCAGGAACTGAGCCGTAGACCATCGGTGCTGCGTCGTTGGTATACGAGATTGATATAGTAGTAATGATATTTGTGGTGGAACATATCAGGGAATGAGCCGTAGACCATCGGTGCTGCGTCGTTGGTATACGAGATTGATATAGTAGTAATGATATTTGTGGTGGAAAATATCAGGAACTGAGCCGTAGACCATCGGTGCTGCGTCGTTGGTATACGAGATTGATATAGTAGTAATGATATTTGTGGTGGAAAATATCAGGAACTGAGCCGTAGACCATCGGTGCTGCGTCGTTGGTATACGAGATTGATATAGTAGTAATGATATTTGTGGTGGAAAATATCAGGAACTGAGCCGTAGACCATCGGTGCTGCGTCGTTGGTATACGAGATTGATATAGTAGTAATGATATTTGTGGTGGAACATATCAGGGAATGAGCCGTAGACCATCGGTGCTGCGTCGTTGGTATACGAGATTGATATAGTAGTAATGATATTTGTGGTGGAACATATCAGGGAATGAGCCGTAGACCATCGGTGCTGCGTCGTTGGTATACGAGATTGATATAGTAGTAATGATAATTAAGTGGAAAATATCAGGAACTGAGCCGTAGACCATCGGTGCTGCGTCGTTGGTATACGAGATTGATATAGTAGTAATGATATTTGTGGTGGAACATATCAGGGAATGAGCCGTAGACCATCGGTGCTGCGTCGTTGGTATACGAGATTGATATAGTAGTAATGATATTTGTGGTGGAACATATCAGGGAATGAGCCGTAGACCATCGGTGCTGCGTCGTTGGTATACGAGATTGATATAGTAGTAATGATATTTGTGGTGGAAAATATCAGGAACTGAGCCGTAGACCATCGGTGCTGCGTCGTTGGTATACGAGATTGATATAGTAGTAATGATATTTGTGGTGGAAAATATCAGGAACTGAGCCGTAGACCATCGGTGCTGCGTCGTTGGTATACGAGATTGATATAGTAGTAATGATATTTGTGGTGGAAAATATCAGGAACTGAGCCGTAGACCATCGGTGCTGCGTCGTTGGTATACGAGATTGATATAGTAGTAATGATATTTGTGGTGGAAAATATCAGAGAATGAGCCGTAGACCATTAGCGCTGCGTCGTTGGTATACGAGATTGATATAGTAGTAATGATATTTGTGGTGGAAAATATCAGGAACTGAGCCGTAGACCATTGGTGCTGCGTCGATGGTATACGAGATTGATATAGTAGTAATGATATTTGTGGTGGAAAATATCAGAGAATGAGCCGTAGACCATTAGCGCTGCGTCGTTGGTATACGAGATTGATATAGTAGTAATGATATTTGTGGTGGAAAATATCAGGGAATGAGCCGTAGACCATCGGTGCTGCGTCGTTGGTTTACGAGATTGATATAGTAGTAATGATATTTGTGGTGGAAAATATCAGGAACTGAGCCGTAGACCATCGGTGCTGCGTCGTTGGTATACGAGATTGATATAGTAGTAATGATATTTGTGGTGGAAAATATCAGGAACTGAGCCGTAGACCATCGGTGCTGCGTCGTTGGTATACGAGATTGATATAGTAGTAATGATATTTGTGGTGGAAAATATCAGAGAATGAGCCGTAGACCATTAGCGCTGCGTCGTTGGTATACGAGATTGATATAGTAGTAATGATATTTGTGGTGGAACATATCAGGGAATGAGCCGTAGACCATCGGTGCTGCGTCGTTGGTATACGAGATTGATATAGTAGTAATGATATTTGTGGTGGAAAATATCAGGAACTGAGCCGTAGACCATCGGTGCTGCGTCGTTGGTATACGAGATTGATATAGTAGTAATGATATTTGTGGTGGAAAATATCAGAGAATGAGCCGTAGACCATTAGCGCTGCGTCGTTGGTATACGAGATTGATATAGTAGTAATGATATTTGTGGTGGAACATATCAGGGAATGAGCCGTAGACCATCGGTGCTGCGTCGTTGGTATACGAGATTGATATAGTAGTAATGATATTTGTGGTGGAAAATATCAGGAACTGAGCCGTAGACCATCGGTGCTGCGTCGTTGGTATACGAGATTGATATAGTAGTAATGATATTTGTGGTGGAAAATATCAGAGAATGAGCCGTAGACCATTAGCGCTGCGTCGTTGGTATACGAGATTGATATAGTAGTAATGATGTTTGTGGTAGAAAATATCAGAGAATGAGCCGTAGACCATCGGTGCTGCGTCGTTGGTATACGAGATTGATATAGTAGTAATGATATTTGTGGTGGAAAATATCAGGAACTGAGCCGTAGACCATCGGTGCTGCGTCGTTGGTATACGAGATTGATATAGTAGTAATGATATTTGTGGTGGAAAATATCAGGAACTGAGCCGTAGACCATCGGTGCTGCGTCGATGGTATACGAGATTGATATAGTAGTAATGATATTTGTGGTGGAAAATATCAGAGAATGAGCCGTAGACCATCGGTGCTGCGTCGTTGGTATACGACATTGATATAGTAGTAATGATATTTGTGGTGGAAAATATCAGAGAATGAGCCGTAGACCATCGGTGCTGCGTCGTTGGTATACGAGATTGATATAGTAGTAATGATATTTGTGGTGGAAAATATCAGGAACTGAGCCGTAGACCATCGGTGCTGCGTCGTTGGTATACGAGATTGATATAGTAGTAATGATATTTGTGGTGGAAAATATCAGAGAATGAGCCGTAGACCATCGGTGCTGCGTCGTTGGTATACGACATTGATATAGTAGTAATGATATTTGTGGTGGAAAATATCAGAGAATGAGCCGTAGACCATCGGTGAAGCGTCGTTGGTATACGAGATTGATATAGTAGTGATGATATTTGTGGTGGAAAATATCAGGAACTGAGCCGTAGACCATCGGTGCTGCGTCGTTGGTATACGACATTGATATAGTAGTAATGATATTTGTGGTGGAAAATATCAGAGAATGAGCCGTAGACCATCGGTGAAGCGTCGTTGGTATACGAGATTGATATAGTAGTAATGATATTTGTGGTGGAAAATATCAGGAACTGAGCCGTAGACCATCGGTGCTGCGTCGTTGGTATACGACATTGATATAGTAGTAATGATATTTGTGGTGGAAAATATCAGAGAATGAGCCGTAGACCATCGGTGAAGCGTCGTTGGTATACGAGATTGATATAGTAGTGATGATATTTGTGGTGGAAAACATCAGAGAATGAGCCGTAGACCATCGGTGCTGCGTCGTTGGTATACGAGATTGATATAGTAGTAATGATATTTGTGGTGGAAAATATCAGGAACTGAGCCGTAGACCATCGGTGCTGCGTCGTTGGTATACGAGATTGATATAGTAGTAATGATATTTGTGGTGGAAAATATCAGGAACTGAGCCGTAGACCATCGGTGCTGCGTCGATGGTATACGAGATTGATATAGTAGTAATGATATTTGTGGTGGAAAATATCAGAGAATGAGCCGTAGACCATCGGTGCTGCGTCGTTGGTATACGAGATTGATATAGTAGTAATGATATTTGTGGTGGAAAATATCAGGAACTGAGCCGTAGATCATCGGTGCTGCGTCGATGGTATACGAGATTGATATAGTAGTAATGATATTTGTGGTGGAAAATATCAGGGAATGAGCCGTAGACCATCTGTGCTGCGTCGTTGGTATACGAGATTGATATAGTAGTAATGATATTTGTGGTGGAAAATATCAGGAACTGAGCCGTAGACCATCGGTGCTGCGTCGATGGTATACGAGATTGATATAGTAGTAATGATATTTGTGGTGGAAAATATCAGGAACTGAACCGTAGACCATCGGTGCTGCGTCGTTGGTATACGAGATTGATATAGTAGTAATGATATTTGTGGTGGAAAATATCAGAGAATGAGCCGTAGACCATCGGTGCTGCGTCGTTGGTATACGAGATTGATATAGTAGTAATGATATTTGTGGTGGAAAATATCAGGAACTGAGCCGTAGACCATCGGTGCTGCGTCGATGGTATACGAGATTGATATAGTAGTAATGATATTTGTGGTGGAAAATATCAGGGAATGAGCCGTAGACCATTAGCGCTGCGTCGTTGGTATACGAGATTGATATAGTAGTAATGATATTTGTGGTGGAAAATATCAGGGAATGAGCCGTAGACCATCGGTGCTGCGTCGTTGGTATACGAGATTGATATAGTAGTAATGATATTTGTGGTGGAAAATATCAGGAACTGAGCCGTAGACCATCGGTGCTGCGTCGATGGTATACGAGATTGATATAGTAGTAATGATATTTGTGGTGGAAAATATCAGGAACTGAGCCGTAGACCATCGGTGCTGCGTCGATGGTATACGAGATTGATATAGTAGTAATGATATTTGTGGTGAAAAATATCAGGAACTGAGCCGTAGACCATCGGTGCTGCGTCGATGGTATACGAGATTGATATAGTAGTAATGATATTTGTGGTGGAAAATATCAGGAACTGAGCCGTAGACCATCGGTGCTGCGTCGATGGTATACGAGATTGATATAGTAGTAATGATATTTGTGGTGGAAAATATCAGGGAATGAGCCGTAGACCATTAGCGCTGCGTCGTTGGTATACGAGATTGATATAGTAGTAATGATATTTGTGGTGGAAAATATCAGGAACTGAGCCGTAGACCATCGGTGCTGCGTCGTTGGTATACGAGATTGATATAGTAGTAATGATATTTGTGGTGGAAAATATCAGAGAATGAGCCGTAGACCATCGGTGCTGCGTCGTTGGTATACGAGATTGATATAGTAGTAATGATATTTGTGGTGGAAAATATCAGGAACTGAACCGTAGACCATCGGTGCTGCGTCGTTGGTATACGAGATTGATATAGTAGTAATGATATTTGTGGTGGAAAATATCAGGGAATGAGCCGTAGACCATCGGTGCTGCGTCGTTGGTATACGAGATTGATATAGTAGTAATGATATTTGTGGTGGAAAATATCAGGAACTGAGCCGTAGACCATCGGTGCTGCGTCGTTGGTATACGAGATTGATATAGTAGTAATGATATTTGTGGTGGAAAATATCAGGAACTGAGCCGTAGACCATCGGTGCTGCGTCGTTGGTATACGAGATTGATATAGTAGTAATGATATTTGTGGTGGAAAATATCAGAGAATGAGCCGTAGACCATTAGCGCTGCGTCGTTGGTATACGAGATTGATATAGTAGTAATGATGTTTGTGGTAGAAAATATCAGAGAATGAGCCGTAGACCATCGGTGCTGCGTCGTTGGTATACGAGATTGATATAGTAGTAATGATATTTGTGGTGGAAAATATCAGGAACTGAGCCGTAGACCATCGGTGCTGCGTCGTTGGTATACGAGATTGATATAGTAGTAATGATATTTGTGGTGGAAAATATCAGGAACTGAGCCGTAGACCATCGGTGCTGCGTCGTTGGTATACGAGATTGATATAATAGTAATGATATTTGTGGTGGAAAATATCAGAGAATGAGCCGTAGACCATTGGTGCTGCGTCGTTGGTATACGAGATTGATATAGTAGTAATGATATTTGTGGTGGAAAATATCAGGAACTGAGCCGTAGACCATCGGTGCTGCGTCGTTGGTATACGAGATTGATATAATAGTAATGATATTTGTGGTGGAAAATATCAGAGAATGAGCCGTAGACCATTGGTGCTGCGTCGTTGGTATACGAGATTGATATAGTAGTAATGATATTTGTGGTGGAAAATATCAGGAACTGAGCCGTAGACCATCGGTGCTGCGTCGTTGGTATACGAGATTGATATAATAGTAATGATATTTGTGGTGGAAAATATCAGAGAATGAGCCGTAGACCATCGGTGCTGCGTCGTTGGTATACGAGATTGATATAGTAGTAATGATATTTGTGGTGGAAAATATCAGAGAATGAGCCGTAGACCATCGGTGCTGCGTCGTTGGTATACGAGATTGATATAGTAGTAATGATATTTGTGGTGGAAAATATCAGGAACTGAACCGTAGACCATCGGTGCTGCGTCGTTGGTATACGAGATTGATATAGTAGTAATGATATTTGTGGTGGAAAATATCAGAGAATGAGCCGTAGACCATCGGTGCTGCGTCGTTGGTATACGAGATTGATATAGTAGTAATGATATTTGTGGTGGAAAATATCAGGAACTGAACCGTAGACCATCGGTGCTGCGTCGTTGGTATACGAGATTGATATAGTAGTAATGATATTTGTGGTGGAAAATATCAGGAACTAAACCGTAGACCATCGGTGCTGCGTCGTTGGTATACGAGATTGATATAGTAGTAATGATATTTGTGGTGGAAAATATCAGAGAATGAGCCGTAGACCATCGGTGCTGCGTCGTTGGTATACGAGATTGATATAGTAGTAATGATATTTGTGGTGGAAAATATCAGGAACTGAGCCGTAGACCATCGGTGCTGCGTCGTTGGTATACGAGATTGATATAGTAGTAATGATATTTGTGGTGGAAAATATCAGAGAATGAGCCGTAGACCATTAGCGCTGCGTCGTTGGTATACGAGATTGATATAGTAGTAATGATATTTGTGGTGGAAAATATCAGAGAATGAGCCGTAGACCATCGGTGCTGCGTCGTTGGTATACGAGATTGATATAGTAGTAATGATATTTGTGGTGGAAAATATCAGAGAATGAGCCGTAGACCATCGGTGCTGCGTCGTTGGTATACGAGATTGATATAGTAGTAATGATATTTGTGGTGGAAAATATCAGGAACTGAACCGTAGACCATCGGTGCTGCGTCGTTGGTATACGAGATTGATATAGTAGTAATGATATTTGTGGTGGAAAATATCAGGAACTGAACCGTAGACCATCGGTGCTGCGTCGTTGGTATACGAGATTGATATAGTAGTAATGATATTTGTGGTGGAAAATATCAGGAACTGAACCGTAGACCATCGGTGCTGCGTCGTTGGTATACGAGATTGATATAGTAGTAATGATATTTGTGGTGGAAAATATCAGGGAATGAGCCGTAGACCATCGGTGCTGCGTCGTTGGTATACGAGATTGATATAGTAGTAATGATATTTGTGGTGGAAAATATCAGAGAATGAGCCGTAGACCATCGGTGCTGCGTCGTTGGTATACGAGATTGATATAGTAGTAATGATATTTGTGGTGGAAAATATCAGGAACTAAACCGTAGACCATCGGTGCTGCGTCGTTGGTATACGAGATTGATATAGTAGTAATGATATTTGTGGTGGAAAATATCAGAGAATGAGCCGTAGACCATCGGTGCTGCGTCGTTGGTATACGAGATTGATATAGTAGTAATGATATTTGTGGTGGAAAATATCAGAGAATGAGCCGTAGACCATTAGCGCTGCGTCGTTGGTATACGAGATTGATATAGTAGTAATGATATTTGTGGTGGAAAATATCAGGGAATGAGCCGTAGACCATCGGTGCTGCGTCGTTGGTATACGAGATTGATATAGTAGTAATGATATTTGTGGTGGAAAATATCAGAGAATGAGCCGTAGACCATCGGTGCTGCGTCGTTGGTATACGAGATTGATATAGTAGTAATGATATTTGTGGTGGAAAATATCAGGAACTGAACCGTAGACCATCGGTGCTGCGTCGTTGGTATACGAGATTGATATAGTAGTAATGATATTTGTGGTGGAAAATATCAGGAACTGAACCGTAGACCATCGGTGCTGCGTCGTTGGTATACGAGATTGATATAGTAGTAATGATATTTGTGGTGGAAAATATCAGAGAATGAGCCGTAGACCATCGGCTAATTTTCAAACATTTTTTTTTCTGAATTTTCTACTTGAACCTGGTTCTTATACAGTTTTGTGACAATACGAGCACAAAAGATCCAAGAAGAGAAGCAGCCAGAGAAATCCGCAGCAACTTTCAAAGATGATCAAAAGAAAAAGAATATAGTACTACTATCAACAAGTGAAGAAATGATAGAAAGTTCAAAAGTCAGTCGTAAAAGGTTTAACAAAAACTAGATTAAGTTTTTTTTCCAGCCAACAATGAACTTTGTTCAGTCCTTCAACGTTGATATCCCTATATCGACCGTATCCTTTGAAAAATTCATCTCAACTTGTTCAGGCCTTTTGAATAATTCTGAATACCTCCGTTTTGTTGAGAATATCTCAGAGTTCAATCAATATGAAGCCGATATTTTTTTTGACTGCTTTAATCCATGTTTGAATATCAATGCGAGAATCAAACTTCCAAATGAGATACAGAAACTGGAGGAGTCTGAAGAAATTAAGTGGAATGAATGGCACAAAAATGTTTTAGCCATGAATTCCCAAACACAAAGAAAAATCATAGTGACCGTGAAGTTTCAAAAGTTTGATGGCATTCCAACTGGGAATCTACCATGTTTCAAAGGAGATCGTTTTACTGACTGTATTTTGAAGCTTCCATCTGGTTTCTCCATTAGCACAATTTTCGAGGTTGTTATTAGGTTTAGTATTTGACTAGTCATTTGATTTCCAGCAACTAGCATCAAAATCAAAGTATTTTGCAAGCAAAACTAAATCAGAAGTGATTGAAATGGAAGATGTGGAGTTTTATGAAATGGTGTTGTTTTTGGAGTTGATACATAATTGTGGCCGTCCGTTCACAGGTATAATTCTGCCTAATCACCCAGCAATGTACTTTTTGGTAGATCAAAATATTGGAATATTGTTGAAGATGGTAGTCAAGTTTGAATGTCCAGTTGAAATACAACAGTGCGAGAAGTACATCATTCAATCTGGAAATATTGGATTGATGGAAAAGTTGAAATACGCGGATGAATATCAATTGGAGAGACTCAAGGTAGATCGAACATTACTGATAAGAGGAATAGTTATAGATTACAGGACTATTGCTTGAAAAAAGTGTCGAAATGGAAAATTGAAGAGGCTTATGAGAAATCCGGAATATCGTGGATTGAGTGATAAGATGAGATTAGCAATAATGGAACTGTGTTATCTGGCTGATAATGAGGATGATAATAATATTGATAATGCTTATGAAGAGGAATATATCATTGAAAGAGTTGCCCGGGATTTCAGGCAACCAGTAAATTCTGATATTGTATTAGTCATAAATGGTACTCAACTACATGTTAGTAAACTGGTGAGGTATCTCAATGAAACTCATTGTTATGAAATATTCCAGATTTTACGATATGAATCGAGTGTCTTTGATGAGTTGTTCCAAAAAGACGAACAGAAATTAGAGTTCAAGATGGAAAAATTCAACCTGCACCATTTTGTAACATTCCTGCAGATGATTTATCAACCAACTGATATGATAACAAGTGATACATACTACTTTTCATTCATTCTTATCAGTGATGTAAATTCCAGATGACAACTTCAAGTACCTTACTGAATTATCCACCACCTACAAGGTCCGATCAATTCATTCAAGGTGTGAGGAATTCATTATCAATAATCATGAGATTGAATTGATTGATAAATTGGTATATGCTAGTGATAATCATATGAGTAATCTGGCGGTATTTTATCAAATTATCACTAGATACTTGGCTTGGATTTTCAGAAAACATGTGAAAAGGAGATAAAGGACTTTGATGACTTCAAAAAACTGGCACTTTCCCCGAACTTTGCGAAAATAAGTAACACGGTGTTGGGGAGTATTGCACGAAGATTGGATATTGAATAATTTATTGAACATTTTATATAATTCACTCGAATAAAGGCGAAAAAGCAAAATGATAAGAATTAATTTCTAAGGAGTATTGTTTGCATGACTAAAAAATTGATATTTCTTATCAGTGTGACTCTTCATTCCCTCTGCCTCAGCAATCGACACCTTTTTACTCAAAAAATTATTATTCATTTCTAATGGAGTACCATCAAAGAATCTATGGAATCCTAACTAAGGAAGCAACCGAATCTTTGTACACATTCATCACGAGTTGTCCGGAATTTTTGGCAAGTTCTGCCTTTAACCGTTTTTTGGCGTCTGATTCGGATGTAGAAAATTATGCGGCTTGTGCAAGAATTTTTATTCCAAGAGTTGATCTGAACTTAAAAATGCAAGTAAAGTTCTCGGATGGCAAGAGTATTTTGGTGGACGAAACATGTTCAAAGCCTCCTGACAATATTCGTTGGAAACAATGGTGCACCAGCAATCGAACTCGTATAGAAAAAAGTGACTTTAACCTGAAGATGCGAATCGACGTGACTTTGCTGTTCGATGATTTTCATGACCGCCTTGGCAAGGATTATTTGTGTTTTGATTGCCGTTACGGCAAATCATCTACCAATTTAAAGTTTTCATCTGGCTTCTCGATTCGTGCAAATGCCACGGTAAATCTTTGAATATTCATTCGATTTCAGAATTTTGCAGGAATTGAGTCAAATATCAAAGTATTTTCACTCAGCATCACATACAACCAAGATGGAAGATGTAGAGATCGAAGAAGTGTTGTTATTTTTGAAGTGGTATGAATGCTCTCGAACAGTCACAGGTTGGATATAATCCTCTAGAAAACAATTAACGAAATTTTCGTAGAAGAGAACTATATAACAATAATGAAACTGGCTACCAAGTGGTATTGTGAAGAAGAGCTTCAACTATGCCAAATGTTCATGGTTTGATAAGGAATCGAAACTGAGACAGTTCGGATTTCAGAAGCAGAGACAGCCTGGAGGAATCTCAGAAAAACCAGAAAATGATCAAAAAAAGATAATACCAATATCAGCAAATGGATTAGTGATTGAAAGCTCAAAAGTTAGTTTTTAATGGCCTAACTCAACCTAGTTAACAATAGTCAATTTCTACATTTTCAGCCAACCATGAACTTCGTCCAGTCGTTCGACATTGATATTATCCCACCGACCGTATCCTTCGAAAAATTTATCTCAACCTGTTCAGAACTTTTGTACACTGCGGAGTACCTTCGTTTTGTCGAGAATATTTCAGAATTTGATGAATATGTAGCCAATATCCGTTTTGACGTCTCCGATCCAAGTTTGACTATAAATACGAGAATCAAACTACCTGATAGTGTTCAAAAATTGGAGGAATCGGAAGAAAGGAAGTGGGCTGAATGGCACAATGGAGCTTGGATCAAGGATAACGGTGGACAGCAAAGTATTTTCGTGACCGTAGAATTCCGAATGTTTGATGGGATTCCAACTGGAAATCTACCATGCTTTAAAGGTGATCGTTTCACAGATTGTGTTCTGACGTTTCCATCAGGCTTCTACATCAGTACCATTTTCGAGGTTTTTATCAGGTTTACTGTCGGACTAGTCGTTTAATTTCCAGCAATTAGCATCAAAATCAAAGTACTTCGCAAGAAAAACTAATTCAGAAGTGATTGAAATAGAAAATGTAGAGTTCTATGATATTGTGTTATTCTTAGAACTCATGCACAACTGTGGACGTCCATTCACAGGTACAACATCATTCAACTATAAAGTACTGTAATTTTTGCAGACCAAAACATCGGAATACTGTTGAAGATGGTTAGCAAATTTGAGTGTCCAGTTGAGGTACAGCAGTGTGAGAAATACATAATAGAGTCTGGAAAAATCGAACTGATGGAAAAGTTGAAATATGCGGATGAGTATAAATTAGAGAAACTTACGGTTGGTCTTGGTAAAATTTTTTTTGGAATATCAAATTATAGAACCATTGCCTGAGAAAAGTGTCGAAAAATGGACAGTTGAAGAAACTGATAAAAAATCCAGAATATCGCCAACTTGGTGATAAGATGAGATTAGCAATGATGGAGTTGTCTCTAGTCGATGATAATGAAGATGATAATAACATTGATAATGATTATGAAGAGGAATATATCATTCAAGGAGTTGTCAGGGATTTCAGACAACCACTGCACTCCGATATTGTGTTAGTTGTAAATGGTACTCGTTTGCATGTTAGTAAACTGGTATGATAATTGTATGATATTCATAAATATGATATATTTCAGATTCTCCGTTACGAGTCACCTGTCTTCGATGAGCTGTTCCAAAAAGATGAGGAGAAAAAGGAGTTCAAGATGGAAAAAGTCAACCTGGACCATTTTGTAACATTTCTGCAGATGATTTACCAGCCAACTGATATGATAACAAGTGATCTTCACTGATCTTATTCATTCTTATCAGCTATATCAATTCCAGATGACAACTTTAAATACCTTACTGAAATATCAACTACCTACAAAGTCCGATCAATTCATTCAAGGTGTGAGGATTTCATTATCAATAATCATGAAATCGAATTGATTGATAAATTGGTATATGCTAGTAATAATCATATGACTATTCTAGCGGTATGTTTTCAAATTATCACTAGATATTTAGTTTGGATTTTCAGAAAATGTGTGAAAAGGAGATCAAGGACTTTGATGATTTGGAGAAGTTGGGGTATTCTCCAAAGTTTGGGAAGATAAGTGATAAGGTTTTGGCGAGTATCACAAGAAGATTGGTTATCAAATAATTTATTTTGATATTTATGTTATCATTATCAATAAAACATTATATATTCACATTGATGGTGCCACAACACTTTGCTTCCGCTTTCCCAATGCTAAAAAATCTGATATTTCCAGCAAAATTTCAGAACTTTCTTACATAAAACAGCAACTCTAAACTGATTAATCCCAAAAATCGCAATCAATGGCTCAAAAACTTGATAAATCACAACTGATACCGCACAAAAGTTGACTATTGAGTTGAGATCAATTGACAATAATGGGCAACTGATAAATGTGCCAACTGGAGTGTATACAAGGAATAATGGTAGGATAGTCTGGAAATATGAGGTGATAAGGACTGATAAGTGATAAGAACTGATACCTGAGCTATCAATGTCTGGAACAATTGACGATTGAGTTGCTTGGTTTTCTCACTTTTCCATTCACATTCATTGGTAGTTTTTCTTATGAAATATCCACAAAATAGGATTGTCGAGAAGCAGGCACCTATTATCATATCACAAGTTGATATCCCTATCAAGTTGCTCCAATTCCATCTCTTATCACCATTCTTATCAATGGTCCAAAACATGCAACTAGTGAATGGTACTTGGTTACTGTCCATGTCATACTGTAGGCTCATAATGTCCCTAGATGATTCTATGGTTGGATCTATGAGATTCTATATACCTCATGTGTTGTTTTTTCTCCGCTGTATTCTCCAAAGGGAAGTGTACACAACAGAACCATAGCACAAAACATAGAATACATGGGATGAATAGGATTACGTATCTATTGGTGGTCGTTAGTTTTGAGTGTTCCCTGCAAAACTTGTAAGGTGTGCGGTAGAGCGTACTTGTATACCTGCACATGAGAAAGTAGCGGAATACAAATTGAGCCGCTAGGAGGGAGATACACAGGGCGAAGGAGGCACAGTAGGTTTCTATCAAAATTTCTCCCAATGAACCTTTTATCCAGCTGTTATCACTGATAACAGCAAACATGGGCACTTTGATTATCATCACCTAAAGTTAGATAACATCTCTTATCATTGATAACCTATCAATATCATACCGGCATAGTGATAACCTCAATCCACGAATATACCATGGAATATAACGAGAATACTGTCATCATGTGTCGATAGTTACCAAACCGTTTTGCTCGAGTATTGATAAGAAAGAGGAGTAATAGGTTTATCAGTTGGGTAAGGATATGACCGAAAATTTGGATTGTGTGGAGATTCATGACTGATATGAGTGACTGATAACGAATATTATTTGTTGTTATATAGTTTTATGTGGTTTATGAGAGCCAGACAGGGAGTTCCATTGGGAATTATGAGTCAGGGGTGATAACAATGTTTATCAGTGATATCAGGGAACAGAGTTTGCACCGTCACAAGTTATCGATATTATCATGTGATAAGATCTTATCATATCGGCTAGCAGCCTTTTTTTCTGGTTACATCACCAGACAAGCCAACTCCCCAAGCAATCCTTCACAGACCAAAAACTTATCACTTATCACTTTATCATGTGGTACATCCACGCTGTCCAACTTATTGGTCATACTATCACCCAACTGATAAACCTCCTTCTCCTTTATCTTATCAATACTCGAGCTCGGCAATTTGGTAACTATCAACATATGATGACAGTATTCTCACTATATTCCATGGTATATTCATGGATTGAGTTTATCACTATGCCGGTATGGTATTGATAAGTGATATCACTGACTGATAAAAGGTTCATTTATAGGTAATGCTTATCAAAGTCCCCATTTTTGCTGTTATCACTGATAACCCTATATTCCTATCAACTTCAATCGGCGTCTATATCATATGTAAGTCCTTCCACCTGGAGCTAAACCTATAATCATGTTTAGCTCTCTATTGTGCCTCCTTTGCTCTGTGTATCTCCCTCCTAGCTGCTCAATTCGTCTTCCGCTACTTTCTCATATGCAGGTATGCAACTTCGCTCTACCGTACACCTACCGTACTTCCAGACCCAACTCCACCCTGGTTACTGTAGGTCACAAGTACATTATCCTATTCATCCCATACCATCCAACTTTCTGCTCATATCCTAACTCAACTGATAAACCTATTGCTCCTTTATCTTATCAATACTCGAGGCAAGCAATTTGGCAACTATCGACATATGATGACAGTATTCTCACTATATTCCATGGTATATTCATGGATTGAGGTTATCACAATGCCGGTATGATACTGATAAGCTATCATGATAAGGGTTTCATCATTGATTATAGCTATTAGTCATCAAAGTTCCTGCTTTAGTTGTTATCAGTGATAACGAGTGGCTTCTTGGTATGCGTACTGGATACTGGCTAGTTGGTAATATTCTAACTATCTAAACCTAAACCTATCCTTAGGTTTAGCTCTCTATTGTGCCTCCTTCGCCCTGTGTATATCTCTTCTAGCTGCTCAATTTGTCTTCCGCTACTTCCTCATATGCAGGTATGCAACTTCGCCCTACCGCACACTTACGATAGATTTAGGCCTAACTCCAACCTAGTTACTGTAGGTCACAAGTACCTCTTTCTATTTATCCCTTGTTTCCTAATATCAACCTTATGGATCTCTTGCACCTTTTTCTGTTTTCAAAAGAACACTCTGAAAATTGAGTTCATGAGGTATCCATCCTCCATAGATCCGATCATAGAACCATAGAATTCCAGGGACATTCTAAAACTACAGTATGACATGGATTCCAGCAAAGTGATCTACACTTGTGTACTGTATTGGACCACTGATAAGAATGGTGATAAGGATATTCAATGGATTGATATGACAGGACTACTCGGTGTCAACACAGTAATGACAACATGTTTATCAACTATCACATTTTGTGGTGGATCAATTCTCATAAAGTCCAAGGAGTATCTATGGAAAAGTGAGAAAACCAAGCAACTTCATCGCCAATTGTTTCGGACTTTGATAGCTCAGGTTCTTATCACTTCTTATCAGTTATCATATCATTTTTTAGACTATCCTACCTTTATGTCTCATGTATATACCAGTTGGTGCAGTTTTCATCAGCCCATTATTATCACTTGATATCAACCCGATCGCCAACTCCATATCAATATCGATCATCACGTATCAAGTCATTGAACCATTGATCGCTATCTTTGGGATCAATCAGTTCAGAATGGCGTTGTTATGTGAGTAACGCTGAAAATGTCTGAAAATCTAGAATTTCCAGCCTGGGGGCGGTATCATGCAAGTGTGACAGCTTCCAATGTTGGCGCAATTCTATAACTCATTAGGTGACTATTCGAGAGTAAGCCTACGTAACATGAATAACAACTTAGTGGTATGATATCAGCCAACTGATAAGGGTTTTATCATTTTATCATGTACATCCACTACATCCAACTCCTCGGTCATATCCTCACCCAACTGATAAACCTCTTGCTCCTTTATCTTATCATATCTCGAGCCCGCTATTTTGGTAACTATCGACATATGATGACAGTATTTTCTCTATATTCTATGGTATATTCGTGGATTGAGTTTATCTGTATGCCGGTAAGATACTGATAAGGAATATCACTGATAAGAACTTTTATCACTGATTACAGTTGATGATTATCAAAGTTCCTGTATTAGTTGTTTTGAGTGATAATCCGTATCTCTCCTATACACTTGGCGTATATTTTGTTTGTGAGTCGGTGGAAAATATTTTTGGTCCAAAATTTTTTTCAGCATTTTACTGCGCCTCATTCGCTGCATGCATAACCTTATTATCAGCTCAATTTGTCTTTCGCTATTTCCTCATTTGCAGGTATGCAACTTCCCTCTACCGTACACCTACCGTATATTTAGGCCTAATTCCAACCTGGTTACTGTAGGTCACAAGTACCTCCTTCTATTCCTTCCATGCATTCTATGCACGGTTCTATGGTTCATTTGTATTCACATTTGTTTCGCAACGAATCCCTATAAAATTGAATATCTAAGGTAGCATAGATTCATAGATCCATTCATAGAACCATAGAATTCCAGAGAGATCATGAAAAAAGAGTATGACGTTGATTCGGCTACAGTATCCTTCACCAGTTGCATGCATTGGATATATGATAACAGCGGTGACAGGAAATTTGAGATCCGCAATATTCTTGGTGTCCTGGGTCTGAACCTAATCCTAATATCCTGCTTTTCCACTATCATATTTTGTGGCATATCAATTTACCGGAAAACCAAGGAGTGTGTGTGGAAAAGTGAAAAAACCAAGCAACTAAATCGTCAATTGTTTCGAACACTGATAGCTCAGGTGCTTATCACTTATCACTTATCACTACTTATCAGTTGATATCTCAGACTATCCTTCCACTATTCCTAATGTACACCCCAGTCGGGACATCAGTCATGTCCCCACTCCTATCAATCGACCTAAACCCAATTGTCAACTCGGTATTGATATCAATTGTTAGCTATCAAGTTCTAGAGCCGTTGATTGCAATATTTGGAATCAAACCTTTCAGAAAAGCTGTTTTATGTAAGCTTCGTCTGAAAATATCTGAAAATCGGAAATTTTAGCATTTGGACGTAACAATGTCAGCCAAACGAATAGTAAAATTGCGTCAAATGCCTCAAATTTGGCGGCATGATTTTATAATTCAGCACTAACATTTTTTTCTCGAATCAAAAATCTTTCTCAGAAACTATAGTAGACTCTTCTCCCTCGTGAGTGATAGTCAAGTGATAACATATCATTAGTTATCACTTCTCGCAAAAATATGTACATACACACCATCCAACTTTCTGCTCATATCCTAACTCAACTGATAAACCTATTGCTCCTTTATCTTATCAATACTCGAGCTAGACAATTTGGTAATTATCAACATATGATGACTGTATTCTCGTTATATTCCATGGTATATTCATGGATTGAGTTTATCACTATGCCGGTATGATACTGATAAGTGATATCACTGAATGATAAGAGATATCATTATAGGTAATGCTTATCAAAGTCCCCGTCTTTGCTGTTATCACTGATAACCCAATATTCCTATCAACCTCAATTGGTGTCTATATCATATGTAAGTCCTTCCACCTGGAGGTAAACCTAATTATAGGTTTAGCTCTCTACTGCGCCTCCTTCGCCCTTTGTATCTCTCTCCTAGCTGCTCAATTCGTCTTCCGCTACTTCCTCATATGCAGGTATCCAACTTCGCTCTACCGTACACCTACCGTATTTTCAGACCCAACTCCACTCTGGTTACTGTAGGTCACAAATACATTGTCCTATTCATCCCATGCATTCTATGCTTCCTCCTGTGGTTTGTCTGCGTGCACTTTTGTTTCGCGACTGATGATCTGCGAATCTCCCATTTGAGGTATCATAGAATTTCATAGATCCATCCATAGAACCTTCTCTAGGGACATCATGAAACTACAGTATAACCTAGACACCAATCAAGTCCCATTCTCTAGTGTGATGTTCTGGACCACTGATAATAATGGTGATAAGAATTATCCATTGATAAACACTCTTGGTGTCCTTGGTTGTGATTTTATCATAACAGTATGCTTTTCAACTATCATATTTTGCGGGTTATCAATCAGAAGTAAGATGAATCAGTTTGCATGGAAAAGTGAGAAGACAAAACAACTAAATCGACAATTGTTCCGAACATTGATAGCTCAGGTTCTTATCATTTATCACCTCTTATCAGTTGATATTTCAGACTATCCTACCCCTTATCCTAATGTACACTCCAGTAGGCACCGACCTAACAACCCCACTCCTGGGTATTGACCTAAACCTAATTGTCAACCTAACATCCTTATCAATTGCTACTTATCAAGTTTTGGAGCCCTTGATTGCGATTTGTGGTATCAAAATGTTCAGAAGTGCCGTTTTATGTAAGAAATGTCAGAAGTTTATCTGAATACCTGGAATTTCAGCATTTGGAAGGAACAAGACAAGTACAACCACCACAAATCAGAAAGTTGTGCCAATCTCCTGATGTCTGATATAATTTTCATAATATTTTTATTGACGTAATAAAAAGCGAACCAATCCTCCTTTGGGAATATAACTTCATAACAACTATACTATTATCAGTGATAACTTATCATTATATGTATCATGTGGTACATACACTACATCCAACTTATCAGTCATATTCTAACTCAACTGATAAACCTACTTCTCCTTTATCTTATCAATACTCGAGCCAGACAATTTGGTAACTATCGACACATGATGACGGTATTCTCGTTATATTCCATGGTATATTCATGGATTGAGGTTATCACTATGCCGGTATGATATGATAAGGTATCACTGATAATAATGCATTTCATTTATTTTAGGTTACAATGATAAAAGTTCCTATTTATGCCTTAACAACTGATAATCCTTACTTACAACAATCTAGTCTTTATGGTAATCTAATAATATGTAAGTTCTTCTCCTGGAGGTAATCTTATCCTTAGGTTTAGCTCTCTACTGTGCCTCCTTCGCCCTGTGTATCTCCCTCCTTGCTGCTCAATTCGTTTTCCGCTACTTTCTCATGTGCAGGTATGCAACTTTGCTCTACCGTACACCTAGAATACATTTAGGCCTAACTCCAAACTGGTTACTGTAGGTCATAGATACTTTATCATTTTCATTCCATGTATACTAATAACAATTCTATGGTTTGTTGACATACATATCCTCATGAGAACCAATGAAGAGAAAAAGCAATACTTGAGGTAAGGCATAGAATTTCATAGATCCAATCATAGAATCATCTAGGGACATTATGAAGCTACAGTATGACATGGACAGTAACCAAGTACCATTCACTAGTGTCATGTTCTGGATCTCTGATATCAATGGTGATAAGAGATATCACTTTGATAGTCTAGCTGGAATGATAGGATGTGATCTACTGATAATGACATGCTTCTCAACTATCATATTTTGTGGCGTATCAATTTGGAGGAAGACCAAGGAATATGTATGGAAAAGTGAGAGGACCAAGCAGCTCAATCGGCAATTGTTCCGGACACTGATAGCGCAGGTTCTTATCACTTATCACTTCTTATCAGTTGATATTTTCAGACTATCCTACCACTATTCCTTATGTATATCCCAGTTGGCACAGCTTTTCTCTGCCCCTTATTATCAATTGATCTCAATTCAATCGTCAACTTCCAATCGATATCATTGATGGCTTATCAAGTTTTTGAGCCGTTGATTGCAATTTTTGGGATTAATCAGTTTAGAAATGCGCTATTTTGTAAGAAAATCTGGAAAAATTCTGAAAATTAGAAGATTTTCAGCGCTCGGAAAGCATCAAGCAAGTGTTAGTGTTTTGGAGCCATCTGGGAGGTGATGTTATCAGTACTAATATGATATGATTATACTGATATATTGATGTAATGTGGCTAATATAGAAGTCGTGTTGCCATTATTGTATTTCACTTATAAAAAAATTTATTATTGTCACCTTGAAACCGAAATACTTCCTTATCACTGATAAAAAATATTTTATCACAATAATAATATCTATTATTATAATAATATCACTTATCAATTCACTTATTCACTTATCATTATCACAACTTCTTCTCACACTTCATCACTTCCCTTTGCCGCTGACATATCTGAAACTCCTGTTTTTATCGCTACCCTTATCAGCTTATCACTCACCTCTTTGAATAACTCTTCATCCTTATCACCACATTCATCTCTAATCACTGATAACAAACTGCTCTCTTGGGATTCTAGATATTGGCAGTTTCGAGCCGGGATGGTGAAATTATTGAAAGTGTCATTTTTCGACTGTAATTTCAGAAGACAGGGCTGAAAATTTTCAGCAAACTTCTTGATTTCACACTTGATTTCAATATTCATCATATAATCGTCGTTTAAGCCAGGATTGCACTTTTTCAATTTCTCAAAACATCCCAAAGTCTCCAGGCAAGCCGTGTGATTCCTCATATTCCTGATACACATTTCTTCGTATACAATATAGTTGGATGATTCGCATTCTGATGCGGAGAATATATGGCTGAGTAGGCCAAATATGAAAAAGATGATGTTGATAGTGGCGAAAACTACTAGGAAATGGAAGAGGTTGGACATTTTTTGGTGGGGAATGAAGTGAAAGGGAGGGAACTTGTTTGTGGTCTGTTTTGAGATATTTTGCGACCTTTGTACGGATGGAGTTTTATGGGGAATAGTAAATACATAAACTATAAAGTTACTTTTTGACCTGACGGGTCAGTATGTTACTTCGATTGTTATACGTCATAGTTTTTCAATTTTGTTTTGACCCAGAACTGATAAATAATAATTTGGAGAATATTTTTTGTATATTTGAAACAGTTTTTTAATGCTTTCCAATGACTCCAGTCCGAAACCTTGAAAAAAAGCTTAGCAAAGAGCTGAAATCATTGTGGTATCACATATCTTGGGGAGAAATCTAATATTTTCTGTTTCTGAGCACTTTGATTTTGAGCAAAGCCACTGCCAAGTGCTTTCATTGACACTTCTTTGCTACTTCCATGAAATCAGAATTAGTTAGTTTTGAAGTTGCCGGATATCTTTTCAACCCAATTGTCTATAATTTTATAAAAACTATTTTTTGTATTTTGTACAATATGAGCTTTTGATATCAGTAAAATCCCAATACAGTGCGCGTCATAATAATAGCACACCCATTGAAATTTTCAAAAAGTGAAGAACCAGCCATCTCACGAAATTTTCACCCTGAAATATAGATTCCTCAAGCCAAATAACCTTTACTCCACGATTTTTACGGAAAAATATTTGAAATTACGTTCACCACACTGAAAAATCCAAAAATGGTGACAAAACGAGCGCGTCAAAAGAATAGCACACCCCCAAAATGTTCAATTCAATGACGGATTTTGGGCAGTTTGAGTACTGAAATGTTGTTCAAAGTTTTAGTATTGACTAATCAACTGAAAATTTCATCAATATCGGACCGAATTCTAAACTGGGAATCACTTGAAAAAGTCGATTTTTTGACCAAAAAAGCTGTTTTTACCCTCAAATCATCATAATGTTTCGGAAATCAGCGGGAGCTCTATTATTTTGACTAATTATCAAATTAACAACACAATTGATCATTATTATGATGTTAATCACAACACTCCTATCCCTATTTTTCTGAAAATGCATTGTATCGGTGGGACAATCCTCATTTTACTAGTTAGTTGCCTTTCGCCGCGCCAATGTATATTTTTAGGTAAATTGGCCCTCACCCAAGAAATTTATTATGCCGATCAGTAATTTTTAACAGTTTTCTAACAACATTTGAGCATCTTTGCTTATTTAATCGAAAATTGTTTTTCGTCCTGTCGGTTTTAGATAATTTAGATAAACATTTCAGTACTCAAACTGCCCAAAATCCGTCATTGAATTGAACATTTTGGGGGTGTGCTATTCTTTTGACGCGCTCGTTTTGTCACCATTTTTGGATTTTTCCGTGTGGTGAACGTAATTTCAAATATTTTTCCGTAAAAATCGTGGAGTAAAGGTTATTTGGCTTGAGGAATCTATATTTCAGGGTGAAAATTTCGTGAGATGGCTGGTTCTTCACTTTTTGAAAATTTCAATGGGTGTGCTATTATTATGACGCGCACTGTATTTTCGCTGTTTCAAAAGTCACATGAATAAAAAGTACACTGATTGGAAATTGATTCGGCAATTTCTTTCAGTTTCCGTTTTTTCCAGTTATATGAACACAGTTTCAAAAGAGCAGGAAACTTGTTGACAAGCCTTCAGCTTTTTCTCTACCTAATTTTCTCTATTTTTCGCCGTGAGGCCAATCTACCTATCGTCTGCGCCTTGCATTCACTCTCCCTACTTTATTTATGACCTATATCAAAAAGATCATCTTCGTAACAAAACAACAACAATCTCAAAAAACCAGTTCCCTTTTCTTTCCTCCAAAAACTAACTATTTTCACTTCTCACAATTCTCAAAATGTTCCTTCCTCTCCTTCTCCTTCTCCCTTTCCTCGCCCAAATTTCACCTCTCCCCACAGAATGTGGCAGCTCAAAACTGCTCGCCGAGCGCGAAAAGTGTCTCAAAAAGATCAGCTCCTTGCTCAATCAAACCGCCGAAAATGACCGAAACCGAGAGGCGACACCCTGGTCATTCCAGGAGTTGAACAACATGTGTGGACCCAGTTTGACATGTTTCAAGGATTTGCAAAAGTGCACGCCTGGAATTACAGACAAGTTCATCAATAATTTGGAGATAAATTGTGAATTCAGTAAGTTTGCTGGTGACAAATTTCAAGATTGCCTGAACAAGCTGGACCCGAAAAGGGACGAAAAATGTTTGGTCGAGTATTTTTTGAAACCAAGCATCTCGAATGTACCTGAGGAGCAGAGGTGCAAATTTTTGGCGAGTCATAAAAATTGTCTGGAAGCTATAATTGGCGACTTGTGTAATGCTAAAGAGTTGGCGGATTTCAAGCAGGTGAGGCTGAAATTTTGTCCGAAAAACTTGCTTATTTTGGGGATTTTCAGAATTTCAAGAAGCAGAATGAGATGCTGAAATGTTGAGGCTGATAATTTGTGATATGGATTGTTATCAGTGATAAATGATAAGATGATTTCTGTTTCTATAATACAATTATTACACTTTTTATACGTAAAACTGATAGTTCCTACTTATCGGACTTTTCAAAAAAAAAAGAAAAGAAGGAATATGGTCAAGATGCACCATGTGCTTCTAAACCTACTTTGCTGAAATTTACACAAAGTACTTGAACGCTCATGCACCTTTAATACAGTATGTCAAGGTACTGTATTAACAACTCAGAAAGTATCAGTTTCATATGCTCCTTTGATACAGTATACTTTCATGTATACTGTAGTCAGAAAAATTGCGAAATGATTCGACAAACTTTGATACGATCTAACAAACAAATCTACTGTTTTTAAACACAATAGTACAACCCAAAGATCACATTTTGTCTTAAATACCCCTCTTCTTCCTTACGATTCCCCAAAACATGACTTTCTTCACTCCCTTACGAATTATTGCCATTACCACACTATCCTTCATTTCACTCCTATCGTTTATACTGTATACAGCCACCCATACCTCCACCAATTCCTGCACCTCACCTGATATCGAGTCAAAACGGCAGAAATGTCTCAAAGATATACTCCCATTCGCAGGTCAGATAGATTTTACGGAAGTTGAACTCGACAGGGCCTGCCAATCTATCACCACCTGCCAAGATCAGCTGAAAAGCTGCTTTCCAGCATTGATAGAGCTTATCAAGCCGGTCAAGTTCGCGTGTCATTCTTCCAAGTTTTTGTTCACTTTTGAGCCCTGCCGGCTGAAATTACAGCAAAACTGCACTTCGGACTATTTTGTGGATCCAGGGCTCCATAACATTGCAATGTATCAAGCATGTCAGTTTATGGAGAATCGGAAGGATTGTGTGGAGAAGGATATAAACGGTGAATGTGGGGAGAATGATTTGGAGGTGTTTAGAGAGGTGAGTGATATTGATAGTGATATGATATGATAGGAAGTTGATTACAGAATTATCGACAAGAGAAGGAAATGTTGAAGTGCTGATAATTTGATATTGTGATCTACCTATAAATATTTTTCAATCACAATTGTAGAACACAAAGATCAAAATGTTCCTTCCATTTTAAATACCAGTTTCCTACCTACCAAATTTCTCATTCCCATGTCTTGTCTCTGTATTAAAATCTTAATATTATTTGTGTTTATTTTCATATCTATACTTCACATAAATAAAGGATATTCCGATACCAATCATACCTCAAAAAATCCCATAACTTTCTGTGGCTCGTTGGAGTACAAGAAGCAAATACACGAACGTTCGAATTAAACCTTACTACAAGTTGTTCGAGAACATTATGAAATTGAAATGCTTAGCTAGCGCGCCATGACCTGTTTTTGGGAACTGAGGAAAAAAAAAAATTGCAGCATTATAATGATGCGATGTATTTTTTGGAGTGTGACTCGATTCAAGTAAATTCCTACGGTTCATCATGAAATAAAAAATATGGCAATCTTCTCTGAAGTCGACTAGATATAAGAGTCGAAACGATCGAGTTAATTTCACATATATAGTACAATTCAAATCCAAAATCTTATTTGTCAAACAATTTCAATCCACCAAAATAAATTTATTTTGAACATTATAGTACAATTCAAAGATCAAAATAGTCCCTTCCTTTAAATAGCAAAACACTTCCTTTCATTTCCTCATTCACTATGTTTGCCGTCACTCCCGTCAGAATAATCTATCTTGTCCTTGTACTGCTCATCCTTGTCGCAACCATCATTGTCGATCAAATCAAAGGAAAATCAAAAGTCAACTGTTACTCATCAGACATTGAGTCAAAACGTATGAAATGTTTGAACGGTATTGAACCATTTCTTCAAAAGGTGAACTATACAAAAGTGGAGAATGACAACGCTTGTCAAATTGTCAACACCTGCCATGATGACTTGGTCGATTGTTATCCAGCAATATTGAAACCTGTGAAAACTCTTCGGTTCACATGTCACACTTTAAAGTTTTGGTTTGATTTTGATTGCTCCGTGAGATTACAGCAAAATTGCTCGACTGAGTATTTCGTGAATCCTGGGGTTCACAATGTCGATCGCTCATTGACATGCATGTTTATGTCGAGTCATAGGAGTTGTGTAGAATCGGAGATAATGAATGAGTGTGGTAATCAGGATTTGGAAGCGTTCAAAGAGGTTGGTGATAAAGATGATAATGATAGTGATCAGATGATTACAGAGCTATCAAGAAGGGAGGAAGCTGTTGGAGTGTGGCGACAAGAATTTTGAATCTTCCAAGTAATTTATTTTAAAAACAATAGTACAATACAAAGATCAAAATATTTCTCCTTACTTGTATCCACTATCTCTTGAGTATGATAACACACAGTGTCAAATATAATATTTTCTAAAAATATTTTATATTGTATGAACCAGTTAGTATTATTACAATTCGTTCCGATGTAATTTCCTACACGGGCTAGACTTAATTTCCTTCTCTTACGTTTTCAATTATTTGTCGCTTGAGTTTCCCTCTTTTCTATCGTTTTAAACATCTGACAATATTCTTTTGTTATTATTTCTTCTCATTTTATATTAAAAAATTCAATCACCCTAAGCTCGAGATACTGTTCCACGAAAAAAACAACACCAAAAATAGTTTCTTTCGTTCTTTAAAATGTGGCTAATCACACCTATCAGAATAATACTTACCGTGATATTGATCCTACTCTCCCCATTTATTGAGCAAATCAACGTTCGTTCCAACAAAATTGATTGCAACTCCCCAGAAATCGAGTCAAAACATCTGAAACTTTTGGACGATACGACTCCATTTATTAAGAAGACGAATTACACAAAGATGAAAAATTACGATTTTTGTCGAGTTCATAGTGACGCAATAGACGAAAATTAATTGGTATCTGTGGAACATTTTGATTGTTGTGTTGTACTATTATGTTCAAAATAAATTTATTATAGAAAACAACAATTTGTCAAATCAGTTTCCCTCGAAATCATAAAGCCATCCACACTCAATATCTCCTTTGTCTTGTTGTAATTCTAAAATTTCGTATTATATCAAATCACTGATTCTATCAGTCATATCAGTCTTCCTTCTTAAACTCCATCAAATTCTTCTCCCCACATCCATCTTTTATATCTTTCTCCACACAATCCCTCCGACTTGCCATGCTAGCAAAACATCAATATTGCCAAGTGACGGCTTGTAAAAGTATTCCATTGTGCAATTTTGCTCCAATTTCTGCGAGCAATGATCAAAATTGTATTGAGATTTCCGAGCAAAGCAAAGAAATTTAATTTCTTTTCTGATATCTTCCATTGCCGGATAGCATATCCTCAATTTTTCATAATATGCATTGGCATCGGCGCAAAACTTGTCGGTATCAACTTCTGTATAGTGCTTCCTACTGCCATCTACCTTCATATTATCCAAACATTTCAGTCGTTTTGCCTCGATTTCCGGCGAATTACATCCAGTTTTGCCAATTCCTGTTGCTTCTTGTATGATCCAAATGATAGTGAATAACAGGAAGAATATCACAAATAGTATTATTCTGACTGGAGTGACAAACCACATAGTGAATGACGAAATTGGAAGGAAATGAGTGTTTTGGTATATAAGATGGGAGCGACATTGTGATCTTTGAATTGTACTATTATGTCCAAAACAGACAATTTGTTTGTATAATGTATTATTTCATAATGTCAAGAACAAAATGGTATGAACAGTATACTTAGATGGATGCTGTATCAAAGACGCATTGATATGCCTTCTCGAGTATTTTCAGCAATTTCACAAGCAAGCAATTATAATCGAAAAATCCTTTTTTCAAGTATCAAGAAGGGATAAAGCTGTTGGAGTGTGGTGAAGCTTGACTAAAATTCCTAACATTCTACTGTGTCATTTCATTTACTTTCTCCTTGGAACGGTAGTACTTGTTATGTTTTCTATTATTTTCTATGAATATCTTATATCCTATACCCACCAGTCTTATTCCAGTGATCTCGTATGTTAATTGGTTCCATTTCCTCAAAATATCCGACGCGAGATTGCTTGTGTTGAGCAAAAATATTATTTTGCTCATATTTCTTCTCAAAAAATATTTTCTTCCGTTTTTCACAATGTGTCTCATCACCCCAACCAGAATACTACTTTATGTGATACTGTTCCTATTTTTCGTTGTCGCATTTATCAGGCAATATTACGCTGAATCCCTCAGACATGAATGTAAATCTTCGGATATTGAGTCAAAACGTCTGAAATGATTGAAAAATATCCAGGTAGATCCTAGTAAAGAAGTCTACTATGAAGAGGATACTGACGAAATGTGCAAAGTTGCTAATACATGTCTTGAAGAATTGATCATATGTTACCCAAAATTGAAGGAATGGACGAAGAAAGTCAAATTTACCTGCCTGGCTTGGAAATTTCACTTCAAGTTTGATCATTGCTCACATAAATTAGAGCGAAATTGTACGAACGATTATTTTTTTGAGCCGTCTTTGGTTAATATTGATGTCTCAATAGCATGCAAGTTTATGGCAAGTCATAAGAATTGTGTGGAGAAGGAGATAAGCGATGTGTGTGGGGAGAACGCGTTGGTGCAGTTTCAAGAGGTTAGTGATAAGGATAGTGATATGATAAGAAGTTGATTAGAGAATTACAATAAGACGAAAAAGATTTTGGAGTGTGGATGGTATTGATACTTTGTTAAATATCAGTTTATCAGTAGAAAATTGTATTGTGATAAAGTTGCGATAACATTATGAAAGATAAACTCTCTTGTAAACAAGGTTCCGGAAGTTATAACAAAATGTCAATTTGCTTGACAAATCGTGCCCAGTAGATACCAAAAATCAAAAAAAATTTAGTCGGAACTGGTATTGTACCTGCCAAAGTAACAGCTAGGAAAAGAGCAAAAGCTGGGTCGTCGAAAATGCTTTTTGAACAAAAATGCA
The DNA here is from genome assembly GCA_963573275.1 of Caenorhabditis uteleia. NCBI lineage: Eukaryota > Metazoa > Nematoda > Chromadorea > Rhabditida > Rhabditidae > Caenorhabditis > Caenorhabditis uteleia. The sequence continues at coordinate 5,508,545 of OY752137.1, forward strand.
GTAAGGCATTTATATTAAAGCTCAATCAAATTGTAAAATTCACTATCTTTGGCATGATAGCACACATTGTCTAATATGTTTTTTTTCTATTAATATCTTATCATTTATATAGCTACTAGTATTATTACTGGGAAAGGTAGTTCATCTTGTGTATTATATTATATTCTATGTACCAACTAGTATTATTACAATCAGTACCGATGTCACTTCCTACACAGTCTAGACTTCATTTCTCCCTTCTACGTTTTCAATTACTGGTGGTTCACATCTCCCTATTTTTTGAGATACTGTTCCTTCCAAAAAAACTAAAAACAGTTACTTTCGTCCTCCAAAATGTGGCTAATCAAGCCTATCAAAATAATACTTTCCGTGATATTGATCATACTTGCTCTTGCTGCATTGGCTGCAAAATTGTACGTTGATTCCAACAAAATTGATTGCAACTCCCCGGAAATCGAGTCAAAACGTCTGAAATGCTGGAAGAATTTCCAGTTGGATCCGAGTAATACAACAATGCACTTGGAAGATGCTGAGAAAGTTTGCGAAACTGCTGATACATGCTATCAAGAATTGAAGACCTGTTTCCCAATATTTGAAGACATGATAAAATTGGTCAGATATACTTGCTCCGCTTGGACATCTCAACTCAGTTACGATGAGTGCTTACAAAAGTTACAGCGCAATTGCTCGATGGAATATTTTTTTGAGCCATCTTTGGACAATATTGAAGTTTCATTAGCATGCGAATTTATGGAAGATCGTAAGTTATGTGTGGAATTGGACATCAAGTATGAATGTAATGAATTCGATTTGCTGTTTTTCAGATATGTATGTGATAAGGGTGATAAGAATAGTGATATGATATGATAATTACAGCGCTATGAAGAAAGAAGAATGCTGTTGGAATGCGACGACGGAATTTGACAAATATTTCTGACCTTTCAAATAAATTTTTTTCATAAATTTGTTTTTTTTTGGTGATAAGGATAGTGATATGATATGATAAGGGGTTGATTGCAGAATTATGACAAGACAAAAGAGATATTGGAGTGTGGATGGATTTGAAATATATTTATGTTATTTCGAGAACTGATAATAAAAGTAAAACTTTAGAAGGAAAAACTGATTCGACAAAAATTTTCAGTACAAATATCAAAATGTTTCCCCCATCTTAACTATGGGACTTCCTTCTATTTTGTGTTTTGTCTTCTGTTCATACAATTTCCTTCACCGCTATCTCTTAGGAATAGTAGTAGTACATATTGTTTTTTATTATTTTCTATGAATATCCTATATTTTTTTGTATCCACTAGTAGTATTCCACTTATCTCTCATGTTATTGTTTCATACACAGTCTAGACTCTTTCACTTCCTCATCAAATCCTACGCGATATTTCTTCTGTTGAGCAAAACTATTTCCTTGTTCACATCTCCTCCATCCCCTCAAAAATAGTTCGTTTCGGCATTCAGAATGTGGTTAATCCACCCTATCAAAATAACTCTTTACGTGATTTTGTTCCTGTTATTCCTTGTAGCAGCGATTGTGCAAGTCTATGTTGATTCCAAAAAAAAAATGATTGCCATTCTCCGGAAATCGAGTTAAAACGACTGGAATGCTTGAAGAATTTCGAGTTGGATCCTACTAAAACAAGTTACGATGAGGAGGATGCTAACAAAATTTGCAACATTTCTAATACATGTCTCGAACAATTCAGAGTGTGTTACCCAGAATTAAAAGAAGACATAAAGGAGATTGAATTTATTTGCTCCGCACGGAAATTTCAATTCAGTTTCAATCGTTGCATACAAAATTTGAATCAAGATTGTACGATTGAGTATTTTAATGAGCCGTCTTTAATTAATATTGATGCTTCATTAGCATGCAAGTTTATGGCAAGTCGTAGGAAAGAAGTGATATGATATGATAGGAAGTCGATTGCAGAATTACAACAAGACGAAGGAGATATTGGAGTGTTGATGGATTTAAGTTTTTTTTTGTTAATTTGAAAACTTATAATAAAAATGCAGTTAAATTTTAAAAGTTTTGTAAAATGATAAATTGATTTGACAAAAACGTTTGTTGATTTGCCGAATATCTTTTTGGAATATGATAGTTCGATAAAAAATCACAGTCTCCCAAATGTGATAAGGATGATGAGGATAGTGGAATGATAAGATGATTGCAGAGTTATTAAAAAGAGAGAAAGCTATTGAATTTTTTTCCAAATAAATGCATATCGGACATTATAGTACAACACAAAGATCAACACGTTAGTTCTATTTTTTGATTTTTTTGTATTTTGTTTTCTGTTCATACAATTTCCTTTACCGCTATCTCGTGGGAATGGTAGAAATAGTAGTCTTTGTACCTACTAGTGTTATTCCACTTATCTCTTTTGTTATTGTATCCTACAAAGTCTAGACATCGACTCTTTTATTTTTTCATAAAATCCTACACAAAATTTTTTCTGCTTAGCAGAACAATCATCTTGCTCACTTCCAGCCTATTCTCCTCAAAAAAGTACCTTTTGTCGTTGAAAATGTGGATAACAACCGCCCCACTAGTCAAAAAATTACTTTCCGTGATAGTGTTCATTTTTTTCCTTGTGGAACTGATTGCACAATTTCCCGCTGATCCTAACAAAGTTGATTGTCGTTCTCCTGACATCAGGTCAAAATATCTGAAATGCTTCAAGAACCTCGAAGAATCTAAAACAATCTATTCTGAAATGGATGTCGACAAACTTTCCGCGGTTTTTGATACGTGTCTCAAAGAATTGGGCATGTGTAACCCGGCGTTTGAAGCATATAAGAAGAGGATCAAATATAAATGCTTCTCTTGGAAGTTTCATTTCAATTTTGAGCATTGCTCACAAAACTTGGTGCGAAATTGTGCAATGCAATATTTTTCGTTTTTAAGAAAGAGTAATGTCTCAATAGCATGCAATTTTATGGCAAGACGTAAGAATTGTGTGGAGTTGGAAGTTTTGGAAGTATGTGGTGAAAATTGTGTGGTGGAGTTTCAAGAGGTTGGTGATAAGAATAGTGATTTGATATGATAAGCAATTGATTGTAGAACTACAAAAAGGCGAAGGAGATATTGGAGTGTTGATGGATTTAAGTTATTTTTTATTGTTTTGATGACTGAAAATGAAAGTGCAATAAAATGTGAAAGTATCGTAAAACAGTGAACTGCTTCGACAAAAAATTTTCTGATCCTTCAAATAAATGTACTTCAAACATTATAGTACAATAAACATATCAACAAAAAATGATCCTCCATTTTAACTACTAAATGACTTTTTTTGTTTTATGTTTTTTATGTGATTCGTTTTTGATTCATACCATTTCATCTATCGCTACTTCTTGGGGATGATAATACACATTGTTATTTTAATGTTATTTGCTATGAATATCTTATCTTCTTTGTATCTACTTGTATTATTCCACTTATCTCATATGTTATTGTTTGATACACAGTCTAGCCTTTTTAATTTCCTCATAACATCCTACACAACAATTCTTCTGTTGAGCAGAACTATTACCTTGCTCACTTTCCCCCATTCTTCTCAACAAAATATTTTTTGTCATTGAAAATGTGGATAACAACCACCCCAATCAGTCGAGCAATTTCCGTGATATTGTCCCTGATTTTCCTTGCGGAGCTGATTGTACAATTCAACGTTGATCCCAACAAAATTCATTGCCATTCCCCGTATATCAAGTCAAAACGCCTGAAATGCTTCAAAAATCTCGAAGAATCTAAAACAATCTACTCTGCAAAAGATGTCGACAAACTTGGACGTAGGAATTGTGTGGAGTTGGAAATCTTGGAAGTATGTGGTGAAAAACGTTTGGCGGAGTTAAAAGAGGTTGGTGATAAGGATAGTGATATGACATGATAAGAAGTTGATTGCAGAAATACAACAAGGCGAGGAAGATATTGGAGTGTGGATTGATTTCAGTGATGTTGTTATATTTCAAGACCTAATAATAAAAGTACAATTATCAAAAAGTCTCACCCATCTCAAATACCAGAGGTCTTACTCCTATTTTGTGTTTTATGCGGTTCGTCTTCTGTTCAAACCATTCCCTTCACCGCTATCTCTCGGGAATCGTAGTAGACATTGTTGTATATTGTACACATGTTATTTACTATGAATATCTTATATTCTTTGTATCTGCTAGTATTATTCCCCTTATCTCTTATGTTATTGTATCCTACAAAGTCTAGACTTGGACTCTCATTTCCTAATAACAACCGACACGATATTTCGGCTTTTGAGCAAAACTAATATCTTGCCACAATCCTTCAAAAATTAGTTCTTTTCGTCCCTCGAAATGTGTTTGGTCACCCCAATCAGAATAATACTTTCCGTGATTTTGTCCCTAATTTTCCTTGTAGGTTTGATTAAGCAATTCAATGTTGACTCCAACAATATTGATTGCCGTTCTCCGGACATCAGGTCAAAATATCTGAAATGCTTGAAGAATCTTGAAGAACCTATACCAATCACCTCTGAAATGGCTGCTGACAAACTTTGCGGCATTATTTATGCGTGCCATGAAGATTTGTGGATGTGTACTTCAGCATCGGAAGTTTTCATAAAAAGGATCAAATTTACTTGCTCCGCTTATAAATTTAGCTTCAACTTTGAGCATTGCTCACAAATGTTGAAACGAAATTGTTCGATGGAGTATTTTTCTGAGCCGTATTCAAGGAGTATTGATGTCCCTTCAGCATGCCTGTTTATGGCAAATCATAAGAATTGTGTGGAATCGGAAATCATGAAAGTATGTGGTGCAACATGTTTGATGGAGTTCAGAGAGGTTGGTGATAAGGATAGTGATATGAAATGATAAGAAGTTGATTTCAGTATTATCGACAACAAACGAAAACATTGGAGTGTGGATGGTTTTATGAAAATTATAAATGAACGTTTATTATTTTGAGAACTGAAAATAAAAGTTCACTACAATTAGGAAGTATTGTAAAAATTGATTCGACAAACAATTTTCGTGATCAATCAATGTTTTGGAAATAATAGTACAATACAAAGATCAAAATGTTCCTGCCATTTTAAATACCAAAAACACTTCCTTCTACTTTGCCATTTTTATAAAGGACAAATACCATGGGGTTCCTCACCCCAGTTAGAATAATACTTTTATTAATATTCTTTCTGATATTCTTTCTAACATGGATTGTGCTAACTTATAAAATTGGTTGCGGCTCTCCAGACACTGAGTCGAAAATTCTGAAATGCACCAATAGAATAAAGGAATATATTAATAAGACGCGTCCTTCTGCATCTGATAATGACGAGTTTTGCACGGTTGTCGAGACATGCGATAAAGATTTGAGTGGCTGTTATCCAAGATTCAAAAATATAAATAAAGATATGAAATTCTTTTGCTTTGCCTCAAAGTTTCAAATCGATTTCAATCATTGCTCGGAGAAGTTATATCAAAATTGTTCGATGGAATATTTTTATGAGCCGTCGTTGACCCATATTTGAGACTCATCAGCTTGCAAGTTCATGGCAGATCGGAGGGATTGTGTGGAATTGGAAATCAAAGATGGATGCGGAGGAAAGGATTTGGTGACGTTTAGAGAGGTTGGTGATAAGCATAATGAATTTTTATGATAAGAAGTGTTGCAGAATTATCGACAAGCGAAGGAGATATTAGAGTGTGGCTGGTCGTTTGAAAGTTATAAATGAATTTGAAAACTGTAAATAAAAGTGCAGTAAAATTAGGAAGTGTTGTAAACCTGATTCGACAAACAATTTTGCTGATCTACCGAATCAACCTGTTTTGAACATTATAGTACAATTCAAAGATCACATTCTTGTCTTAAATAGTACTCAACTTCCTTCCAATTCGCCATTAACATGGATACCTACAGACTCATCAAAATTATTTTTGTAGTGATTGCAGTCATTATATTATCTCTACTATCTATATTTTATGGCATAGAAAACAAGAACAACGACTGTACGTCGCCAACAATCAAATCAACATTTGTGAGTTGTAAACAATATTTGGACCAATATGTTGAAAGAACTATGTTAACTGAAGAAGAAATTCATACTTGGTGCGCAGCCACTTTATCATGCTACAACGATTTGAATGTGTGCTACCCGGCATACAAACAGATGATAAAGCCAAGAAACTTCGCGTGTCATGCTGCAAACTTCCTACTCAATTTTGATCATTGTTACCTGAAGCTAGATGAGAACAACTGCACAACTGAGTATTTTGTCGATCCAGCTATTTCCGCTGTTGATGCCGAAGTAGGGTGCAAGTTTATGGCAAGTCATAGGGACTGTGCGGAATCAGCGATAAAGAAAAATTGTGATGAGAACGATTTGAAGTTGTTTAGAGAGGTGAGTGATAAATGGATAAGGATAGTGATAAAAAGATTATAGAGCTATCAAGAAGGGAGAAAGCTGTTGGAGTGTTGATCGCTTTAACTAACTATTTCAAAAACATCACTGAAAGCAGAAATAATTTTTCCCAATTTACTACTGTAGCTACAATTAGATTTTTGAAAACAGTACAATTGGAAACAATAAATACTCGAAAATTGTTCAAATGAATGAAAAAACAACACAGAAAATTTGAATATTTTCACAAAAAAATGATGAAATATCACAATGTTCCTATAGGGTCAATGAAATAAATAAACCTACCCTCCACACGTCATTCTAAAACACAAACATCACCAAAAAAAAATCATCAACAATCCTTTCCAAATACCAGTTCCCTCCCCTCAACACATACACAAAATGTCCCTACCCGCCAGTATAACGCCCCATAAAATTATTTTACTCACATCAATATTCACAGTATTCATATTATTCTATTTACTTTTCAAAGCTATTGACATTGTCAAAATCGATTGTGATGATACTGAGAAAACTGAGGAGAAGCGGTTGAAATGTGAGGAAAGAATGGTGGGATTCGCAAATCGGACGACATTTTCGGAGGATGAAGTAGAGGAATATTGTCATAACTTCAAGAATTGTTATCAAGATTTGAAGAAATGTATTCCGGAAGTCGAAGAAATATTGTCATCTTTCAACTTCACATGCAACTTTCTACGATTTTCAGTCAAATTTCAACCTTGTTTGCTGAAATTACAGCAAAACTGCACGACAGAGTATTTCTCGGAGCCTGGTATCACTAACATTGAACTGAGCCAAGTATGCCAGTTTATGGATAGTCGGAGAGAATGTGTGGAATCAGCGATAAAAGATGGATGCGAGAAGAAAGATTTGAAAATGTTCGAAGAGGTGGTTGATAAAATGATAAGAACATTAATATGGTAAGATAATTGCAGCACTATCAGCAACAAAGGAAGATGATGAAATGTTGATCAACAACTTTCTTTGTTTTTGAACATATGATGTTTCTTTAATGTCATTTTTTTGATTTATTGTAGATGAATCTATGTAATTAAATATATTTTTCTTTGACTTTTTCAAATCGTTCTATCTAGAAAATATGACCGATTTGAAATCTAGGAAACTTCCCCTAGATTTGCAAATGACAAGAATGCAATAATCACGACAAAACTAGGCGGATCGAGGCGGATCTAGGCGAATTGAGGCGACAGTCCTCCAGAGGATGGGACAGTCCCCAGATTTCTAGTCTCAACTAGCTTGCAAATCTGGGAGAGTCCCCCAGATTTGCATTTTTAGACAGCTTGCAGATCTGGGAGAATCTCCCAGATTTGCATTATAACCAAGCATGCAAAACTGGGAGAGTCTCCCAGATTTGCATTATAACCTAGCTTGCAAAACTGGGAGAGTCTCCCAGATTTGCAATTTCAGCTAGCTTGCAAAACTGGGAGAGTATCCCAGATTTGCATTATAACCTGACTTGCAGAACTGGGAGAGTCTCCCAGATTTGCATTATAACCTAGCTTGCAAAACTGAGAGAGTCTCCCAGATTTGCATTTTTAGCTAGCTTGCAAAACTGGGAGAGTCTCCCAGATTTGCATTTTCAGCTAGCTTGCAAAACTGGGAGAGTATCCCAGATTTGCATTATAACCTAGCTTGCAAAACTGGGAGAGTATCCCAGATTTGCATTATAACCTAGCTTGCAAAACTGGGAGAGTCTCCCAGATTTGCATTTTTAGCTAGCTTGCAAAACTGGGAGAGTATCCCAGATTTGCATTATAACCTAGCTTGCAAAACTGGGAGAGTCTCCCAGATTTGCATTTTCAGCTAGCTTGCAAAACTGGGAGAGTCTCCCAGATTTGCATTTTCAGCTAGCTTGCAAAACTGGGAGAGTCTCCCAGATTTGCATTATAACCTAGCTTGCAAAACTGGGAGAGTCTCCTAGATTTGCATTTGCAGCTAGCTTGCAAAACTGGGAGAGTCTCCCAGATTTGCATTATAACTGAGCTTGCAAAACTGGGAGAGTCTCCCAGATTTGCATTATAACTTAGCTTGCAAAACTGGGAGAGTCTCCCAGATTTGCATTATAACCTAGCTTGCAAAACTGGGAGAGTCTCCCAGATTTGCATTTTCAGCTAGCTTGCAAAACTGGGAGAGTCTCCCAGATTTGCATTTTCAGCTAGCTTGCAAAACTGGAAGAGTCTCCCAGATTTGCATTTTCAGCTAGCTTGCAAAACTGGGAGAGTCTCCCAGATTTGCATTTTCAGCTAGCTTGCAAAACTGGGAGAGTCTCCCAGATTTGCATTATAACCTAGCTTGCAAAACTGGGAGAGTCTCCCAGATTTGCATTTTCAGCTAGCTTGCAAAACTGGGAGAGTCTCCCAGATTTGCATTTTTAGCTAGCTTGCAAAACTGGAAGAGTCTCCCAGATTTGCATTTTCAGCTAGCTTGCAAAACTGGGAGAGTCTCCCAGATTTGCATTTTCAGCTAGCTTGCAAAACTGGGAGAGTCTCCCAGATTTGCATTATAACCTAGCTTGCAAAACTGGGAGAGTCTCCCAGATTTGCATTTTCAGCTAGCTTGCAAAACTGGGAGAGTCTCCCAGATTTGCATTTTTAGCTAGCTTGCAAAACTGGAAGAGTCTCCCAGATTTGCATTTTCAGCTAGCTTGCAAAACTGGGAGAGTCTCCCAGATTTGCATTTTCAGCTAGCTTGCAAAACTGGGAGAGTCTCCCAGATTTGCATTTTTAGCTAGCTTGCAAAACTGGGAGAGTATCCCAGATTTGCATTATAACCTAGCTTGCAAAACTGGGAGAGTCTCCCAGATTTGCATTTTTAGCTAGCTTGCAAAACTGGAAGAGTCTCCCAGATTTGCATTTTCAGCTAGCTTGCAAAACTGGGAGAGTCTCCCAGATTTGCATTTTCAGCTAGCTTGCAAAACTGGGAGAGTCTCCCAGATTTGCATTATAACTGAGCTTGCAAAACTGGGAGAGTCTCCCAGATTTGCATTTTCAGCTAGCTTGCAAAACTGGAAGAGTCTCCCAGATTTGCATTTTCAGCTAGCTTGCAAAACTGGGAGAGTCTCCCAGATTTGCATTATAACTGAGCTTGCAAAACTGGGAGAGTCTCCCAGATTTGCATTTTCAGCTAGCTTGCAAAACTGGGAGAGTCTCCCAGATTTGCATTTTCAGCTAGCTTGCAAAACTGGAAGAGTCTCCCAGATTTGCATTTTCAGCTAGCTTGCAAAACTGGGAGAGTCTCCCAGATTTGCATTATAACTGAGCTTGCAAAACTGGGAGAGTCTCCCAGATTTGCATTTTCAGCTAGCTTGCAAAACTGGGAGAGTCTCCCAGATTTGCATTTTCAGCTAGCTTGCAAAACTGGAAGAGTCTCCCAGATTTGCATTTTCAGCTAGCTTGCAAAACTGGGAGAGTCTCCCAGATTTGCATTTGCAGCTAGCTTGCAAAACTGGGAGAGTCTCCCAGATTTGCATTATAACCTAGCTTGCAAAACTGGGAGAGTCTCCCAGATTTGCATTTTTAGCTAGCTTGCAAAACTGGAAGAGTCTCCCAGATTTGCATTTTTAGCTAGCTTGCAAAACTGGGAGAGTCTCCCAGATTTGCATTTTCAGCTAGCTTGCAAAACTGGGAGAGTCTCCCAGATTTGCATTTTTAGCTAGCTTGCAAAACTGGGAGAGTCTCCCAGATTTGCATTTTTAGCTAGCTTGCAAAACTGGGAGAGTCTCCCAGATTTGCATTTTCAGCTAGCTTGCAAAACTGGAAGAGTCTCCCAGATTTGCATTTTTAGCTAGCTTGCAAAACTGGGAGAGTCTCCCAGATTTGCATTTTCAGCTAGCTTGCAAAACTGGGAGAGTCTCCCAGATTTGCATTTTCAGCTAGCTTGCAAAACTGGGAGAGTCTCCCAGATTTGCATTATAACTGAGCTTGCAAAACTGGGAGAGTCTCCCAGATTTGCATTTTCAGCTAGCTTGCAAAACTGGAAGAGTCTCCCAGATTTGCATTTTCAGCTAGCTTGCAAAACTGGGAGAGTCTCCCAGATTTGCATTTGCAGCTAGCTTGCAAAACTGGGAGAGTCTCCCAGATTTGCATTTTCAGCTAGCTTGCAAAACTGGGAGAGTCTCCCAGATTTGCATTTTCAGCTAGCTTGCAAAACTGGGAGAGTCTCCCAGATTTGCATTTTCAGCTAGCTTGCAAAACTGGAACAGTCTCCCAGATTTGCATTTGCAGCTAGCTTGCAAAACTGGGAGAGTCTCCCAGATTTGCATTTTCAGCTAGCTTGCAAAACTGGGAGAGTCTCCCAGATTTGCATTTTCAGCTAGCTTGCAAAACTGGGAGAGTCTCCCAGATTTGCATTTTCAGCTAGCTTGCAAAACTGGGAGAGTCTCCCAGATTTGCATTTGCAGCTAGCTTGCAAAACTGGGAGAGTCTCCCAGATTTGCATTTTCAGCTAGCTTGCAAAACTGGGAGAGTCTCCCAGATTTGCATTTTCAGCTAGCTTGCAAAACTGGGAGAGTCTCCCAGATTTGCATTTGCAGCTAGCTTGCAAAACTGGGAGAGTCTCCCAGATTTGCATTTTCAGCTAGCTTGCAAAACTGGGAGAGTCTCCCAGATTTGCATTTGCAGCTAGCTTGCAAAACTGGGAGAGTCTCCCAGATTTGCATTTTTAGCTAGCTTGCAAAACTGGGAGAGTCTCCCAGATTTGCATTATAACTTAGCTTGCAAAACTGGGAGAGTCTCCCAGACTTGCATTATAACTTAGCTTGCAAAACTGGGAGAGTCTCCCAGATTTGCATTTTCAGCTAGCTTGCAAAACTGGAAGAGTCTCCCAGATTTGCATTTTCAGCTAGCTTGCAAAACTGGGAGAGTCTCCCAGATTTGCATTTTCAGCTAGCTTGCAAAACTGGAAGAGTCTCCCAGATTTGCATTTTCAGCTAGCTTGCAAAACTGGGAGAGTCTCCCAGATTTGCATTTGCAGCTAGCTTGCAAAACTGGGAGAGTCTCCCAGATTTGCATTATAACCTAGCTTGCAAAACTGGGAGAGTCTCCCAGATTTGCATTTTTAGCTAGCTTGCAAAACTGGAAGAGTCTCCCAGATTTGCATTTTTAGCTAGCTTGCAAAACTGGGAGAGTCTCCCAGATTTGCATTTTCAGCTAGCTTGCAAAACTGGGAGAGTCTCCCAGATTTGCATTTTTAGCTAGCTTGCAAAACTGGGAGAGTCTCCCAGATTTGCATTTTTAGCTAGCTTGCAAAACTGGGAGAGTCTCCCAGATTTGCATTTTCAGCTAGCTTGCAAAACTGGAAGAGTCTCCCAGATTTGCATTTTTAGCTAGCTTGCAAAACTGGGAGAGTCTCCCAGATTTGCATTTTCAGCTAGCTTGCAAAACTGGGAGAGTCTCCCAGATTTGCATTTTCAGCTAGCTTGCAAAACTGGGAGAGTCTCCCAGATTTGCATTATAACTGAGCTTGCAAAACTGGGAGAGTCTCCCAGATTTGCATTTTCAGCTAGCTTGCAAAACTGGAAGAGTCTCCCAGATTTGCATTTTCAGCTAGCTTGCAAAACTGGGAGAGTCTCCCAGATTTGCATTTGCAGCTAGCTTGCAAAACTGGGAGAGTCTCCCAGATTTGCATTTTCAGCTAGCTTGCAAAACTGGGAGAGTCTCCCAGATTTGCATTTTCAGCTAGCTTGCAAAACTGGGAGAGTCTCCCAGATTTGCATTTTCAGCTAGCTTGCAAAACTGGAACAGTCTCCCAGATTTGCATTTGCAGCTAGCTTGCAAAACTGGGAGAGTCTCCCAGATTTGCATTTTCAGCTAGCTTGCAAAACTGGGAGAGTCTCCCAGATTTGCATTTTCAGCTAGCTTGCAAAACTGGGAGAGTCTCCCAGATTTGCATTTTCAGCTAGCTTGCAAAACTGGGAGAGTCTCCCAGATTTGCATTTGCAGCTAGCTTGCAAAACTGGGAGAGTCTCCCAGATTTGCATTTTCAGCTAGCTTGCAAAACTGGGAGAGTCTCCCAGATTTGCATTTTCAGCTAGCTTGCAAAACTGGGAGAGTCTCCCAGATTTGCATTTGCAGCTAGCTTGCAAAACTGGGAGAGTCTCCCAGATTTGCATTTTCAGCTAGCTTGCAAAACTGGGAGAGTCTCCCAGATTTGCATTTGCAGCTAGCTTGCAAAACTGGGAGAGTCTCCCAGATTTGCATTTTTAGCTAGCTTGCAAAACTGGGAGAGTCTCCCAGATTTGCATTATAACTTAGCTTGCAAAACTGGGAGAGTCTCCCAGACTTGCATTATAACTTAGCTTGCAAAACTGGGAGAGTCTCCCAGATTTGCATTTTTAGCTAGCTTGCAAAACTGGGAGAGTCTCCCAGATTTGCATTATAACTTAGCTTGCAAAACTGGGAGAGTCTCCCAGATTTGCATTTGCAGCTAGCTTGCAAAACTGGGAGAGTCTCCCAGATTTGCATTTTCAGCTAGCTTGCAAAACTGGAAGAGTCTCCCAGATTTGCATTTGCAGCTAGCTTGCAAAACTGGGAGAGTCTCCCAGATTTGCATTTTCAGCTAGCTTGCAAAACTGGGAGAGTCTCCCAGATTTGCATTTTCAGCTAGCTTGCAAAACTGGGAGAGTCTCCCAGATTTGCATTTTCAGCTAGCTTGCAAAACTGGGAGAGTCTCCCAGATTTGCATTTTCAGCTAGCTTGCAAAACTGGGAGAGTCTCCCAGATTTGCATTTGCAGCTAGCTTGCAAAACTGGGAGAGTCTCCCAGATTTGCATTTGCAGCTAGCTTGCAAAACTGGGAGAGTCTCCCAGATTTGCATTTGCAGCTAGCTTGCAAAACTGGGAGAGTCTCCCAGATTTGCATTTTTAGCTAGCTTGCAAAACTGGGAGAGTCTCCCAGATTTGCATTATAACTTAGCTTGCAAAACTGGGAGAGTCTCCCAGATTTGCATTTTCAGCTAGCTTGCAAAACTGGGAGAGTCTCCCAGATTTGCATTTTTAGCTAGCTTGCAAAACTGGGAGAGTCTCCCAGACTTGCATTATAACTTAGCTTGCAAAACTGGGAGAGTCTCCCAGATTTGCATTTTTAGCTAGCTTGCAAAACTGGGAGAGTCTCCCAGATTTGCATTATAACTTAGCTTGCAAAACTGGGAGAGTCTCCCAGATTTGCATTTTCAGCTAGCTTGCAAAACTGGGAGAGTCTCCCAGATTTGCATTTTTAGCTAGCTTGCAAAACTGGGAGAGTCTCCCAGATTTGCATTATAACTTAGCTTGCAAAACTGGGAGAGTCTCCCAGACTTGCATTATAACTTAGCTTGCAAAACTGGGAGAGTCTCCCAGATTTGCATTTTTAGCTAGCTTGCAAAACTGGGAGAGTCTCCCAGATTTGCATTATAACTTAGCTTGCAAAACTGGGAGAGTCTCCCAGATTTGCAGTTGCAGCTAGCTTGCAAAACTGGGAGAGTCTCCCAGATTTGCATTTTCAGCTAGCTTGCAAAACTGGGAGAGTCTCCCAGATTTGCATTATAACCTAGCTTGCAAAACTGGGAGAGTCTCCCAGATTTGCATTTGCAGCTAGCTTGCAAAACTGGGAGAGTCTCCCAGATTTGCATTATAACTTAGCTTGCAAAACTGGGAGAGTCTCCCAGATTTGCATTATAACTGAGCTTGCAAAACTGGGAGAGTCTCCCAGATTTGCATTATAACTTAGCTTGCAAAATTGGGAGAGTCTCCCAGATTTGCATTATAACCTAGCTTGCAAAACTGGGAGAGTCTCCCAGATTTGCATTTTCAGCTAGCTTGCAAAACTGGGAGAGTCTCCCAGATTTGCATTATAACTTAGCTTGCAAAACTGGGAGAGTCTCCCAGATTTGCATTATAACTGAGCTTGCAAAACTGGGAGAGTCTCCCAGATTTGCATTTTCAGCTAGCTTGCAAAACTGGGAGAGTCTCCCAGATTTGCATTTTCAGCTAGCTTGCAAAACTGGGAGAGTCTCCCAGATTTGCATTTTCAGCTAGCTTGCAAAACTGGGAGAGTCTCCCAGATTTGCATTTGCAGCTAGCTTGCAAAACTGGGAGAGTCTCCCAGATTTGCATTTTCAGCTAGCTTGCAAAACTGGGAGAGTCTCCCAGATTTGCATTATAACTTAGCTTGCAAAACTGGGAGAGTCTCCCAGATTTGCATTATAACTTAGCTTGCAAAACTGGGAGAGTCTCCCAGATTTGCATTTTTAGCTGGCTTGCAAAACTGGGAGAGTCTCCCAGATTTGCATTTGCAGCTAGCTTGCAAAACTGGGAGAGTCTCCCAGATTTGCATTTTCAGCTAGCTTGCAAAACTGGGAGAGTCTCCCAGATTTGCATTATAACTTAGCTTGCAAAACTGGGAGAGTCTCCCAGATTTGCATTATAACTGAGCTTGCAAAACTGGGAGAGTCTCCCAGATTTGCATTATAACTTAGCTTGCAAAACTGGGAGAGTCTCCCAGACTTGCATTATAACTTAGCTTGCAAAACTGAGAGAGTCTCCCAGATTTGCATTATAACCTAGCTTGCAAAACTGGGAGAGTCTCCCAGATTTGCATTTGCAGCTAGCTTGCAAAACTGGGAGAGTCTCCCAGATTTGCATTATAACTTAGCTTGCAAAACTGGGAGAGTCTCCCAGATTTGCATTATAACTGAGCTTGCAAAACTGGGAGAGTCTCCCAGATTTGCATTATAACTTAGCTTGCAAAACTGGGAGAGTCTCCCAGATTTGCATTATAACCTAGCTTGCAAAACTGGGAGAGTCTTCCAGATTTGCATTTTCAGCTAGCTTGCAAAACTGGGAGAGTCTCCCAGATTTGCATTATAACTTAGCTTGCAAAACTGGGAGAGTCTCCCAGATTTGCATTATAACTGAGCTTGCAAAACTGGGAGAGTCTCCCAGATTTGCATTATAACCTAGCTTGCAAAACTGGGAGAGTCTCCCAGATTTGCATTTGCAGCTAGCTTGCAAAACTGGGAGAGTCTCCCAGATTTGCATTTTCAGCTAGCTTGCAAAACTGGGAGAGTCTCCCAGATTTGCATTTTCAGCTAGCTTGCAAAACTGGGAGAGTCTCCCAGATTTGCATTTTCAGCTAGCTTGCAAAACTGGGAGAGTCTCCCAGATTTGCATTTTCAGCTAGCTTGCAAAACTGGGAGAGTCTCCCAGATTTGCATTTTCAGCTAGCTTGCAAAACTGGGAGAGTCTCCCAGATTTGCATTTGCAGCTAGCTTGCAAAACTGGGAGAGTCTCCCAGATTTGCATTTTCAGCTAGCTTGCAAAACTGGGAGAGTCTCCCAGATTTGCATTTGCAGCTAGCTTGCAAAACTGGGAGAGTCTCCCAGATTTGCATTTTTAGCTAGCTTGCAAAACTGGGAGAGTCTCCCAGATTTGCATTATAACTTAGCTTGCAAAACTGGGAGAGTCTCCCAGATTTGCATTTTCAGCTAGCTTGCAAAACTGGGAGAGTCTCCCAGATTTGCATTTTTAGCTAGCTTGCAAAACTGGGAGAGTCTCCCAGATTTGCATTATAACTTAGCTTGCAAAACTGGGAGAGTCTCCCAGACTTGCATTATAACTTAGCTTGCAAAACTGGGAGAGTCTCCCAGATTTGCATTTTTAGCTAGCTTGCAAAACTGGGAGAGTCTCCCAGATTTGCATTATAACTTAGCTTGCAAAACTGGGAGAGTCTCCCAGATTTGCATTTTCAGCTAGCTTGCAAAACTGGGAGAGTCTCCCAGATTTGCATTTTTAGCTAGCTTGCAAAACTGGGAGAGTCTCCCAGATTTGCATTATAACTTAGCTTGCAAAACTGGGAGAGTCTCCCAGACTTGCATTATAACTTAGCTTGCAAAACTGGGAGAGTCTCCCAGATTTGCATTTTTAGCTAGCTTGCAAAACTGGGAGAGTCTCCCAGATTTGCATTATAACTTAGCTTGCAAAACTGGGAGAGTCTCCCAGATTTGCAGTTGCAGCTAGCTTGCAAAACTGGGAGAGTCTCCCAGATTTGCATTTTCAGCTAGCTTGCAAAACTGGGAGAGTCTCCCAGATTTGCATTATAACCTAGCTTGCAAAACTGGGAGAGTCTCCCAGATTTGCATTTGCAGCTAGCTTGCAAAACTGGGAGAGTCTCCCAGATTTGCATTATAACTTAGCTTGCAAAACTGGGAGAGTCTCCCAGATTTGCATTATAACTGAGCTTGCAAAACTGGGAGAGTCTCCCAGATTTGCATTATAACTTAGCTTGCAAAATTGGGAGAGTCTCCCAGATTTGCATTATAACCTAGCTTGCAAAACTGGGAGAGTCTCCCAGATTTGCATTTTCAGCTAGCTTGCAAAACTGGGAGAGTCTCCCAGATTTGCATTATAACTTAGCTTGCAAAACTGGGAGAGTCTCCCAGATTTGCATTATAACTGAGCTTGCAAAACTGGGAGAGTCTCCCAGATTTGCATTTTCAGCTAGCTTGCAAAACTGGGAGAGTCTCCCAGATTTGCATTTTCAGCTAGCTTGCAAAACTGGGAGAGTCTCCCAGATTTGCATTTTCAGCTAGCTTGCAAAACTGGGAGAGTCTCCCAGATTTGCATTTGCAGCTAGCTTGCAAAACTGGGAGAGTCTCCCAGATTTGCATTTTCAGCTAGCTTGCAAAACTGGGAGAGTCTCCCAGATTTGCATTATAACTTAGCTTGCAAAACTGGGAGAGTCTCCCAGATTTGCATTATAACTTAGCTTGCAAAACTGGGAGAGTCTCCCAGATTTGCATTTTTAGCTGGCTTGCAAAACTGGGAGAGTCTCCCAGATTTGCATTTGCAGCTAGCTTGCAAAACTGGGAGAGTCTCCCAGATTTGCATTTTCAGCTAGCTTGCAAAACTGGGAGAGTCTCCCAGATTTGCATTATAACTTAGCTTGCAAAACTGGGAGAGTCTCCCAGATTTGCATTATAACTGAGCTTGCAAAACTGGGAGAGTCTCCCAGATTTGCATTATAACTTAGCTTGCAAAACTGGGAGAGTCTCCCAGATTTGCATTTTTAGCTGGCTTGCAAAACTGGGAGAGTCTCCCAGATTTGCATTTGCAGCTAGCTTGCAAAACTGGGAGAGTCTCCCAGATTTGCATTTTCAGCTAGCTTGCAAAACTGGGAGAGTCTCCCAGATTTGCATTATAACTTAGCTTGCAAAACTGGGAGAGTCTCCCAGATTTGCATTTTCAGCTAGCTTGCAAAACTGGGAGAGTCTCCCAGATTTGCATTATAACTTAGCTTGCAAAACTGGGAGAGTCTCCCAGATTTGCATTATAACTGAGCTTGCAAAACTGGGAGAGTCTCCCAGATTTGCATTATAACTTAGCTTGCAAAACTGGGAGAGTCTCCCAGACTTGCATTATAACTTAGCTTGCAAAACTGAGAGAGTCTCCCAGATTTGCATTATAACCTAGCTTGCAAAACTGGGAGAGTCTCCCAGATTTGCATTTGCAGCTAGCTTGCAAAACTGGGAGAGTCTCCCAGATTTGCATTATAACTTAGCTTGCAAAACTGGGAGAGTCTCCCAGATTTGCATTATAACTGAGCTTGCAAAACTGGGAGAGTCTCCCAGATTTGCATTATAACTTAGCTTGCAAAACTGGGAGAGTCTCCCAGATTTGCATTATAACCTAGCTTGCAAAACTGGGAGAGTCTTCCAGATTTGCATTTTCAGCTAGCTTGCAAAACTGGGAGAGTCTCCCAGATTTGCATTATAACTTAGCTTGCAAAACTGGGAGAGTCTCCCAGATTTGCATTATAACTGAGCTTGCAAAACTGGGAGAGTCTCCCAGATTTGCATTATAACCTAGCTTGCAAAACTGGGAGAGTCTCCCAGATTTGCATTTGCAGCTAGCTTGCAAAACTGGGAGAGTCTCCCAGATTTGCATTTTCAGCTAGCTTGCAAAACTGGGAGAGTCTCCCAGATTTGCATTATAACCTAGCTTGCAAAACTGGGAGAGTCTCCCAGATTTGCATTTGCAGCTAGCTTGCAAAACTGGGAGAGTCTCCCAGATTTGCATTTTCAGCTAGCTTGCAAAACTGGGAGAGTCTCCCAGATTTGCATTTTCAGCTAGCTTGCAAAACTGGGAGAGTCTCCCAGATTTGCATTTTCAGCTAGCTTGCAAATCTGGGAGACTCTCCCAGTTTTGCAAGCTAAGTTATAATGCAAATCTGGGAGACTCTCCCAGTTTTGCAAGCTAGCTGAAAATGCAAATCTGGGAGACTCTCCCAGTTTTGCAAGCTAGCTGAAAATGCAAATCTGGGAGACTCTCCCAGTTTTGCAAGCTAGCTAAAAATGCAAATCTGGGAGACTCTCCCAGTTTTGCAAGCTAAGTTATAATGCAAATCTGGGAGACTCTCCCAGTTTTGCAAGCTAAGTTATAATGCAAATCTGGGAGACTCTCCCAGTTTTGCAAGCTAGCTGAAAATGCAAATCTGGGAGACTCTCCCAGTTTTGCAAGCTAGCTGCAAATGCAAATCTGGGAGACTCTCCCAGTTTTGCAAGCTAGCTGAAAATGCAAATCTGGGAGACTCTCCCAGTTTTGCAAGCTAGCTGAAAATGCAAATCTGGGAGACTCTCCCAGTTTTGCAAGCTAGCTGAAAATGCAAATCTGGGAGACTCTCCCAGTTTTGCAAGCTAGCTGCAAATGCAAATCTGGGAGACTCTCCCAGTTTTGCAAGCTAGCTGAAAATGCAAATCTGGGAGACTCTCCCAGTTTTGCAAGCTAGCTGAAAATGCAAATCTGGGAGACTCTCCCAGTTTCGCAAGCTAGCTGAAAATGCAAATCTGGGAGACTCTCCCAGTTTTGCAAGCTAGGTTATAATGCAAATCTGGGAGACTCTCCCAGTTTTGCAAGCTAAGTTATAATGCAAATCTGGGAGACTCTCCCAGTTTTGCAAGCTCAGTTATAATGCAAATCTGGGAGACTCTCCCAGTTTTGCAAGCTAAGTTATAATGCAAATCTGGGAGACTCTCCCAGTTTTGCAAGCTAGCTGCAAATGCAAATCTGGGAGACTCTCCCAGTTTTGCAAGCTAGGTTATAATGCAAATCTGGGAGACTCTCTCAGTTTTGCAAGCTAGCTAAAAATGCAAATCTGGGAGACTCTCCCAGTTTTGCAAGCTAAGTTATAATGCAAATCTGGGAGACTCTCCCAGTTTTGCAAGCTAAGTTATAATGCAAATCTGGGAGACTCTCTCAGTTTTGCAAGCTAAGTTATAATGCAAATCTGGGAGACTCTCCCAGTTTTGCAAGCTAGCTGCAAATGCAAATCTGGGAGACTCTCCCAGTTTTGCAAGCTAGCTAAAAATGCAAATCTGGGAGACTCTCCCAGTTTTGCAAGCTAGGTTATAATGCAAATCTGGGAGACTCTCCCAGTTTTGCAAGCTAAGTTATAATGCAAATCTGGGAGACTCTCCCAGTTTTGCAAGCTAGCTGCAAATGCAAATCTGGGAGACTCTCCCAGTTTTGCAAGCTAGCTAAAAATGCAAATCTGGGAGACTCTCCCAGTTTTGCAAGCTAGGTTATAATGCAAATCTGGGAGACTCTCCCAGTTTTGCAAGCTAAGTTATAATGCAAATCTGTGAGACTCTCCCAGTTTTGCAAGCTAAGTTATAATGCAAATCTGGGAGACTCTCCCAGTTTTGCAAGCTAGGTTATAATGCAAATCTGGGAGACTCTCTCAGTTTTGCAAGCTAAGTTATAATGCAAGTCTGGGAGACTCTCCCAGTTTTGCAAGCTAAGTTATAATGCAAATCTGGGAGACTCTCCCAGTTTTGCAAGCTCAGTTATAATGCAAATCTGGGAGACTCTCCCAGTTTTGCAAGCTAAGTTATAATGCAAATCTGGGAGACTCTCCCAGTTTTGCAAGCTAGCTGAAAATGCAAATCTGGGAGACTCTCCCAGTTTTGCAAGCTAGCTGCAAATGCAAATCTGGGAGACTCTCCCAGTTTTGCAAGCTAGCTAAAAATGCAAATCTGGGAGACTCTCCCAGTTTTGCAAGCTAAGTTATAATGCAAATCTGGGAGACTCTCCCAGTTTTGCAAGCTAGTAAAAATTTGTAAATAAGTCGCATTTTTCAACTTTCACAGTTTTTGAGAATTTTCTAAACACAAATATATTCAAAATGCATTTTTACAGTATATCAGTGATGCCTACTTCAACATTGGTGCACTCACCACAACACAAGATGCCACCAAAAATGGTGATACCGTATTCCTCTACTCCTTCGACTACTGTAGTGAGGCTTACAATAATGGTCCTTTCAAAGCGATTTTCCCCTTCTTAGGTAACTTTTTTCTAAAACAAAGTGAAAATAATCAATTGCAGCCGCCACCCACGCCTCCGACTTCCAGTACATTTTTGGAACGGCTCTATCACCAAGTTTCAGTCCAGATGAGGATGATAAGAAGATAATGGATAAAATGGCTACTTGGTTCAGTAATTTTGCGAAATATGGGTGAGTCTAACTCTCGAGGCTCTAAAATGTATGCATAAAAAGCGACGGATTTGCTTGATAAAAGTAGTTTGTAAAAAATTCATAGTCCGTAGATTAAATTCTTGGTGAACAAACTTTTTGGTATTTTATTGGGCCATAGATTTATCGAAAACATCATTAAAGTATATTTTGTGAATGAGTGAAGAAACAGAAAATTTGATGATGGACAGTACCCCTAACTTTTTGAAAATTGGATAAAGTTTTCATTGCATTTAAAGTAGCATACTTTTCAGAAAACAAACACGAATCTAGTTCATACTTACTGAAAATTTCAACTAACAATCTCGCAAAATATTTTTCTGAATGAGAAGTGTTATAACCAAAAAAAATTGGTGCAGATTTTTCCATGTAGATGATCTAACTACTTTTTGAAAAGTATATATTCACAGTTTCAATTCATTGTGAAATAACTTTCGAATATTCCAATGTTAATCTTGAATTCTTATTTTCCTCCAAATGGTTATTTACAATTTCACACCAATACTCAAAACGTCTGGTTTTATGAAGAGTACAGCGCATATTTCTCCGTTTTTAACTTTTCACGACCCGTTTTATTTTCCAAGAATCATCAAAAATCTTCAGGAAAAACTCTGCGTTCATTGAAATCCGTTAATCTGATTTTGTTGATGCCGGAAATTTTTTGAAAAAAAAAACGTTTCGGTTATCCTAAATTATCGATCATATTTTCGGGGTACCTTTTTCACAATAATTGATGATGATGTCTGACAGTGAGGGAGCTGACTAAACTTCCGTGTTTTTCCATAATTCGATTCAAACCTCTCAAAATGATTTGAAACTTTTGTTTTCAGTTTTTGAAGATTTTTCTGTTTCAATGCTATAATTTGTTCTGAAATTTTAGCATGAATTCATTGTATCATTCATTTGATCTTTTGAAACCCACCTCAACAACACAAAAACCAATATTTCCAGCACTCCAAACGGAACCGACACCGCTGAATGGCAAAAATATGAAACATCGAAACCTCTTGAATACTTTCAAATAACAATGCCAATTTCCAAAATGACACATAACTTCAAAGGCGGCCGATTGGCAATTTATAAGGAAATAATCGAAAAATATGAAAACAAATATCAATCAATTGTTTATGGAACAATGCCATGAATCACTCGTTTTTCGCTATAAATACCATCTCAACCTATGTATTTTTCATTCCAAAAAAATGAATTCTCTTTTCATATTTTTCCTTGCTCTCCCAATTTTCGCATGCCTCGACAGTCCAACCTGCGAAAAAGAGCGGCTTTTGATCAACTCCTGCGCCTCAAAAGTCACCATTTTCGCATCTGAGCGTCGAACCATCGAGGAGTACGGTAGAATTGCGAGAGAGGCTGAGGATGTTGTGGTAGGTCAAAAAACTACAGTATGGTTGGAATACGGCATTTTCAGAAGTGCATTGGTACCGTAAAATGTGTCGGTTCGCAAAAAATGGTGGAAATTTGGAAGGGTGAAGCTGAAAATGCGAGGATTTACGGTCAACCCAAAGTTTTCACTTGTTATCAGAAATTGGAGGCGGAAGGACATATGAGAAAATGCGAATATACCCATCAAGTAGGATTATCAATTGATAAGGCTTTTTTATCAGTTAATTGATTTCAGAATCCATTCGATAGATGCCGCCGATCAAAATACATTTGTATCGGAGATTTGGCCAAAGAGCAATGTGGAAAGGATATTGGAGCATTGATGGAGAAAGTTGGCAAGAATACTTTCGAGGCTTGCATGTTCAAGCAAGTTCTAGGCAAATGAGATAATTTTTTAGATATATTTTTTTGGGAATAAATAGTCTTTGGGTGTTGCTGACTTGAAGTATCCAACACAGCTTGCAACTTTTTTCTGTTTCATCACAAATGGAAATATGATTCTGATAGTTTTCAAAAATTCTGGTCCTTCATGACTGTCAGAATTTGAATCGAAAAATGGATACCTATAATTATTCCCATACCAGGAACCAAAAATAGGGAAATGTCTATAAGATTCCGAAATCGAAGAAATATAGGCCACAAATGAAACTACATATCAGCTTGTTCGTGTTTTTTTGGTTTTTAAGAAATATCATGGAAACAGTATTTGATAATTTTGGTAATTTTATTCAGCTTGACTCATTAGAAATTTCACTGTAATGCAGGCTGTTCAGATATTTCTTACTGTTTCTATTATGACACAAACTTTGTTAGGATTTGTTCTTGTAGTGGTTTCCACGTCGTTCATTTTTATAATATGTAAACTGAGTTCTTCAACTGACGTGGAATAGAAACTCATATTTGGAATTGCAGAAAGTTTGGCACAAATCTTCTACGTGTATTTTTCTCTAATGTTACCACTAACATGATTCTGAACAGAGTTTTGAAAAGACAATGAGTACGTTTACTCATCAAAATCAGCAGTTTTTGTGGTTTTTTGAGCATTTTTTTCACAGTTTCTATTTGCTGGGAAATCGTCCCTCGAAAGATTTCTGATAATGTCAACAACAACTTCGTTCAAAATGTTCATATAATTCATTTTTTTTCATTTTGATGCGCTATCTGCTGCTTGAATAGTACATACATATTCACAGTTTCCATGAACTGCGAAATAATTTTTGAAGAATTTATTGATGATCTTGAAGTCATATTTTTGAAAAATTTTTTACCAACGCTGAAAACGCCCGGTGTTATGGAAGTTGCAGCTCACTAAAAAAGTTAGCTCATATTTTCATGGGCCTATATCTATCAATAAATGGGTTCGAGAGTAATTGGGCTCCTATATTCTATATAACATCAGGAACTCATATACCAAATGTTGTTTGATCTCTCCTCAGACAATATCTCTTTGTTTTGATATCAAAAACCATGTGTTATTCATCCCCTCCTTTTTTTTCAATAAATCAAAGTTTACCAAAACCCCGACGGATTAAACCATTCTATAAAAACAATCACACTCAAAACAATACGGCTAAACCTAACCATGATTTTCACATATATTCTAGTAGTGTCAACTATCATTGTCCCAGTATTTGGAGGATTAGCAGCACCAGTTGATGCGGCTCCAGTGGAAACAAAGGAGACGGCTCCGAAGGAGACTGCACCAAAAGAGACCGCAGCCAATGAGGTGGCACCAGCCGATGGATCATGCTCCAAAACAAACGTCACCGCAAAACAGAAGGAATGCGAGAAATACCTCCAACCACTACTAGACCTCAAGGAAGATGAGATGAAAAAGGCGTGCGATCAGAGTGTCACCTGTATGAAGAGCCTCAAAAAGTGTGCTCCAGAGCTGCCCGACTCAGTCATATCCGATCTAGAGGGTGCTTGTGCACATGCAAATTTGGTCAAGACCGATTTGTTCGCGTGTCTTGCAAAAATGGTGGATAAAGCAACTGATTGTGTCGAGCAGTATTTTAATAATCCTGGATTCACATCGGTATGTGGTTTGGCTGAAAACTTGTCGGAAAATGAGCTGGATTTCAGGTAAAAACTCCCATGAAGTGTCGATTCATCAAGTATCGTGCACCATGTGTGTCACAGAACGTGGAGAAGCTTTGTGGCGCCACCGACTACAAGACTTTTAAAGATGTGAGTTATCGTAATGCTACAGTATCCTGAGGTTACGGTAGATCAAATCTCAAACTACAGTAGTCTGACAATACGGTGGCTTACTGTAGATACTAAAAAAAACTACCGTATACCTCATCTTGCAAAGCTTGAAAAAAGGATTCAATGACCGATGAAAAACTTATTCAGAAATTTAACCTCATCTAAACTATTTGAAACCGTATTTATCCGTCATTTGATCTACCATAGCCTACAGTAATCCTGATCTACGATAGATCACAAAAACGTTACCGTAACCTACAGTAATCCTCACTATTTTCAGCACATCAAAAAACAAGAAGAAACATATCGATGCCAGGATTTCTCAGCTTCCAAACTATTCAGTGCTTGATAATAAAGACTGTAGTTTTATGTTTTCCACAATTTCACAAAAAAAAACTTTTGATCTACCTTTGGAAATCGGTAGATCATACTTTTTTCATTAGTCATTCATTGCCAGGTGGAGTGCATAGAACAGGGATTACCACATTTTTTTGTCAAACTGCCTATATAAAGGCAAGCAGGAGTGGCTGGCGCTAAACCTAACATGACAATATTCGCCTACATTTTAGTCTTTTCAACTGGAATTTCGGCTCTATCGCTTCCGGCGCCCGCGCCACCACCACCATCAATGGCACCACCACCACCACCAAGACCTCAACCACCACCATCAGCCGATCCATCTTGTCAAAAAATGAACATCACCGCGAAATCAGTAGAATGTCAAAATTATTTCCAAGCTCAACCTCAAGCTGTTAACATCCCTGATATGGTCAAATCCTGTGATAAAAGTGTTAGTTGTATGAAGGATCTCCAAAAGTGTGTACCCACTATGCCATCGGAAGTTATCAATACATTGGAGTCATCATGTGAATTTGTAGATTTGACTGGTATCAAGATGTTCAATTGTCTGGTATCGTTATCAATGAAAGGTGATAAGTGTGTCAAGCATTATTTCGATGAGCCTGGATTTCCGAAGGTAGGTCTTTCTCCTCTAATATAGATCAAGTCTGGAAATCAATCAATATTTCAGATAAAGACGCCAAACAAGTGTAGATTCATCAAATGGTATGCACCATGTGTGTCAGCGAATATTGAGAGGATTTGTGGAGCAGCGGATTACAAGACTTTCAAAGCGGTGAGTTTTTTGCTGAATTTTGTGGTACGGTAGATTATGGTAGATCAAAGCTTGATGTCAGCGTTCCGTATTTTTTCCCAACATAATCCAGAATTAACGTTGCAAACTATTTGAAGCCAGATATCGGGAAAACTTGTAACTGAAAATTATGTTATGGTAGATCAAACACTATATCCTACTGTATTCAATTTCATGAAACCTACAGTACCGATGACTTTCCAGCTTTCTTCTCACAATTTTCATTGGCAGGTCGTCATTTAAAAGTTGAATTAAACATTTGGAAACACTTTGAAACTGAAAAAAATTTTAAATTTTATCTGCTGCACGGTATTGTACCGTTAGTTTACTGTAGATCTCAAAAAGTTCCAGCTTAATCTATAATAGATTTTCCATATACCATAACCTAACTATTTTCAGCACATCCGAAAACAAGAAGAAATATTTCGATGCCAGGATTTTGCCTACATCAAATTGTTCAGTGATTGATAATAAAGATTTTAATTGCATCCAATATGTACTTTTACAACAAAACTACAGTAGTCTACAGTACCACTACGACAAAGTACATGTGTCTACAGTACTACCAATATCACCACAAAAGACTACAGTTCTACGAACTTTACGACCGTTTTTGTAGCTCAATTTTTCCTTTATCGTCGCATTAGTGATCTACCTCTAGTTACAGTATAGTATCCCCTTAGTTTAAAATTTTTCCCAGTTTCATATATATCCTAAAATGGATATTCATATTCAAAAGTGATTTTATAGACCCTCTCGTTTTATTTGTAATCAAACCTTAACTTACAGAAAACGAGAGCTGGAGTTATTTGAGAGTAAAGCCATAGATTTCGATTTTCAGCTATTATTATGCTCTGGGAGACTCTCCCAGTTTTGCAAGCTAAGTTATAATGCAAATCTGGGAGACTCTCCCAGTTTTGCAAGCTAAGTTATAATGCAAATCTGGGAGACTCTCCCAGTTTTGCAAGCTAGCTGAAAATGCAAATCTGGGAGACTCTCCCAGTTTTGCAAGCTAGCTGCAAATGCAAATCTGGGAGACTCTCCCAGTTTTGCAAGCTAGCTGAAAATGCAAATCTGGGAGACTCTCCCAGTTTTGCAAGCTAGCTGAAAATGCAAATCTGGGAGACTCTCCCAGTTTTGCAAGCTAGGTTATAATGCAAATCTGGGAGACTCTCTCAGTTTTGCAAGCTAGCTAAAAATGCAAATCTGGGAGACTCTCCCAGTTTTGCAAGCTAAGTTATAATGCAAATCTGGGAGACTCTCCCAGTTTTGCAAGCTAAGTTATAATGCAAATCTGGGAGACTCTCTCAGTTTTGCAAGCTAAGTTATAATGCAAATCTGGGAGACTCTCCCAGTTTTGCAAGCTAGCTGCAAATGCAAATCTGGGAGACTCTCCCAGTTTTGCAAGCTAGCTAAAAATGCAAATCTGGGAGACTCTCCCAGTTTTGCAAGCTAGGTTATAATGCAAATCTGGGAGACTCTCCCAGTTTTGCAAGCTAAGTTATAATGCAAATCTGGGAGACTCTCCCAGTTTTGCAAGCTAGCTGCAAATGCAAATCTGGGAGACTCTCCCAGTTTTGCAAGCTAGCTAAAAATGCAAATCTGGGAGACTCTCCCAGTTTTGCAAGCTAGGTTATAATGCAAATCTGGGAGACTCTCCCAGTTTTGCAAGCTAAGTTATAATGCAAATCTGTGAGACTCTCCCAGTTTTGCAAGCTAAGTTATAATGCAAATCTGGGAGACTCTCCCAGTTTTGCAAGCTAGGTTATAATGCAAATCTGGGAGACTCTCTCAGTTTTGCAAGCTAAGTTATAATGCAAGTCTGGGAGACTCTCCCAGTTTTGCAAGCTAAGTTATAATGCAAATCTGGGAGACTCTCCCAGTTTTGCAAGCTCAGTTATAATGCAAATCTGGGAGACTCTCCCAGTTTTGCAAGCTAAGTTATAATGCAAATCTGGGAGACTCTCCCAGTTTTGCAAGCTAGCTGAAAATGCAAATCTGGGAGACTCTCCCAGTTTTGCAAGCTAGCTGCAAATGCAAATCTGGGAGACTCTCCCAGTTTTGCAAGCTAGCTAAAAATGCAAATCTGGGAGACTCTCCCAGTTTTGCAAGCTAGTAAAAATTTGTAAATAAGTCGCATTTTTCAACTTTCACAGTTTTTGAGAATTTTCTAAACACAAATATATTCAAAATGCATTTTTACAGTATATCAGTGATGCCTACTTCAACATTGGTGCACTCACCACAACACAAGATGCCACCAAAAATGGTGATACCGTATTCCTCTACTCCTTCGACTACTGTAGTGAGGCTTACAATAATGGTCCTTTCAAAGCGATTTTCCCCTTCTTAGGTAACTTTTTTCTAAAACAAAGTGAAAATAATCAATTGCAGCCGCCACCCACGCCTCCGACTTCCAGTACATTTTTGGAACGGCTCTATCACCAAGTTTCAGTCCAGATGAGGATGATAAGAAGATAATGGATAAAATGGCTACTTGGTTCAGTAATTTTGCGAAATATGGGTGAGTCTAACTCTCGAGGCTCTAAAATGTATGCATAAAAAGCGACGGATTTGCTTGATAAAAGTAGTTTGTAAAAAATTCATAGTCCGTAGATTAAATTCTTGGTTAACAAACTTTTTGGTATTTTATTGGGCCATAGATTTATCGAAAACATCATTAAAGTATATTTTGTGAATGAGTGAAGAAACAGAAAATTTGATGATGGACAGTACCCCTAACTTTTTGAAAATTGGATAAAGTTTTCATTGCATTTAAAGTAGCATACTTTTCAGAAAACAAACACGAATCTAGTTCATACTTACTGAAAATTTCAACTAACAATCTCGCAAAATATTTTTCTGAATGAGAAGTGTTATAACCAAAAAAAATTGGTGCAGATTTTTCCATGTAGATGATCTAACTACTTTTTGAAAAGTATATATTCACAGTTTCAATTCATTGTGAAATAACTTTCGAATATTCCAATGTTAATCTTGAATTCTTATTTTCCTCCAAATGGTTATTTACAATTTCACACCAATACTCAAAACGTCTGGTTTTATGAAGAGTACAGCGCATATTTCTCCGTTTTTAACTTTTCACGACCCGTTTTATTTTCCAAGAATCATCAAAAATCTTCAGGAAAAACTCTGCGTTCATTGAAATCCGTTAATCTGATTTTGTTGATGCCGGAAATTTTTTGAAAAAAAAAACGTTTCGGTTATCCTAAATTATCGATCATATTTTCGGGGTACCTTTTTCACAATAATTGATGATGATGTCTGACAGTGAGGGAGCTGACTAAACTTCCGTGTTTTTCCATAATTCGATTCAAACCTCTCAAAATGATTTGAAACTTTTGTTTTCAGTTTTTGAAGATTTTTCTGTTTCAATGCTATAATTTGTTCTGAAATTTTAGCATGAATTCATTGTATCATTCATTTGATCTTTTGAAACCCACCTCAACAACACAAAAACCAATATTTCCAGCACTCCAAACGGAACCGACACCGCTGAATGGCAAAAATATGAAACATCGAAACCTCTTGAATACTTTCAAATAACAATGCCAATTTCCAAAATGACACATAACTTCAAAGGCGGCCGATTGGCAATTTATAAGGAAATAATCGAAAAATATGAAAACAAATATCAATCAATTGTTTATGGAACAATGCCATGAATCACTCGTTTTTCGCTATAAATACCATCTCAACCTATGTATTTTTCATTCCAAAAAAATGAATTCTCTTTTCATATTTTTCCTTGCTCTCCCAATTTTCGCATGCCTCGACAGTCCAACCTGCGAAAAAGAGCGGCTTTTGATCAACTCCTGCGCCTCAAAAGTCACCATTTTCGCATCTGAGCGTCGAACCATCGAGGAGTACGGTAGAATTGCGAGAGAGGCTGAGGATGTTGTGGTAGGTCAAAAAACTACAGTATGGTTGGAATACGGCATTTTCAGAAGTGCATTGGTACCGTAAAATGTGTCGGTTCGCAAAAAATGGTGGAAATTTGGAAGGGTGAAGCTGAAAATGCGAGGATTTACGGTCAACCCAAAGTTTTCACTTGTTATCAGAAATTGGAGGCGGAAGGACATATGAGAAAATGCGAATATACCCATCAAGTAGGATTATCAATTGATAAGGCTTTTTTATCAGTTAATTGATTTCAGAATCCATTCGATAGATGCCGCCGATCAAAATACATTTGTATCGGAGATTTGGCCAAAGAGCAATGTGGAAAGGATATTGGAGCATTGATGGAGAAAGTTGGCAAGAATACTTTCGAGGCTTGCATGTTCAAGCAAGTTCTAGGCAAATGAGATAATTTTTTAGATATATTTTTTTGGGAATAAATAGTCTTTGGGTGTTGCTGACTTGAAGTATCCAACACAGCTTGCAACTTTTTTCTGTTTCATCACAAATGGAAATATGATTCTGATAGTTTTCAAAAATTCTGGTCCTTCATGACTGTCAGAATTTGAATCGAAAAATGGATACCTATAATTATTCCCATACCAGGAACCAAAAATAGGGAAATGTCTATAAGATTCCGAAATCGAAGAAATATAGGCCACAAATGAAACTACATATCAGCTTGTTCGTGTTTTTTTGGTTTTTAAGAAATATCATGGAAACAGTATTTGATAATTTTGGTAATTTTATTCAGCTTGACTCATTAGAAATTTCACTGTAATGCAGGCTGTTCAGATATTTCTTACTGTTTCTATTATGACACAAACTTTGTTAGGATTTGTTCTTGTAGTGGTTTCCACGTCGTTCATTTTTATAATATGTAAACTGAGTTCTTCAACTGACGTGGAATAGAAACTCATATTTGGAATTGCAGAAAGTTTGGCACAAATCTTCTACGTGTATTTTTCTCTAATGTTACCACTAACATGATTCTGAACAGAGTTTTGAAAAGACAATGAGTACGTTTACTCATCAAAATCAGCAGTTTTTGTGGTTTTTTGAGCATTTTTTTCACAGTTTCTATTTGCTGGGAAATCGTCCCTCGAAAGATTTCTGATAATGTCAACAACAACTTCGTTCAAAATGTTCATATAATTCATTTTTTTTCATTTTGATGCGCTATCTGCTGCTTGAATAGTACATACATATTCACAGTTTCCATGAACTGCGAAATAATTTTTGAAGAATTTATTGATGATCTTGAAGTCATATTTTTGAAAAATTTTTTACCAACGCTGAAAACGCCCGGTGTTATGGAAGTTGCAGCTCACTAAAAAAGTTAGCTCATATTTTCATGGGCCTATATCTATCAATAAATGGGTTCGAGAGTAATTGGGCTCCTATATTCTATATAACATCAGGAACTCATATACCAAATGTTGTTTGATCTCTCCTCAGACAATATCTCTTTGTTTTGATATCAAAAACCATGTGTTATTCATCCCCTCCTTTTTTTTCAATAAATCAAAGTTTACCAAAACCCCGACGGATTAAACCATTCTATAAAAACAATCACACTCAAAACAATACGGCTAAACCTAACCATGATTTTCACATATATTCTAGTAGTGTCAACTATCATTGTCCCAGTATTTGGAGGATTAGCAGCACCAGTTGATGCGGCTCCAGTGGAAACAAAGGAGACGGCTCCGAAGGAGACTGCACCAAAAGAGACCGCAGCCAATGAGGTGGCACCAGCCGATGGATCATGCTCCAAAACAAACGTCACCGCAAAACAGAAGGAATGCGAGAAATACCTCCAACCACTACTAGACCTCAAGGAAGATGAGATGAAAAAGGCGTGCGATCAGAGTGTCACCTGTATGAAGAGCCTCAAAAAGTGTGCTCCAGAGCTGCCCGACTCAGTCATATCCGATCTAGAGGGTGCTTGTGCACATGCAAATTTGGTCAAGACCGATTTGTTCGCGTGTCTTGCAAAAATGGTGGATAAAGCAACTGATTGTGTCGAGCAGTATTTTAATAATCCTGGATTCACATCGGTATGTGGTTTGGCTGAAAACTTGTCGGAAAATGAGCTGGATTTCAGGTAAAAACTCCCATGAAGTGTCGATTCATCAAGTATCGTGCACCATGTGTGTCACAGAACGTGGAGAAGCTTTGTGGCGCCACCGACTACAAGACTTTTAAAGATGTGAGTTATCGTAATGCTACAGTATCCTGAGGTTACGGTAGATCAAATCTCAAACTACAGTAGTCTGACAATACGGTGGCTTACTGTAGATACTAAAAAAAACTACCGTATACCTCATCTTGCAAAGCTTGAAAAAAGGATTCAATGACCGATGAAAAACTTATTCAGAAATTTAACCTCATCTAAACTATTTGAAACCGTATTTATCCGTCATTTGATCTACCATAGCCTACAGTAATCCTGATCTACGATAGATCACAAAAACGTTACCGTAACCTACAGTAATCCTCACTATTTTCAGCACATCAAAAAACAAGAAGAAACATATCGATGCCAGGATTTCTCAGCTTCCAAACTATTCAGTGCTTGATAATAAAGACTGTAGTTTTATGTTTTCCACAATTTCACAAAAAAAAAACTTTTGATCTACCTTTGGAAATCGGTAGATCATACTTTTTTCATTAGTCATTCATTGCCAGGTGGAGTGCATAGAACAGGGATTACCACATTTTTTTGTCAAACTGCCTATATAAAGGCAAGCAGGAGTGGCTGGCGCTAAACCTAACATGACAATATTCGCCTACATTTTAGTCTTTTCAACTGGAATTTCGGCTCTATCGCTTCCGGCGCCCGCGCCACCACCACCATCAATGGCACCACCACCACCACCAAGACCTCAACCACCACCATCAGCCGATCCATCTTGTCAAAAAATGAACATCACCGCGAAATCAGTAGAATGTCAAAATTATTTCCAAGCTCAACCTCAAGCTGTTAACATCCCTGATATGGTCAAATCCTGTGATAAAAGTGTTAGTTGTATGAAGGATCTCCAAAAGTGTGTACCCACTATGCCATCGGAAGTTATCAATACATTGGAGTCATCATGTGAATTTGTAGATTTGACTGGTATCAAGATGTTCAATTGTCTGGTATCGTTATCAATGAAAGGTGATAAGTGTGTCAAGCATTATTTCGATGAGCCTGGATTTCCGAAGGTAGGTCTTTCTCCTCTAATATAGATCAAGTCTGGAAATCAATCAATATTTCAGATAAAGACGCCAAACAAGTGTAGATTCATCAAATGGTATGCACCATGTGTGTCAGCGAATATTGAGAGGATTTGTGGAGCAGCGGATTACAAGACTTTCAAAGCGGTGAGTTTTTTGCTGAATTTTGTGGTACGGTAGATTATGGTAGATCAAAGCTTGATGTCAGCGTTCCGTATTTTTTCCCAACATAATCCAGAATTAACGTTGCAAACTATTTGAAGCCAGATATCGGGAAAACTTGTAACTGAAAATTATGTTATGGTAGATCAAACACTATATCCTACTGTATTCAATTTCATGAAACCTACAGTACCGATGACTTTCCAGCTTTCTTCTCACAATTTTCATTGGCAGGTCGTCATTTAAAAGTTGAATTAAACATTTGGAAACACTTTGAAACTGAAAAAAATTTTAAATTTTATCTGCTGCACGGTATTGTACCGTTAGTTTACTGTAGATCTCAAAAAGTTCCAGCTTAATCTATAATAGATTTTCCATATACCATAACCTAACTATTTTCAGCACATCCGAAAACAAGAAGAAATATTTCGATGCCAGGATTTTGCCTACATCAAATTGTTCAGTGATTGATAATAAAGATTTTAATTGCATCCAATATGTACTTTTACAACAAAACTACAGTAGTCTACAGTACCACTACGACAAAGTACATGTGTCTACAGTACTACCAATATCACCACAAAAGACTACAGTTCTACGAACTTTACGACCGTTTTTGTAGCTCAATTTTTCCTTTATCGTCGCATTAGTGATCTACCTCTAGTTACAGTATAGTATCCCCTTAGTTTAAAATTTTTCCCAGTTTCATATATATCCTAAAATGGATATTCATATTCAAAAGTGATTTTATAGACCCTCTCGTTTTATTTGTAATCAAACCTTAACTTACAGAAAACGAGAGCTGGAGTTATTTGAGAGTAAAGCCATAGATTTCGATTTTCAGCTATTATTATGCTGCTGAAATTCACAGTCATATAAATGCGTCATATTTCGTTCCCTTCCTATTCAACAAAAAAACCAAAGTTTACAAAATTACATCAGGATTAACATTTTTCAACTTTGTCTATATAAACAGTTCGAAAAAACACACGACCCTAAACCTAAAATGACGATTCTCACCTATATTCTAGTTCTGTCTGCAGTATATTTGCCAGTTTTTGGCTTGAAGACGGGTCCTGCTCCACCAGTTGCACCACCAAGACCTCCACCATCTCTACCACCACCATCGGATCCATCATGCCAAAAAATGAACATCACCGCAAAACAGATGGAATGCGAGAAGACCCTAAAACCACTGATTGATGGTTATGAAGTTGATATGACGAAATCATGTAATCAGAGTATCACATGCATGAAATCCCTACAAAAGTGTTTCCCAAAAATGCCGAGCTCAATCATCAATAATTTAGAAGGAGCTTGTGAATTCTATGATTTGGTGCGTGTTAACCTATACAAGTGCCTTATTTCGATGGTAGCGTCCGGCAAAAGTGACAGATGTGTCGAGACGTATTTCAATGAGCCTGGATATAGTGAGGTTTGTGGTTCAGCTGAAAATCGTCTGAAAATACTCCAAGTTGCAGATCAAGGCACCAGAAAAATGCAAATTCATCAAGTGGTATGCACCATGTGTATCAACTAATGTTGAGAGAATTTGTGGTGCTGCGGATTATAAAACGTTTAAAATGGTAAGTTTTTGAGTTTGAGGCACTGTAGATTACGGTAGATCATTTCTATCTACCGTAAGTTAGTACTGTAAAAGGAGATTCATTTATTTGAATTTTGAATAGTCCAACTTTTGAAACCAATAATTGACGGTACAAATTGTTAACAGTATATTCGATCTACAGTAAACTACAGTAACCTCAACTATTTTCAGCACATCAGAAAGGGGCAATTTGAGTCTATAGAAAAATACATCAAAAACTATGTTTTCTGTCTATCATATCACCAACGGATACTGCTCAATTTTTTCTGATTTTCTTACAAGTTTTCCATTCACATATTAATTTTAAGAAAAATAGCAGTTGGCTTATTTTTCACCCTCACACATTCGCATTACTGCATTGTTGATTCTACTTTCATTTTTCTCAGTTCACAGAAACAGTTAATTTTTTTGAGCGTTTTAGTAGTTAGCCTCTCCGTCACATAGATTTTGTGAATATTTTCAACTTCTGCGAGGTTTAGAGCCAACAAAACTTCATGAAATAGATGATAATTATGAACATTTTTTTATTTATGTTATCGGTACGAATATGGCTGGAAATATTTGTGATTTTATTATTCTGATGATTGTGATATCACTACTGATAATGAATAAAGGTGTGATGGCGTGTCTTGAAAAAAAAAGTGATTAACATTGAAAAATGGTTTGTTGTTGCTTGATGTGCTGAAATGTTCTCAGTATTTTCTTAAGAATTTTCTGAAAAAAATCTTACCATCTGAAAATCTTCCAATTCAGTTTTTACACATAATCGCTTCACTTTCTCGAGTATACATCCCAGGTTTTTAGTCATGAATTCGCATTTTTGATCTCCTATTGTCTGAAAAGTTGTGATTTTCAGATTTTAGGAATTTATGAATCTCAATAATTTCTTAAAGGATATTGATTTAATTGAAAAATTCGGACATATTTTTGACAAAAATCTGAAAGTTATGTATCTGCCTACAAAAGAATGGATACATATTAGGTTTACATTGATCTTCTCACTTTTGATATAAAATATGAAACAGTATAATTTTTAGCCAGCTATGAAAAAATCCTGTCATAACTTGGAAGTACCAAAGTTGGCAAAATCCTATCAAAAACTGCAGAAATTGACTCACCTCCGGATATTTCAAAAAATATGTATCGGTACAAACATCCTTCTCCGCAAACAAGTTTCCCAAGCAAGTCAAAAACTTTTTCTTCAAAAAAATTTCATAAGCACATGCTCCCTCCAAATCCCGCGTCTTATGCCAATCCACAGTTGGCACACACTTCTGGAACTGCTTCATACATCTGACACTATTTTCACACGGCTCTGTTCCATCTTCCGCCGCTGTATGATGTAGGAGAGGTTTGAGGAATGCCTGACACTCGGCTTGCTTGGCTGTCAGGTTCATTGATGTGCATTCTGATGGGATTGGTGTGCAGTGGATAGATTGAATCAAAATGAAGAAAAATACAAGAAGTCGCAGCATTTTTTGATCGAAAACTGAGAAAAAATGGGGGTAAATAAGGGAAATCGAGATTGTAATCTGTATCAAGGTCAGTCTGTCGACGAATGGTCAAAGAATGCGGCGAAATAAACAAAATTTGTGAGTCATTTGTGTGTTGAGACTATACTGAAGGGTATATCACACAAACGTCATTTCATATTTTTGCAGTTTCTTGCGATATTTTAGTTTCACATACAGATAAGCGCAACAATAGTTCTTCATTTTCAAGCTTTTGGATACTTGCGAGCAATTTTTTGGATGATGGCTGACGCATTTCAGGTGTTGGCGCATTTATTGTCATTAATTGTGTAAAGCTTCTAACTGGCTCGTTTTTGATTTTTTGATTTTTTAAGGATTAGGTGCTGGCGCATTCCCAGAGCAGCAGTTTTTTTATGTTGACCTCAAACCTGAGAATTCGATAAATCTTGCACATTGACGCTTTCCTGGTGGTTCCATTTTTAAAAGTTTTTGAATTATTTCTAGCTTCACCGGCAGTTGACCAGAAACAATTTTTTTATTGCGCATTCAGAGTGTTTGTATATTTTTGCTGTGAAAAAACTGGGAGAAAATTTATTGTCAATGTTCATGCGGATATTTAGTAATGATGAAATTGCGCTCAAAGAAGTATTGACAAACTCGCACAAAACCAATTTATCAAAATATACAGCAACTGTGAAAATTTACTTATCTTCTCAAAACAGATTCTCCTCGTCCTGAAGTGCAACTGACATTTTTTCGCCCTTCAAGTATCATTCCACATATCATTTTTCGAATTGGCCACGACGTATTTGTCATTAGAACTTTTTTCTGTTGTAGCAGGTCCAATTCTAGGAAGATGAGGTTGATTGAATAATGGAGAGTTGTAGATCTCTTGCTGAATCTAGTGTCACAGTATCATCACATTTTTTTTCAGAGCTTCACTGATTGTCAAACTTCCAAGATTGAAAGTACAGTTTCAAGGAATAAACATATTTTGGTTTCATATCACTTTTCATTCTCATACGGTCATTTTCAGTATCATAAAAATTGTATAAATGATCGGCGGATTCTGGCCCACACATACATTCGCGGTGCCGTTTTTTGGACTTATACGAATATTGGCAGGCCAATGACGCATTTGCAGTGTCGGCATATTTTTGGTGTTTCTATCATTTTAAGCATCAAAACCATCGAGACAATAATGATAAGTTTGTACAAAAAATTTATTATCCTA
Source organism: Caenorhabditis uteleia (assembly GCA_963573275.1). NCBI lineage: Eukaryota > Metazoa > Nematoda > Chromadorea > Rhabditida > Rhabditidae > Caenorhabditis > Caenorhabditis uteleia. The sequence continues at coordinate 5,545,862 of OY752137.1, forward strand.
TACAAAAACAGTAATAATTACTCATCATCTCCACACTCATAGTACTCCTCTTGTTTCGCCACATGCTGAAAATCTCATATTTCACAAAAATAACTGACATTTTCTGAAATACCTCATCAAACGCATTCAACTCCTCTTCCTCACATTCTTCTTCAATCTGGGCTCTTGTACATTTTGCATACTTTTCCAAGAATTCACATTTTTCATCTTCCTTAGTCTGAAAAATTCGGATTTTTTCCACACAAATATATATACCTTACCGCTGGCAACTTATCAAAATAAGTCTCCGTACATGTATCCTTAGTTTTCACCAAAATGACCAAACACTTGATGAACTTCTTGCGCAAGAAAACTTCAAAGTCACAAGCTCTCTCCAAATCATCCGTGACTTTTGTGTCCATTGATGGCACACACTTCTGGAACTCTTTCAGACACTTGACACTTTTCTCGCATGGCAATGTGTTGTCGGACCCGGCAGTGGAGTTGACCATCGGACTCAAAACGGCTAGACACTCAGCTTGCTTGGCTTTCAGATCCATCGTTTGACATTCGGATGGAAGTGGGGAGCAGGAGATGGAGACGATGAATAGGGGAAGGAGGATGATGAAAGACATGGCTTTTTGTTGAAAGTTAAAAAATATGATAGGTTTTATACTAGAAAAGGTCAAGAATCGGTGAGGGCATTCGTTAAACTAAGTTTCAACTTTGATTGATTGGTTGGTTTACGGCAAGGTCGACTAGACTGTATTGATCAAGTCAGAAGGGAAAAAAGTGTATGATCAAGAACAAAGTGATGAGATTGGCATTTGATACTCAGCTAAGAATTATTTGATACTCAGTCAACATTTGAGAAATTTGTGTTTCATGGATGCTCCAAAAATTGATTCACTTGATAGTTATGATATATTGGAAAAACGGGTGAATTACAGTAAAACAATTGGAAATGGTACGGTAGGTGTTGGTAGATCAAACTTATAATCGATTTATTACAGGTACTGATAAACCGCATTATCAATTGCTCTAGCAGGACACTGTACTAAATATTCGGTTTCAAGAAATTCAATAACAGTGGAAAATATTGACAACTTTTGATTGTATTGGGACGTATTTCCAGCAATAATTCATTTTCTGTCAATTTAAATATTGATATTTATATATATATTATTATCATCACCATCTTTGCACTACTAAATGGAACTTATATCGTGAAATTTTAAAAATTGAACTCGACATTTGTTGGTTTTTATTGAAGTGGAAAGACTACCGTAGTATGATGTATTACTGTAGGTTTTGGTAGATCAAATTGTTTGTTTTTTCAGAATAGCAATGCTATACATAAAGTAAATCCATTAATTCAGGGTCTCCATGAATGATACACAATACAAATTTACAGTTTCAAGAAACACAATAGCAGTGTAAAATGTACAAAAATTTATTGCGTCCGCATTGTACTCAACAATAAACTGCTTTCTGCCGGTCAACAAACTGAAAATTATTATCATCTTATCACTATGGTCTTATCACTAGAAAAAGTTACATCTTGAAATCCCTGCAACTCCAATGGAGTGCACACCTCCTTGATATTACTGGAAACACAGTCAAAGTGCGCTTTTTGGAATTCACATCGTTTCGCAACTGGTTGCTGGAATCATCATCTATTTGTTATTCAATGGTAAACCTTTATGGGAGCATTTTGAAAAAAAGGAACTTTTGAAAGACCGGTGGGACTATTGCTAACAGAAGACATAGAATTAGCTAAATTAGAGTTTCGAGTGAAATGGTAAGTTTATGAGGAAGCAACAAACTATTGAAAACGATGACCAAATGAAGTTTGTGGGAGAACAACTGATAAGCTGATAGGAATATTAATTTTGCGGATGTCGCTGATATGGCCTCGAAAAACTGATTTGAATATGAACTTTTACTGATAATTTCACTAATATCACTATTTTTTTTTCGCTATCGAAATGTGGTGAGTTTAATGAAGGAACATTTCAAAGGACATTTTTTTAGTGTTATCGAAACGGTATTTCTCAATATCAAAATGATAACTTGATACTTTCATCAAGCCCTGTTCTTATAATTCTAGTGACATGAATTTTTGCTGATATCACTGAAATTAATTTTAAATTGATATGGTTATTATTTTTCATTGATATTATCCTCGATATCACTAATTTGGATATGGATTTGAAAAAGCTGATATTGATATTAATCATTGCTGATATCACTGATGCCAATATGATGAGGAAATAAATTTTTAAACACAAAATTTCGATCACGCATTGTAGGAACATTTCACATCATATTTTTCTACTGTTATTGAAACGGGATATCTGACTATTATCAATGATAGTGATACTCATATCTGATCGTTCTTTGAAAAGTTAGTGATTGTGAAGTCTTATCTTTTGATGATACAATGTTTTAACACTCACCTTAACAAATCCCGGCTCCAAAAAATATTCCTTAACACATGGAACTCCAATCTTGGCATCCATTTTGTTCAAACAACTAAGGAATGACATCTCCACAAAAACCCGGGCATCACAACTACCCTCAATATCCTGTATTCCTTCCTTCGTCAATCCAGGAGTACATTTCTGAACTTCTTTGAGACACGGTACACCCGACAAACAAGCCGCCCACACTTCCGTCATATTATTCGAGTCACGAAGGGTTTTCAGATGAACCGTACATTCTTCGTTGAGTTGTTGGACGGCGGGTGAATTACAGTCAAGAGATGTGATTATCACCACTGATAGGGAAAATGATAAGAGGAAAAGTGAAAACATTATTTATCAATTGTTATGATAATGGTGATTGTTTATATACGAGTGATAGTGATGATGTGATAACGGCACGCCTTAGCATCGCATGTGTGTTTTTTGACCGTGTAGGTACTGAAAAACAAATTGATAAGGACTTCACATTATTTTTATTATATCAATGTTTTGATAAAAACACGATTATTTGAGATATTTTGAAACACTGAAATTTTCGGGAAATGGCTATTTTAAGAAATTTCGGCTCGAATTTTCAGAAAAATAATATTTTTGGCCAACTACAAGTTTTGAAGTTATACAGTTCAGGAATTTCAGCCCAACAGAACTGACTGAAAATGCTGAACCTTCAGCTTGAAACGTCAAGTTTAGTCTGAATCAAGTAATCCATAGAGCATCGCTTTTTCGCTATGCGTTTTTCATACAGTATCCGAAATATTCACTTAAACTGATATACTGTAGTCAAAGGTGCATACCAAGAACTAAAAAACATTCAAAATATGATTTTAGAGCTAGCACGCTTCTTCGATTGATGAAATTTTTCAAAAAGTCAAAATTATACTGTTTCTGAAGCAGCATTTTTGCCCTTCAGGTTATTCTTGAAGTTGATAATAAAAGTTCTCCAATTATGAATAAGTGATAAAAATCATGGCCTTAATCAAATCATTGTGGAAATATATCAAAGAATATCGCCAAGAAAGGATGCGCCTTTAATACAGTATTCCACATAATCACAGTGATTCGCATATTGTAATCAAAAAACGCATAACAACACAAAAAAGTTTCACATAACTTCGACATCACAATGTAGTCAGCAAATTGAAATAGTTTCCGAAAGTTGGGAGTTATACTGTTTTTTGAATCCGTTTTTTAATGATTTCAAACTTTTCATAAAGTTGATAATAAAAATTTTCCATTAACTGATAAATGGTAACAATCATGACTTTGATTGATTCATGGCCACAACAAAAGCTGGTATACCGCAGTTAAAGACGCATACTAGAATGGTAGACTTTCGACAACATGATTTTGTTACCACAAGGATCAAATTGAAAAAATTTTGGAATTTTGGAAGTTATACTGTTTTTGAAACCGTATTTTCTGACTTCATATTATTCTAGTTGGTGGATGAACTATTTTCAAACACTGATAAATAATAAATGACAACAAATATCAACTCACAATCTGAAAATTCTGCACATCAACTTTGCTACAATGTTTCTTGATCTCCAACTCAACACAACCACCCACTTGTTTGTTCAACTCGCAGATTTTCATTGGCGATTCCAGATTTATCTGAAAAATAATCAATACTTTCACATTTTCAAGGTAGATCATACAAAAAGGAGCTCATCATCAAACAATCTCAGAATGCATTTCCACGGCTCATTTTGAGCCAATATCTTGGAGCACTGTTGCAGCTCTTTGCCGAGCAGATTCCGAGCGTCGCAGGTGTTTTGGAGCAGGGGCTTGAGAGTTTCAGAAGCATCAATTTCAGATAAGCAATTCTGAAAATATTTGATCTACCAATCGATAAAAATTTGTCAAGCCTTACATTTAAATCCTCACAATCAAAGATAGTAGAATTCAACTTCTTGCCGTATTCCTGCTCAAAATCGACGAGTTTACTTGATAGAAGTGTCGATTTATCACAAGTCAATTGATAAGAAATGGAGAAAAATAGTGTAAAGAAAAATATTGTTATCATTATTTTCATCAGTTTAGAAGACACAAGATTGTGTCTTTTTATATCAACAACGTTCCCTCCTTTTTTCCTTTCGTTTGTGTGATCTACTGAACTACAGTAACCTTCGAAGGTAAGGTCAATCATTCGAAATCGCTGAATTTTGTGTAATAATAAAAAAGAAAACAAACCAGAATTAATAGTGAATACAATTTTTTGAAAAATATTTGAAACTGCAAAAAAACAGTGGTAGGTGAAATTTCACCAAACTTTTGAAAGTTCATCTGAATTTTTGGTAGATCAGCTTTTATTGGAGCAGCTCAATACTGTAAATATGGCACAATTTTATATATCAAAAGTAGAAATAACTTGGAAATAATTTTCAGTTTCATAGTATGGAAATATTAGAATTTTTGTAATATCTGCAATGGGAAGGTGATACGCTTAACAGTATAAATCAAAAGTTCTTTTGTCAATGCGAGAATTAATTTTAGGAATTTAATTTTATTATTCATTCAAACATAAATATGACAATAAAAGGTTGAATGAAACCAACGAATCTTTTTTTCAAAGTAATTATCGGATTATCTAGGTTTGAGTCATACTTGTCTCGGTGAGCAGGTTCAAGTACTAGTGAAACATGACATTAGGAAATCTGAGTTTTTCAAAATCCAATCACAGAACAAAAAAAAAGATCAACAACAAAAAATTAACTGTTTCTTTTGATATTGAAAATGTACGATGCAAAGAATAATATCAGTGCGATCATTGTTAAAGAACGCTTTATCTAATTTTAAATTTTTTCTGTTTTGGCCAAAACGTTTTCAGTTTTCTTGAAACTCTTTCAATGATTTTCACACGTATTATATTTGATTATATTATTGATTTCTCAACTAATTTTCAGTATTCAACAAACTTTTTTCTTCAATGTTTTACAATTTTTTGCGGCAACTCACATTTTCGAGCAGTTTTTTGTGCATTTTGTACAGTAAAAAAAATGATTTTTCTTGAAGATTGACACTGCAAATAATTAAAACTTTACTGCATCGAAGAAACAAAAAATCCAACTCTAAATTGTTTTCGATACTGATTTGTATCTCTTGCTATTGTCATTTGAAAATTTTCTAGAGTATACATGGTTGTCAACTTATGAAAAAAAAATAAAGATAATGCTGAATCAATGTTTTCGGTTTCAGAAAATGATGAAACATTTCCGAATCGACAATTATTTTAGTGCGTGACTGGCATCTTAATCTTATCTATTCAAATCATATATTTTCTACAAACCAGAGGCACTCATAATTTTCGAACCCTCCAATTATCGAAACCTTTCCTAATCTACACAACACCAATGCCAAACAACAACTCTTGCCAAACATGTCCTCTTCGTATACTATAGTATTTTCTCATTAGCACATTGCACCTGACAATTATGACTCAAAACTCATTCCTATATATAATCCATAATATTCCCTAATGAGATGAGCATTCGTTATCTATCACATGACTTTTAGGTTTGTGTAGTATTACATTTTTTATCATTTAGTGTATATGTATAAAAGTATTTCTTTCCCATACTTTTCTAATATTAAAAAAAAAAGTGTGCGTTCTAGTTTTATTGCCTGTTTCTCATAATGTTTTTCATCAAAGCAAAGGATGACCATGACAATAATATTGAATAAGTTGATATTTTTTTTCAAAAAAGTACGCCCACACTTCAAGTGGCTTGCAGTAAGGTATAGTAATTCATTAGGAGGATTACTGTAATATACTGTAGCTCTCTGATTTCTAGAATATTTGAACTATTTTCTTTGCTTCATTTTTTAATTACACATGTTAGAATTCCCATGAACGCTGTATTCTGACAAACAAAAATAAATATCTACAATTTGATACAGTAATCATGTTTGCTTACTGTAGTATACTCTAGCTTCATCTCCAACCACTAATATTTTTTTACCGATGTCATTTTTTGAACATGCCATTTCAACAGTATGTTACGAAAATCTCACATGTCTCTTATAGCATACTGTAGCTGGAAAACCCTCTTGAAATCAATTTGATCTACCAATATTTTAGGTTTCTATACATCGCAATGGAAAGCATTTCTCTGAAATATGACCATATACCATTGGTAAGTTCTGTCTCCTGTCAGATGGATCTAATCCTAAATTTCCAGCTCTATGTCCCCAACATCTCTCCATCCGGGCAGTATTATTATCCAGTGTATTCAACAATTGCCGGATGTCCACTGATTGTCCGGCTGTCGGCCCCCGCATGGAGTTGCCACAACTCGGGGATCCTTCAAGATCAGATTCGCGATGTGGAAAAGTTTGGAGAGTTTCAAGAGGGGACAAAGCTATTGGGTTATCCTACCAGTGATTGGAGAGGTATATTTTTCTGCTGCACGTTCAAAAACTGTGGATTCATCACATCGGAGCTGGATGACATTTATGAGCATGCCGAGGAAAAACACGGTGTTGATAACCCAAGTGAGTCAAGAAAATCATACGGCTGATAAACTGAAATTCAGGCTCATCCAAGCAATCTAATAAAACTGTCCATTTTGATGATTTGGAGTAAGTCAACTGATAGTTATATGTAGCCAATTTTTTTGTTATTTTCAGACCTTCTGGATTAAGTAAGAATTTGACCGATGCAAAAAACGTGCTAATCGGAAAATTTTCATGCGAGGAGTGCCCTGAATTCAAAGGGTCGTTCGAGGAATTTGTGGAGCACAAAACTGATCATCATATGGAGTTTTGTACTGCTCCAAATCAGGATTGTCCGTAACATGTAAGTCCATATTCATGGTTCCCTTTTCCATAGTTTATGATTTCAGAATTATATGCCACTATATTATACTCCTTTATATGACTTTTTATGCAATGTCCGATTTTTCTAAATTTCGATTTTCATTTGGTCGTATACCACTTTTTTTTGTTGTTAGACGTCACTATGGACCGAGCAAATAATTTATCAACATTTGAAATAATCAATTCATTATGAATCAGTAATTTGATTAAATTATTTTCAGTTTCAATGAGAAATGATAGAAAATTTATTTACTCTAACTTTGATTTGATTGTTTTTTCTTTTCTATTATTCTTCAGTAATTCTTCTGGATTTTAGGGATATTTTATTGTATTTTTTAAACATAATCTCCGAGTTTTTTTTAAACCAGTAACTATTCCACATAAATTATGTAGCACTTCATTCCGCCTGCAACTGTATATATCAATAAAAAAATAGTCCTAAAAATCGAAATCAATTTTCTGATAAATAGAATTGCGAGTATTCAATATCACGAACACTGAACACATTGATCTTATCATTTTATCAGAAAAGTACAAGTTTCTATACTTCCTGTTTTCTCTTTTCTTTCTTTCTATATACCAGAACTTTTCAGAATTATCAGCAAAGCTAATACTGTAGATCATAATGCTGTTTGATATTGTTGAGATCAGCGTATTACATGGTATCAAAATTAAGAAAAATTATTTTAAAAGTTCGATTCTTTCTACCAATCATGTAACAGTGAATCACAAATATCCTTATCATATTATCACTGATAAGTCCAACCAACATTACACCCCTCTCTCTTCTGACCATCCCCCCAAGGTCTTTCCTTTATCAACAAACAACTTTTCTTATCATTCTTCCTATCAAACATGAAAAAGTCCACTTTCTTTATCCTATTCTCCATTTTTTATCTATCCAATTCCCAAAAAACCGAGGAATGTCAGTCCCTGAAGTTCAAGACCAAGGCTCGGGACTGTATCAGCGTTCTGGACCCAATAATGGCCAGAATTGATGTGTTCCAAAAATCTGACTGGAAAGATAAAGAATCAACAAAGGAGATGGCGAAAATGTGTGATATTTCCTTGGTACGTGATTTCTCGTCATGGTATATACATACTTTTTGAATTTTTGCAGAACTGCTTCCGCACCTTATCATCCTGTGTGCCTGAGCTTACACCAAACTTCATAGCAGGCCTAGAAGGAGCCTGCCATGCTGTGGATTTTCTTTCCGAAGAGTTCAAGGACTGTATCGTCAAATTGGAAGGAGCCCGGGATGTCAAGTGTGTCGTGGAGCATTTCATTGAGCCAGGACTTGTGAAGGTAGATTAAACTTTTTGGAAGCTCCTAAACCTTAGGTTTAGGTAGAAGTACCAGCAAAATGCACCATGTTGAAAAATAGTGATTGTGTCAAGAAGGAGGTGGTGAAACTGTGTGGTGAGAAGGATGTGGCGGCTTGGCAGAAGGTAAGAATCATGAGCTGATAAGGTGATAAGGTGATGATTGTAATTTTCAGTATGTGGATGATCAAAACAAGGTGTTCAAGTGCTGATTTGATAAGTTGAAGTGGAACTTTTTTGAATAAATTGTGTCATAGTCAAGCAAATTGTCATCAAAAACATGAATTCTTTACAATTTTTGCTATCTTTTTTGTAACATAACGTCAAAAATGGCCAGCTGCAGTGAATCTGTAAATCTGTATCTTTTATGATCTAATGCACCATAAAAGTGCTGATACTGATCATCTTGTCACTTAAAAATTGTCACATTTGTCGATCCAAAAGAGCACCAAGCCGCATCTGTTGCATCATAAATATTCCGATCATACCGTATGACTTGATTTCATGATCGTATTTGATCAGCTCAAACACACCATCTCCATCTTGTGTACTTGATTTATTGCGCTATAACAGCACTAGATTAGAAAATTGAAAAAGAGAGCATATTATCACGGAAAAAACTTTATTCGAGACAGATGAATTTTTTATAGGCAGTTGAGCATACTATATTGTCTGTTTTCATACTTTTGCCAAACAACAACATCCTTCCTGGTACAGTATTTTTTGATTTCCCTTCTGGCACGACCAATTGTATTTGCCAAAAAATCACACTTTTCTTGTTTCAAAGTCTAAATATCGAATTGAAGAATTTTGTTAAACGCAGGAACTTACATCAATCGATGCCATTTTCTCAAAGTGCCCCGACACGTAACCGTAAATCGAAACATCCTCAATTTTCTTCATGCAACTTCTAAACTCCTGAGCTTTAAATGCCAGTGATCGACAGGTAGCTTGTATTCCGGAGATGACGGTGGGTGTGAGCAGTGGATCGCATGGTTCCAACAAAGAGGCGCAACCCTGAAACATTGTATTGCTATACATTAAGAAGTAAGACCTACCATGGAAAAAAAACACATCTTCACAGCCTCGTCCCAATCTGAGGTGTTGAATGGATGAAATGCTCCCTTACATGTAGTGGCATGGAATTCGTACTCTTCTGAGTTACACTCGTAGGATTGAGCCATGATGAAGGTGGAAAGGAAAAGAATGATGATTGACTTGTTCATGATGACCAGTCGACCAGTGAAGAAACACGAATGAATGATGAATGATGGAAATGGTGATAGGCAGATGGATAACGTGATAAAATTGACCTCAGGCGCGTCGCTCGCGTCGCTCGCGCGCATTGCGTACGTGCGTTGCATGCGCGCTTTTTTCTTGCTCTTTTGAGCCGCGATTGAAAAAGCACTTGGGCATCGACAGTAATTTCTTCTGTTTATTTTTTGTTTGATGCGCCATAAGACTGCTAAAACTGAACAGTCAAGTCACTCAAAAAATCGTCACAACTGTCAATCTCTAAGAGGAGCGGACCGCATCTGTTGCACCATAAATAATGTAATCATACCGTATGGCATATTATAACAATCTTATCTAGCGAACTCAAGCGCACCACCTCTCATGTATACTTGATTTATTGCGCTATAATTGTACCTGGCAATATAAATGTTACGGATAGACTTTATTTGAGACAGATAAATTTAACAATTGAGTGTATAACATTGATCATCTGCATACTTTTGCCACGCGACAACATCCTTCATGGTACAGTACTTTTTCACTTCCTTTCTGACACAACCACTATTTCTCAACAAGGCGCACTTGGCTGGCTTTACAAGCTGAAAAATGACATATAGAAAATTGTTAATTTCTGCAACATACCTCAACCGACACCATTTTTTCAAAATGCTCTAAAGCACGTTCGTGCTCTGAACCCTCTTCAATTTTGTCGATACAGTCGCTGAATTCATATCCTGAGAATTCCAGTGCTCGGCATGTAGCCTCAATCCCGGCAATGAAGTTGGGTGTGAATTTCGGGTGGCATGGTGCCATTTGGTTGACACAGTTCTGAAATATTAGTGAGTTAGAGTACACTATGATTTTGAGACTTACCAAGGCAACATCGCACGTCCTCACCGCTTCGTCCAAGTTGGTTCTGTTGAACTGACGAACTGTTTCTCTACAAGTTTTCTCGTACCTTTCGGACTGTGGCGTGTTGCACTCAAAGGATTGAGCCATGAGGAAGGTGGAGAGGAAGAGAAGGATAATTGATTTGTTCATGTTGGTAAACTAGTCGACCAATTATGAAACACGAATGAATGAAAAATGATGGAGAAAGGGATGAGCAGGTGGATAAGATTTGGAAATTGACCTTCAGCGCGTTGCGTGCAGGCGTCGCGTGTTGCGTTCGGACTCCTAACAACAATGCTCTTGTGAGCCGGAACGATGGAAACTTGTGTAACAAAATTAGTTGTTCTGTCTAGGAGTATGATCTACAAATCGAGAACATCAAAGTGGAATAGTTTACTTTTAGTTATAAATTGATAAGTTATGAAGTTTAACTAAAGCGTATATCAGGTAGACCAATTTGTCCAATCATCTCGCACTGTAGTATTTCATTGATCTTCAGCTCATGCCCAAGTATAAATCCATGATTATGTAAGAATGATAAGTTTTTTATATATTCCGAATTCAAAGTTAGACTATAATCTGTACATCTTATGATTTACCCTAAAAGTACTGAACCTGAACGTTCATGTCACTCAAAAATCGTCACATCTGTCGATCTAAAAGAGCAGTGAACCGCATCTGTTGCATCATAAATTATCTAATCTTACCGTATGGCCAGAATCGTATCTGGTCAGCTCAAACACATCACCTGTATCTTTTTTGTACTTGATTTATTGCGCCATATAGTTGAGCTAGATTGGGCGATTGAAAAAGTAAAACGTAACAATTGCAAATGTATGAAGTTAGTATTACTTTTATTACGAAACGACTTTATTCGAAACATTTGAATCTATTTATCAGCAGTTGAGTGTATAGAATTGATCATCCGCATGCTTCTGCCAGGCGACAACATCCTTTGTATCACAATACTTTTTCACCATCTTCCTAACGCAACCATTATTATTTCTCATAAACTCACACTTGGCTGGTTTCACAGTCTGCAAATTTTACTTGAAACAACTGGCAATCATTGACACTTACATCGAACAATGACATTTTATCGAAATGCTCATTAACGCAGTCCAGATCATTTGCAGAAACTTCTATTTTCTCCCAACAATCGATGAACTCATAGTTTGCGAATTCCAGCGACCGACAGGCAGCTTCGATTCCGGCGATATAGTTTGGTGTTAGCATCGGATCACACGGGGCCAAGTTGCGGGCGCAGTTCTGAAAATATTGGTGTATATTGGTACTATTGAAAAAGTTAAACATACCAGTGCAACATCGCACCCCTTCACAGCTTCGACCAAATCTGAGGAGTTGTACTGACGGTTTGCAGATTTACATGTTTCATTCCAGTGGGAGGATAGTTTGTCGCACTCGAAGGATTGGGCTAGGAGGAATGTGGAGAGGAGAAGAAAGATTATTGATCTGTTCATGATGGTAGACTAGTCGACCAGCTATGAGAAACGAATGAATGAAGAAAGAGGGTGGTCGAGCAGGTAGATAAGATTGTGTAATTGACCTCCAGCGCGTTGCTTGCGTGCGTCGCGTGCAGACCTTCAACTGCTTCTCTGACGTAAAACTCTTACAAGAAACATGAGATATGTAAATTAATCAAGTGGTAGGTTTGGTATCTTCTAAACTAGAATCAGAAGCAAATAGTAAGCTAAACTACTAGATAGAATATGTATCGTCACTATAATTGAAAATGGATAATGGACCAAAAAGAGAATTGGTACAACTAAAGAGAAAATGAGTAAATTAGACAATTAAATAAGAGAAATAATACACATCTAGTTGTAGTTGCTGCCAAAATGAGTTGGTATGTCGAATGTTGCAGATCAACGCGTTGTTCGTGTTGTTGTCCTGTTACATTGCAAGTCCAGAAGTCACTAGATTCTCTTTATATTGAAAAGACGATAAAAAATCGAGGCTCCAAAAAACATACTTATCATAGGCGTGCACGAAACGCGCTTGATGTCCATTTCATTACCTATCCTCATGATCACCCATATGGGGATCGGTATGTAAAGGATCAGAAAAAATAAAAAATGAAATAAAATTTTTCAATCTGCTGCCCAAGAAAACACACTTATCATAGACGTGCACACAACACGCTTGCGATCAATTTTGTTATCTTATCTACCTGATTACCCCTGTTGCATCATTCACTCGTGCTCCATAATTGGTTGACTAGTCTACCATCATGACCAAGCCTCTTCTTATTCTCCTTCTCTCCACCTTCCTCTTTGCTTAATCGCAATCAACTGAGTGCAACTCCTTCCCCTACACGTGAAACACCTTCACCTGTTCCAATTCAATTCATGCCGGCAAAACTGTGTCTCTCAAGGAGCAAGCAGAACAATGCGATATAACTAAATGCTCGTACATTTTCAAACCATGAGTTGTTAATTTTAGAATTGCGCCAAAACATTGGCACCATGCGCACCTCAATTTACACCCAACTTTATCACCAAAACTGAGGGTGAATGTCGTTTCAAGGACCTCGTGGCTTTTGAGTTCCGTTCATGCGTTATAAACCTTGGTCGCGTCAAAGGTGCCGAGTGTGTTGCGGACCACTTCAGAACAATCATCGAGGATGTGAGTGACTATATAGAGATTTTTTGTTGTTTTTATAATTTTAATTTAGGGTCCAATTTCTGCCGTTCGCACGAAGCTAAAAAATAACAACTGCACCAAATTGGAGGTGAATATGTATTGCAGTGGAGAGGATGTTATGATTTGGGATCGGTATGTGGAGGATCAGAACCAAATATTCAAGTGCTGATTGATAATCGAGTTTTCTGATAAAATTTTTATTTTTAAGCAGAAAATCTGTATATCTTATTTGCTGGGCCATAAAAGTACAACTTCGATCTTTATGTCACTCAAAAAATAGTCACATCTGTCGATCTAAAAGAGCAGTGAGCCCCATCTGTTGCATCATAAATTATCTAATCTTACCGTATGGCCAGACTTTCCGATCATATCTAATCTGCACAAACGCACCACCTGCATTTTATTTGTACATGATTTATTGCGCCATATACGCACTAGACCAGATAATTGTTTAACTGAGCTCTCCTGGGCATAATTTAAAAGAAACTATTCATGTCGATTGAAACGAAATTAATTCATTACGGGTACAAATTATTCGAGACATATGAAATCATTTATCAGCAGTTGAGTGTATTGAATTGATCGTCCGCATATTTTTGCCAAGAAACAAGATCCTTCATAGTACAGTATTTCTTCACTTCCTTTCTGACGCAGCCACTATTTCTCAACAACGCACACTTGGCTGGTTTGACAGTCTGTAAATTGACATAAAGAACACTTTCAATCGCTAAAACGTACATCAATTGATTCCATTTCCTCAAAATGCTCTGAAACACATCCGGAATTTTCAGCATTATCGATTTTTGCCATGCAATCTTGAAACTCATAACCCGAGAATTCGATCGATCGACAGGCGGCCTCTATCCCAGCAAGGTAGTTAGGTGTGCGCGTTGGGTCGCATGGTGCCAATTGTGTTTCACAGTTCTGAACAGTATTTCTGTAAACTTAAACCAAAGAATATTTCATACCAAAAAAACATCGCATTCCTTCACAGCTTCATCCCAATTTGAAGTGTTGAACTGACGGAGTGTTTTCTCACAAGTTTTCTCGTACCATTCGGACTGTGGCGTGTTGCACTCAAAGGTCTGTGCCATAAGGAAAGCGGAGAGGAGGAGAAGAATAATGGACCTGTTCATGATGGTGGACTAGTCGACCAGCTATGAGACACGAATGAATGAGGAATGATGTAGAATGGGATGGGCAGGTGGACAAGGTGGTAAAATTGGTATCGAGAGCGTTACGTGTACGCGGTCCGTGTAGACGTTACGTGTAGGCGGTGCGTGCAGGCGTTGCGTGTGTGCGTCGCGTGCGTATTCGCTTGTGGAGCTCTTTTCAGATTTTCAGATTTTCAGATTAAAAGTGTATGTTAAACGAGTTTATTAGATTCACAGAATATTTCGATCATCATCATTTTCCTTTCCTGGTAGATCGATTTGTCCAATCATCTCGAAATATTTCGTTTCATAAATTTTCAGCTCCTGTCCGGTTTGCAATCCGCGATGGTGTAGAAATGTCAAGTTCTTTGTATGATCCGAATCCAAGAGTAGTGGCGTGTAGTTGTAGCTGTAAAATGTAATCAGTAGATATAATAAGAGACAAGAACTATACCGTAATCGACAGTAGATACTATCATCACCTATCTTCTGCTCAAGTATCGTTCCATTGAATTTATAGGGTTTTTCTTGATCGTAACTTCCAATCAAGTTAATGACTCTAGTTGTATTTTCATATTCCTCGTAACTGAACGCAACTCCTGCCATGAATATACTCCGCTTTCTATCGTTTCTTCCACAAAACACAAACATTCCATACTCTCCATATTCAATTGCAATATAGTCTTTATCCGTGATATTGTTCGCCCACATCTCAATTTCCATCTCTGGTGCGTCAAACTTTGCGGAATAAATGAATTGGCAGCGAGAGCTTTTGCAGTTGATCGGAGATTGGAAACATTGTTTGCCTGGTGATGTGCAGTCGATGGGGTCTTTGGCGGAACGGCAGTAGATAACCATTAGTATGGTTAGGAATAGGAATTTTAAGAATATTAAGAGAAAGATCAGGCGCTTGTTCATGTTCGGTCAAATGAGGATGAATGGTGAGGAAGATAAACAGGTGGAATATTGGAAAACTGGCTCAAGATGATGTACAGGTGGCCAGATTCAGCACATTGTAGTGCTACAGGTTGCACACCTGTTGGAGCACAATCTAATCGACTTTGAGCCATCAAATCTAATCTGACGATCTCAATCTCTCGATCTACAGATCTATGAAAAATACATACATTTCAATAACCAATTCATTCGACAAAATATTTTCCACAAAATTATGATAACAATTATTTTCCACTTTTGTCTCCTGGTAGATCGAGTCGCCCAATCACCTCGCGATGTTTCATTTCATCAAACTTCAACTCATCGTCGATTATCATTCCATGACCATGGATAAATGTTAAGTCTGGTGTATAGCCAGATTGTATGGATATTATCCTGTAGTAGTAACTGCAAAAACAAGTATTATGGAATAGGTCGAGATAAAAGTGTACCGTAAACGACAGTAGATAGTGTCAGCAACTATTCTATGTTCAAGTGATGTTGCATTGATTTCAATCAAATTTTTGTCAACATCGCTTCCAACAAGGCTTAAAATTTTGTTAATTAGTACACCTTCCTCTGGATAATAATTCCATCCAACTCCTGCAACAAGTTGATCCGGTTTACTATCGTTCCTTCCGCAAAATACAAATATTTCATTGTCCTGAAATCACATTGAATAATCATTGATAGAATGATAAGTTTACCTCCTCTGTCCCGTATTCGATTGCGATATAGTCATGATCCGTGACATTTCTCGCCCACATCTCGATTTCCATTTCAGAGCCGTCAAACTTCACAGAATATGTGAAATAGCAACGTGAGCCTTTGCAGTTTTTTGGAGCTTGCAAGCATTGTTTGTCAGGTAGCGAACAATTGATAGGGCGACCGGGTGATGGGGAAAGAGTGTACAGTAAAATAAGGATAAGAAGGATTTTGATGAAAAAGACGAAAAGAAAGATAACACATTTGTTCATTGTAGACCGAATGAGATTGAATGATAAATGTGGTGAGACCTCGCGAATGAAACATATAGTATACTAAACTTGACCTCGAAAAGTATTATACGTTTAACGGTATGAATAGCGCGCCCCATTTGGCAGATTGGTATACTTCCGGCATGAATCAAGCTGATGTAAAATTTTTAACGATCTTATCTAATGAGATTCTTATTTTATGATATTTCAATTTAGGGATCTAAAAACTATAAAAATGTATAGTTTTTTCAAATTGCTTTCACATATGGATCACGGATTTATTGGGGAAATTAATCATAAAGTAGTTGTAAGAGCTTTATTTCGTTTTGCTTTCCTTTTCTTGTGGTATATCAAGATACCCGATAATCTCACGATACTTAATTTTATCAATCTTCAATTGATCATCGATGATCAGACCATGACTGTGAAGGAGTGTCACATTCTTCGGATTGTGATACTTGATACGTAATGGTTCGATAGTGTGACTGTAAAGTGAAGAATTACAAAAAAGAGGATGAAACTAGAAGCAGACCGTAATCTACAGTACATTGTGTCATTATCAATACGGTGCTCAAGTGTTTTTGCCTCGAACCCATACAACCAATCTCGAAATGCGTTCGGAACTCCAATAACACTGATAACAAGATTGAACGCTTCATCATCTAACTGATCGTTAAATGATATTCCTGCAATGAAGCCATTTGGTTTGTTTTTGTCCCTTCCGCAAAATACAACACATTCTCTACCCTGTAATCACAACTGTTATGAATTGATAAAATGATAAGCTTACAATTCTATCCTCTGTTCGGTATTCAATGGCAATATAGTCCTGTTCTGCAACATTGGTGCCCCACATCTCAATCTCCATCGCCGGTCCATCGAAGTTCACAGAATACGCAAAATGGCAATGTGAGCCTTCACAGTTTTTTGGAGATTGGAAACATTGTTTGCCAGATGATATGCAATTGATAGGATTTTTATTGGGATGGCAAGAGATTGGTAGGATTGGCAGTTCGAAGAAAGTCAGGAAAATAAGAAACATTTTGTTCATAGTGGGCCAAACGTAAGTGATGAATGATGAAGAGGCACGCAAATAAGACAGATATTATTCCAAACTTGACCTTACATATACGAAATAGTGTGGTTGACTTAGATACGAAGGTGCTGCGGTTTAGCGCATCAGATAAGGTCTTGTAAATTGCGGGTGGCTCGGAAAGGGTACTTTTTTTGACCCACGATTCTACAAACCAAATGTTCCTGGAAAAACTGTTAGTCGTTTTTCATGTTTTTATATTATTTTCACACTAAGTTTGCTGCTCGATCCAATTTTCAACAAATATTGTCCATTTTGAATGTGGGAGAAAGAGAAAGGTTGAATCAAAGGAATACACTTATTGCAGGGATAATCAGTTGCCCAAAACTGTTTTGTTCTTTTTTTCTTTCGGTAGATCAAGATATCCAATAATCTCCCGATACTTGATTTTATCAACTTGCAGATGATTGTCGATGAGTGATATGGTTGATAGTAATATCAATATGGGTATAGGTGACAATTCCTTCTTTTTCCAATTTTTTTTCTTTAATTGCTAAATTATACATTTTACCCATTAAAATTGTTGTCCAACATTTGATTTCTATTTGAATGAATTTCATGTCATATCGCAAAAGTATACACTTTAGCAGTACCCCAATTCTTTTGTGAAACATTTGCTGACAAGTTCATTAGACGAAGTATGAAAACATATAATTGAAAATGTAATTATAATTAGAATGATGTTGTCTATTCTGATGGTGGAGCATCATCTGGATATGGCATTACTTCTACTTTCTCCGGCAAAACAAGTTGCCCAATGATCCCACGGTTCTTGATTTTATCAAGCTGTATATAATTGTCGATGATCAATCCATGTGAGTAAAGAAGTGTCAAGTTTGTTGGGTTTTGGTAATTAACGTCTAGTGGTTTGATAGTGTGACTATAAAGCAGATAAATACAAAAAGTCAATGAATCAAGCAACATACCGTAGTCTACAGTACATAGTGTCATTAACTATACGGTGCTCAAGAGTTTTTCCCATAAATTTATAGAATTTGTCTCGCCAACCGTTGGGTTTTCCAATAAAGCTGACAATGCTATTACAATGTTTTCCATTTTTAGTGTATTGACACTCCTTCTTTGAGTCGTACTTTCCTGAATATGGAATATAGTTGTATGATATTCCTGCAATGAAGCCTTCCGGCTTAGTATTGTCCTTTCCACAGAAAACAACACATTCATTGCCCTAAAACGATTATCTTTATCAGCTGATAAAATGGTAGGCTTACAATTGTGTCTTTGGTTTGATATTCGATTGCAATATATTCCTGTTCTGTCACGTTAGTTCCCCACATCTCGACTTCCATCCACGGGCCGTCAAACTTCACAGAATACGTGAACTTACAATCCGAGCCGGTACAGTTCTTTGGGGCTCGGAAGCATTGTTTACCAGGTTGTGAGCAATTGATAGAATCATCAGGTGATGGAGAAAGGGTGAACAGTAAGATACCAATGAGAAGGAGTTTGAGGAAAAAAACGATGAGAAAGGTAACACACTTGTTCATGGTGGACCAAATAGGGATGAATGGAGAACGATGAGGAGGGCTCGCAATTTAAGCAGATGGTACTGATCTCAAAAAGAAGAAATACTGAGGTTGACTCAGAGGCGCAGATGCTGAGATATTCGAGAAAATCGATGCTCAATCGTGTCGAGACCATGCAGATGTCATTCGCCCTATCTAATCTAACGGAGAACCCATTCTCCTCATTCTGCATTCTGTCGTACCCCATCTACTGGTCATGAACAGGTCCATTCTCCTTTTTCTCCTTTCCATCGTCCTTCTAGCTCAATCACAATCCAATGATTGTTCTTCCCCATCTGTCCTCCTGGAAATTAAGACCTGCCAAGACCGAATTGAGAATTTCCCTGATAATTCAAACTGGCGAAGTAATGATACCCGTTGTCCTGATGCTCTGGTAAGTTAAATTTTTTGCGATGATGTACACACCATGTTTCAGAGTTGTGCGAAAAAGCTATCGCCATGCGTCGAAGAATTTGGACCTGATCTTATTGTCGGAATTGAAGCAACCTGTCGAATCGATCCTTTTTTCAGTTCTGAGTTCAAGGATTGTGCAGGAAAGTTGGATGATAATTCTAAGTGTGTGGAAAACTTAGTTTCACATTTTAAACCACCTTACGTAAGTGTGATGATTAATAATAATAATATCATTATGGGATTTAGGTGACAGTTTCTTCGGCCTGTGCGACACTGAGAAAAAGCTGGTGCGTCAAGAAACAGGTAAAAAAGAACTGCAATGAGATGGATGTTGTCAACTGGCAAAAATATGTGGATGATCTCAACGAAATTTTTAATTGCTAATTTATACATTTTTCTCAATAAAGTTCTATTCCAATGTTTCATTTCTATTCAAACAAGTTTCGTATTTATGGAACTATGCATTCTAGCAGTACTCCTATTCTTTTATAAAAAATTTGCTCACATGTTTATCAGAACACTTATGAAAAAAGTGTAATTGTAAACTGTGAGAATGAGTGGAATTGTTTCTGATATTTTAGTTGCGGAAGATTTATGGATATGGGACAATCTCACGGTTCTTGATTTCATCTAAAAATATTTACGAATGTCTTCTAAGTCGTAAATGTGTAATATTGAGTGACGTTGTTCACACTTTTTGTGTGCAGTAACCCACTTCATTTCCCGAGTGAACAGGTGTGTCATGGTAGACCAAATGGTAATGAAGGACGAATGGTGAAGGGCTCGCAACTGAGACAGATGGTACTGCCTCATAAAAGAAGAAATAGTGTGGTTGACTTAGATGTGAACATGGTGAGGTGATCTTAAAAATCGATGCTTAAAGGAGCACACCTGTTGTAAAACGTACATTCAATCGTGTCGAGACCATGCAGATGCCATTTGCACTATCTAATCTAATTGAGCTCTCATTCTCCATCACTCCTCATTCATTCGTAGCTCATCTACTGGTCATGAATAGGTCGATCCTTCTTCTTCTCCTTCTCTCCACCTTTACAGTGGCCCAATCCCAATTCGATTACTGTTCTTCCTCATCCTTCGACCTGGATAAAAAGATCTCCGTAACCCGAATCAATGATCTTCGTGAAAATCCGCATCTGCACAGAAATGACACCCGATGTATTGATGCACTGGTATTTGAAATGTTATGTGTCTGTGTATATACTTTATTTTCAGCGTATCGTCAAGAAAATGGCACCATGCTTGAAAGTCTTCACACCTGAGTACATTACTTGGTTTGAGGCAAAATGTACAAACGGTCCATTCATCAAAACTGAGTTCAAGGATTGCCTAAAGAAGTTGAATGATGATTCGGAATGTGTCAAAGACAATGTTTCAAGTATTGAATCATTTGACGTAAATGATATACATAGTTGATAATAATACCAAGTTGCGCTTTAGGTGACAATTGCTGACAAATGTGTGATTCTGGAAAATAGCTGGTGCGTCAAGAAGCAGGTAAAGAAGTACTGCAACGAGACGGATGTTGTCAACTGGCAAAATTATGTGGATGATCTCAGCGAAATCTTTAATTGTTAATTTAAACATTGTTCCCAATAAAATTGTTTCCCAACATTTCCTTTCCATTCTCATAAGTTTCATGTCATTTCGCAAAGGAGTGTTCTCGAGAATAATTTCGAGTCTTGTAAGAACCAAACTATCAAGAAAACTGCTGATGTTCAGAAAAGCACACCGTCGGACTTCTCCCAACTTGTTCATGGTAGACTAAATAGGAATGAATTGAGAATGATGAGAAGAGCAGGTAAGGAACAGAGACTGGATTCGACATCAAATGGAATAACAGTGTGGTTGACTAAGATGCGCAGATGGTGTAATTGAAATAAACCCAAATAGCTATAAGATTGCAGATGGTGCGACAGGTGAGCGCTCTTTCGATCCATGATTTGTATAGAATTGATCAGTAGTAATTATTAACAAGACTTTATTCCAAAGAATTTACAAAATTTATTTCTGCACCCAAAACTGTCACTTTGTTGATTGATATACTGAAAACAATACGATATATAAATGCAAATCAACAACAACATACCCATAGCCAAGCGGCGATATGCTCTCGTCTGCATCGCTTCTCAATTTCCATCTTGACACAATTTGCCTCCTCCCCATTCAGAATATCGCAATTTTCAGCGTCGAACTGAAACAAAATTCTCTCAATCAAATCTACCAATCAACAGTTACCTCTGTTACTTTTGAAGTGAAATGTCTCTGAACACATGTTACATTAGTATCCAATTGCTCCAAGCAATACTCGAAATGTTTGGCAAACGGAGAGTCGCAAAACTCCTCGATATCCTTAGAGGGTCCTTCAGCGCAGTCCCCAAGATCTTCGAAACACATCTGAAAATAAGATGAATAGATGATGGGAAAACAAAGTTGATTTACCTTTTTCATAGAGTCACAATGAAGCAACCCTTTGTTGCCAAGGATAAGTTCGGATTCCTGACGAAGGCACTTCAATTTTTTACCTAACATTTCTGGGGTTTCACAAGCATCGAATTTTGATTGGGCAAGTAGAATGAATGAGCCCAGAAGAAGAATGATGGACTTATTCATGGTGATAGAGCAGTCTGATGGAACACGAATGAATGATGAATGAAAAGGGATGGGTAGATGGATAAGATGAATTTGACCTAGAACGCTTTGCGTGCATGCGTTGCGTCTGCGCGTTGCGTGCGTGCGTCGCATGCGTGCTCTAGGTTAGTTCTACCATCTTATCCATCTGCTCATCCCATGTCATTCATCATTCATTCGTGTTCCATCACTTGTCGACTCCTCTACCAACATGAACAAGTGCATTCTTCTTCTTCTGTTCTCCATCGTCCTACTAGCCCAATCCAATGATTGCCACAACTGGGGAATGATAGGTAGACAATGGAATTGCGTTTTTCAAGCAATTCAATTCGTCGGAGGCAATCAAGGTTTGCTTCAGTGTGACTCTATGAAAAAGGTAAATTAACTTTCTTCCCGCTATTTTTTATCATGTTTTTTTTTCAGGCCTGCATCGAAGACCTTGGACACTGCGAAATTAAGGGATACGGTGAGATGATCAAAGATTTTTGCAACTCACCATTCGCCGAAAAGTTTGAGTATTGCTTGAAACGATTGGATGCCTATGTACCATGTGTACAGAGACACTTTACCTCAAATGCAATTGCGTCGGTGGTAAGTAACTATGGGCTGGTGTATTTGATTGAGAAAAGTATATTTTAGACCAAGATGAAAGCACAATGCGGTCTTCTGAAAGAGGCGGATTGTGTCAAGATGGAGATTGTAAAGAAATGCAGACAAGAGGATATTATCACTTGGCAAAGGGTATGTTGTTGTTGATTCAAATTTATATATAGTTTTATTTTCAGCATATCGATCAACAGAATGACCATTTCGGCTGCAAAAATGATGTTTTGTAAATTTTCTGGAATAAAGTCTTGTTAATGTGCAGTTCTACTTTTAGTCATTCTTCAACAATATCCATGAGCAAGATACGATGCAAACATCGTGACAAAAAAAATATATATTTAAAATATGAGAATTATTGTGTTTTATGTTTTTTTTCTTTGGCTCAAAACTTTGTAGTTTGTAGTCCGATGCAAGACTGAAAAAATTATGATGAAAGAATGGTAAGAAGAAAGTAAATCTTTAACGCACATCTACCTTATCTTTCTAACGCATCTACTGTATCTTTTTTCTTGGATGCGGATTATCACCGCGTCGCGTTCGCGCATTACCTGCGCGCTCAAGGTCAAATCCACCATCTTGTCTATCTGCTCATCCCATTTCATTTATCGTTTCATCACTGGTCGACTAGTCTACCATCATGAACAGGTTTATCCTTCTTCTCCTCCACTTCACCTTCCTCATGGCTCAATCTCAACCCGAGGAATGTGTTAACTGGGTAGTGGTAGGTAAAATGTGGAGTTGCGTCAATCTTGGAATTCAATTCGCCGGAGGTAATCAAGGTTTGCTTCACTGTGACGCTATGAAGAAGGTAAAAAACTTTCTTTCCACCATTCTTTTATCAAATTGTTTTCAGACTTGCATCGAAGAACTTGGGCCCTGCGAAATCAAGGGACACACAGAAATGATCACAGATTTCTGTGACTCACCATTCGCCAAACAGTTTGAGTATTGCTTGAAACGATTGGCTGTCTATGTACCATGTGTACAGAAATACTTTACTAGAAATGCAATTGCGGCGATCGTAAGTAACTGTTGGTTGGTGCGTTTGATTAAGTGAAGTATATTTTAGCCAAAGATAAAAGAACAGTGCGATGTTCTGAAAGAAGCGGATTGTATCAAGATGGAGATTGTAAAGAAATGCAGACAAGAGGATATTATCACTTGGCAAAGGGTTTGTTGTTGTTGGTTCGCATTTATATATCGCCGTTTTTTCAGCATTCCATTGCAAAAATGATTTTTCGTAAATTTTGGAATAAAGTTTTGTTAATAATTCATTTTGCTCAGCGCTATGTTTTAGTCATACATGTTCTAACAATATTCACGAACAAGATACAACATACAAAAATTCCACGATTTTGTGATTGAATCTGATTGGAATAGTGAATAGTTCCAATAATTTACCAAGTGTTATACCAAACCTTTCCTAATTCTCGTGTTGATTTCCCAGGTAGATCAAATATTTATTGGAACTTCATTTCAAATTATTTTATAAGAATTATTATTTTTTGCTCTTTTCTTCTTCCGGTAGCTCAAGATATCCAATAATCTCACGATCCTTCATTTTATCAACTTTTAATTCATCATCGATAATCACACCATGATTGTGAATAAGTGTCAAATTTGTTTTGTAGTCGTAATGTATACGTAGCGGTTGGATATTGTGACTGTAAATTAATTAATGTCAGTTGGCAGATCAAATGTGGTGGTTACCGTAGTCTACAGTATATTGTGCCATTACCAATATGATACTCAAGTGTTCTTGGAAAAAATCGATAGACATGTTCATCCCAATAATCTGGCTTCCCAATAATGCTAACAACATCGTTGAGCTGTTCACCATCTTCCTGATAGTTGAATGATATTCCTGCAAAGAAGCCATCAGGCTGAGTACTGTCCCTTCCGCAGAACATAACACATTCGTTGCCCTAAAAATCATTATCAGTATTAGTTGATAAAATGATAAGCTTACAATTCTATCCTCTGTTCGATATTCAATTGCGATATAGTCCTGTTCCGTTACATTGGTGCCCCACATTTCAATTTCCATTTCTGATCCGTCAAACATCACAGAATATATAAAATCACAATCTGAGCCGGTACAGCTCCTCGGAGCACGGAAACATTGTTTTCCTCTTGATAAACAATTGATAGGATCGTCGGGTGATGAGGAAAGCGTGTACAGTAAGATGCCAATGAGAAGGAGTTTGAAGAAGAGGATGAAAAAGAAGGTAGACCACTTGTCCATGGTAGATCAAATGGAGATGAATGGTGAACGATGAGCTAGTAATGAGACAGATGGAGGTACTGGAACTGACCTCAAATGGATGAACAAATGTGGTTGCCTAGATACGCAGATAGTGTGATTAATTGAGATAGTCCCATATGACTATAAGAATCGCAGGTGGCTCAACAGGTGGGCTCTTCGGAGCCTTGCATATCATATCGATGGTTTCACAAAACATACAGAAAGCACAGGTTTATTAAACGTATTATGAAAATAAAAATTGCAAACTGTGAGGTTTATTAAGATTATATATTTACTCTGATCCTGAGCCATCAAAATCCGGATAAGGCGTTTCCTCTATTTTCTCACTTTCAATTGATCAGGTAGATCAATTTGTCCAATAATCTCACGGTACTTGATTTTATCAAGTTGTAGATGATTTTCGATGATCACGCCATGACTGTGAAGAAGTGTCAAATTGGTTGGGGAATGAGGCCGTATAAAAATCGGACGGATAGCATGACTGCAAAAAAAGTTGAACAGTGAATAGATCAAATGTTACACTTACCGTAGTCTACAGTACATTGTGTCCTTCTCAACACGATGTTCAAGTGTCTTTGCCATAAACCGGTAAATATTGTCTAGATAGAAGCTAGGTGTTCCAATAAAGCTAACAATGTGATTGCAACGTTCTCCATTTTCAGTTTGCTGACACTCTTCTAATGGCAATGAGCTGTATTTAATTCTGTGATAGTTGAATGATATTCCTGCAATGAACCCATCCGGCTTGCTATTGTCGTTTCCGCAGAAAACGACGCATTCTCTACCCTGCAATCATAACTTTTATCAGTTGATAAAATAATAAGCCTACACTTGGATCTTCGGTTCGGTACTCTATCGCAATATAGTCCTGTTCTTTTACGTTGGTTCCCCACATCTCGACTTCCATCCACGGTCCATCAAATTTTACAGAATATGTGAATCGACAACTTGACCCAACACAGTTCTTCGCAGCTTTAAAACATTGTTTTCCTCTTGATGAGCAATTGATGGGATCATCGGGTGATGGGGAAAGGGTGTATAGTAAGATACTGATGAGAAAGAGCTTGATTAGAAGGACGAGAAGAAAGGTACCACACTTGCTCATGGTAGACCAAATGGTAATGAATGACGAATGGTGAGGAATGCTAGTGGGGTAGGGCTGAATGGAAGATATAGTGTGGTTGACTGAGATGCGCAGAAGGTGAGATTGAGATAATCCCATATGGTGCTAATTGTTGATGGCTCGGCAGGTGGGCTCTTTGAGTCATGATTTGGATATCGATTGTTTGTTTGTAACGTCGACACAAGCCGAAAGCGAAGAAAATGATCAACGTTAGTACTTTAGAATCACACCCAACAGTCTAAAAATTTCGGAAACCTACTGAAAACTTGAGAACTTTCCCGGAAGCATCTGAGCCAAGATAAGCTTGAAAAACGGCAAGAACCCAAATGACCACTTTTTTATGCTATTAATCATACTTTCATCATTCTGGACTCCTCGTCAAGATTATTGACAGCACATGATCTAATCAAGCAGTATAATCTTATCCGTAGAGGTCAAGTTCACCTCGGCATTTGTTCATCCTTTTTCATTTATTCCCATCACCAAATCTATTCACCTCCCGTATTACAATGAACAAACTTATTATTATTCCTCTATTATTCTCCACCTATATACTAGCGGCCCCAGCCATCGACAAAGAATGTAACATGGCCGAAGCATTCATCTGCGTGATCAAAATGAACGGTTTAAAAAACGACACGGACAGTGTCCTAGCGCATTGCGATATTATGATAGTAAGTGTAATATTAATATTTGTGCCTGTATAGACAATTTTTTTTCCACAGGACTGCCTCAAAAATGTTGCACCATGCGATCGAAAAAGATTCACACCAGAACACATTGCAAGTGTTGAAAGCGGTTGTGCCCTGGGCGAATTCACCAAACGCGATTTCGTAGACTGTTTTAGTCAACTGGAGGGAAACGAGTGCGTTGCGCAACATTTCGAGAGATTCAAAACTGTAAATTACTTTGAGGTTTTTTGGATGAAAAATTTGATTCAGGCCACCCGTACATCTGAGAGATGCGCCATTCTAAGAGATATCGATTGTGTGAAAAAGGAGGTCAAGAAGATATGCGGCGAGAAGGATTTCTGGCAGTTCCAGATAGTATTGATGAATATTTTTGAGCTTTTAAAACTTCATTTTTTCAGTATGTCGACAAACAAAACAAGATTTACAAGTGCTAATTGATCCATTGTGTCTCACGCACGTTGTCCCATTTTTCTTTGATTTTCAAAAATAAAGTTTTCTCATGATAATATTGTGATTTTGGAGAAAAGTGATTGATAGAAAAAAAATGAAATGAAAAGGTTGTGAGTTAGAAATGATAAACTGATAAGATGATGATATATTTTAAAAAGGTTATAATTTGTTGATTAGAGTTCAAAAAAAGTTTTATCATCTCTGATTCTCTCAAAACAAGACTGCAATTAATTATAAAAAATCGGGGTCAAGTGTCGTAACATTACACCTACCCGTGCAAAATAGCATCTTCATATGACTCACCCATTCCTGAGTCCCTGAACACTATCAGTGGTTTTCATTTCATTCATTCACAGAGGTGCAAAATGAACAAGCTCATCATATTCCTACTACTCTCTACCTGCATATTAGTTCAAGCCGCCGACAAGGAATGCCACTTCTTCTCCAATATCATCAACACATTCTCTTGTGCTCGTATCGGTATGTCTATTGACAAGTCGGATGTAAACGCCTTGCATAAGAGCTGTGATTCACTTATTGTAGGAGTAACGCAATATACGAAAAATAAACACAATTTTCTTTAGAGTTGCGCCAAAAAATTGGCGCCATGCGACGCGACATTCACACCAACTCGTATCGCCGAACTGGAGAGCCTCTGCCGGTATATGGATTTTACAACTTATCAGTTTAAGGATTGCATGACGAAGTTGAATGCAGTGGGATGTGTTAGGGAGCATTTCATGGAGCCCGCATTTGTTAAGGTGCGACGCTTACTACTTTGGTACTGAAATTTAGGTTTAGATCGAAGCGCCAGCTAAATGCAGAATGTTGAGAGATGCGAATTGCGTGAAGAAGGAGGTGGAGCAATATTGCAGCTCAGTAGACGTGTGGTCGTGGCAAAGAGTGAGAGTTGTTAGAGATATTTGTAATGATAATGATAATTTCAGTATGTCGATGATCAAAACAGATACTACAATTGCTAAATGATACGTTTTTTCCCAATAAACATTTTCTCATAACTTTAGAATCAGTAGAAAAAAGTTTATTGTGTGTGGTCTCTCGGATCAGGGGGCAATTAACTTTGATTAATTGGTAGTCAGGTGTTGTAATATTACGAGGATTTCACAGCTTTTGCCTTCCTCTCTTTCTATCCAAGAAGTTTTGACTTCGAATCCTCATTCTAGAATGAATAAGCTCATGATTTTTCTATTACTTTCAACATGCATTCTTGCTCAAGCCGGTGATAATGAGTGTCACTTCTTCTCCAACCTGTTCAAATCCTTCACTTGCTTTCGCCTAATGAATGGAATCAACAATGATGACGCGGATAGTATCTTTAAGAACTGTGATGTTGTTTTGGTACGTTTTTTGTTATTCGGGCTAGAGGAAGCAGCGGTGAGCATTTTTCAAAAATTTTGTAGTCCAGTGAGGTTTTATGTTTTATCAAATCATTCAGAATTGCATGAAAACTCTTGCCCCGTGTAATCCCCAGTTCACACCCAATCAAATTGCCAACATGGAGGGTCTCTGTGGCATGATGGACTTTCTCAAATACGAATTTGAATATTGTCTTCATAAAATGGATGGAGCTGATGATTGTGTCCTCCGACATTTTCATGATATTATAAAGGTGATTCAATATTGGGTGGTAATCTTTCCTCATAGTTAGGTTTAGGTTCCGGTACCGGCCAGGTGCGGCGTTTTGAGAGATGCCGATTGTGTGAAGAAGGAGGCTGAGAAGCGTTGCGGTGAGAAGGATGCTTGGGTGTTCCAGAAGGTTTGAGCCAAGTTTTAAAAACCTTTTCAAGTAGCTTTTTTCAGTATGTCGACAAACAAAACAAAATTTACAAATGCTAATTGATAAATTCATAGTGAAATGTGTTCTTAATCAATTTTTAATGAATCTTGAATGCGGAATTTTTTCAATACCCTCGATAAAATGTTTAAATCATCTTCAATCAATGTTCAACACCGAAAAAATCTGCAAGCTCAAGAAAAGCCAATGTTTAACAACTTTTTGACATATACGAAAAGTACAGTGAAGTGTTCCAGAATGTTTTTTTTAAATATCATCCTTTCATGATCCTTATCTTTGTTGAAAACTCACAGTATCTGTCTCTGGTTCCCTAGCTAAATTTGCAGGCTTTTTGCATAACTTTGGGTTCTTTCGAATCATTTTTTTACAATAAAAGCACTCAAAGATGGTCTTGTAAACCCTGAGATAGGCTGAGGACCCAAAGATTTGCAAAAGACAAAACTTTTTCTAAGCACCTAAGGAAATATTGATATTCACAAAGACCTATTCATCAATAAACTCAGAAATTCGAACCCAAATATCTGACCCCCCAGTTTTTAAACACTTTTTTGTGTGCCTCTCCTTCTCTCAAAGTCAACATCAGAATGCAATAAAATTTTATGAATTGAGGATCAATTATTGTAATATTACAACATCTTTTGGAGTATTTTCTTCTGTTTTTTTCATTCATCCATTTTTTTCTACTAGAATGAGCAACTTTATCATTTTCCTATTATTCTCCACATGCATTCAAGCTCAAGCTGCCGATAATGAGTGCAACTTCTTCTACAAAATTTACAAGACCATCCGTTGCACTCCTGTGTGGAATAGCGTTGAGAGAGGGCTCTTAGCCAGTTATTTGGAGCATTGCAATGCTCTTTTGGTATGTATCCTTCTTTTGAAGTTTTTTGTCTAATTTTCTGCAGGACTGCTATAAAACCCTCGCACCATGCTATGAAGAATTTACACCAGATTTTATTGCAAACATTGAAAGCGCCTGTACTATGATAGAATTCGGCCATACCGACTTTGAATACTGCATGCATCGATTAATGGGAACAGAATGCGTTAACCGACATTTTGCGGAGTTGTTCGAGGTGCGACATTGTTGGTTTGATGCGTAGAAAAATTTAGGTTTAGGCACCGATAGATGAAAGATGTGGCATTCTGGTAGATACCGATTGTGGCAAGAATGAAGTTGAGCAGCGATGCGGTGAAAAGGATGCTTGGTTGTTCATGCAGGTTTGAATGAATAGTTTGAAAATTTTTTTAATATACTTCTTTTCTAGTATGTCGACAAACAAAACAAGATCTACAGATGCTGATTGATAATCTCTGGGCGTTTTTATTGAATGAACTTTTGTAGTCGAAGCTTTTCAAAACTCTCGCTAAAATGTTTCAATTATCTTCAATCAATGTTGAAACCGCAAAAGTTTGCTAACTTTGAAATCTTCAACATTTTTTCCCACTTTAGAAGTTCATAAATAATAAAAATTAAAGATTTGAACCGTTGAAAAACACATCATGTGGCCTCTTTTAGGATCAGATGGCAAATAACGTTGATAAATTGGGTGATCAGGATTTGTAACATTACAACATCATTTCTATTGGAATATTCGCTTCAAACTTCTTCAATATCAAATCGAAATGAGCAAGCTAATTATTCTTTCAATATTATCAATGTGCATAACTATTCAAGCAGCCGATATTGATTGTCAATCCTTCTCCACTGTGTACAAGTCCATCAGTTGCGGCCTTGTGATGAAAGGACTGAACAGGAGTGACCCGGGTAGTATGCTGAGCAGCTGCGATTTTATTGTGGTATGTGTTAGTTTCTATTCTTTTATTTTATATGGAAAAACATGAGAAACGCACTTTATATTCTTCTTGCACTCACTTTGTAAAAGAAATAGAATTTTTCAGAACTGCATGAAAACTCTTGCACCCTGCTATCCACAACTCCCACAAAGTAACATTACACACATGGAGGGTAGTTGTAACTTTTTGAAGTTTATCAAAAACGACTTTGTACACTGTCATCGTAAATTGGAAGGCAAAAACAAATGCTTCAAGCAGTATTTTGATAAACTTTTAGAGGTAAATCACTGTAATGTTATGTATGATGATAAGTTAGGTTTAGATTCCTGAAGCAGAGAGGTGTGGATTTCTTATTAATAGTGCTTGTGCGGTAATTGAGGTTAAGAATATATGCGGCGAGAAAGATGTCAAGTTGTTTGAAAAGGTTCAAAAGTGATTTTAAACCTTTGAATAGTTTATGTTTTCAGTATCTCGACAGACAAAATAAAATCTACAAGTGCTGATGGATAATTCGATAGTGAACTTTTGCGTATAAGATAAACCGGTTTTTACAACTTATAAATTCATAAGTAGCTAAAAAAAAGTAAAGCTCAACAACTGAACTCAAAAAAAAAACACATCTAAAAAATGAATGTCTCTCCTTCTCACATGATCAGAAGGTAATTAACGTTGATAAATTGGGTGATCAGGCTTTGTAACATTACAACACTCTGCATTTGTTGGAGCATTATTTTCTAACTTCGTCAATATCAACTCGAAATGTTCAAGCTTTTTATTTTTCTATTATTCTCAACCTTTATATATGTTCAAGCCGATATTGATTGTGAATCATCCTCTACTGCGTACAAGTCCATCAGTTGCGGACTTGTGATGAAAGGACTGAACCGAAGTGACCCAGATAGTGTCTTGGCCAGTTGCAGTTTTATTGTGGTATGAGCTCCAATATTTTAACTAGGCTAATATGCAACTTCGATCCGTGTTTTATTCTCCTATCCCCGACAGTTTGATCATGAATTTTCTAGCATTGCATGACTACTCTTTCACCCTGCTTCCCACAAATTCCACAAAGTCAAGTTCAAGATTTGGAGGGTCTTTGCAATTTTCTGAAATTTGCCAAGCAAGACTTTGAACACTGTGATAATAAATTGGAAGCCGAATGCTATAAGGAATATTTCATGAAATTTATAACGGTAAGTCACTGTGGTGTTATTTATGATGGATTGTTAGGCTTAGACTCCAGTACCGGAAAAATGTGGTTTATTGAGCGATAGTAAATGTGCAAAGGACGAGATCAGAAAAGTATGCGGCGAAAAAGATGCCGAGTCATTTGAAAAAGTATTATGGAATGTTCTAATGCTTCTGAAAATGTGTTTTGTTTTCAGTATCTCGACAAACAAAAAAAGATCTACAAGTGCTAATGGATAATTTGATAGTGAAATAAGTATGGATTTTTTATCAAATAAATATCATTTTACTAATCTTAAATCAGTGAAACAAAAACCAAAAAAGTGTTCATTCAATGAGCACGTAATTTTCTTCGAGTCAGGTGTTGTAACATTACACCTACTGGAACTTATCCTCACCTGACTCCCTCATTTTCAAAGTTTTTCCGTTAAAATGATAAAACTTATCATTTTCCTATTATTCTCAACTTGTATATCAGTTCAATCGGCTGATCTTGATTGTCAGTCATTCTCCACTATATTCAAAATCATAAACTGCTATAATGTGATGAAATCATTCAGCCCAAATGACCCGGATGGTATGATAAAAAATTGTGACTATGTGGTGGTATGATTCATATCTTTCCGTCCTAGATTTTTCCTTTTTTATAGAATTGCGTAAAAACTCTGGCACCATGCTATCCGGAATTCACACCAGACCACAATGCCAACATCGAGGGCCTTTGCGCCTTTTTGAAGTTTGCCAAGCAAGAGTTTGAACAATGTGATAGTAAATTGGAATCCGAATGCTATACTCAATATTTCATCAATTTTATAAAGGTAAGTTGCTATGAAGTTACCGTATTTCGTCGAATAGAGCGGCACTGCAAACGCTGCCGTATAATGCTCATATCTCGAAATCTAGAAGAGCTATCAAAAAGTTGTCATCAGCAAACTTGTAGCTGAAGTTTTGATCTACAATTTTGCAGTTGACCACTTTTTGATAGCTCTTGTAGATTTCAAGATTTGAGCATTGTACGGCAGCATTTGCAGTGCCGCTCTATTCGAGGAAATACGGTATTTATGATGGATTGTTAGGTTTAGGCACCTGTACCAGAAAGATGTGGCATATTGAATGATAGTGAATGTGCGAAAAAGGAAGTTAAGAAGATATGCGGCGATACTGATGTCGAGTTGTTCGAAAAGGTTAGAACAAGTGTTTTGAACCTTTCTGAAACTATATTTTTTCAGTATCTCGACAAACAAAACAAGATCTACAAGTGCTAATGGATAATTTTATAGTAAAATTTTGTGGGTTTTTTGTCAAATAAATTTTGATTCTTCAACTTATCGCATGTTTCAATAATCTTAAAAACCAAAGAAAAAACCAAAAAAAAGATTCTTCCAATGTGTGGTCTTTTCAGATTAGATTACTTTTTAGAGAAGAAAAGGGTGTCAAGTGGTGTAAAATGACACCTACTGAGAAACGAATCCCCACTTAACGCCCTTATTTTCAGTTTTTCCATTAAAATGATCAAACTCATAATTCTTTCACTATTCTCAATTTCTATATATACTCAAGCTGCCGATCTTGATTGTCAGGCATTTTCCACTATTTTCAAGCGACTGGCCTGCTATAGTGTGATGAAAACGATTAGCCCGAACGCGGATAGTATTATGGAAAATTGTGACTATGTACTGGTAAGTGTCACATTCGATTTTGATATTAGGCGATTGAAATGTTGGAAGTGCGCTCCAACATCGAGAAATTTTACTGGAGCGCCTCCAAAAAAAATTGGGAAAATACCGTATTTCCTCAAATAGAGCGGCACTGCAAACGCTGCCGTATAATGCTCATATCTCAAAATCTAGAAGAGCTATCAAAAAGTGGTCAACTGCAAATTTGTAGATCAAAACGTCAGCTACAAGTTTGCTGTTGACAACTTTTTGATAACTGTACTAGATTTCGTGATATGATCATTCTCCGAGAGAGTTTGCAGTGCCGCTCTGTTTGAGCAAATACGGTAGTTACCGTTTCGAAGTAGCACCGTAATCAGACTGCAGGAAATTCAACCGCGGTTCAATCATATTTTTCTGGACCCTACTTTGTAAAAAAATAGACATACTTCAGAACTGTGTAAAAACACTTGCATCCTGCGTCCCGGGATACACACCAAACCAAATTGCCAACCTAGACGGTCTGTGCACCCATTTGAAGTTTATCGAGCACGAATTCAAACAGTGTGATATGAAATTAAAAGATGGTGAGTGCGTTGACCAATATTTTACCAAATTTATGAAGGTAAGTCACACTTGGTGTCATGTATGATTGTTAGGTTTAGGCTCCTGTACCTGAAAGATGTGGCATTTTGAAGGATAGTAAATGTGTAAAGAAGGAGGTTAAGAAGAAATGCGGCAAGAAAGATGTGAGGTTGTTTCAAAAGGTTTGAATGAACATTTTTAAACTTTTTGTACTGTATTCTTTCAGTATGTCGACAAACAAAACAAGATTCATAAGTGCTGATAATTTGATTGTGAGTTTGGTATGGATTTTTTATCAAATAAATATTGTTTCAATAATCTTGAATCAGTAGAAAAAAACCAGCAGAAACTGTTCATTCAATGGGCGGTCTCTCAAGAGCACGTGTTTTTTTGAGTCATGTGTTGTAACATTATATCTACTGGAGCTAATCCTCATCTAACCTGAACTACTTCTTCCCAACTTGTCCCACCAAAAAATGAAAAAACTAATAATTTTTCTACTATTCGCAACTACCATAACTGTTCAAGCGACCAAACTTGATTGTCAGCCACTCTCCACTGTTTTTAAAGTCATGAATTGCTATGATGTGATGAAAAAAATAACCCCAGAAAATTCGGATGGACTCGTGAAGAATTGCGACTATGTCGTTGTATGTTCTAAGTAATTTTGAGGTAGATTGTCTTGATTTTTTAATAGAATTGCGTAAAAACTCTTGCACCATGCTATCCGGAATTCACACCAGACCACAATGCCAACATAGAGGGTCTTTGCACCTTTTTGATATTTGCCAAGCACGAAGTTGAACACTGTTATAGTAGATTAGAAGCCGAGTGCGTTACTCAATTTTTTTCTAAACTTATAACGGTAAATCAACGTAGTGTCATGTATAATGGAATTTTAGGTTTAGGCTCCTGTACCGGAAAGATGTGGCATTTTAAGTGATAGTCAATGTGCGAAAAAGGAGGTTAAGAAGAGATGCGGCAAGAAAGATGTGAGGTTATTCAATAAGGTTTGAGAGAAGATTTTCAAGCTTCAGAAACGATATTTTTTCAGTATGTCGACAAACAAAAGACGATTTACAAGTGTTGATTGATAATTTGAACATATATAATAAACTTGTAGCACTAAGTTTTTCGATTTCTCATTGATACGAACTCATAAAGCATGAAAAGTTTTAAAAAATACTTCGCTAGAACTGAAAAGTTTTCTGATAAAAAATCGTGGTTTTCATCAAAACCGCACTTACATATCCGAAGATGATCCAGTGAAAATTTTGTGAGAAACAAACTCGAGAATTTATTATATTTCTCGTTCCTTTCCTTTCAGGTCCAGCTGCACATCAATGTCCCCTAGCCAATTTCGCCCCAGCTATATACTTTTTCATTTATCAGCCTTCCTGATAGTATCAGGATGCAATAAATTTGCTAACGTAAAAATTGAGGTCAACTGTTGTAACATTACAACATCAATCGGAGCAAAAACAGAGTTCTTCCATTCCTAAGCACCTGAACTATTATCATTTGATGAAAACTTGAAGATGAGGAAGCTAATCCTACTAGCTCTATTCATTTCTGTATTCTTGCTTGCTGAAGCGACAAAAAGCCAATGCAACTTTTTCTACAAAATGTACAAGTCGGCCACTTGTTTCATGACTTTGTATGGGGTTGTGGACACAGGAAAAGTAGACATTTCAAATTGCAAGGATGTCATGTTATGTTTTTTTTCATGGTTTGCAAACAAATTTTTCCAGGAATGTATTAAAAGCGTAGGGCCATGCTACCCCGAGAAATATGATAAGAAAGAAGTCGCTTTCTACGAGAGCGGATGCGATTTACGCCAATACCTGTTGACCGGAAATACCAAAATGTGTGTTAATAGATTGGAAACAATTGAATGTGCCAGAGAGTTTTTCGATCAATCAAACTGGGATAATGTAAATCTATTTTTGTTTTGACTCTCCTAATGTTTAGGTTTAGAAAAATTATCATGTCGCTGAAAAATGTGCTTTATTGAAGAAGAGCAATTGCGTGGCTCAAGAAGTTAGCAAGCACTGCAGTACGGAGGAATATTGGAAGTTTTACAAGGTACTAACAAGAGATTTTTAAATTTTTAAACTGACGTTTTTCAGTTCATTGAGCGTCAAGCAAGTATTTTCAAGTGCTGAAAGTTGATCTTTATTGAAATGTGTCCGTGAATAAAAATTGTTGAACTGATCTATGTTAATTAATTGAAAAGAGATATCAAGTTAAACTTTTTCATGAAGTCCGAACTCATTCGAACATTTGATGAGATTTTTTTATCGTGTTATCATTTCTATCAGTAAAGCAACGATTGCCTGTAAGAAAGTATGATTGTTAACAGCAATCCGCAAGTAAAGTACCCTCTAGAGTTTTTACCACGTTTATAATTTTCACCGCCAAAGTACAACCTAACTATTGTAGTTTGTTATCTGGATAATTTTTTTCATGATATCAGTCCCTTTTATTCGTCCCCGTACTTTTCGCTGAACTAGCGTCCCCGCAACAGACAAATGTTGCATAGCGGTTTTTTTCATCGAGAAATGTGGTTCCCTCTGATATATAGAGATCGAGCGTTGTAACATTACAACATCGAACGGAAAAAAAGCAACATTCGCACATTCCTGAATCGTTCATTTCACTTTCCTCGAATCAATTCATTCTTCTATTTCCTACTCTTTTTTTTTTTTGGAATTTGTTGTGAAACTGAGTTCCCAAGTGAAAAATTCCGATTTTCCAAATGCTCTCTTTTTTTCTGGT
The DNA here is from genome assembly GCA_963573275.1 of Caenorhabditis uteleia. Lineage (NCBI taxonomy): Eukaryota > Metazoa > Nematoda > Chromadorea > Rhabditida > Rhabditidae > Caenorhabditis > Caenorhabditis uteleia. Next base: position 5,582,958 of record OY752137.1, read on the forward strand.
CTCATAACAACCAAATAATTGAAAAGTTATTACTTTTCTAAGGGTTTTCATGTCTATATCGGAATTTATCGTTAGAATCACCACAAAAAACTTTATTTCGTCTATTTGATATTCACATATAGGCCGAAAGAGAGCAGAATATACATATACAAATATTTTACAAAAAACCTAAGAAAATTTTCATTCAAGCTCAAGCTCCAGCCGGAACTTTTATGTCGCAAATGATCTATTTTGCTGGACGTCTCGATATATCGGTAAAAATTTGGATCCTCAATATCAAGTTGAAATATTCCATAACTTGTGAATTTATTCAGTTTGACCATGTAACTTCATACCGTATTTCCTCGAATAGAGCGGCGCTGCAAACGCTGCCGTATAATGCTCATATCTCGAAATCTAGAAGAGCTATCAAAAAGTTGTCAACATCAAACTTGTAGCTGAAGTTTTGATCTACAAATTTGCTGTTGAATACTTTCTAAAAGCTCTTCTAGATTTCGAGATATGAGTTTTATACGGTAGCGTTTGTGGTGCCGCTCTAGTCGAGGAAATACGGTAACTATCATCTTCTGCACTTTTTTCTTACCATCTCATCATTTTTATCAGTGTCTCCATATTTCTAGTTTCCCTTCTGGAAAAATGACCAGAATCGTGCTTCTTAATTTCGTTTCTGACTAAACCATCTTAGAAAAATGGTAGTTGTATAGTTTTTTATGTGCATCATCTGAACAAAAACATATCTTGACAGATGTTGTTGTAATATATTGATAAAAAATGTTGTTTCGCCGCAATCAGCAGAATCGCAACAAAGTGACAGGTGTCAATTTGATAACGAAAAACTTTTTTCCTTCATTTCTACTTTACATCATTCTCTTCTCAATTGTACTTTTTTCAGTTACTGAATCGATTTGCAGAAAAAATGAACAAATCCACCCTTCTTCTACTATTCTCCATCGTCCTACTCTCCGCTGCTCAATCCGAAGACGATGAATGTGATCCACTTACAAGAATCTCGAAATCGTTCGAATGCTTGAGTGTGATCTTCAAAATCGACAAGTCGGACCCGTTGTTCATGCATAATATGTGTCATGATGCGACTGTAAGATAACGCTAAAAAACTAACAATATATGGTATATTTGCAGAATTGTTTCAAAAAGATGGCTCATTGTGATCCGGAGAACTACAATCCCAAACTTGTTGATCTAGAGAGCATGTGTAATTTTATGGACTTTACTCATGTCGAAGTGTGGGATTGTTTGAAAAAGTTGGATAGTGAATGCACCAATGAATTGTTCAACGAATCGGTGTTTATATCGGTGAGATGATTTCGGCTATGGTTCTATGGTTCTTTGGTTCTATGGTTCTATGGTTCTTTGGTTCTATGGTTCTATGGTTCTATGGTTCTATGGTTCTATGGTTCTATGGTTCTATGGTTCTAGGGTTCTATGGTTCTATGGTTCTATGCTTCTATGGTTCTATGGTTCTATGGTTCTATGGTTCTATGGTTCTATGGTTCTATGGTTCTATGGTTCTAGGGTTCTATGGTTCTATGCTTCTATGCTTCTATGCTTCTATGGTTCTATGGTTCTATGGTTCTATGGTTCTATGGTTCTATGGTTCTATGGTTCTATGGTTCTATGGTTCTATGGTTCTATGGTTCTATGGTTCTATGGTTCTATGGTTCTATGGTTCTATGGTTCTATGGTTCTATGGTTCTAGGGTTCTATGGTTCTATGGTTCTATGCTTCTATGCTTCTATGGTTCTATGGTTCTATGCTTCTATGCTTCTATGGTTCTATGGTTCTATGGTTCTATGCTTCTATGCTTCTATGGTTCTATGGTTCTATGGTTCTAGGGTTCTATGTTTCTATGGTTCTATGGTTCTATGGTTCTATGGTTCTATGGTTCTAGGGTTCTATGGTTCTATGCTTCTATGCTTCTATGCTTCTATGGTTCTATGGTTCTATGCTTCTATGCTTCTATGGTTCTATGGTTCTATGGTTCTAGGGTTCTATGGTTCTATGGTTCTATGCTTCTATGCTTCTATGGTTCTATGGTTCTATGCTTCTATGCTTCTATGGTTCTATGGTTCTATGGTTCTATGGTTCTATGCTTCTATGCTTCTATGGTTCTATGGTTCTATGGTTCTAGGGTTCTATGGTTCTATGGTTCTATGGTTCTATGCTTCTATGCTTCTATGGTTCTATGGTTCTATGCTTCTATGCTTCTATGGTTCTATGGTTCTATGGTTCTATGGTTCTATGATTCTGTGGTTCTATGGTTCTATGGTTCTATGGTTCTATGGTTCTATGGTTCTATGGTTCTATGGTTCTATGGTTCTATGGTTCTATGGTTCTATGGTTCTATGGTTCTATGGTTCTATGGTTCTATGGTTCTATGGTTCTATGATTCTGTGGTTCTATGGCTCTATGGTTCTATGGTTCTATGGTTCTATGGTTCTATTGTTCTATTCTGAAATTTCTCATATGTTTGATATTCAGGCCACATCACCAGAAAAATGTCAACTTCTGAAGAACGCAAATTGCGCGAAGAAGGAAATCGAATCCAACTGCCTACCAGAAGATGTGCAATTGTTCCAAAAGGTAACCATATCGGTAACTTGATATATTGATAGTGATAATTTCAGTTTGTCGAAGAACAACGGAAATTGAATGGATGCGAAGTGACTGATGAGGCTGTGACTAATGTGACTTTGGGTTATTTGAAGTCACTTATTTAATTAACTATTACGTATTCCTGAGTTTGAAATAAAATCTTCGTCTTATAACTTAGAAAAAAATTGATCAATAATCCAACGAAGGAATCCCCAAAGTTCAAGAAAAAGGTTCTTGTTCAATATGTTTGTGTGTCAAGTTAGTGATCTGAAATCGAGTCCTTAAAGTTTGTCCCCGCACTTTTTATGAACTGACGTCCTCGCAACAAGCAAATGTTTCATAGCCGTTTTTTCATTGTGGTTCCCTTTGATATATAGAGATCGAGTGTTGTAACAGTATAACACCAATCGGAGAAAAGCAAGAAACATTCTCACATTCTCGAACTATCATCATCGTTAATTTCAGTTTTGTTGAACTAACACTGATAAAATGTTATTTTCCATCCTTATCAGTAAAAATCGCAACGAAGTGACAGCTGTCAATTTTATAACAAATTTTTTTGCTCAATTTTGTTAGAATTACCTTCATTTTACCTTCAATTTTTTCGTTGCCCTCTACTCATATATTTTTTTAATACAGAATCGATCTAAATTGGCAAAAAATGAGCAAATTCGCCCTACTTCTACTATTCTCCATTGCCCTGTTCTCCTCTGCTCAAGCTGAAGACGATGAATGTGATACACTCACAACAGTCTCGAATATGTTGGAATGCACGAATATACTCACTAAATTCGACACGTCGGACCCATTGTTCATGCATAATATGTGCCATGACGCGACTGTAAGAATCACGAATAAACTAAAAATGAAGGATAACTCTACAGAAGTGCATCAAAAAACTGGCTCATTGTAATCCGGAGATCTATGCATCTACACTGATTCTATGGTTCTATGGTTCTATGGTTCTATGGTTCTATAGTTTTACGGTTCTATGGCTCTATAATTCTATGTTTTTTTGGAATCTATGGTTCTATGGTTCTATGGCTCTATGGTTCTATGGTTTTATGGTTCTATGGTTCTATGGTTCTATGATTCTATGGTTCTATGGTTCTATGGTTCCAGAATCAAGAATCTCATATATTTGATATTCAGAACACGTCAGAACAAAGATGTCAAACATTGAAAGACGTGAGTTGTCCAAAGAAGGAGATTGAAGCAAATTGCAACAAAGAAGACGTTCAAAAGTTCCAAAAAGTAACTAGTATTTGGCAACTTGATATATTGATAGTGATAATTTCAGTTTGTCGATGAGCAACGGAAAATGAATAACTGCGATGTGACTGATCAATCTGAAGACATTGGATGTGATTCAATCTCATACGCCTCGTATGAGGTGGTTTGCTTGAATGCGGTCCGTAAAGTCGATAAGAAAGACCCTTTGGGTATGCACAAATTGTGTCGTGACTCAATGGTAAGAACGCAGGAAAACATACAAATCGAATAGTTTTGCAGAAATGCATAAGAAAATTGGCTCAATGCAATCCGAAGATAAGACCCGACATGGTCAACCTAGAAAGTTATTGCCATTTCTGGGATTTTGCTACTATAGAAATGAAGGAGTGCTTCGAAAGCTTCGATGTCGAACACAACGAATGCCTCAATGATTTTTTTGAAGGCACAGTTGCAGAGGTAAGATAATTGAGGTTAATCCTATTTTAAGTTTGATGTTAAGACAGCACAAGAAAAATGTGAAACTCTGAAAGACCCGAAATGTGTCAGACAAGAACTCGAGTTGCATTGCCAAAAGGATGATGTGAGGAAATTCGAAAAAGTAAGCAGTTTTTGGCAACTTGATATATTGATAGTAATAATTTCAGTTTGTGGAAGAACAACGAAAAATGAATGGCTGCAAAGTGACTAATGTGACTTTGAATTTCGTGAAGTCTGAATTGTGAATGAAAAGTGACTACTGTGTTTGCCTAGGTGGTTGTAAATAAAATCATCAAAAGGTCTCAAAACTCCAGAAAAAAAATCATAGTTTACCGATAATCTTGAACAAATGATGGGAACCGAAAAATACAACATGTGGTCTTTTTTTATCAGGCCGGAACTCGTCCCCGCACTTTTCGATCAACTGGCGTCTCCGCAACAAACAAATGTTGCATAGACGTTTTTTTGTGGTTCGCTTTGATATATATAGAACAAGTGTTGTAATATTACAACATCAAACGGAGCGAAAAAAGCAACATTCTCACATTTTGTGAACTATCATCATCGTTCTTTTTACTTTCGTTGAACAAATATACTCATTCTTTTCCTTTCTCTCCTTCTTCTCTCTAACTACTCTTTTTTTCTAAATTTTGGTGAAACCGAGTTTTTGAGTGAAAAAAATGTTCAAAAAAATGTTTTCCTAATATTTTTTTTTATCATTTCATCAATTTTATCAGTGATTCAACAAAACTGACAAAAATCATACTTTTCATTCCCTCTCTGAAGCAACTATCTCAGAAAAATGGCAGTCGCATAGTTTTTCATGTTGATGATCTAAACAAATCGTCAATTGGCAACATTTTTGATAAATATAGTTGTAATAATAGTTTCATGCTGATAAAAATGTTTTTTCCACCACAATCAGCAGAATCGCAACAAAGTGACAGGTGTCAATTTGATAACATAACTTTTTTGCTTCATTTCTACTAGATTTCTTCCACTTCTCAACTGCATTGTTCAGAATAGTTTTGCTGAAAAATCATGGCTAAATTTATCCTACCTCTCCTATTTTCTATCGTCTTACTGTCATGTGCTAAAGCTGAAGGCGATGATTGTGATTCAAACACAAGAGTCTCAAGAGCATTGGCATGCATGAACATTGTCACTGATGTCGACAAGACTGATCCACTTTACATGACTAAATTGTGTGTTGACCTGATGGTAAGAAAGAATCCAAATACTGAAAAAAAACTATATTTTTGCAGAATTGCGTCAAAAATTTGGCTCACTGCGAGCCACCGGAATGGATGAAGCCTAGAATTGTCGAGTTTGAGAGCAGGTGTCATTACTTTGACTTATTTTATATTGGAATGAAGGAGTGCTTCGAGAGTTTTGATATCAGACATAGCAAATGTGCCAATAATTTTTTTGACGGATCGGTATTTATAATGGTGAGATCTTCGGTCCTTGAAACTTTTCATATAAATGGTATTTAGACGACAGCAGCTAAAAAATGTCAAGTTCTGAAAGACGCGAGTTGCCCAAAGAAGGAGATTGAAGCAAATTGCAATAAAGAAGATGTTCAAAAATTCCAAAAAGTTAAAAAAAATGGTCAGCTTGATATTCTGCAAATGATAATTTCAGTTTATCGATGAGCAACGGAAAATGAACGGCTGCGAAGTGACTGCCCAAACTGAAACCGTTGACTGTGATCCGGTGTCATATGCCTTGTATGAGTTGGAATGCGTGAATGCGGTCAGTAAATTGGACAAGACTAACCCGTTGGCGATGCATAAAATGTGCAATGACTTGATTGTAAGAACGCAGGAAAACACTGATAATCGATATTTTTACAGGATTGCAGCAGAAAAATGGGTCAATGCAATCCGAAGATAAAACCCGCAATAGTCAACTTTGAGAGTTTTTGCCATTACTGGGATTTTGCTAAGATTGAAATGAAGGAGTGCTTTCAAAGTATTGACAGCGAATGCGTAAATGATTTTGACGATGAATGGAAATTCAAACTGGTGAGATAATTTATTTGGTTCTATGGTTCTATGGTTCTGTGGTTCTATGGTTCTATGGTTCTATGGTTCTATGGTTTTATGGTTTTATGGTTCTATGGTTCTATAGTTCTATGGTTCCATGGTACTATGATTCTATGGTTCTATGGTTCTATGACTCTATGGTTCTATGCTTCTATGCTTCTAAGGTTCTATGGTTCTATGGTTCTATGGTTCTGTTTTGAAACTTCTTATCTTTTTTTTATTCAGGCCAAGGCAACAGAAAGATGTCAAATCCTGGACAATGCGAGCTGCCTGAAGAAGGAAATTGAAACAAATTGCCATAAATCTGATGTGCAAAAATTCCAAAAAGTAACGAATATTCGTCAGCTTGATATCTGATAGTGATAATTTCAGTTCGTCAAGGAGCAACAGAAAATGAACGGCTGCAAAGTGACTACTGAATGTGACATATCCTCTTATAAATCGATTGTGTTGGAATGTAATAATGCGCTCAGTAAAGTCGACAAGACTGATCCGATGGCCATGCAAAAAGTATGCCATGACACGGCTGTAAGAACGCAAAACAAAACATCACAAAAAACGTCATTTTTGCAGAATTGCATCAAAAGAATGGGTCAATGCAGTGCGGAGATAAAAGCTAACATGGTTGGGCTAGAGACTTTCTGCCATTTTTGGGACTTTAAGATGGAAATAAAAACGTGCTTCCAAAGTTTCGATGTGGATCACAGCGAATGCATTCATGATTTTTTCGTCGTATGGGAAATCATATCGGTGAGATAATTTATGTCGAAGAGGGACAAATCTATATGATTCTATGGTCCTATTTGATCTCCAACTTCTTCGAAACTTCTCATATACCGTATTTCCTCGAATATGTCGGCACTGCGAACAGTGCCGGAGAATGATAATATCTCGGAATCCAGAAGAGCTATGAAAAAGTAGTCAACTGCAATTTGTAGATCATAACTTCCTCTACAAGTTTGGTGTTGACAACGTTTTGATATCTTTACTAGATTCCGAGATTTGATCGTTTTCCGGCAGAGTTGCCCGTGCCGCTCTATTCGAGGAAATACGGTATTTGATATTTAGACCACTACGGCAGAAAAATGTCAAATTCTGAAAGACGCGACTTGCCCAAAAAAGAAGATTGAAGCAAATTGCAATAAAGAAGATGTTCAAAAGTTCCAAAAGGTAACCACTTCTCATGTCCGCTCGATATATTGATAGTGATAATATCAGTTTGTCGATGAGCAACGGAAAATGAATAACTGCGATGTGACTGATCAATCTGAAGACATTGGATGTGATTCAATTGCGTATAAATCGTATGGGTTGGAATGTCTGAATGCGGTTCTTAAAGTCGATAAGACAGACCCGTTGTCGTTGCAGAAATTGTGTCGTGACTCAATGGTAAGAACGCAAAAAAACACACAAATCGGATATTTTTTGCAGAAATGCGTCAGGAAATTGGGTCAATGCAATCCGGAGATAAAATCCGAAATGGTCAACCTAGAGAGTTTCTGCCATTTCTGGGATTTTGCTACGATCGAAATGAAAGAGTGCTTCGAAAGTTTGGAAGACAGCGAATGCAGCAATGGTTTCGACGACGATGAGAAATTCATACGGGTGAGATAATATGGTTCTATGGTTCTATGGTTCTATGGTTCTATGGTTCTATGGTTACATGGTTCTATTTGGAAACTTCTCATATATTTGCTATTCAGGCCACGGAAGCAGAAAAATGTCACATTTTGGAAAACGCTAGTTGCCTCAAGGAAATCGAAAGGAATTGTCATAAATCTGATGTTCAAAAATTCAAAAAAGTAATCACTGTCTGAAAAACTTTTTATACTGAAAATGATAATTTCAGTTTGTCGAAGAGCAACGGAAAATAAACGGCTGCGATGTGACTACAGTTACTTTTGCGAAGCCCTTTAATAATGAATTGTGACTATTTTATTTGTCTATGTGGTTTAAAATGAAATCAACAAAAAGTCTCATATCCTCAAAAAATGGAACATATGTGCTTAATAATTTTGACGAGGGGAACCAAAAAATACAAGACGAAAGTGTCCGTTGAATGTGTGGTGGTTCTTCCAAGTCAAAATAATGATCTGAAATCTAGTACCCAAAATTCGTCCCCACACTTTCTGATGAACTGGCGTCCCCGCAACAAACAAATGTTTCATAGCCGTTTTTTCTTTGTTGTTCCCTCTGATATATAGAGATCAAGTGTTGTAACATTACAACATTGATCGGAGCAAAAAAAAGCAACATTCTCACATTCCCGAACTATCATCATCACCGTTCATTTTACTTTTGTCGAAAAATAAACAAATTCATTCTACTTCTATTTTCTATTTTTCTGAAATTTCGATGCAACTAAGTTTCCAAGTGAAAAAATTGTTCCTTTAAAAAATTTGCATTTTTCTTATCATGTTATCAATTTTATCAGTAATTCATCACTCGCAGTTTTTCTGCTGAAAATAATTGACTGGAATCAAATAACTATCCCTTAAAAAATTTTTAGTACGAGGACCATTTCAACCTTTTTCTCAATAAATTGTTTTTTGACATTATACTTTCATGCTGATAAAAATTTTATTTTCCGACATAATCACTAGATTCGCAACAAAGTGACAGGTGTCAATTTGATAACAGAAATTTTTTGCTTCATTTCTACTATATTTTTTTCTCTTCTCAACTGTCCATTATTCAGAATCGATTCGCTTAAAAATAATGACCAAGTTCATTCAACTTCTTATATTTTCCATCTTTCTACTCTCCGCTGCTCAATCTGAAGACGATGAATGTGACACATTTTCAAAAATCTTGAATGGGATGAAGTGTTTGGGAAGGTTATACAAGATCTACAACGCGGACCCATTGGCAAGGGGTAAAATGTGTTTTACACTATCTGTAACGAACGCTACAAAACCTATAATACCAATTTTTTGCAGGATTGCTTCAAAAAAATGGGTCAATGGTGTCCGGAGGATAAAGAAAAAACCGATTCTATAATCGTCGAACCGAATGCTTTCTGCCCTTCCATTGACTTTCATGACAAAATGAATCAATGTTTTGAAAGTTTCGATGCCAAAAACAACAAATGCCTCAAAGATTTTTTCCAAGGTCCGGCATTTTCAGAGGTATGCTAATCGAAATTAATCCTCTCCGTGATTTGATGTTCATTGTTTTTTCAGACCACAACACAAGAAGAAAAATGTAAAATTTTGCAAGAACCGAATTGCGTTAAAGGAGAGCTCGAGTTGCATTGCCAAAAAGATGATGTGAGGAGATTCGAAAAAGTAACCATTTTTTGGTAATTTGAAGTATTGATAGTGATAGTTTTAGTATGTCGAAGAGGAAATGAGAATGAACGGCTGCGAAGTGACTAATGTAAATTTGAATGTTGTGAAGTCTGAGTTGTGAATAAAAATGCCTTTTTTGTTTGCCTATGTGAATTAAAATGAAATCAACAAAAAGTTTCATAATCTCTATTTTGCTATGTTTTACTAGTTAGGAAAATCTCCTAAACAAACATGGAAAAAATCATGGGACTAACTCATTGATGGTAATTTCATAATTTACTGATAAGAACCGTTGGACAGTTATGGATGGCGTTCTTATCATTTCATCAATATCAACATTTTACTAAGATGTCCGAAACAGTCAAACCTAAAGAAAATCGTTATAAAATGATGTATATATATATACAGATTTAAGTGTATATAGCTTTTGAAAATTCAATATGATTAGTAAATTATTTGTCCCAAATCAACAAATGTAGCCATTATAAGTTGTCGTGTTATTGCTAAATGATAACAATAAAACAGTGATATTTCTACTATCATCAATCACCAAAACTATCAAAACAATACCTTATCACTTATCAAAATATCATTTCTCTCAAAATGAACTTCCTTCTTCTCCTCTCACTCTCCTTTCTTCTTATCGATTCATCAACCGCTGAAGATGCCTGTAAATCCGAGTCATTCGCAAGAGAAGCTGTCGAGTGTCTAGCAGTTATTGAACCGATGATGGCAAAAATCGGAGCATTATCGAAAGCTGATTGGAAGCACAAGAATTCTACGGATGAGGCGGGGAAGTTGTGTGTCACTGCGTTGGTAAGTGATATGGGTCCCGGAAGAAAAAACATGTTTCGAAGACCACGGTATCCTTTTGAGCTACTTTACCTTAAAAGTCCTTGTAAACGCGCAGTATCGTAGAATTTTCCACTCGAGACCCATGGGACTATTTTCGATCATACTGTATCCTATCCAGTTGAAAATCAAGATTAAAGACCCCGGAATCGCGGAGTGTCGTTAAATTTTCCCCTCGAGACCCATAAATCTTCTACAGAACTGTTTCCGCAAAATGGCCCCTTGTATCCCCGACTTCACACCATCCTTCATCCTCAACATGGAAGCCATCTGTGATGCAGTTGATTTCACTGCCAATACCTTCCTCAAATGTATCCAACAACTTGGCAAAGCTTCCATGGATATTCCATGTGTTGAGGAACACTTTATCAAACCTGGTTTTGCTAATAATAAGGTATTTATCTAGAAATTATTGGATGTAGTTGAGATATCGAGTTTCAGATTGAAAAAGCTGGAAAGTGTGCCATATTGAAGAATAGTGATTGTGTGAAAAAGGAGGTGGTGAAAGTTTGTGAGGCGGATGATGTAAAGGAATTTGAGAAGGTGAGGATCACAATAGTTTATTGAATGATTATTTGGAACTTTCAGTATGTTGAGAGACAGAGCAAGAGATTTGAGTGCTGATTACGAAACGGAGCATTTATCACTGTTTTATCATTATCATTTTATCAGAACATTCATTTAATATTTGATATGCACATCCGAAATGAGTTTATTTCAATAAATTTTCAAGAAAATAACTATCAATTAAAAAGTATGATATAGATACTTGTTATTGATATCACTAAACTGTAATTGTTGAATATTTCCACAAATCGTAGTCTTAGCATGCTGTTTTATTTCCTAGAAAAGTGCCTGTAATTTTTCAAAGTTGCAAAACTGCATGGAAGATTCAAATATTGATAAGGATAAACAATTATTATCACTGTTTCATAACTATAATATCTCAGAAATTTTAACCTCATATTCGATATCCTACATGAAAAATTGAAGTAATGGCACGAAATAGTAACAACGTAGAAAAATTGCCAACACTTTTTTCAATTCCCATAAAAATTCTCGGAAATTTCAGCGCAAAAATAAACATATGAAGAGATTCATATGTTGATAGAAAAAAAATAATATTCATCACTGTTTTATCATTATAACTTTTGCAAAAAAATAGAAGAACATTTCCTCACAAGCAGTAAAAAATAATGTAAAAAGTTTGATACCAGACAAATCTCAAAGTGATCATAAAAAACGGAAGAGGGTATAATACAAATGCTTGAAACAGTAAAATAAATTTCTAAACTTGTTATAACCTATATATTGAACATCAATACTTTATCATATCACAGATCACATCTAATTTATGAACAGTTGTCAAGTTTATTTACGGAAACCATCTCATTTCCTGTAGTCATATTATCACTCATGTCACTTCATGTTATTACCCTTAAATGACCATAAAACTCTACCTCGGACTCATCTCCACCATCTTATCACTTATCAGTATAATCCTCAACATCCTTATCTTTATTCTAGTCTACCATCTAGCTTTTGTGAAAAAGAGCAGTCAAGTCTATATTATCGCATTTTTCAATGTCATAACAGACCTGTTACAAATGTTTTATGTATTCTTTTACATATCACCAGCTATTATATTTGAGGTATTGATATAAATATAACTACCATAACTTTTTATGACCTATATCAGAGTGATATCTTTGCCCATAAGTATGTTATTGTCATGGGAACGGTATATAAAATATTATGGTACATGGACAGTTTTATACTAGTATTGATGGGGCTGAACAGGTACATAACAGCATTCTAATAATATTATCTTTATCATTCTTCATCATAACATTGATCATATCATATCAGATACATGATAATATGCCAGCATAACAAAACTTGGTTCACTTATAACTCAACTATTTTTATGATACTTCCTATCATAACATGTCAATAACTCTGGCATATCTAGCACAATACAGGATTCCTTGTTGCTAGTAAGTTATAGCTTTGTTATTGTTATGAGTTATAAGTTATGAGCCATTTTCAGTTTGATATTCGACCATAAAATTTTGACATTCAACTTCAGTTGGATGGATGGGATTCCGAACTACTCGAAGTACCTCATATATATTTCATGCAATGTAGCATGCTCGATGATTTCGATATTTTGTTATGCAGCTGTAAGTTTGTCATAAAACTATCAAAAGACACGAAAATATGGTTACTTCATGGCATTCCAAAAAAAGAAGCATGTCACTGTTTCATCAAGGAAATAAATATTTCATAAATTGATGAGATTTGCTCTGGAAGAGAAACATCCATCATTTCACAAGAAAAAGGTCTATAATGAGAAACTTTGGGTTTTTGGTAAAAATAACAATAAAAAATTGTCACCGTTTCCATTAGGAATAAAATAATTTTCGAGCCGATAAGATTTGCTTTTCCGTCAATAAATATTTCGTTATGAGTTTTTATGAATACAAATCCTAGCAAGCTTTTGGCGTTTGTTATCATTGATTTTATCAATAATCTAATAATATCAATTATTTTTCCGTAATTTCAAGTTCCTTCTCAAATCACAAAAATTTTCTCTTATCATATCACGAGAACATTCAGAATATCGCTATTTTTATACCAAAAAATACCGAAATAACTCAAAGTTCAGCATTTTTTAAACCGGTTTAGACCAATAGTTTGATATAACTGTTTCTATAAGAAAATAAATAATTTTTGAGTTGATCAGATTTGCTCAAATCTTAGTCCTTGAGAATTAGCAGAACCACTTCCAGCTCCTACACGAGGTCCGCAAAAACCTCACTCAAACATCCAGTGGTGCTCAGAATCAGCCAAAGCACCAGGATTTCCGGTGACAATCCTATATATCCCCAACTTCTCTGAAGTAATTTTTCCAGATACGCCTCCCAATTCTGTCTCATCAATATCTTCTTCATTCTGTCATTTTGTCTATTCGAATCCCTACCTTACATTCTCTCCAAAAATTCCGCCATCGAGTGGTATTTTCTAGTCCCCTTGCTCATAATATTCAACTGTAGTACCAATGCAATAGTATATCTTGCTTTAAATCAGGAGGTGATAAGGCTATATTGATAAGGGTTGATATCAAGTTATTTATAGGTGAGAAGCTTGTTGTACGATTCTTATCAAAAGATGATAAAGTAGTGATGTCTCTCTTATCACACTTTTCTTATCAATCTCATCATTTTTTTTCCTACCAGCTCAAGCCCCCACAATTCTTATCACTCTTATCACAACGATGCTCCAACATCTTATCATACTACTATTCCTTATCCAATCGATATATTCCTTCAAGCCCGAATGCCGAAAAGCCACCAATTATCCGGAGGAAGACTGTACCGGCTTGATTCAACACCTTCTTATGGAACTTGTCCAGCTGGACTACAAGAATTGGAGTGATCTACCAACGATTTGCTCGATGAGCAAGGCATGCCATAAACATGAAATGTGCAAGGATTACTATGGCAGCTCGGTATATCGGGATGCGATTTGTGACACTTTTCGGTTTTTGGAGGAGGTTGAGGAGTGTATTGGGAAGATCAAGATGGAGAAGAAGGGACATTGTGCGAAGAAGTTTTTTGAGGATGAGTTGGATATGGAGGTGAGGTATTTTATTTGGAATTGTGTGGAAAATAAGGATATGAACTTGGATGAATGCTTTCAAATAAGCGAATGTTAAATTTCAACTTTCAAGCCAAAAAAAGTTTTCCGTCCATAGCTATATGTTTTTGATTCAACCACACAATGGCTTATTATCGAAAACGAATTAATTTTATCAAATTCTTACGATGAAACTGTATTTTTCTCATGTTTGGAATACCGAAGTTTTGTACTGAAAGTTTTCGATCATTATTTGGTAAGAGAACTCGTCATTTTGTCAAACCACGAAATTGACGAAATCTTTTGTCCCAAAATGATATCATTTTTATTTTGATAGGAATTTTGATAAAATCACAGTATGATTACCATATTATCGAAAATATTCATGAAGTGATTTTGGTGAAACAGTCTCTTTTTTCAATGTCGTGAAGTTTTGAAAGCCGATTTTTTGAAATCTTTTGAAAAAAAAATTGTTCAGTAAATGTTTTCCTGAAAAGAGTAATTTCTTGTTGAACGATGTGTATTTATTGAAACTGACAATATTTTTTTATTCACAAAAAAAACCAACTTTGATTAGTTTTACCTCACAGAATGAAGTTATTGAAACTGTGCACTTGATATTCATAAAATTTGTTTGATGAAACTGTTTTTTAATGGAATGCATGCTCTCTGAAGTACTTTGGCGATTTCTTTTTTGAAACGAGAAACGAGATCGCAAAGTTCGTCAGTCAAATTTTCGGTGGTACTCTGCTCACTAAGGTATACGTTTAATCTACCATTTTAACTGAAAACGGAATATCATCAGCAACATTTTTCTGATAGTCCATATTTCTTCTAATTTTTAACTGATATGATATCTTTAAGTATGTCGAATAAACCAAAACGTTGATTATGTTAAGAAGCTAACAATTTATTGTGAAACTGTTGTTTTTTGGTTTTTAAAAAATTAGAATTATGAAAACCAGACGAGCGCAGAATTAAGGTTTCCCATGTTTCCCTGTTCACGACTATTCGCAGAAATAGGAACTTCATAAAAGTTTACTCAGTCTAAAATCTTGAATACTACTGTTTCAAGAAACTCTAAAACAGTTCACCGTACCTGGAATCTCGATTGATCTTCGAAAAAATGTATCCATTTTCAGTTGAGCATGCGTCAAAGATTCGAGGCTTACTCAGCCAACTACAAGTGTGCCGAGGCGGATGTCAAATTGATTTGTGATGGAGAGCAGGCTCAGAAGCTGAAAATTGTGAGTTTTTCCGGTCTCGAAAAATAATAGATTCATTATTTTCAGCATCGTATCAAGCAAATGGAGAAGTTTAGATACTACGCGTCGGATTATTTTCCATAAATCAATTCCATTGCTCAGTTTCTTACAATTTATTCTGTTATGAAACTGACTAATTCAAGTTACAGTTTCATATCATATTGAAATATACAATCACAAATTATATGTTTAATGTGTCGCCGATACATGGTCAAGATATCAGAGAATAATTTTAATATAATCTTATCAGTCTATGAAAACAGTTTCATAATTATCTTCTTTTTTGAATCTTCTATCAGTGATGTTATCATTATACCAGCTTACAATTTTACCGTCCATAACTATAAAATTATTCCGAAATTGTACACTTTTGTTCACTGTTTTGTATAAAGTTAATTTATCTCATTGGAAAATTGGAACTTCAATGTTTAGGTCGTGATATTTTGAAATATGAAGAAACCAGAAATAAATGTCCAGTGATGAGAATAAACATAGTACAGGAGAACTGTAGAAGTAGTAGAGTTTGATCTTTCAAGAGATCAAAAATTATGAAAAAAGTACTATTTCACAAGTGTTTGTTCATTACTAATTTGACAATGGTAATCAGTCAGACGGTCGGTCAACATTCACTTAATATAGAAAAATACTGATAAATGGTTGTCGATTATTTCTCTTTTTCAATAAATCAGCAGTTTCTTATATCATTGTGAAAAAAAAGCGTTTCAAAATCATCGAGAAATTTCATTTCTGTTTCATAAAGAGAGTGTAACTTCAATTTTTTTCGTTGATCAGTATGTATCAAGGGCCTTGTGAAAAAACACTCGAAGTAATTTTATTCTCAAATACTGTACTTTCTCATATCAGTTTCTCCAACTCCTATAAAAACACGATTTTTTTTGTAAGAGTTACCTTCTGGAGGCAAAAAGACTTCCTAAGTAAGCATATCTTTTTCACTGTTTCTTAAAACCTTCAGAACTTCCAACTTTTCATATTTTTCGATTTGAGGCAGTCGTATGCTAGCAACCACGAATAATGTTCAAGGACTGTATTTTTATCTGAAAATCATAAAAGAATGTTTCAACTCCTCTTGAAGTGTTCAGCACCCGTGTATTATCCACTAACATTCTCGTTCCGTTCATTTGACCTCTTATTGATACTTCACCCTATCCAACATGTTTTCTCAATCTTATCTCTGGCTCACAAAACAACTGCTTTTCTCACTTGTTCGTAAACAAATAAATCTTTCAGCTTTCAGAATTTTTTTAAAGTCCGGAAAAGTCTTGATTTTCAGCAAAGTTATGACAAATCAAAGTTAAACCTATCCTAACATTGCTCAAAATTGACATTTTTTCACTCTCTACCATCTACCAGAAAGCTGAAATTCTATATTTTCAGATGACTCACATATACATCTTGATCCTCCTTTTTATCATCCCAATATCCGCCAAACCATCGGATCCCTCACAATGCTCCACAGCTGACATGGACCTCCTCAAAACTTGTCACCCCAAAATGACAAAACTCACCGAAGAAATGAGGAAGTCCCCAATGTCATCAGGAATGCCGGACGCCGAAAAATTCAAAAAAATGTCGGGTTATTGTAAGGAAACTATGGTAAGTCGAGCTGAAAATCTGGATTTTTTTTAGAAATTTTTTTTTCAGGAATGCATAAAGCCAGCCAAGTGTGATGCAATTCGTGGAAAAACTACCAAATTTGAAGGCATGTGTGAGACGATTGACTTCCTTGGTGGACCGTATGGACAATGTGCTGCTAAGGTATGTTTTTGATTTTCAGCCAACTTATAGAGTGGAATTCCAGCTCTTAGAATATTTTGAGCATTTTGAAAACTGTTGAGTTTCAGAGAAGTTACGGTTGATCGAAATGTATCATCTACAGTATTTTCTTAGAAACTTCAAGTTCAGTAATGCTTTGGAAAAAATCGAAATCAAAACATCTCCCTTTAGTTTTGATTCTCGAATACATTTTGAAACACGAATTTTAATTTTTTAAAATGATTTTTTGGCCCCGAAAAATGTCGAGTTTTAGCCAAATTATGCTGAAAGTCGTGACTTTCTACCCAGTTTTCTGAAATCCAGTCATTCGTCAACATCACACCGTTTAGAGTTTTCAACGAAAATTTTCAGTTCCTCGAAAAGTCTTTAGTTTTTGAGAAAACATTTGTTTTGTTGTGATTGACGAAAATTTGTTGAACATAGAAATTTTACACTATTCATTATCCTAAAAGGAGCTAAGATTCTGAAATCCATCATTTTCAGATAATTTTCAGCAACAAAAACCTATACTTTTTCAGATAAAAGCGGACCCAAGAAAGGTGGATTGTGTTGCATGGTATTACAGTGATAAATCAGCGGTAAGTCTTGTTCCATCCTTACAATATCAATTTATCACTTACTCATAAAAATATCAAAAACTTATGAAACACTAGTTTCTTACAGATCCCAAAAGACCAAAAATGCGCTCGATTCCAAAAGGAGAAGCAATGTATCAAGTCGGATGTCATCTCGAGATGTGGAGCTGAAGCTGGACAGAGTTTTGATAAGGTACGGTAGAAAGGATGGTACACTGTGACGTAATTATGCAAATTTTCAGAATATTCCACATATCATGAAGCTCATTGGATGTTAAAGTGATACTTGTCCACAAAAAACTATATTGATAATAAACGTGTATTTTGCAACTCGTGTTATGTATATGAAAGTTGACACGACAGGTACTATAGGTGGAATACTGCAATAATGAAACTTGAAACTGTGAATAAGGTATTTCAGTATAATGTTACAAGACACTAACATGATCTACAGTAACCTACCGTGTCATTCGGTATATGCATAATTTGGAAAACTTTGATTGGCACGTTACGGTGATTGGAAAATATACTGATTGAGCTAATATCGTTAGATTTTCCCACTTTTAGCTTTAGTGTTCAAACTGAAACAGTCAACTTTAAGTTCTCACTTATTTTTACTGTTATGATAATATATACCAATGGAGCATAATCCTCAAGCTTGTCACTGTAGTATTTATAACAATCATTATCATAACACCACCAGTCAATTAGATTACCAGTCAATTAGTTCATCAGGCAATATTTTTTAAAGAAAATTTTGATGGATGACAATTCTGAAAAATAGAAGGTCAATCAACGAAGAGACGAACGCTTGAAAACCAGGTTTCCACTTGATATTTCTGATTTGAAACTGCAATAAAATTGTCTCAATATTTCAATGTTTCATACGGTTTTATTTACAAATTTCATTCATAGTAGTCATTCAATGATCTACGTTTTCTTCAAAAACTACAAAAATGACAACATTATTCAACACTCATACAAATTCTCAAATATTTCAATCGATTCATTGAACACCTTCTTCACTTGGACTCCGCATTCCATCTCAATTCCATCTTCCAAACACGTCTTCTTCTCCTTCAAATCCACACATTTCTTGACAATTCCTCGAGCGGTGAAGTCTCGAAGAAACTCTTCCAGACAATCGGCTTTGGGGGTTTGGATCTGCAAAAAAAAATTTGGGATTGTTGCTACACATAGAACCAAACTGTCTTCGAATTATCTAGTTTTAATCAAAATTTTGTGAAACTGCAATATCTTGTGACGAAACATCTTCGAGAAGATATATGAGAATGTCCTCGTCACTATGTTTCCTAACTATTCAGAACTGAAGTCAAAATTTTGAAACCGAAAAGAAACCAATGATCATTTTCCTGTTGATTTCTAATGTATAATTGCGGTAATGTGGTGGGTAACGGGCTGACAAGCTTTTGAGCGAAAAAAAACTCAAAAAAAGATGAATGGATAGCAGTTGGCTATCTCGGAAAGCTGAACGACAATAGTGGGATCATAAAACATTAAAATAGATATGTGTTATGGATTTTTTTTTAGAAAAAGAAGCAAAATTGCCAGATTATTTTCTGACGTTTTCAGGCGCTTATCTGAAGTACTTGAAACATAAAAAAAGGGTTTGATTTCTGGAAAACCAAGAATGGACGAAAGTTAAGGTCTACTATATAGCCTAGGGTATAGTCACCTAAGGTCATGCTACTTTTTTGGGAAAAACCATGATAGAATCCCTGAGAGGATAACATCAGTTAACTTCCAAACAACTAATGGTATCAAATTATATTTGTTCTCAAAAACCTCATAAAATAAAGCTGACTATGAACCAATGATGTTTTCAAGTGATAAATAAATCAAACAACACGACTGGGATACGTTTACCAGAAAAGATGATATTAATGGGAGTTGGTTTACTCGAACCACAGCACCAACCAAAAAGCTCAAAAACACAAAGGAAAAAGAATCTTGGGAAGAATCAATGGTCAATTTGGATCCTAAAACGAATGTCACACGATTGAAACAGAAAAAAATGTGGATAACTTTGTGACAACATTTTTCAGAAGCTTCAAGATCTTATCTTTTTCACAGTTTCGCAATTTTGGAAGATACAGATTTCAAAATTTGAGCACTACTCACAGTCCGAAGAACTAACCTTCCTTACACAATCACCATAAATTCCACTATACATGCTCAACGCCTCGCAGAATTCCTTCGTGGCATCAAATCGACCTCGAATATGCTGACAGGTGATTCCTTCTATACATTTCTGATTATTTCTCATTGATTAAAACTTCCAGGACACTTTAAAGGCACATACAGTATGCTGCTCACATAATCTGGTCCACTCCTCCATCGTCTCTTTCTCCGGCAGCTTCTGCCTCAAAAACAGCCGTTTTTCACCGATCATATCGATTACTGTAGCATTCTGGAATAGTTACAGTAGGATTATGATACTGTATTTTCAGACAAACTTTTCGACACTTGGCGTCCAGCTTGATTTCATCGAATGAGCAAAAATGTGCATTTTGTACTAGAAAAATGAGCAAGAGAGCGAAAAACATGTTTTTTGAAGAATGAAAACTTTATTTTGTGGAAAGATAGAGAGAAAGAAAAAACAACTGTTAGGTTTAGGTTTACATCTCGGCGAGTGTGGCCTTTTTGCAGCCCATCAAGTGGAGAACATGGTTGAAGTACTGAAAACAAATGGGTTTATGAACTATAGCTGGGGTTCTATGGTTCTATGGTTCTATGGTTCTATGAACTTACTCTGTCATAGTACCAGCGAGAATTGTAATCGCAGTCTCGTTCGAGGTATTCACGAATACAGTGGATGTTGTCGTAGAACTTGGCACATCGAGGGGTTGGGACCATCTGGAAAATTTTGGGATTTATCAAATTCGGGAATTTCATAGCTATATTTGAAGTAATATTACTGATTCCAGTCATATACGAAATTATGAAGAATAAAATGAGAGATGATTATTGTTTGAAGCTCACGCTTTGGAAATAAATAGAATTAGTCATAAAACTGGATGCAAACTTAAAAAAAACCCACTACCAAAAACTTGTATGCAAGCTTTTGGGAAAGACAATTTTCAGTAAAAATGTTTAGAAAGTGGTCAGTCAATAAAAAATTTCTGTTACAAATTGCTACATTAGAATTTTTTCACAAGCAAAAATGCTTTCATATTCGCCCTCAGAGTATATTATTAATGATTTCAGAATTTTATCTACAAATTTCAGACCAACCTGCTGAGAATCAATATAAAACCACTGCATACAAATCGAGAAATCCTCCGGTTTTTCAACTACTTTCTTGCCACACTTCCCGAAGTCCTCTCCGAGAAGGAACAAGAATTCGGTCATATTCGACATCTCATCATATTTCCTGTCCAAATCAGCGCACACGTTGATACCAAAGTTTGAGTCCTTAACAATTATAGGTTTAACTTTTGGCACAACTATTGAAATCCTTACCCGGAGGCTGATGAGCTTGAAGTAGAGATCATCATAGTCATATGAGGAGATGAACATTTTCGATTTGTTTCGTGCCGACTCGAGACGCTCCAAAAAATCGAGGTACATACCTCCGTACATGTCCATTTGGAAGTCTACGGCTGAAAATTATTGGTTGAAAGATTCATAGATCCATAGATCTATAGATCCATAGATCCATAGATCCATAAATCCATAGATTCATAGATCCATAGATTCATAGATCCATAGATTCATAGATTCATAGATTCATAGATTCATAGATCCATAGATTCATAGATCCATAGATTCATAGATCCATAGATTCATAGATTCATAGATCTATAGATCCATAGATCCAAAAATCCATAGATCCATAGATCCATAGATCCATAGATCCATCGATATGTATAAATATAGATCCTCACCTGAGCCACATTCCTTTTCAGTTGGTGCAGCTTGGAGCCAAATGAAGAGCACAAAGCTGAGCACGACCACTTTGAGCAGCATACTTTTGGCAGAATGACTGAACTCCAAACTTTGAAATCATGGTGGGTGTATCATTACACTTTCTTTTTTCTAGTTTTTTATGAATGCATTCCAATGGATTGGCAGCTGGTTGGTTTGCATGATGCATGAAGAACTGCCCATTTATCAATTTTTTTGTTTCTGGGTCATGTGAGCCTTGATTGTTGGTGGTGCCACCGGATGTTGGGTATGTATCTGTTGTAGGTTGATCTCGAGCAACTGGATAGAAGAAAGAGAATAGAGAGAAAAAAATATTATGAGGATATATTTTATATATAGATCTGATATGAGAATCTCTGAAAAAAAATAATGTTTTCAGTTTCCCATTTAATTTTTGAACAAACATTGAATACTGGGATGTTTTGTTGTTTCTCGTGCTCCTGACATTCAAATTCGATGACTGTTTACACAATTTTATAATTTTTGTCCTCTTGTGTTATTATCACCATAAATTATACGGAAAATTCATAAAAGTGTCATAACCGCGAATATTTGTTCAGAACTAAAAATATTCACGAGAAGTCCAAAGACGCGGATTTGATAATCGCTGAGAATCTGAAATTATCAGCTAAAAGTTCGAATATTTCCAGACGTACCCAGTCTCATTTTTTAGTTTTACAGTTGATTTTAAGTATTAAATTGTTCCCGCTTTCACATATCTGTCAAATAATTTGACAAACTTGGAAAGTTCAATCGTTTAATTTTGTTTCTTCGGATTTTATGAGCATTTTAGATCATTTTTCTCATAGTTGCCTCATCTAAACAACATTCCAAGTTTATTGGATAATTTTTGGGAGTATCGTAACCACAACTTTAGTTCAAAAAAATAGAAAAATGAGAGTTGCAGATTGTCAAAAACTAGATAATAGGAATCAGAGAAATATCCATATGAAGCTTATCATGCTGATCAGGACTACATATGCTCTTCTGTTCTTGATATCTTTAGTCAATGATAAACTAGTTATTTTCAAATTCAATCTTCAGTTTCAATCATATTATTCGAACCCACTACGATTATTCGAATGTTTGTGCATGCATATATCTGTATGTCGGATGAATTTTATCTTTCTGAGTGTGAGAACTTCAATTATGCCTATCAGATAATACTTTTTCATCTATAAATACACTGCTCAACCTGAACCAATAATTTCCCAACTTTCAATTCACAATTCATAAAAGTATCACAACAGAAAATTTATTGCAAAAAAAGTTCACAACACAAGAAGTATTAGAGGGAAGAGGGTATAGAGATGATAGAAAACTAGAGAAAAGTGATCATAGAAGTGTCCACGTGAAACTCACGATGCTCATCAGGGCAGCCATGATTAATGTGCTTTTTTGTGCCGCCGATATCTCTGCAAGTTCTCAATTATACTTTTCTGAATGACATCGATCTCATACGATTCGGGATCATATATCTACATGCTCCTTTAATACCGTATCCAAGAAACATGTCAAAAATACGATTACTGTTTCAAAAGTTCATACCACAAACTGTTTATATTTTGCGATACTCGTTTCAATTTTCTAATATCAAAATATCAACATACCATTCCAATTCGGCATACCAATCTGCCCCAGTACCCCATGCTGCTTCCTTCCATCAAACTTCAACTCATCATTGCTCACCAATCCATGAGTATACAGTACTGTCATATTTGCCGGCCTGGAGTAATGGATACCAATCGGAGTCGACGAATGCCTGAAAATCTTATGGATCCGTAAAGGAGCATGACATGAAATATACCTGATCCGACAGTATACAGTGTCCTTGATAATGTGGTACTCCATCGTTTCTGCTTGAAATAGGTAAATAATATCATCAGCTATAATTGGGAATCCTATAACTTTTATGACAGAATTTTTGTATTCCTTGCTCTTTCTATGAGAATTAATTGCAATTCCAGCCGTGAAGCCGTTAGGTTTAGTTCCATCTCTTCCGCAGAATACAACATGTTCGTTTCCCTGAAATCAATATCCTTATCAGTATATTGATAAAATTTCAAGCTCACAATTGTATCATTTGTCTGATACTCCACAGCTATATAATTATTCATCGTCACATTTGAGCCATACATCTCAATTTCCATCTCATTACCTTCAAACTTCACGGAATATGCAAAAGTGCACGCGGAGCCGATACAATTTTTTGGAGCATTGAAGCATTGTTTATCAGGTGATGAGCAATTGATGAGATGATTGGTGGAATATGCCACCAATGGAATGGTGAGGAATATTAGTAGTTGGTGGGACATGGTGGGAAATGATGTGAGTCGGTATATTTATCAAGAAGGGTCGATGAAAGGAAGGACTATGTAAATATTGTGTCAGTATCTTGTTGTGGGGTCTCTTATCAGTTGCTATCAGTAGTGAGTTTACCATCTGGGAAAGTCTGTTTTGATTATAATTTGGCCATCGAACATTCAAATTTTTTATTCAAAAAGGTATAAAAAGTATATTTAGAAAGTCGCAGCAAAGGTACTTGCCCTGTTCCGGTGGACAACAGCATACAACTTCACTATTATTCAAAAGTGAAGATCAGCAGTTTGTGGAAATCGCAACATAGGTATTTGCCTTGCTCCAGTTGTATTTGGCAACAAACGTCTCGTTCCTGAAATTGGTAAAGTATGATGCACGAACTAAAAAGATGGGATGTTTGGGTTTAGGTTTAGGTCAGAAAGTTAAAGTTGGAAAATAGTTTTTGATTGAAAATTTTGCACAGATCAGCCTCTGAATCTATCATAACTTTCTCCGAACCCACGCTTTTTTCATAAATTTAGGATTAATTTTTCCTAAAATTCCCAAAAAAAATCACCAAAATCACTTCTTCATCAACATAAATTTGCTTTAAAAAACAGAAAGACTCACCTTCTCCCCACGCATTGTTTTTGTTGAGGCGCATCTCATTGACTATTTGCGATGCATGTTCAAAAAATACCTTCAGATCGCGTCTCTTGTAGTGCGTTATGCCTGAAAGAAGTATTACAACTAGATTTATATACATATATCATACCGGGATTCATTGGTTTCGGTTTTCAACTTCTGGGGCATTTCAGCAAGTATTGTGGGCCAGGTTTTTTCTTTCTTGGTAGTAAACACCACAATGTCCATGACTTCGGCGTTGAATTCACGAAAACACTCCCTTTTTTCAACAACCAAATTGGTGTTCTGAAAATATTCCCATTTGATTAGAAAATGTATACAGCTTACCATATTTTCATCAACTTGGTATCATATTGGTACCACTTTGTTTTTCAAACGTCTCGAAAGACTTTTATGAGCGCCATTTTTCTGTTCTTCTTGTTGTTGATTTGACTCTGAAATTAGTAAGATGTGGAGCATGGAAACGGGTTTGGAAATCCACCTGAAACTCATGGATAAAAGTTTCACACAAAATACACAAAAATAGAGTCACTTTTACACTTTGAAGCTTCTCAAATTGTTTTAAAATCATGGAATGTTTTTCTTATTTTAAGATCCATTTTTCCAGATCTTGAATAGTCGCTCAGATGGGTTTTTTTCTTAAAACAAAACAAAAAACTGACTTTTTTCAAAACACGGTGTTCCTCAAATCGAAGGTCATTGACAATTTGCGATGAATGTGAAAAAAACTTTTTGGGATTTTGGATCGATGATTCTTGTGTCTGAAATAATCGATGTAATTGGATATATTCACAAATATACGTTTCGCGGCAGTACGTCAATTTTCAACAGGTTACATCTCGGGTTTTTCTTTTTGTTCCATGTCACATTGCTCAAAAGTTAGGCATCAAAACCGACGAAAAAAATTGAATCAAACGGCAGCATGGATGTTCTGAAAATATTTGCATTTTGCCAGTCAATGTTAACGGCTCACCATCTTATCATCAACTCCGGGAACCAACAAACATGAATCTTCTATCCAAGGTGAAATCCTCGTTGCAGTTTTCATCTCGGAAACCTTCCAAAAAATTTCCATGACCGACCCCGTACGGCTCCAATACTTGGTAGAACTGCCTTTCCGTTGATCGGATTTGGAATGAAATTGTCAATTCGGTAAGATTTTCAACCAACATGGCAATTGTGCTTTCGGAGTTTGCAATAAATAGATGTGGTAACGCCCTACAATCAGCTCTACTATCAATTTATTATGCATAAACGCCGTTTGCCCACCATTTGGAAGTCAGCTCTTTATGATACACCTATATTCGTTTCTTTTTCCTCCACAGATCAAGAACTTCTACTGAACTTCCTCCAACTCCTTATCATTGTATTTTCTTTATCATAACTGTTAACTGGTTGTGTCTCGCGATCACAAAACCACCCTGAACAGCTTATATCTATGTAAATCAGCGAAAAAAATAATGATCATGCAAATTTCAAGCTTGTGAGAAATGATAGAGAGAAAAAAGTGCGCTTTTGCAGTTCAACAACGGTATATACATTCCAAAAAATTATTCCGAGCTGCAAAAACATATTGCAACATCGAAAAAAAGAAAAATGGGAAAGTTTACACTGGAGCGCGTTCGCTTCTGTGTTATGACTTGAATTGCGGGGAAGCGCACTTTACACAATATTGGAACGATTGAAGGAGGAAAAACAACAGTATGATAAATGGAAACATAACGGAATGGAAAAAGTGCTCGGGCTGGATGGATGGCAATTTGATAGAATATTGAATGTTGTGGTGAGAGAGGCAGAATTGAGGAGAAGAAATATACGAAAGAAGTGAACCAGAGAACGTTGGAAAAATGTTGCCGTTATCAAATTGACACCTGTCAACAATTTTTGTTTCATTCCACTAATTGTGCCAAATGATAAGTGATACGTACTTGCACAGAAACAGGCAACATTTTGAAAATAATGGGGCTCATTGAACTGTAAGTTGTTTGACAAAGTTTATCAGTTGTTATCATTTTGATTGGCTTTATCATCTGATCATACTTTGCCTATCAGTGAAGTAATCATTCCAAATTTTTATTCAAACGAATAGAAAAATACAATATTGATAGGTTCACAGCATAAGAATCGTCCTTGCTCCAGTTGATAATGGCAAACCAACTTTTTGTTTCTGAAATTAGTTAGATAGGTTTTCTTTAGACTTTGATTTTTTTGTCTATATTTTTCAGATCCGTTTTTCCCCAAAACCTTTCAGAAAAAACGCCCAACCATTTTCCTTGGGAATGAAAAAAAAATAATAACTGACTTTTCTCTTCAGGAAAGTTGGTAATTTGTCCACCAAAATGTTAGCGATGTGCGATACATGTGGAAATTATTTTAGATAAAATCTTCGAATTGATTGATACCTGAAAAACTCGAACAGTTTTATATGTATATATGTCATACCTATATTCACAATATTTCTTTTTCAATTTCCGCTTTTTCTTCATGTTCGACTTCCATTCAATCTTTTTCAAACCATCTCACTTTTTTTGGAATAAAAAATACAAGAATCGAATATAATATTTCTATTTTGTTCAAAGAAAATGTTATCGATCTGAAAACATTTTATTCGACTTACACTTAATCAATGTAAATGTCTTACCACTGTACCCAATATCAAAATATCTATTATGCCGTGTATCCTTTATCGGGTATTTCATTCGGTTGGTAGAACCATCTTTGACACTGTCATTTCCGCACAAATCGATAAGGGTGTTGATAATTTTTACCGATCGTCCGGGCGGGTACTGTGTTTTTGGCAAAAATGCGATCACTCTAAAATTAGAGATATGTATAATCAGCTGATAAAACAAAAAATTAGCTTACTTCTTCATCCTGATTGTATCATTTAGTCAAAAAATGGTTTGCACACGTATCAATTATCGTATGATTTGCATGTGACATCATGGACAACTCTATCACCAGCAAACTCTGTTGCATTGTCCACGTTCGGTTACGCAATTCTCATTTTGGAGCCCGCAATTTCTCAACTTCGGCTTAGTGTCCTAGTAGGCAATGGAGGAGTCAATGGGTTTTCTGGAAACAGTACTACTATTATTTATCTGTTGATCATATATTCAAGTAGCTTACCATAATTGTATCACTAATTTTAGAACAAGATGATTCTTTTCAAATCCTTATCATTGTATTATCTTCATCATAACTGAATATCGGCTGTGTCTCGCGATCACAAAACCACCCTGAAGAGTTGTCACGTGTAAGTTAACAATAAATATCAAGATCATGAAACTGAATTTGTGAAGATGTCAAAGGTAGAAAAAAGTGTGATTCTACTTTTTTTCAGTTCGACTACGGTATCTAGGTTTCCAAAAAGTATCGAACTGCAAAAACGAACAAAAAAGATACATGGGCCATGTGGAGAGGGAGCGGAAGGAAAAATGGAAGGAATCACAGCAGCGGAGAAAGGGTTTCCTCAATTGTGATGTTTTTTTGGCAATGATGAGGAACATGATGTACACAATATTGAAACGATTGAAGAAGAAAAAACAGCAATATGAGAAATGGCAACATGGGGAAATGGAAAATGTGCACGGAGGGAATAGATGGCAATTCGATAGAATATTGAATATTGGGAAGGGAAAAGGCAGAGTTGAAGAAGAAGAAATATACGAACATAGAGAACGAGAGAATGTTGCCGTTGTGTTATCAAATCGACACATGTCAACTTTTTTGTTTCATTTCACTGATTGTGTCAAATGATAAGTGATACGTTATACTTGAAAATGTGATAGACTGAAATAAACAACTTTTATTCAAAAGATTGTGATTATGAAATATTGAGAAAGGTGTAGCATATGTTATTCCATTGTTCCAGTTGAAATCGGCATCCGACTTCATGTTTCTGAAATTACTCAGATTTTTTTCGGGTTCAGGTTGAGGTTCAGAATGTATTGTTGGAAGAAAGTGAAATATAGAAAAAGAAACTATAGTCGGTCTAAAATTTCCACTCTGTCGCTGCCATAACTTTCTTCGAATCTCAGTTTTCCCCGTATTTTCAAAATGTGATTCTCCAGAAAGGCCGCCCGAACCACTTTTCTTGTAAATGGATACAAGACAGAAACTCACTTTTTTTGTTGCGCATTAAAAGAGTCCGACCCACATTTTAAGAATGGGCAGTCCATATGAACTGATGACAATCGCCATTGCTGAAAAAAGTACTGAAAGTTATTGTTTGAGTATATATCATACTTCAGGCGACCGCACATTATTTTCACCGAATGCCACTCCAATTCTTCCTGATAATTTATTGTTTTCGGCCATTTTCCTTCTGTGGATAAGTATGCACAGCTGTTGACACATGAATGAGCTAGACCATTCCCACTGTTCCAAGCCATAGTGGTTGTTCTGAAAATTATCATTTCTACTTGGCTCAATCAATTTGATTTGCATACCATCATTTTGTCATGAGCACTTGAATCAACTGTCCATCAAGGTTGGGATCACGATACAGCTGTATTGTAATTGTCTCTCGATATTACACGGAATACTCCCAGATACACCAATGTCGGCCAGAACTGCTTCATCAATTTGATCCCGTTCTTCCAGTTTGTCAACTATCTTCCGTTCAAGGTGTGGTTATGGATCATTTTGATAGTCGTTCTACTTTGTGGATTCCTGGAATTAAAACTGTGTAAGTGGATATATATATAAGTAGTTACCATAAATATGCATGGCATCTGTTGCAGACATATTCGAACCTATCATTTTGACTGATGTGAACTTTCTCTCATCATTGTATTATCCTTATCATAACTGAATATTGGTTGTGTCTTGCGATCACAAAATTAGCCCTGAAACAAATATTTATGTGAATCAATGAAAAAGTAATCATGAAATATTAGGAAAAGTAAGCGCTTTACAGTTACGGTATATACGCTCCAAAAAAACTATTTCGAGCAAAAATCGTATAAACATGTATAAACTTGAGAAAAAAAAGACACATCGATGTGGGAAAGTTTACACTGGAGCGCGTTCCTCTTCAGCGTTATGACGTAAATTGCGTACGCACTTTACACAACATCGAACGATTGAAGAAGAAAAACAACAATATGAGAAATGGCAATATGGGGAAATGGAGGAAAGTACATGGAAGGATTAGATGGCAATTTGATAGAATATTGAATATTGGGAAGGGAGAGACAGAATAGAGGAGAAGAAATATACGAAAGAAGTGAACGAGAGAATGTTGGGAAATGTTGCCGTTATCAAATTGACGCTTGTCACTTTTTTGTTTCATTCCACTTATTGTGGCAAGCGATGAGTGTTTCGTTATACTTGAAATTAGGACGGAAATAGATTTCATCAAGTTACAAGATACATGGTAGAATGGATTGTAAAAATATCGTATAACAATCTTGGATTCTTATCAGTTGTTATCAGTTGAAAAATTTAGTATCGGGGAAGCGTTCAACAAGTTTATTCAAAAATAGTCCACAAAATACAAGTTTCATTGAATCACAGAAAAGTTCCTTTTTTTTTAATTTGATAGTATGTTCATCCTTCGAGCTTCATCTGAAATTATTCAAATATACATTTTTTTGGTTTTCATATATACAAGAACACACTTTTTTCTTCAAGCAAGACTCCTTGAATTGCCATCTTCTGAACGTTGTTCCGATCTCTCTAATGGTTGTATTCAATTTTTGCCACAATTAGATCAGTTTGCTGCTCCCGAGAAATTGCAAAATCCTGTTTCGATTGTGGTTCCAGAGTACCATAGTGTATTCTCTGAAAAAAACCTCTACCTTACGTCAGCCAACCGAATTTTCTCACCATTTTTACATCAATCATGCATGCTAATCCGATGTTTGTAAAACGAAATTTTTGCGGTCACTCGATTCGGATACTTTCATGTTTTTCTCACAGGAAAATTCAATTTCTTTTACCTGAAAACGGTTCGATTCGGTCAATTAATGTAAAATTCTTACCAATCTCTCTATCAATGCTGTAGGCAATCGCTATATAGCCATTATGTTTTTTGTGTGGGAACATACTACTTCTTCACATGACTTTTCAGCGAGCTAAGTTGTTCCGCCGAAGGTAGGTGAGATTGCCACTTTTCCAGTTTTTTGTGAGCAAACTGGATCATTGAAAACAACCAGAACCGTGTGAAGAGATGGGAAATGGAACATTTTTTGGCAAGGAATGACGAAATCGTTTTCCTGAAATCAGTACTATCATCAGGTGATCGAAACATATGGTTAACTTACCAATTGGAATAAGTATAGTATCATAAAGTTCGATAGTTCTTCCTCCAAATCCTTATTATTGTGTTATCTTCATCATAACTGAATATTGGTTGTGTCTCACGATCACAAAAGTTACCCTTAAAATTCTCATATCAATCAACGAAACAATGAGTATAGATTATTCAAGCTTGTAAAAAATGATGCAATTATTTTGGGATAGAAATAGAAAAAGAAACATATGAGCCGCAAAGAATCGATAAAAATGATGACAGATGAAAAATGGGAGAGGGAGGTTCGCACAATATTGGAACGATTTGAAGAAGGGAAAACAACAATAGGAGAAATGGCAACATGATGAAATGGAGGAAAATGCATGGAGGGAATAGATGGCAATTTGATAGAATATTGAATATTGGGAAGAAGAGGCAGGAATGTGGAGGAGAAATATACGGAAAAAGTGAAGGAGAGAACGATGTGAAAATGTTGCCGTTATCAAATTGACACATGTCAACTTTTTTTTGTTTCATTTCATTGATTGTGACTAGTGATAAGTGATACGTTTTGAACGACTTGAATAGAAATATAGCTCATTTTGTGGAAAAAATATGGTTCGTTATCTGTATGACAATGTTTATCAGTTGTTATCAGTTCAGATAATTTTACTTTCCGAATGTGTGAAAACATATTATGCTCATGATTTGCCTTTTTTAGTGTATCACTAATTCAAAAAATTTATTCAAAAGTTCAAAAACAACAGGGAATTAAAGGAAAAGTCACCGCACAGGCGGTTTCCTTGATCGAGTTGAGGTCGGAAATCCATTTTATGGTGCTGAAATTATTGAAATACGGTTGGATCAGGAAGCGAATAGAGCTGTTTTTATGTGAAAGAGACGACTTATTGTTTGATCCTCATTCTTAAAAAAACTAACTTTTTTCATCCTATATTGTTGAGATCACATGGAATTCGATTCATTCAGCAATTGAAAATCTTATTTTCCTTGCGATATTCCCAACGAGAAATCATAAAGTCCAGAGCTTCTTGTACTCGAATATCATTTTTCCATCAATATTGCATAAAGATTCACTTCTTGCGGAAGTCAACACCTCTGATAAGACGATATGGTCTTGTTCACTGTTTTTCTCAGGAAATAATCAAGTCATTCTCCTGAAAATGTTTTCATTCGGTCAATAGATCTAAATTTCTCACCATTTTTTTCATCAAAATTGTATGTTGAGGTGTTTTTAGCATTCATCACTGATTCATGATTGTGGTTCATGATTGTCATTAGGGTTGTAGATGCATGATTCTTCGAAAATACTGAGATCATCAAATGAGCACCAACATCTTTCACAGGGCTGGGCACCGTTTTTCTGCTTCTTTCACCGGGAATGTGTCCTACTATCATGTTGTAGTTCCTTGTCATGGAAGCTGTGAATATGAGAAGACAAACTTTCATGCGCAGAGACGATAAATGGGAAAACTTCGGCAAAACCACAGGGCATTGTTATTCTGAAATAACTACTATTATAAGTTGATCAAGTATATATTTAGCTTACTATGTCTTCGTCGCAGCTGTATGCAATACTCATACAGTCCATAATTGTATATGTGGAGTGCATGTGCCTTCCAATACAAACTCATTTTCCTGAAATCTGTGCTTTCAACAGTTTGTCAAGTTCAAATCGCTTACCAGTTTTTGTCTCAGCATTTTGAGATATAGCCATATCTTACCATTGTATTATCCTTATCATAACTGAATATCGGTTGTGTCTTCCGATCACAAAATCACCCTTAAAACTTGCGTATGAATCAACAAAATAATTATTTGCTATTGTCAAAATAATTATCTAATTTCTACACAGAAACAGAAAAAGAAACATAGGCGTCGCGGAATATCGATGAAAATGATGAGCGAAAAAAATTGGAAATCGAGCATTACACAATATTGAAACGATTGAAGGAAAGAAAACAACAATACGATGAATGGCAATATGGGGAAATGGAAAGAGTGCACGGAGGGAATAGATGGAAATATGGGCATTCGGAGGGGAGAGGCAGGAACAGAGGAGAATAAAAATACAAAAATAGTGAAGGAGTGAATGTTGCCGTTTTGTTATCAAATTGACACATGTCATTTTTTTTGCTCCTATTCACTGATTGTGTTATGCGATACATTTTACTTGAAAATGGAACAACAAATTTCATGCTCTAACCAATTTTTTCCGAGCCTCATGGTAGACAAGTAGATGATAGACTGGCCACGACTAATGTTGTATCATGTTCTTTTTATGTGGATCCTTATCAGTTGTTATCAGTGATAAATCTACCATTTCACGGTTGACTTTTATTGTAGATCAACAAATAACTAATTTTGAAAAGTTTATTTCGAAACATATAAACTTGGTTGTTCCCTGTCCAAAGAAGGCTCCGAGTTCGTCAAACGAATGTATCCAGAGACGAATGTTCTTCTTGTTCTGAAATAATTATAATATCTTATTCAGAGTTAGTTGTGAAGTCACTGGATAAAAATGTACCGCCTAGTACATTCTGTGATGTGTATTTATTTCAAAAATCAACAATAGAAGGCATATCTTCCTTATTTGGCCCTATAGACACGAAAACTCACTTTTTTTGGGTTTGCCGGAGCTTTCACATTCATTGGCACACTGCGGTTGAAATCAAACCCATTATTGTTTTTTTATTGATGAATGATCAATTCCACTTTCAAGGGATGCCTGATACAAGTAAGAGTAATTTGATGATATGTACAGGGTGACAATTAATTATGGGAACTTTTTATTTGGTGGCGTGTTCTTAAAATTCAAAGCGCAGTACCATGTGAGTTATATTTTTTGTTACTACAGTAGCGAGCAAAAGTTAAGGTACCTTTGGTTTTTTTATCATAACTCGGCTCAAAATGATCCGTTTGAGCTAGGATTCAAACATGAAATCTAAAAAATGCTTGTCAAATTACTTCTACAAGCAATTTTGAGCAAAAAGCAAACTTTTGAAATTTCGAGATTTTTTCCAGCTTTCGGTCATCGCTCAATTTTTCAACTTTTTCGGATGAAGCTCAAATAAAGATTGGAAAGAATTTTTTTGAAGTTTTGGTAGCCCATAGGTTTACTGCCAAAGGAATTTTCCATATCTCCACGGAGACGCTCATCACAAACTGCTAAACATGGCCAAAATGCACTGAAAACACCAAAAGTACCTTAACTTTTGCTCGCTACTGTATATACATCCATATAATAACCCAAACATGGATTTTGAATGTTCTCATTTTGGTGGTCACATACGACTTACCGAAGGTTGCGAGGTCAAGCACTTGTAAGCCGCGGGCGTTCAGCTTGTTCAACGGGAAATAACCAACTTCGGAGTTAATATTGAAACAAAATATTTATGTCGCATAATGTTCGTATATGTATTGAAAGTTCACTCAAAGGAAATTTTCATACTGATCCTGATTATTGCAAAACGAGGCATAGAAACCGAATGTAAAAAAGTTTTTAAAAGTTTTGAAAATTTGTGATTTTTGTCTTATTCTCCCTAACTCGACAGGAGATGTTGTTATGAAATTTTCTGATCACAACAAGTAATATTATAAAATTCAAACTGAAAAATACAGGTCTCACAACATTTGAACCCCTATTAACAGCCGGTGAGAAAATTGCCAGTACTATTTGACGCAAATTTTAAGAAAACTTTTTGCAATAACCAGAATCACTATGAACATTTCCTCTGAGGGAATTTTTAATACATATATGAACATTATGCGACATAAATATTTTGTTCAAACATCAACTCCAAAAGTAGTTATAGCACGTTGAACAAGCTGAGTGACCTGCGGCCCACAGGCGCTTGACCTCGCAACCTTCGGTAAGTCGTATGTGACCACCAAAATGAGAACATTCAAAACCCATGTTTGGGTTATTATATGGAGGTATATAGTAACAAAAAATATAACTCACATGGTACTGCGCTTTGTATTTTAAGAACACGCCACCAAATAAAAAGTTCCCATAATAAATTGTCACCCTGTATACATAAGTCATACTTGATTTTGCAGAACATTTTGCTTTAATTTCGGTCGTTACTTCTGCAGAAAAAATCGCACTCTCCTGTCATTGATTTGACGCTTCCTTCGATTTCACTCATTTCTTCCACGATAGTATTTTTCAGGCTCACAAACCAGCACACGGTCCGGAGAAAAGTTTCTTTTGTTTTAGAAAGTTTCGCAAGGATTCGGTTTTGTCGTGGACTGAGAATCCTCCATGGATAATCCGGATTCGATCCCTTAAAATACTTCCATTTTGCCAGCTTATGCTTTTTTCTTACAATTTTTCATCAATACTGTGGAGGGTAGCCATATGTATTGTATGAATCCCATTTCCTTATCATTCCGAATACTCGCAGGAGAGCGGATTTTCCATCTTCTATCCAATAACTTCAATAGCCTCATCCTGCAATACCTGATATCAGTAGTTTTTAAAATACAAATCACTTACCAATTTTGCTTCCCCACGATTCCAGATATTGCTACGAATATCAACCTATCCCTATAACATGCATTGTTGTTGGCAAATAAACTAAAAACTCACTTTTTCCTCTTTTTTTTTCATTTTTTGATAGCAAGTTTATCTTGAGAATATCTCCATTCAAGGCGTTTCTCGAAAATATCTCCACTTCCTTCTATCAAGAGAAAAGGACAGTGGTAGCCCTGGAATCACTGGTATTTTCAGTTGATCAAATTTATCACTTGTTTACCATTTTATCAATATGTGAATGCTGCTTCTCTTCTTTGATTTCACCATATTAACTGACAATTTCCCAAATGCTTATCATTATATTATCTTCATCATAACTGAATACTGGCTGTGTCTCGCGATCACAAAAATTACCCTTAAAACTTCCATATAAATCAACGAGTATTCGCATTTGTCAAAATGATACTATTATTCCAAGATAAAAACAGAAAAGCGAAGAATAGATAAAAATGATGAAAGAGGAAAAGCCGGAGAACGTGTATTACACAATATCGAACAATTGAAGGAAGGAAAACAACAATATGAGAAATGGCAACATGGGGAAATGGAGGAAAGTGCACGGAGGGAATAGATGACAATTTGATAGAATATTGAATATTGGGAAGGGAGAGACAGAATAGAGGAGAAGAAATATACGAACATAGAGAACGAGAGAATGTTGCCGTTATCAAATTGACACATGTCAACTTTTTTTGTTTCATTCCACTGATTTGATTCCCAATTGATTTTTGATACGTTTCCCGTGTTTAATGGTGGATCGAACCAAATTATCATCTTTATCGATGTACACTTTTTTGATGTAAGATGAATATTCAATAGAAACAATAACTCAGAAGGTTTATTTGAGAAAATAAAAACATAATTTTCAAGGGGAAGAACTCGTCGACGAATCTATCATTTTTTGGCAGCCAACTCCTCCATCACCCTATCGGCTGAAATAAAGTTTTTCTGTCATACTCAACATGCAACATAGGATAGGTGTCGTTTTTGTCGCAGTCAAAAAAATGTTTTTAAAAACTCACGATTAGATTCATACAAGCGCGCACTTTTCTGTCTTGAAGTTTGTAATGAGTAGAATGAATCAGTGTCTGTAAGTATTATTGTATTATGATACATAGCTATGCACCTTACCGGACTTTGCAAAAAGTTACAGGTTTGTGCTTAACGACCTATTCCTCTTCCTTCGCGATGTTTTTCACGTTTTGTGATAGTCATCGTCCTCAGTGACTACAAAAGTTTTCCAGTCATCGTATTGACGTGCCATGGAAAATCACAGAACATTCGTAAGTACACCATCTCATCAGTTGAGTCGCTTGATACAAACTTTTCTTCGTCTCTCTCTCGTCATTGCTCAATTCATGATTCTTCTAGAAAACAATCAATTTTGGCGAATTCGTGTTGTAGTTCGAAGACATATCATTGACCTGGAATCACTTCTATCATCAGTTGATTAAATAAATAAGTAACTTACCAGTTTCTCGACGGTATTTGTGATTTTCTCGTACCATTGTGTTATCCTTAGCATAACTGAATATTGGTTGTGTCTAGCGATCACAAAAGTTACCCTGAAAGCTTCTATGTAAATCAATAAAATTGTGACGATAAAATAATCAAGCTTGTAAAATTTTTTACTATTATTTCAAGATAGAAACAGAAAATGAAACATAGGCGTCGCCGAGAATCAATAAAAAATGATGCTAGAGGAAAAATGGGAGAACGCGCTTTACACAATATTGAACGAATTGAAGGAAACAACAACATGAGAAATGGCAACATGGGAAAATGGAGGAAAGTGCACGGACTGAATAGATGGAAAATTGATAAAATATTGAATATTGGAAAGGAAATGGCAAGAATGAAGAGAAGAAATATACGAACACAGAGAACGAGAGAATGTTGTCATTGTGTTATCAAATTGACACATGTCAACTATTTTTGTTTCATCTTATTGATGATAAGGAATCAAATATTTTTGGAAATGTGATAGAATACAATAAACAATTTTTATTCCAAGGATTTTAAATAGGGATCATTGAGAAAATTCAGCACAGGGTTTTTTCCTTGTCCTAGTTAGAATCGACATCCGGCTTCATGTTTCTGAAATTAAAAAGTATTTTTGGGTTTAGGTTTAGGTCTAAAATTTATGGCTGGAGCAAAGTTTCAAGTTGAAAAAGAAACTAGTTCTCCAAACGTTGGTTTTACGGTTTCTGTCTCGAAATCCAGTTTTTCCGCATTTTTAAGATCAACAACTCCAGATGAATCGCCCAAGCCACTCTCCTTCGTAGATACAAAACACAAACGTACCATTTGGTCATTTTTTTGGTTATCATGCTTACAGTTGATAATGTTATATCTACCATGTCTTGCCTTTCCGTGTCCGTGTCTTATCTTTCCGAATATAAATGGACAACCGATATTATCTCGTCGTCCATATAGTAAGTATAAATAGAGGTCAAATGTACTTTCATCTATACTCAAATCGTCCTTCTCCATATCCCCACCATCTTTCTTCGTTTTCCTATTATCTCTCTCCATGTTGAAACTCCTAGATTTTGAACTTTCCTATATATAAAATATATATTCCTAGATATTCATATATTTTCTTCAGAAACCTCAAAAAAGTCCACAGAATGGCTTCTCCATTTTCATTTGAGAAGCTTCTTCTCTTTTGCTTGATCATGGGTCTAACTTCGGCTAGAATCAAAGATTGCCGCAAAAGTGATGCTACTCACGGAAAACAATGCTGGTATCATTACAATCCTTCAAACAAAGCTTCATTTGAATATTCCGTAATGATGAACTATCCAAACATAACGATAGAGATGTTCGCATCCAACGTAGAAAATAATGGATCAATCCATGTTGCATATAGTGGAGATAAAAAGATCGTGAGATTCAAATCAATAAAAGAATATACCCAAAATTTGCAGGGCAGAGATTTCGTTATAATATGTGAACGCGAACTGAATAAAGTTAATGGAAAAATAGCTTTCGATTTGGGATCTGAACTACACATGATAAGCACAATTGGGGAAAAATCATACACCGATGCAGTTTATGAATTCCGAGCGGAAGTTTTAGCGTCTTTTGTATATAGGGAAGCTATTTTTTGTCGTATCAGGTAAAGTCCATTCGAAGTTGTAGTTTGTAGACAATTTTTCCAGACACTCCTATCTACCACTCATTTCTCAATTCAAAACAAGGAATATTACAACTTTTTTCTCACCAGGTTTGCCTCATGATACTGATTCGCGAGATCCACTTATGACTCATGAAATTGAGCTCCCGGCCGAAAAAGGTGAGCATTTTGAGCATTTCCAACCAGACAAGAAAAATAAGATAATTGCAGAACCAATGGATGATTCAGCCTTTTTCGACAAGTGCGGGGAAAAATTCAAAAAAATGATGGACTAATTGTTTTGAAGACAGAAACATATGTCATTTTCCATGCTCTCTTTTTTCATTTATTTTTTTATATCTCAAAAAGTTTCTTGTTTTATTAATTTTTGCAGTATTAATGATTTTTAAACAATGAAATTTGATTTCTATTAGATATGGTATTGAAGGATTAAATGTGAAACTCAACAATCAAATCTTGAACACCACTTTTTTAGGATATAAACATTCCATTTTTGGCGACTTATAATTTTTCTTATTTACAGAAGAACATTAATGAATTATAGTTGCTATCTAGTCAAATCCAAATGTTGGAGAACACGCCAAATTGTTATCCACCAATATTCGCATCCACGTGCTGCTTGCATACTTTCCCGATGATGATCTGTGAATACTTGGAAAAGCTACTTTCAGAGATTTTTTTGAAACTCACAGCTGCTATATTTATAAAGGTTTTCACTCCTTGTTGGCAAGATTTAGTTCTTCAAAATCCCTATCAAACATGGCTTCTCTCGTGGCGTTTATTGCATTTGACCATGACATCTTGGACAAACTAAAATTTTGATTTGAGTTGGTGTCATTTTTTTTTGTTAAATAAAAATTATATAAATTCGGAAAAGGGTGTTTTTTTAACGAAAAATCATAAAGTTTTTCAGAAACAGTGAATCTACGAAACCTAATACTATGAAATTCTTCCTTCAATTCAAAAAAGCCGGTTTACCTTCACTTCAATGTTGTTATCCTTCCTTTACTCCACTTTGCTATTTTGCATTGTGCAATGTTTTGATCACACTGTACGTACGGTCTTTCTGAAATCTCTACTATCATTCGTTTATGTCAACCTTATTAATGACTTACCCCATACTTTTTCAAACCTAGTTTGATATACTTCTCCTTTTCTTCTATTCCACAATTCCTATCGAGCTTCCCTCCATTCTGATCACCATATTGTCTTTTATCATTACTGAATTTTGGCTTATGTCTTGCGTTCACAAAAGTTACCCTGTAAGCTTTTATGTGTTATATCAGCGAAAAATAATTCATAAAACATTCGCATTTGAGAAAAATGGTGCGGTATTTTGATAGATGTAAACAAAGGAAGAAATATGGGCATAGAGGACAATCGATAAAAATGATGACATTTGGAGATGAAGGTGAAGCGCTGAACAAGTTTTTATAAAAAATGATTGCTGCTCCATAATATGCTCATATAAAAACGAAATAGTTTTCATGGATTATTTTACCGTTGTGTTTTGGAAATCCATTTTATAATCTGAATCCACCAAAAACTGTTCCATAAAAATCATGAGAAGGTGTTCGTTTCTCAATATCAATATTAATAGTACAATTTTCTCACACTTCGAAGTATTCCGAAATAAGTTACTTGGTAAACTTCCTCTTGGAAATGGATGAAGAACCCTCATATACTATTATACCATGAAGTCGGAACAGAAAAAGATGAGAAAAACGGAAACACATCAAAATGGAAAGAGTTCAGAGAGTTAATTTATTGATAGCAATTAGAGACACAATTGTTTGGATGCTATAGGCGGAAATTTGATGATGAAGAGACACAAGTTGTATATTTACAATTTTCTCTCAATATAAACAAATGAATTGAATGCTATGAATTGTTTATTATATAATCGGAAAAAAAGAGAGCGGTTGCTGGTACGAGTGAGTTAAAAGATATTATAAAGTAATTAGGTTTCCGCAGTCAAAGTTGTTCTTGGACGCGGGTGCCATATCGGTCTGTAAATACTCAGTCAAGTTTTGTAGTGGTTGAAAATTAAACTCATGTTTGCCGCCTTCATAATAAAGGATTAGGAGACGTATTTTGTGAATGTCGCCTAGAGCTCATCTTTGCCGCAATACGTCATTATGATATTTTGGAGGTGCTGCAATTTATATCATTTTGATTTCGAATGAATCTGATTTTTTAAATGTAGGAAATTTTCCTAAAATGGTTTACATTTTAGACATCAAAAATTCAAGATCACAAACTTTTGAGGTCCCACTTCTGAAAGACGTAAAAATGTGACATTATAACTTACGTATCAGAGATATATTTCACGGCATGAACATGGCGCTTGTTGTTTGCCTCTTCTTTTTTGGGACCCATCTGATCTCAAACATCATTCATACCAATCAAAACAATTAGTTTTCTTATTTCTACAGAAGTTTTTTTTGATAGGTCTAATAAAATCTAGCTTACCTCACTTTCCATCATCATTCTACATACTTTTGGTGAGTGAGTTGAAGTTTGGGCTTGGAAAATAGTTCCTGAAAATTACATGATTTTGACATGACTTTATCAAGATTAAAAACTGACTGAACTTCCTCCAAATATTATCATTGTATTATTTTTCCATAACTGAATATTTGGCTTATGTCTTGCGATCACAAAAGTTACCCTGAAGAGTTTACTATATATATCAAAGGAAAAGCGAGTCAAAAAATAGTCGAAATTGTGGAAAGTAATTTGTGAGATATAAACAAAAAAGAGAAAACGGGCTCCGCGGAGCATCGACAAAAAATGATGATAAATCTAAAAATAGTTCACACTGCAGCCCATTGCTCTTTTTCTGTAATGTTCAGTTTTCTGGGCCATGAGAGTTTCCAAGGAAGTTTGCTCAGATTTTGAGAAGTTGCTGCTTTCGAACGTTATGTGACAGTTCTTCATCGTATTCTGTTGTCACATTGTTTGTCCATCATTGTTTTGTTCCATGATGTATCAAATATTTTAAAAACAACACAAAACGCAAAAAATTACAACAAGATAGTCGATTCAAGTTATTTGGTATACCAAAATTCATCACTTTCGTTCGACATCATGGGTAATTTTTGTGTTTTTCCCTATGCGTATCATGAGACCAGACCAAATTTCAGTGTTCTTATCAGTTGGACTCGTCATCGGTTATCTATAAACAATGTGTATGTCCACCACTCTGTGCTATAAAAGGAAGAACGATGTGTACTGAAAATCAGTCTTATCATCTTCTGATAAAACTAATCTAATCATCTACTACTTCTTGAATGATTACAACTTATTATCAAAATGGACCGATCAGTCACATCAGCTGGACGGGCAATTGTAATGGCAATCCAGAATATGAATGAAAGAGGTGATAAATTGATGACATTGGAGACAACTACTGCCAATTTGGAGAACAGTTCGAAGAATATGGTATCGAATGCTGAGAAGTTGAAAGAAATGTATGCGAAGAAGCATGGGAAGTGGTACAAAATGTGTTGGTGAATACGCCTAAACACTACTTTCTGTAAATACTTTTTATTGAGTTATCTGAATCGAAAATTTGATTTCTCTGAAAATTTGAAAGTCATCAATTGTATTCCTTATTAAGAAACAACCCGATTACTTTCTATTCCGTTGTAAATTATGTATACGATGTAAAATAAATGTTGTTAAATAAAAAGTTTTATGAAATTATGCAAAAGGTTTATGATCTTCTTGACAAATGGACAGCGGTTTTTATAAAATACCATGTACCATCAAGAAAGCATTTCAAAAACTCATTTAGCCTTAGGTATGTTTGCAAATTATTCCAAAATTGCCTCATTCGACAACACGAAAGTTACAAGGCAATGAAATACTACGTCAGGACATGTATTCGACAATTATCCCGGAAGTTTTCAAATCACAAAACTAATCCTGTTTTCAAGAAAAATTTTTTTCAGAAGTCAGCTTCAAGAACCAATATAAGTTTTCCAACCCATTGATTGTAGTA
The DNA here is from genome assembly GCA_963573275.1 of Caenorhabditis uteleia. Lineage (NCBI taxonomy): Eukaryota > Metazoa > Nematoda > Chromadorea > Rhabditida > Rhabditidae > Caenorhabditis > Caenorhabditis uteleia. The sequence goes on from OY752137.1 coordinate 5,625,576, forward strand.
TAATCATGAAAGAACACTGAATCTGTCAGATAAGTTTGGTCGAAAACAGTAAAGAATTTTAGTTTCTTCTCGTGAAAAAAGTCTTCATGATAATATTGATATTGTGGCTGTGAAAGAAAGATGAAAAAGTCTCAGAAAAAAAAAGATTTTCCTTAAAAAGTTGACAAAAACTTACCAGAAACATGCTTCTTCATATTCATACAATTATCTTATTATGATAAACCTATCGCTAATGAATTTCAGACTGGTCAACCTCTTCAACAAAAACCGGCAACATTTGCACTTGTTGGCAAATTGACCATCGAATGATAGGGAATTGTTACAACCAAGTTTAACAATCGAAAATAACAATTGTTGATCATAGTAATGACATCCGCTGAAAAAATAAAACTGACCGGATCATATTTATTATGCAAAATCACACTTTGCTAAGAAAGTTCAACAAATTCTGAAAACATCTTCTGGAAATATGTGAACAAATACAACATTTCCCGGTTTTGGTTAAGCTTATTTAACTGATTCCAATGTTATAAATCAGTATCCGTATGATAATATTTCGTTCAGTATGTACATCTTTTATTAATTGCGAACTTTCTGATTCGATCTCATATTATAGTTTTCCAATTCTCGCCAAAATGCGAGTTTACTGAATCATCCTGTTCTTCTCATCATCCCGGTCACCTGTACACATTTGAGTGTGTTTTCTTCTGTTTTTTGCCGGTCTCGACTGTATTCACTCACTTGGTTCATCAACCTTTGAAAAATAAAAATACATAGTGCTAAAGAAGTTCCCGCCTCACTCGCCGCGCCCGCCCCGCCCCTCCGCCCATTCTCCTCGTTCACTAGTTCCTTCTAATTGTATCATATAAAGGCATGAAAGAAGTGTACTGAAAATCAGTCTTATCATCTTTTGATAAAACTTATCTAACTATCTAATATTTCTTGAATGATTACAACTTGTTATCAAAATGGACCGATCAGTCACATCAGCTGGACGGGCAATTGTAATGGCAATCCAGAATATGAATGAAAGAGGTGATAAATTGATGACATTGGAGACAACTACTGCCAATTTGGAGAACAATTCGAAGAATATGGTATCGAATGCTGAGAAGTTGAAAGAAATGTATGCGAAGAAGCATGGGAAATGGTACAATATGTGCTGGTGAATACGCCTAAATACTACTTTCTGTAAATACTTTTTATTGAGTTATCTGAATCGAAAATTTGATTTCTCTGAAAATTTGAAAGTCATCAATTGTATTCATTATTGTTTAACCTACCGCGATTACTTCATATTCAGCTGTAAATTATGTATATAATGTAAAATAAATACTGTTGAAATAAAAAAAGTTTTATGAATTAGGAGATAAAATATAAATACTCACGTAATTGACAAACAAATTCAACAATCCAGCTTTACGTATATTTAAGAGTCATTCAAAAATCGTCTCACTTGATTAAAAAACTTTCGAAACAATAAAATACTACGTCAGAACATGTATTCGACAATTATCCCGAATATTTTCGAATCACAAAACTAGTCCTGTTTTCATGAAAAAAAAAATTTCAATACCCAAATGTTATGAACTTTATTTTTGATGTCATTCACTGCTTATGGGAATTTGCAAATCAACAATATCCAAAATGTAAAACATGAAAGTATAATGCTGTCGCAAGTTGAATTCAAGTGATAACCGTAATAAATAATTGTTCAAAAAAAACCTGAAAATACAAAAACAGAATTTTTTTCAACTGAAAAAGTTCCAGAAAGTCAAAGGAGTTCTTCTGAAAATTTTAGTAAAAGCTAGGTGGAATAAGGCTTCTCCACATTCGTAGAAATTTTTGTTATCATGATAAACCTCTACCGAATTTCATATTGGTCAACCTCTCCAACTAAAATCGACAACATTTTGCACTTGTTGACAAATTGACCATCGAATGATGGACTACCAATTGTTACAACCAAGTTCAACAATTGGAAATAACAATTGTTGATCATCCGAAAATAGTGATGTACCTTATTTTATTGCTAATTCTAAAACAAGGATTCCAGTGGAAATCGTTTATTTGTCAAAATATCATCATAGAAATACATATGAATCGTCATAAATTATCACATTCTCATAATGATATAAAAGAATGAAGTCATATATACAAAACTAAGAATAAAATGATTCAAAATTTGAACCATTTGTCATTTTTCTTGGCAAACATTTCCTTGAGTTTTTTCGCATTTGATTTGATGCCATATGACTAGTATTATTGTTCAAATCATCGGCTTTTTACTGTAATAATATAGAGTACTGTAGAATGATTGGGGAAACTGTAACAATATGACACTAGTAGTTTACATATAGATTGTGATAGTGATGAAAAATGGGTACAATCAATTGACCAACAACAAAAATAGCCGATTTTTGTGTATGTGTGTTTCTAAGAGGAACTATCGTCGTCGCCAAATTTCTCCCTCTTTCTCTCATTCCTCGTGCGGTGGTCGCCTCCCTAACTATAAAACCCACTCCTTGTTTGATATAAAAGAAAGAACCAACTGAAAATCAGTCTTCCTATCTTATCATCTTCTGACAAAACTTATCTAACTATCTACTATTTCTTGAATGACTACAACTTCTTATCAAAATGGACCGATCAGTCACATCAGCTGGACGGGCAATTGTAATGGCAATCCAGAATATGAATGAAAGAGGTGATAAACTGATGACATTGGAGACAACTACTGCTAATTTGGAGAATAAATCGAAGAATATGGCATCGAATGCTGAGAAGTTGAAAGAAATGTATGCGAAGAAGCATGGGAAATGGTACAATATGTGCTGGTAAATACTGCATTTTGTATTGCATTTTCTGTTTTTAAGAAAATTTGAAAGTCATTAAATGTATTCATTATTATTCAACAAATCTCGATTATTTCATATTCCGTTGTATATTATGTATATAATGTTAAATAAATACTGTTAAATAAAAAAGTGTCATGAAATCAACAAAAATAACTCTAATTAGCATTGGCAATATATGAAAGTGGAAAACTGCGCATTTCAAGATCTGAAATAGTTTCAGATGATCAGAAATATTTCTCACAGATAAACCGTCTGAACACTTGAGAAACAATAAAAAACTACGTCAGGATGTATTCGACGACTTTAAAGAAAGTTTTCAAATCACAAAACGATTCCTGTATTTTCCGAACAAAAAACCTAATTCAAGACTCTAAATTTCATGTTTCTCCTTACGATTGAAAATCGGAAAAACTTATCTGACATGTCAACCCTAATAATTCTTGTTGGAATATCGTAATGGTACACTACAATCTTCAGTTGAGCTTGAGTGAAAACAGTGAAAAAATCTGACAAGTTTTGTCAAAAAATGTCAAATTTTCAGATCTTGAAAGTTCCAGTAAGTCAAAAATGTTCTTTCTAAAAAAATTGTGTAAAAGCTAGCTGGAATAAGGCTTCTCCACATTTGTAGAAACTTTGTTATTATGATCTACCTATTTTTTCTTTTTTTACCGATTTTCTACTGGTCAACCTCTCCAACTAAAATCGGTAACATTTTGCACTTGTTGACAAATTGACCATAGAATGATGGACTGTCAATTGTTACAACCAAGTTCAACAATCGAAAATAACAATTGTTGATCATCCGAAAATAGTGATGTACCTTATTTTATTGCTAATTCTAAAACAAGGATTCCAGTGGAAATCGTTTATTTGTCAAAATATCATCATTAAAATACATATTATGAATCGTCATAAACTATCACATTCTCATAAAAATATAAAAGAATGAAGTCATATATACAAAACTACACAAAATGATTCAAAATTTGAACCATTTGTCATTTTTCTTGGCAAACATTTCCTTGAGTTTTTCTGCATTTGATGCCATATGACTAGTATTATTGTTCAAATCTCCAGCTTTTTTCTCCAATTCATTCATCTTTTCACCTCTGATATTGGCATTTTGTAGTGATAAGGCGAGTGCTCTGCCAGCTGATATCATCTGTTGTCGGTCCATAATTATAGTAGGATACTGTAGACTGATTGGGGATACTGTAACAATATTATATAATTTTACCATAGATATGGAAATAAAAAGCGAAATAATCAGATAAGACCCAAATATAGTCGAAGGCCGCAAACTGATATGATGGTAAAAAAATAAAAATGAGAATGATTGTGATGTAGGGGGTTGGGCTTAGGGCCATCTGACTTACAGAGCGCGCAATAATCAGTTGATACCTAGTAAACACTGATTTCAACCTGATATGCACTTGATGGGAGAAACACGTTCTATGGAAGTATTTGAAGGAGTTGAATGATATCACGGTTTCAGTAGAAAATTTTTGGATGAGCATGAAAGGGTATAAAGGTTGGATGGACATTAAACAAGTTATAAAAGAATATGATTTTTTTCGCACTTTTTGGTCTACATGGTGCATATTTCCAAGAATATGGAAAAATGGACATTTTCCCGGTCTGTTATTTTTGTGGCAGATGGGCTCATAGAATTTGAAAAAAGTTACTTCAACAAAAATGAGCTCAAATCCAAATAAAAAGGGTTGTGTGATAGCTTTTATTTAGGACCTTTTTGCTATAGATTTCGTAGAAGAAATTTCAGATAAAACATTAAAAGTTCAATCGCAACATAAAAATAAAAATGTTGAAACTGTGAAAGTTAATTTTGCCATCTTCAAATTGAGTAAAACATAAAATGTTGCTCTTGAGCTTTAACGGCAGATGAGCGAACTTAAATCAAAAGAAAAAATATCTTTTCACAGATTTCAATTGAAATAATTGTAATATAGAATTCGAGAATTAAATTTCCCAAACATCATAAAGGTTCAGTCGCAACATAAAAATGAAAGTCTTGAAACTGAAGGAATGTTATAGTTATATACATCACATAACATCAAAAACAGCTGCACTCCTCTACAATCCCCTATTTTTATCTATTTTGAGTTTAAGCCCATCTAAATGTACGCAACATTACGAAACATTTCGAACATCTTCCAAAATGACGTTCACCGCGCACTCACTTTCAGATCAGTTTGTTGTTTGTTGAAACGACAACCAACATCACAAAATACTACGTATCTTCAAAAAAGACGACGAATTAGTCACATCACCATCACATCCCGCCTTTTTTCCTTCGAAACAACAATGCATTTCGTAGGGTGAATGCATCTCATGAAAAATATGTTTGGGGACAGTAAGTTGTTGTTCATGATGAACTTACAATAAAATATAATTGAGACGCTGATATAAGGGGATCAGCAGATCATATTTTCCAGAACTGTTCAATTATTGGCCCTGAAATTCCAGAATTCATCTGTGAAGCTAAAAATAATGTTCAATATCATACTGTAGCTTACTGTAGATTACGGTAGTGGTCAGACTGGAATTCTTTAGGAGGATATTGAAGATTTCAAACTTCCTCTACAGAAATGCTATACTCCTTATCAACACGGAACTATTTTCAGCCATATTTTCTACAACAACGCCATAATGTCTCTTCAACCCGATGATAATCAATCATGTTCCATGTCAAATTCAATCAGTCAATACATATTTTATGGTTCTCACTTTTTTCCTACCATGTGAAATGCACTCAAAAATAAACAAATCTCAAAAATAGACGAACTGAAACGAAACTGGATGTGAATCGCACGTGTCTCTATTTTAGGCCTAAATTCTCCGCTCAACCTGTTTCTCTTTCAGAAGCAAATTCCTCAAACACTGCACATATGTCGGTACTTATCTCTAGCGTTTTCCATCCATTTTTTTACGTCACCCCATTCGAATTCAAAAGACCTGACTGATAGGGGCGTGATCTCTGTCTTAATTTCGTCAACTGTGTTTTAGTCGTTGCGAAATTCTGATACGTGGTGCATCTACAAAGTAGGACTTTCACTATCATTTAGATTATTTGAGGGACTTCCAGAAAATTGGAGCCAGTTTGGAAGATGGACAGTATCGTCAGACTAATGTAAACAAAGAACATCCATGTTTATAATGTTTACCACTAACAGTTGAATTTTTAAGGACACACAACCTTGTTTACAAGTTGTATTGTGTTATCATGAAAGGATCAACACATCGACGTTATATGGTATCATCTATTGGAATAAATATGAAATATGACAAGAGAAGAAAATTGAGATTCTATAGAAGTATCACAGCCATGATCTCAAGTTCTGGAAATGTGATTTGACTGAATTCATGGACGAAACTCTGCAGCATCCACTAGTTTTCGCATCATGTTTTTTATATGTCTCTTACTTTCACCAAAAATTAATGTTTTCTGATAATCATCTTTCATGGACATTTTTAGAGACAGTAATATATTTTGTAAATCCTCTATCTTTATCCATTCGTCATGTTCTGAATCACTAATGTTTCTATGAACTTTTTGCGACAAATTTGTACTATATCAGATCAGTATACTATTCAAATAACTTTTTATCAGGTACTCATTTATTTTCTTCGTGAACATCAATCGGCTGAATAATTTGGAATATTTGTGTATCTTACTCCGTCAAGAGTTTTGTTAGAGACAAGAGTTTTTCTGTGTGACCTCTGTTATGAATAGCTCAGGTGACTATTTTCTAATAACCGTGTAACAAAGCAAGCCTTGTTTAACAATTTCAGAAACAGGAAAGTCATTTTCACGCAAAACCAGTACAAACCAGTACTTTTATTTAAGAAAAATATTATTCGAATCTTTAAAAGTCTCGGCTTTTTCTGAATACCGACAACTTGTCAAATTCTGAGTTACAAAAATGTCATTGAGTTTGCTCAGAATCTGGGAAATGTATCTGACTTTCCGCGTCTACTTTTTTCAAATCGCGAAGAAAATGGAAATGGAAAAGTAAAAAATTTCACTGTTATCACAAAGCTAGAAAATATGAGTTGGATTTTATCTGTTGATACATTATCCAGTTCAATGAATTAATTCCAGGCTACTCTTAAAAAGCACTGAAGTATGATAATTTATCGGATATTTTGGCAGTCTCTGAAATTTTTTTGATCAAAAGAGTTTTCACCAGAATATAAAAACGTTCTTCATTATTACAAAAATCATGAAACAGTTAAAAATAAATTACACAAAAGAAACCATTGTACTTACGAAATGTTTACAAATTTGAAAGCCAAAACCTATTAAAACTCCATTATTTTTTTGGTTTCCATACAAAAAAATTAGTTCGAAGAACACTTCAAAATATCGTATCTCAATCTCCAGAAGTATCTGTATTGAGCCCAGAAGTTGCGATTGCACTTATCACGGATGGTCCATTTCAAGCATGCTCTGTTCGATTGCCAATCTTCGCAGTCTTCCTCCTTGGTGTTCTGCAAGTTTTATCAGTTTATCAGCTATCAGAAATGATAAGGGTTTTGTGGAAATAAAAAGTTACTATTTCCAAAAATTTTCAAAAACCGGAAAATAATAATCTCCCAATAATTGCGATAGTAACATTCATAAAAATTTGATTTCGAATGTGAATTCTGTGCCGAGCAATTACCGATGTATCAAATGACTTTTAAAATTCAACTAGAACAGTAATTATATTTTCGGAAACTTAGGAAAAAACTTGTCAATATCTCAGAACGTACCGCTCACATGTGAGAAACTATTTGAAAATTTGTTAGCTAAACCTGCGAATTTGTATTATGTGCAGAGCAAATACCAATATATTTTCATTATCTTTAACAGTCAGCAAAAACAGTAATTCTACCACATGAAACATAGAAGAACGCTGGAAAAAATCGCAAAATGTGCGACCCAGAGTATAATGCTGCTTCAAATGATTTTTACAGACAAGATTTAACTAAGATGAACACTTGAGGTTGTGCTATACTATATTTCAAAAACAGTTGGACGCTTTTGGAACTTGAAAAGGAGGTATAGTTGAACAATCACCAACAAATAAATCTCACAATGATACTAACAATTATCTGAATTCTTGAGAAGATGAAACGAAACGGTAATAATACTTGACAGTGAATTAGTTTTCAATTCAATATCTACATATTTTCATAGTTCTTTCACGATCATCAATAAAAAATACATGAGCTTTGTGATTTTTTCTTTCATTATTTTTTACCCGTCGAAAGTTGATTTTTGAGGCTCTTTGAAACATTGAAATTGTGAAAAAAAGCTGTTACTAAACTTCAAATCAATAAAAATTAGCAAAATCTACAGATTCAATATTCCGAGCAATTTTCCAATGTCAAAAACGAAGACTTCGTCGAATGGTCAAAATTGGAAAATGTGAAATTTTATAAATTTTCAGAAACACTGATAGTTTTGAGAGTTCAGATCAGAAATTTTTGACATTGAAAAACAATCGGAAAGTTTTCGAGCCATAGCTAGAACAAACTAATCAATATTTTTTTTCACAGTATATCATTCTATATCACGCTGAGAAAAAGCGGTAACTATGGTCCATGCCAAAAACTAAATTTTCTTGGCACTCCTGTAACATCCAGGACCGAAGCGAAAAATCGAGGACCGAAGCGAAAAATCGAGGACCGAAAAAAAATCGAGGACCGAAGATAAAAATGGAGGACCGAACTGATAAAAAACCATACAAAAACAGCCTTTCGGTCCTCGATTTTATTTTTCGGTCCTCGATTTTTATTTCGGTCCTCGATTTTTCGCTTCGGTCCTGAATGTTACACCAGTGCCATTTTCTTATTACTGATAAAGATTGAAAGGCATACTTATTATCTTGTGGATATTTTTCGAAATACTTCGATTGTGTCGCCATCATAAATTATTTACTATCAATTATTCCGTTTCATATCAGATTGATATGAAATAGTAATCATTTTATCATAATGATTCGAGAATAAATAATTCATTATATCACTGATAAACTACTGATAAGCCATCAAATTTTTTAAAACCCACCGGAATGCCATCCTCCCTGAAGAAATTTCCAACACACTTCGACGTCTCCTTAACCTCCTTCAATTTCTGTGAGCATGGGAAGAACGCGCCGGTCAAATAATTCATATATTCGCACTTTTTTCTCATTTCATCGACCAAATCGGAAGTGATGTCCTCACAGCCATTATAATTCTTTAGACATTTCTGCAGTATATCATATGATCATATCTTATCACTTCTTATCACTTATCACTTACCATTGTTGTCTTGCAATTGTGATTCATTGATATGTGGTCTTGTGCGCCCAAATTTTGATGATCCGATTGGATGTTGTTGAATGTTTCGGATAGGAGGGTGACTTGCTTTAAGGGTAGATCATTGATAGGGTACTGTAGCAGGTGGACTTACAGATTTACAACTTTGAGCCGACTTGACTTCATCTGGATTGCAGACTCGGTTGAGGGGATCCACCTCGGTTTCTTCCATCAAGGCGAAGGATAGGGGAAGGAGAAGGAGGAGGAGAAGGAGCTTGGGCATTGCTGGAAGTTCTATGGATGGATTCGAGGTTCTATGGGTTTGTCGGATCTATGAAGGATAAATGAGAATCTATGGATAGTTGTGAGGATCTATGAACAAATCAATTAATTGATTGAGGGATTTATAAGCTATGAAGTATGACTCCTGATGTTTTTAAAATAAAATAGGGATCAGAAAATCTATGAAATTTTTTTTTGATCTATGATTTCTGGAAGATCTATGGGAAACGAATGAATGTCTTGTGTTGTTGTTTTCAAGTTTTATGGATCAAAGAGCAGACAAAATACGGATCTATGCACTTGTAAGGACCATTTATGAAGTTTTATTGGCATCGCTCTCAATCAATGACAAGTTGTATGAAAATCTTTGAATCGCAGTTTCAAAATTTTGATAATCATCCGCTCATCGACTTGCTTTTGATGAAATGGCGGAATTTCTTTGAATTCTCAATTTGAAAACTCAGGTTCATTGGGAATTTTATAAACCTTTTTACAAGAAACACCAAGATCTTGGAAATTGTTCTGAAATTCTATGGACGCTATCTGAAGTTCTATGGCAGGAACTGAAGATGGTCAAAGAAACACAGAATCACTGTTTCTTGTATTTGATATTTATGAGCTAATATATTTTGATATTACTACAGGTACGATCTGGTCTACTGAAAATTCTATGAATTCTCTATCTAAATTCTATATTTTTGTGGCAGTTCTATGAAAAATTTGACAGAAAAAACAATATCTATGAACCTATGAAATACTTCGGAAATTCTATGAATGCTATCTATGATTCTATGACAGGACGAGAAGAAATTCTATGATTATGTATGAAACCTAGAATCACTGTTTCTAGCATTTGATATTCATGAGCTATTAGGTTTTGATATGATTAAATGATTGATGTGTGGCTTACTGAAAATTCTATCAATTCTATGAATCTATGGAGGTTCGGATCAACAAATCAATGAAAAAAAGAGTTGGTTGAGTCTATCCCAACCAACTCCTCGGGGTCAACCAATTAATTAAAATATCTTCTTCCTCCAGTTCCTATCAACACAGAGGAGGTGAAAACGAAAGACACAAAAAGTGAAGAGTGACCCCATCGTGCAGCCATTCTGCTTCTCTAGCCACTCTCTCACTATCTCGCTTATCAATTGATAAGATGAAGATACAACATTTTTTAATGGTGGCCAGTTTTTGTTCAGACGGAAACCAACGGTTGATTTGGGAATAGTGGGGAAATGAGGAGGATTAGAGAAAAGGAGATTGCATTAGAATTACCTGTAATTGAAATTAATGGTCATAGAATTACATAGAAACGAGAAAAAAGTTGGGTTTGGTGACCATAGAACTTTGGTTCTATGGACACTGGTATTATGAAATGTGCCTTTAGTAGAAGCTTACTTGTAAGTACCATAGGATACTTGAAAAAAGTCAAACATATTCATAGAAACCGAAAAAATTGAAATTATGTGATCATAGAACGTTGGTTCTATGGATATTGGAATCATAGACCTTCCTGTCGCATAAATAATTATCACAGAATACATGGTGGTGATCATAGAACTTCATGGAAACTGTAAAATTCTCGTATGATGTTTCATAGAATTTCATAACTATCAACATGAATTCTATGATTCTACGATTGAAAAATGGATAATTCATAGATTCTTCACCATCTATTATTTTAAAAAAGTAATAACTAGTCATAGAACTTCATAGAAACCGCGAAAAAACAATAAAGGATTCATAGAATTATAGTATTTATGAAAATATATACCTCATATTCAAATCGAACTTCATCCACATTATTTCAGCGAAAGTCGAAATCATTGTAACCAATTTGGACTAGTATCACAGTATGATTCGAATCAAATGTCATAAAACTTCATAGAAACTGGAATGATATTAATCTGATTGAAAAATAGATTCTATGTTTCAAACATTTGTCATTAAAAAATATTACTTTTTTGGTCTCACACACAGCCGCATTATTTGGCCAGCTGAAAACTAGTACTATACTTTCATAGAAACTGAAAAATGCAACATTAGCTCCATAGAACTTTTCGAATCTAAGGAAGTTATAGCCGTAATTTTTCTCGAAATGCCATGGAACTGATAGAACTAGTCAATGATAAGTCCCTATATCTTCATTAAACGTTTCAAAACTTCAAAGCAGTACTCATATAATTTCATAGAAACTGTGATTATATTCTCATAGAACTTCATAATTCTATGGGCGATGGATAGAGTTCGACATTTCTGAGCTCATAAAAACACCAAAGCTGGCGAGAAAGTTAAAATCTGTGCAGAATGCACGACAACACAATGTAGATTTTCCAGATAACGTCTAACTTTCCAGTGCAACATATTTGACGACAAAATGCGGACAATTTCATTACAGCTTCGCGATTTTTATTTTCCAGGTGCGATGACGATCCTGCAATATTTGTTTGCAGAAGCAAAAATTCCAAAATAAGTAAAACGATTTATTATTCCAAGACGTGTGCATACATATTCACGACAAACTACATACTTTACAAGATATCTGACGCGCAAGCTACCAAAAATATGCATAGACCATGACGAGAAAATACAGACGTTCTGTCAGTAGATCAATCCAATCCACCGTTCACAATCATTTGCTTCAAATGAGCCGCGAGCAAACTGAAATTCCAGACAGATTTTCAGATTTTTCAGAGAATTTCGCTCTCTAACCTTATCCCAATTCTCATATTCTGCATTTCCACATTGCTCCGTCACAAACTTTTTCATACAATCTTTCGAATTTCTGAGGAAATAGCAAGCATCTTTTTCAGAGTTCTGGAAAAAAATTTTGATTTAAATGTATGGAGCTAAACCTACTTTCTGATCAGACTTGAAATCCGCCAGACATGCGCCTTCTGGAGTGGATTTTAAGGCGATGAGCTGCAAATTTGGAAAATTTCAGATAAATAGTTTCAGACAAACTTTTTCAGAACAGTTCTGGAAATTCGACTGAAAAATGACACGCCAACAGAAGTTGAGAGTGGAGGCGTTGTCGATTTCAGCTGGTGGACATTTCAGATTTTTGAGGCAGTCCTGGAATACGTTTTTGTGATCTACCGGGATCAGGAGCTAGAGCATCAAGGGGAGGTGAAGTTCAGGTACCCATAGATCTCTTGAAGATCTATGAATAAGTCTATGAAGGAATAAAGTGAGGTTCTATGAATATCTATGCAACATAGAATCACTGTTTCTAGCATTTGATATTCATAACTTCATAGATTCTGAGATAATCACAAAGAGGGTGCAGTAAATAGATCTATGAATTTAAAATGGGGACGCTATGATTCTATGGAAGTTCTATGACCCATAAATACTCGTAGTACACTTCTCTACTGAATTTGATACTTCAACTGCAATGAAGAACAGGCACCCATGATGATATATGAGTGCTTATAATATACTGTATTTGGAGCACCCATAACTGTTCTTAGGTGCACTAACTACACTGTAATCCATGCACACTGTCCACTTACCGTAGTCTCCTCACAAATTGTCCTCAACTTTGAGAAATCTTCGGTTCGATTTTTAGCGAGCTTTTTGATCTCCTTGTCGATTGATGTACTTTTCTGAAAATTTCTTATTTTTTTTTCAGTTGGCTGGCTCAGTGAGCAAGAGTAACAAACTAACATTTAGAGCAATCAAAAATATTTTGAAGACAACTTTCAGTTCTATGAAAAAAAAACATGTTTCAATAGTTTTCGATATTCGCAGTTTTCAAATATTTTTGATTTTGGTAAGCTGCGAATAGTATTTGCAATCTTCTTTCTCTTAGTTAAGTATCAAATGTAAATAGAAAAAACTATTTCAGAATTGATACCCAAGCAACCGACTACTCAGTTTTCACAGTAAAGTGCAACTTAATTTTACTGTTTCAAAATTCCGTAATCATATTTTTCTACACCTTCTCTTGCTTGTCTAGTTGAAGATACTGTGAAATGGATTTTACATTTGATACTCAGCCAACAAATTCATAACACTCACCAAAACACATTTCGACACCTTCAGCGAGTTCAAAAATCCGCATTGCTTCAAATATTTGCTGATTTTCGAATCAGTTGTGGAATCGGGAGTCGAAAGATTGATAAAAGTGAATAACAGGAGTATTAGTAGGTGTTTGAACATTTTTCACGAGGACAATTGATTGGAGAATAGGAGAGAGAAAGAGGAAATAGTTACACAACAAGAAATGAGGGGAAATAAATGAGGAATGCGTCATTTTATTGGTTTTTTGAGGGAAGTCACCTGCAAAAAAGTAGTGGTAATTGTGTGGGTTTGAGGTAATAAATACTGTTTCAAAGTTTTTTAATTTCCGAATTTTGAGATTTACGATATTATTGCCATTTTGATTACAATACTTATATACATCATATCAAAAAATTATATATATATACATATATATCCGGAAATCTGGATGAGCTCAAACGCATAAATATTTCAGTATTTCAGATGTGAAACTTCTGTAACTGCATTTGTTGTATAAAGCATAAACATGTTTGTGATTTTCAATTTTTTTTCAAATTCAAATTTTTCAGAGTCAACAAACGATTTTCAAATGTGATAATTGAAATTATCACAGTCCTGATCTGAAAAATTCCGAGTTTCACTTTTTTGTGATAATGAAAAATTACCGTTGCCCTTTACTTCATTTTTTATTTGTTTTGCACACAGTATTGCATATCAATTAACTAAAAATGAAAACTATCCTCAAAAGTTTATATTTGTTTTGAAGCAGTGGAAATAGATTCTCAATCCATGTTTTCAGCAGCTTTGACGTGTCGAGATCAATTTTTTAGCTGCACCTAAACTTTTCACCTTATTTATCAAATCACTGACTTCACTGACTGACCATCAAAGTACTATCATCAAATGATAAGAAATCAGGGATCAGAGACAAGTATTACATTTGGATTATATCAGTTATCAAAAGTAGTCACTCGTATAATGCTTCAGAACTTCTTGATTTTTGAATGACATTTTCCTGAAACAGCAAAAATTCCAAATCAAGCATTTTGCTGACAATATGTGCTCCTGCTTTTCTTATCACATTTTCCGTGCCCGGCACAAACGAGGACAACGCTTTTTCAATATAAACATTTTCCCATCTTTATTCGTGTCAGCATATTTGTCAATACCCCGTGGCGTCCTTGTATCTAACTAATTACTTGACCGTTTTGACAATTTCCAATTTTCCATACTCATTTGCTGTGACCCTCATACAATTTTTTGCATATTTCAGGGTGATTCTGTGATCAATTGACACAACCTGGATATAATCAGTTATAATGAAGATAATATGATAGTGTTGATATCAAAAAATGGACGAAATGTTGGTTGGAGGAATATTGAAGAGCGAAGAGGAGCCCGAAGGATGATATTGGATCATAAAGTGAGTTTTGTTTTTGGGATAATAGCAGTGACATCACTGATTTGCAACCCTCTTGAGTACAAATTGTGTAACTGAGTTTTATCGGCACTCTTCTATAATCAATTGATAAAAAAGCAAAATAGCATCAAACTACTAAATTGATCACTACTGTATAGTTTGCAGAGTGACTGGTTTCTTAGTATATGAATCTGCCCCTACTGGTTGAAAATATCTTCCAAATATAATAATTGCAGCCATGGTCCACACTTCAAAAACGAACTTTGGCGACGCAATACCAGACAACAGAATATAATAGATTGGTCGGGACGGATCGATCAGTTGCAAGACCTGGTTGCCGATGACAACAAAACAATCGAGAAGCTCAAGGAGGTCAACATCATGCAGGAAAGAGAGATGGAGGAGATCCGCGATGATCCCGATTTTGAGGTAATTAATAACGAGTACTTCTCAAATTTCTCATTTTAAGATTTACAGAAATGTTTGAGCGCACTCTAACACACGAGGAGTTGAACCAGCTCAATATGGAGCAACAATGAAAAATAGATAGCATGTCGGCGGTGATCGACGATGGACGGACCTGCTCAAAAAAAGGTGTCGGACCTTCATGAACAAGTAAAGGCCGCAAACAAGAAGGTCGCAGATCTCGAAAACTTGTTGAAAGGGTAGATAAATGAAGAACAGGACGACTAGATCATGTACGGAATAAGACGTTTATCAGTGTGTTCATGAGGTAACCGCTAACTGCTCTTTCTGAGCCATAATATATTATTTATACAGATCACGGTCAACGAGAATTGGACAAAAATGTTCGAGTTCAGAATGGGATACGATAAATAAATGTGCTCACTTTCCAAATAGTTCAAAAAATGGTGAATAATTTTTTAAAAGCTGTTTCTTTTAATGTAATTTTATATTAATAAACTAGTTTGGTTTTCACTATCAGTGTTGAGAACACTTTGAAGTTTTATCAGTAATCAAGTGCATGATAAATCGTTATCACTCTAAAATGACTATTAAAAATTGATAAAAGGTTTTCAGTAAAAATTTTAGTTTCAAATTTCTCGATATCTCGAAAGTTTTCATATGAAATCACTAACAGAAGAAGTAACTTTTGAGATCAAAAATCAAACCGAAAAATTCCAATATCAACCTTCAAAACACCATCACCAAGTGATAACAAATTAGTACATTATTCCAGTTGATTGGATTAGTTTATTTTTGTTCGAATTCCATTGATTTGAACTGTTTTTACAAATAAGGGGTTATAAGAAGAAAAATGATTATGGAATAAATATGTGTATTCCGATAGTAGTGAAACTTTCAGTTGCACGATGTTTGGAAGATACGAGGCAATTTTCAGAAAATATTTTTACTTATATTTTTTCAACCTTGTTTTATCACATTATTAAAGAATGATTACTTCAGGAATATTTTGAGATTTCGTTGAAACTGAAATAGTTTCCCGAACGTATGACAAGTGCACAATTGATCACATTTATAGCCTTGCTCAAAATCAAAGCTTCAATTTCACTAAGTTCCCCAATTTTTTGAGTTGTTCTCTCAAATATTCTATAAGTGGGATATTCCTTAATTTTTTTCAGAAACTAGTCGTTAAAATGATGGAAAAAAAACAAAGTAGTGTAGTACTCTTCGCTTTCTCATCATAGTTTTGTCTGCTGTTTTCAGAAAATTACTCAGCACTCCTACCGAAGAATCGAAATTTATTACATTTTTTCGAAACTGCCATATTTTCTTCACTTTCCTTTTTCATCAATCGGTCGTTCAATTTTTTCGAATCAGTTCAATGAAACGAAGTTCCAGGCTGTATTTTACGATCTGGGAAGTTATTTTGAAATCAATTAGTTTTTCACAGTTCCGTGAGATTTTTATATTTTTTTATTGACCTTAACTTTTCAATATGTATGAATTTTTCTACAATTCTATAAGCAACTTTAAAACTTTTTTCCGGAACTCTACTCAACAAGAAGTGCAAGAACACTAACTTTCCCAAAAATGGAAATTATACAGTTTCATAAAATAGATTTTCCTGGTTATTTTCAGAAAACACGATTTATATAAAACAGTTAGAAATCTCTGATTGTGGATTTTTTTCTCTACGATCAAGCAGGTGGAGTGCATTTCCAAATCCGGGTATATTCTTCAAATTGATATGGTTCTGATATTGTTCATTTCTCTGTGTTGATTGTCAATTATATTCATCATCTTTCCAACCTCAAATTTTCTGTTCAATTGAAGTCTTCTTCATTTTTTTTGTTAGAAATTGAGCGCATATTGCCTCATTTATAGTTTGTCACCATGACAACACACGGATAAAATCGACGTACTCTTCCACAATTTGTCACATGAGTTTTATATTTTTCATCTCTAATCTTTTCCTTTTTTTCTCATACTTGGGCTCATTTCTATCCGATTTTCAGAAAAGTGTATTATTTGTTGGAAATGAATACGATTGAGGAAATAAAGAAAGAGGTGGCCGAAGTCAACAATACAATCAAAGTTGCAAGAGCAAAAGTCAACCGTGCGTGGGAAAAGGACCATCCATCGGTTCAAAAATTGAAGAATGAGATAAAGGAGTCAGAGAAGAAGGTGGCAGAGTTGGAACGAATGATGAAAAAATTAGATGGTTGAAGAATCAATAATAGTTATTTTGTTATCATAAAAAATATATTGTGACAACTTGTGAATAAATCATTATGATGGAAACTTTTTCCGGCTCAACAGGAAATTGGAAAAAACACATTTTCCCCGATTTTCATCGGCATTCACCACTATATTTGCTTCAGCATGTTGGATCCGAGTTACTTTTCTGAAAAACTAATGAAAAAATTTGAGTTTTGATTTGGGTACTTCATACAAAATAGTACAGCTGACCACCTTTATCCACCAATTGAAATAAACACTACTTTCGCGAAAAAATTTGTGTCGATACGGTCCGTACATTTCTGTACATTTTTTCATGTTTGAAATTCATGTTCATGTTCATGTTGATTTTGAAATAAAGGTATATCATGCAAAAAAAACAACGAAAAATATCTAAATTATTTTTTGGCAGCTGGTTTTTCTTTGTGTTTTTAACAAAACTAGTCTCGCAATTGAATGGAACCACGATTTCCCATTTCACTATTTTTTTTCTGTCTGTATAATTGCGTGCGGTGTTCGCGGACACCCCCTCTTTCCTCCCGCGCACACTTTGCGTCAGTGGGGTTCTTAAGTCTGCTCCGTCTTCAATCTTACGCTATTTTTTGTTTATTTTTTATTTGCTTCATATTTTTAACGTTCAAAATTGCAGAATGCCATCCAATACACCGTCCCGATCGAGAAATCTGACGGAAAGCCGAGAATTGAGGCAAGTGGCAAATGTATTGAGAGAACAGAAGAATAAACTGCGAGAGATGGAGCTAGATAGGGAATTGGCACATGAACGGGAATTGTTGAGTCTTGAAGAATCGAAATTGAAGCAAGTTCAGTTGGAAATCGAGGCGAATAAACTGAGAATGAGGTTGGATATGTTGACGGGAAGAAGTGACAGACTTCGGGAAGAGGGAAGGTAGGATCATTTTTTTAAAATTTAAAATGTTTCAAAGTTCGACAAAAATCGAACGATATGATTGTTCATGTGGTAACAGAGTTATATATCAGTTTTAGCTGAAATGAATCTGTAGAAGGCAAAATTGTGCCTGAAAAAAAGTTTTGAGTAAAACTTTTGACTTTCGCTCAATTATTGTTTCAAAAAACTGGAAATTCTGGTCCTGAATACACCTACTAACAAAACATTTGAAAATTCAAACGCGTACAATTACTTCTATAAAAAATTTGAAAAAAAAAGTTCCGAATTTTTTGGAGTCGACTTTAAAAAATGACATCTTTTCCCCAAATCAAGTTTAATAAAAATTGAAAACCCCAACTGAATGTAGTAAATTTTATACCATTACCATAGTTTTTTTTTCAGAATACCATCTCGATTGCGTAAATTTCACAAAAAGTCGAACGCACTGTTCCAACTCGTAAGGAAACATGATGATCAGATGGAACTAATGGAGAAGGAACGGGAATTGGAATCGATGAAATGGGAACGAACAAAATTGGAGAATGAACGATTACGCGGAGAGTTGGAGAAGGCGGAGTTGGAGGTGGCGAATTTGCAAAGGATTGAGGCTAATGCGGAGGATAGAATCGGATCACCTCGGTTTCTAGTGGAAGAAGAAGATGAAGACGAAGATGAAGACGAAGAGGAGGAAGAGAGAGAGAGAGGTAGGGAAAGAAGCAGGAGGTGGTCATCAGATGATGAATCGGAATAGGGAAGCACATTTGTCTTTCGTCTTTCATAATGTTATTGTACAGATTAATTTATAACATTTATTGAATAAAGCCCGATGAATCTATGAAAAGATACAAAAACACATAAAATCAAAGTTATGCCGCTTTCCTTGCACGATACTCAGCCAACGATATCCTTCTGACTTCTTCCTTCTCATAAACTGCACTTATGAGTTCAGGAAAGCGAGTGACACTTACATACTCCAACTCATGTATATCAAGTTGCGGAGTATCCTCAACTTTTCGTAGTTTTTCTTTTTCATACCAATCTCCATTGAATTGATAATGATTCTTCTTATCAATCTGTAATCACTAAGTTAACCAATCAAAATATCCAATCCATACCTTTATCAGTATACTGCCCATTCAATAACTGGATAATAGTTTGATATAATATAATAATCGATTATGAAACGCCTATCCAATGTAGAAAAATAAAATTCATAATATTTTACATTTTCATGAAACCGATATATTTTCGATCATATTTTTCACAATGCTGCCACAATATGCGTGTTCTTAACCTTCCTTGCTCGGAAAAACTATTCACTTTCAGAATCCATAGATCATAGATCTACGTTCCTTTTTGAAATTGTGATTATAGTTGTGAAATTATATGACGCGTTTTATTCGATCCATGAAAGAAGGAATCCTACAATTATGAACCTATCCATAGATTCGCCTACGCTTTGGATTTTTTCAATAGTTTAGGACGACTCGAATGCCTAATTTCGAATTGAATAATTGAAAAATTTTCACATTTTCATGAAAATGTCATATTTTTACCATCAGATTATTTTATGATTCTTGAAATTCTATTCCTATAAACACTTCCAGAAGCCACAGATCATAGATCCTACCAAGTTTCACGTCCCCATAATCTATACTTCCGCGTTCCCCGCAATCAATTACACTTGATAACCAACCAACAGTTGTCTCCTCTAAACCTAAACCTTTTCATTCTCCATAACTTTTTTCAACCCCAATGAACCTTCCGTTCCTCCTATTTCTATGTATTCTATCAACAACATCCGCCATTCCTGGATATGACAAATACAAGAAAACATGCGGAGTATTTGGGAAATTGAAGACAGATTATTGCGAGTCATGGGTAGGTATTTGAAGCACCCACACTTGGTGCCTCAAGTAATATAGTGTTATTGCAGCATGGAGTCAAGACGGGATGGATTAGCACAATGATAGCGTTCTTCCCGAATGACTATTCCAATTATACATATACCGAGTTGACCAAACATTGTACGGATCAGTTTGTGAGTTTGGTTTGTTGAAATCTGTGGTCATATATATGCAATAGAATCATGAACCGAGATTTCATAGAAACTGGAAGTAATATTAGGTTGGCAAGAAAGTTTTCCTCTTTTTTCGAAGGTCTGAAACTTCGACGGTTTTCTCAACGGAACGGTAGTTTTTCAAAGTAGTTATTTTGTTATTAGAAGTAATAGCCAAGTGGCCTAAACGTGCGTTTTTAGTTTCACTCTAGGCTCTTTACATATACGAAAAATGCCCATGCTACCAAACCTAATCGGCACCGAGTTTGGAGTCTTTTATTTTTGTAGTATTTTCTAGTTCAATGGTTTCTGGTTTCAATAAGACAATAGTAGGTATGTATGACCATAAAGCCTGTCAACCTTATTTTGTACACGACTAAGCTCAAAAACGTACGGATGGCGTCTTAACTTTGACTGGAGAACCCCGTTTGAACTGTCGAATGTGTCTAGGTTTGAGTTCATTGCGTAATCAGCGTGGGGCCGACTTACACCAAACTGGATATAGAGTGTCAGCAGTCCTAAAGGTACTGACTGAACTTGTTTTCATAGAGCGAAAGCTATCCGCAAAAGAGAAAAATTGGGCGCTTTCGTTGTCAAGATTTTCAGTACTTTGCGAATCATCAGAGCGGTTATGTCAGTTCAGATCATTTGACTTTACACATGATCCACAGATGGTCGAATAAAACCATTATGAGATGTTAGAAGGGGGACCATTGCCAACATTTTGTAAACATGTGACAGTGGCCCGTCGCTCGCATCGGGCAGCAGGTGTTGCTGAATGCGATTTTTCCTCGAAAAATACAGTGTTCAGCGATTTGTAGTCAGTACGAAGGAACGGTTAGTGGAAGCTGCTAGATGATAAGAAAATTAGCAATACCGATGTCTATACAAAGTAGATACAAAATCTCAGGATATCAGCTACATCTTAACATGGAGCAAATTTCATGTTTCGTTTTTTTGGCGACGGCGGCAGGTTACATGCTTGTTCAAAAGTCAAAACCTATGCACGTCGTATTGGGATGAACAAATCTTAGTCACTTTTTAAACACTCATGACCTTGCTCTCCCTAACTATTATCTCAATTCCAATCCTCAAAGCTGGCTTGGTGGACAAAAGTTATAAATTCGAAAGGCTTTCAAAACTGATATAACACAGTTTTTGCATCTTAGCTCTTTTCCTAGACGCATAAATGGGCTCACAAACTGCACGAGCTTTGGAGGAAGACCATTGATGATTATGACAAATAATTTTAGTTTCTCAGTATTCTCTTGTTTTCTAAATAATCGAATGAAAAAACCATCAAAAAAGGGGAAAACTTTCTTGCCAGCCTAATACATCTATAATGTCAAAAAACCAGGATAGATCATATAATCCATAGATTTTCAAATCCATAAAACTACAGGAACCTTGCCTTCATAGAACCTGGACTTCATAGAACCGTGATACAAGAAAGTATTGGTCATGCTATGTCCTCCGATTTATCATAGATTTGTTGAAACATTATTTTTCGTAGAACCATAGAATTTCATTAATCATAGATTTCGTTGCCATCGAGCGCGGAGGAAGATATTTTCCCGGAATTTCATAAATCCAAATGTTAAATAGGCCTTGATTCTTATAAGTTCCTCTTATATTTCCTAGATTCCCTATGCCACAGTACATTGAATTCATTGATGTTTATAGACGACTGGTACATTGGCCCGCCAATTTTTTTTTTTTCAAAATATCGTAAGATGTCGGACTCATCAAATATTGTAATATCTATGACCATAGATCCCCAAGATTCATTATTCCTTCGAACCTCGAACTTCCTATGTCACTTTTTGTCGTCAAGACTCTCCCACATCGATCATTGAGTTTTTTCTCCAATTTATAATAGATTCCCTGAAACAGTGTTTGACATAGAATCATGAAATTTCATAGATCTAACCATTCATAGAACCATAGATTTTGTAGAATCCATAGAATGTTGATATCAACAAAATCCATAATTCCATAGAACCTCGAAAATTCACATAATGCGGAATAGACATATAGGACCTCGACGTTATTGCTCAACGTATTCATTTCAATGTATCATAGAAATCTTGAAATAGTATTTTTTTTCATAGAATCATAGAACTTCATAGATTCCCAGTTCTATGCCCATAGATCCTTTCTTTTAGGAATGTTTCAACAACACCGGTTGTTACCGTGACTTTGTCAACTACGCCAAACTCGATAAATGTATGCATAATGCCTATATGGCATCACCATTTCATTCCTGCGAAACCAAGTTTCGCGAGCTGTCAAAGAAGCATCCAGAGAATCTACGAGCATGTGTACTGCAATTGATGAGAACTGTAAGTGGATTACTGTAGGTGTCGGTTGAGCTGTGTCGTTTGATTCCAGTGGGATCCTGAAGAAGTGGACTGCAAAAGTATCTATGAGACTGGCAAGTGTTATATGGATGATATTGAGAGACATTGTGATGCAAGGACGCTGGAAATGCACAAGTTGGTGAGTTACTTTTGACTGAGTATCAAATGTGGTACGCAGTCAAATAAATACAGTTTCTATGAATCTTCAAGGTTCTCTTAACAAAAGGTGGAACATTCGTGCTAGTCAAGCTCTTTTTGTACAAATTCATTGGCTGAGTATCAAACGTGTTTCTCATCGAGCTTGACAGCTTATGCGTTTAGTACTCAGCCAACTGATGCTTTTTTTGTTATCGAATCGCTCTCATCTTTTACTTTTTTTCAATACGTTTTTATTGCGATGATCGAGTGCTACAACTCACTTTTTCCTGGAATAATTTTTTCAATTGAAGCCGTGGATCAGTCAGTTGACTGAGTGTCAAATGTAAATCAGAAAGTTTCATATGATACTCAGTCTAGAAAGTAAAATACATCACTGTTTCTTCGTTTCCATATTATTATTCCCAACATCTACTCTTCAGTCATGACAAATAATACTTCTTATCCATTTGATACTCCTTCAATGAAAATTTTCTCTATTGCTTATATTGACTGAGTATCAAACGCACAAATTTGTAACTATTTACGTATGGTGAGTTGGAATGAGACAACCAATAAAATTATGTTGTGATAAAAACCATGAACCCATCGAAAAAGGCAAAAATATCGTTCTACAATAAAAATAAAAGAGATATCGGGATATTTAGAAACGGAAACTTTTTTTTTAATTTCACAAAAAATTACTTCTTTTGAATGGATTCACAAGTCTCCACAATTTTTTTCCATTTCAAAAGCTGTGTATTATCTTCGCATTTTTTGGCATCTGTGATAGTGTGATTGATTTTCTTGCCAACTTCACCAACTGTTTGTTTTCAGTGATTTTTGTCCGCGAATTTAACTGATTTTCTAGTTGTTTATCTACCCTAAAATGATGGAAATAGTTTCTGTTTCACAACTTCTATATCAAAACCAAACAACGACTGATTAATTGATCGTTAACCAGTGAATCCAAATAATTTCAGCATCTCTCCACCCGCCTCTACAACCGTGGGTGTGATGGTCGTCTAATCTACCAGGATGGTGGTGACACTCTTGCTTTGGACCCAATTCCTGGAGGATTCAAAGTGTCAGATGCAAAGAGGGACTATCTTTTGAACATGAATATCACTGAAGTGTAATAAATTGATTTATAGGTGCTTTCATTGTGTAGAAAACCATCAGAAAAAACACCAGTAGGAGTTGGAAAAATGGAAATTGTTACAACCACAATGATACTACTATCCACACGTTTCATCTTTATATTTTTGAATCACCTTGAAAATGAAACTTTCGAAAACTGCATGTTAATAATACGTTGAAAAACTTGATCTGATTGTTCATCAATATTCGAGTATATCAAAACATTAGAATTTGTTGTAACAAACTTTTCTATCAGTTCAGAAACCGAAATAAAAGTTAGCAAATGTATTACTACGAAAAGGCGTCTTCTAAAAAGCTCTACAATTTTGAAAGACAAAGCCAATAAATGATTGAGATTTTCAAAAACTTCTATACTTAAAATTTAGCTGAAACACGATTTTAAGAAATTTTCTGACACAAAGCGGCTAAAGTTCAAGAGTCAGCCTAGAGATCGACATCGAAAGTTTCGAAATGTGCAAAGCGATTCATCTACACTTGAACCTGGGTGGAGCTCAATGTCATTAGATAGTTTATTATGCAATGTTTGAATAGAAAGACGACATCGAACTTACATATTAAAAAGTACTTTACTATCAAGGACCTAAAATTGAATCTTCTGGAAACTACCAGTAATTGAGTACACGCTGAAAATGGGATTTTCTGTAATTTATACGAGAAAACTGAAACTGGAACTTCCAGATGGCATAAAAATCAAATATTTTGAGCATATCTAGTGCCAACAGTCTGAAGATAAACCTAACCTTCCACACAATGAATGCAAAAGGCTCAAAACTCAAAAATAACATTTTCCAGATATTTGACTGAAAGAAAGCAACTGTAAATAGATCTCATCATACTGAGAAGTGTTAGTTCACTTCCTCGAATGGTACGATTGACTTTTCGGGAATCTCTCATGATTTGATTTTTCGTTGAAAATGGAAAATTCTGCAAAAAAAAACTTTAAAGTTAATTGAATACAAGAGGGTCAAACACTAAAAATATAAAGATTTTCAGATAGTTTTCTGAAAAAAAGCCATCCGAAAATCTATTTCACCATATGAAAAAGGGATCGTTACCTGAAAAAAAAGAAACCTGGTATTGGGTTTTCCGTAACGTATCATTATTTGTCTTCTCGATGAAACAGTAGGATTTACAAAACTTGTGGAAATCCTAACTAGCAGAATCTGATAATCAACTTTATCAAAACTTATCTAACACCAATCCGCCCTAAACCTCAACCTAACCCCCTCCCTCCCTCCCCTCCCAATAGAGCTCAATGAGGTCATAAACACACACGTTTTCGCGCACCAATAAAGTGAAAACTGTCTTCTTCATCCCTTCTTTTCCTTCATTCCTCGATAGCCATCTATGTTTACCTACATATGTCCATCTCTCCTTCCATCCCCTCCGCCGGAATATCCTCATAGGATATACATATACTTTCATGATTTATATTCATTAGGATTATTAAATGTGTGGTGTGGTGTAATGTACAAATTTCCCTTTTCTCACTTTTTATTTGTGTTTATCATTATATCATTGATTCGAATCGCGCCTCCTTTCACCCCCTTTCTTTTATCACTTTTGGAACGTTTTCACTTTTCCAAGTATAATGTCTCCTTTCCTCATTTCGCGTTTCTAGAATAGGATTAGGTTTAGGTTTAGTGGACTTTTTGGAGATTAGGTTTAGGTTTAGCGAATGAACTTTGTTTTTTCTTTGAAGTTTTCGACATGCTCCTTTGATACAGTAACCCAAAAACTGATTTTTTATATTTTTTTAAAAATGATGTTTGAGATATTTTTTAAACCTCTGATTCGATTTTTGCGCAGAAATACTTTCTTCGCAAAATTTCAACAAGAGTTTCATTTACAATGAGCAAAAAAAGAAATTCACAATATTTCAAAATATTGAAAATTGAATCGAAGAATTTCACTAGGTATTGAAAAAAGTCAAAATTTCCAAGATTTTACATTTTCTTGAAATTGGAATTTTCCTTATTTTTCTCGAAATATTTGTATTTTTCTGTAATAGTGTACAAACTAGTTTCAAGCGATCATTAAGAAAAACTCGCAGTTCCGAATATTTCCTTTTGTATTGAAACTGAAATGCTTGACTATTAAGAATATCGTTTTATCACTTTATTCATTATCCAAATTCATAATCATTTTTGGTATGCGCCTTTAGTACAGTAATTCAAAAAGCACTTTGTTTACTGTATTTAGGTTCACTTCAACGTTTACTAGAAAATTAAAGATAATTTTCGAAAAAGAGACTAGCATGGACCGAACAATCGACTGAAATCATGAACACCTGTTGATGAACCTGTGAAACTGTGAAAAAAATGTTGAAAACTTCAAAGCCTTGAGTTTCAGAGCATTGTCTGAAAATTTTTACTGCCTAAACCTATAGCTATATTCTTTGTGCTAAACCTAAACTTTTAGCCGTTCAATTAGATACAACCACTCACTAAACCTAAACCTCGAATCTTTTTTTGAACGAAATGTCAGCGTCTCGTCATTCTCTTACGCTTTTATCAAAATATTTTTCTAAACCTAAACCTAAAAAATGACAAGTGTCTCTTCTCACCTCCTCATCAAGATAATTTCCTAAACCTAAACCTAAGATTCCTACATCTTCGTCTCTCTCATTCCACACTCTCTCACCTCTATACTACTAAACCTAAACCTAACAAAACACCCGCACCACCAAAAAATCTGAATATTCATCACCTCTATTTCCTTTGCCGCTCCATCCCCGTCTGTGTCGTATTAGCATAAGTCAATTATTGCTAACAAGTACTAGTGTCAATTGAGTGGGGCTTCTCTCTCTGCCTCTATTCAAGTGATGTTATATACTGTATTTACATACCCCATTGACAAAATGGACAAGAGACAGGAAGAGAGTGTGTCCACTTCCTACCCCGCCACTTGATTATGAGCCGTTTTGACGATTTTGAGCAAGATAGAGAGAGGCTTTTCACACTTTTTTATCACTGTTATCAGTTATCATTGATAAGTTTGACTGAACTATTTTTGATGTTATGACTTGATCAAATATTACTGATGAATATGATAGTGATAATTCTGATAGTTTTTTTTCCTTATCAATAGATCGCTATCTAGCCAAAAAAAATTAGATAAAAATATTTTCCAAATACTTATAAATTATCCAAAGAACAGTGATTTGTAACACTGATATAGTCCGGCATTTTTATCACCTTATCAGTGATGGCTCTTCAAACATATCAACTGATCATATTTTTGCAACATTGGATACTGTTTCAATGAAACGGTATTTTTTGAGGGATAGTGTTATAATCGTTTTCGATTGGACTATTTGAGTCGATATAATTTTTCGTATATATTTTCACCTTATCGGTAGCAGCTTACCATACGAAAAAAAAAGTTGTCGATTATTCGAATTTCTGATGTGAATCCAATCATTCAATCGTCGATTCTCGTCATAAACTATCCAAATCTCATAGCAAATTTTTGAAACTGTATCCGTTTATCACTTATCATTTTATCACTTGGCCGTACAAAACAACTAATACTTTGGAAAAAAATTTTGTGTCTCAAACTTGCCATGAACATTCAAGAACGTTGCCTAGTTCAATTGCTTTTTCCTCATTTTTCTCCATCCATTAATTTTTTCCTCGTACCATAGTGGAATTGCAAACTATCGTTTTTCACAATACTTAGATACTTTTTGAATCTGAAAGAATTGATACCTTATCACTTATCATCTAGTTCAGAATAACAAAACTACGATGAACGTAGTTTGCATTGTTGTACTATTCACTCCTTTACGCCTATTGTTTCTCCAAACTGTGTATTTTGTTGAATACTATTGCTCTTCGCACTTTTTTGTTGTGATTGGAGCAATCAAAAAGACAACAGTTTATTATTCATCATGACGCTTTTTTAAAAGACAGTGTTAAAAAACTTTGATGTTCAATTTCGATAGGCTTCAACGTGCAAATCAACAGCTTTTCAAAAAGTTTACTGATCCAAAAGTTGTATAAACTTCTCAGGATGCATCTTTTAATCGGTATGTATTCTATATTTTCCGTTCTTTAAGTTTTCCATATACTGTGAGTCTAAGAGCAAAGTACAAAACTCTCAAAATGTCAGAAGAAACTGCTGTTTCAGTGATTTCTCAAACCTGGTCCGATTTCACTTGGCTTGTTTCATTCATTAGTCTTCCCACCCATTCTCTTTCGAAACTTTCTGTCTAGTGGATGGATTCGTATGATCAAGCCATACATTTTAAGGAAATTTCACAATCACCCCAACCTTATTTCTTCTATATCTAATCGCGACCGAAACTTTTTTCGTGCATCTGCCTTTCTCATATTCTCTAGCTCTATCAAGTTTCTCGAAAAACTTACTGTTCCAAATTCCTTACAAATCCCACCAACACGAATCGTTAGACAGTTAACTTATGCTTTCGTCTTAGCTTTCATTCATCTAATGAGCTCCCAAAAAAATCAGCAAATTGGCTGTTTTAAAATATACCCAACTTTCACAAATTCATTTCAATATCTTATCGGACCATTTTTGACGTTCTTGTCTGTGTATCTCTTTTTCAAGTATCTTTTAGGGTGACTGTATTTTTAAAGTCATTTTTCATGTATTTATGATCGTAGACTCTAATGAGCAAGTAATCAAACCTTCTCGAAAAATTACTGTTTCATGATTTTTACAATTCCTCAAGATTCAACCTGTTTGCCAGTTCGTCCTTGATTTTGTAATTTCTCAAAAAAATTAGTGCTTCAAAACTTTCATAAATTGCAACAATTCAAATTGTTTTCTAGTTAATCTTCGACCATCATTGTCTGCGTCTCTTCTTCCTCATGCTCTCTCGCTATTTTTCTGAAACTCCAATTTACTGAAAAAGATGACGGTTTCAAAACTATTCCAAAATCCCAGAAAATTTATTGCTGACGGTTCATGAGTTATTGTCAGAATCTCATAATTTTCACACTTTATCGTAGGCTCTAATGAGTAAGCCTTCAAGCTTTCTCAAAAAAAATGTACTGTTTTCTAACTTTTACAAATTCTCCAATCTTAAACTGCTTACCAGTTCATTCTTGTTCTTTTAATTTCTTTAAAAAATTTACTATTCCATAACTTTCACAAATTTCACCAAACTCAAATTGTTTTCTAGTTTAGCATCGTCTAGTTTTGTCTGCGTCTCTTCTTTCTCTTGCGCTCTC
This sequence comes from Caenorhabditis uteleia, assembly GCA_963573275.1. NCBI lineage: Eukaryota > Metazoa > Nematoda > Chromadorea > Rhabditida > Rhabditidae > Caenorhabditis > Caenorhabditis uteleia. The sequence continues at coordinate 5,654,934 of OY752137.1, forward strand.
TCGCTATTTTCTTAAATTCCAACTTTCCAAAAAAAGGTTTACTGTTTCAAAACGTTGTCAAAAACCCAGAGAAACATAGGCTGTTGTTGAATGACTGCTGTCTGCGTCTCCCCATCCTCACACTCTCTTCTGAACCACAGCGCTATCAAAGTTCTCAAAAAAAATCACCGTTCCAAAACTTTCATAAATTTCGGGAACTCGAACTGTTTGCCAGTTCAATCTTGATTTTGCAATTTCTCAAAAAAAAACATCATGCTTCAAAATTTTCACAAATTCCATCAAATTCAAATTGTTCTCTAGTTAATCTTCGACTATGTATCATTGTCTGCGTCTCTTCTTATGCTCTCTCGCTATTTTTCTGAAACTCCAACATTCTGAAAAAGTGAGGGTTTCAAAATTTTGTCAAATTCCCAGACATGATACTGACGGTTGATGAGTTTTTGTCTGCGTCTCATCATTCTCACACTCTCTCATGGACCCTATCAATATTATCAGAAAAATCACCGTTTCGAAACTTTTCCAAATTCTACTAACTCGAACTGTTTTCTAGTGAATCTTTGACAATTTTTCTGCGTCTCTCCTCTTCCACACTCTCTCACTACTTGTCTGAAATTCCAACAAATTCATCCAGCTCAAAAAAGAAAACGTGCAAAAAAACGAAAGCTGCAAAGTTCATCCACAAACTTTGTTTTTTTCCCTCCTCCTCCTTTTGAAACCTGATACCCCCCCCCCCCCCCCTCGTCCATCCTTCATCTTTTGTGAGAAATGGCCCCCTCCCCTTCACTAATTGCTTCATCTCAATCTGTTTGTTGTGTTGTTTTTTTCCGATTGATCGTCTTACTTTTTTTCATTGAAACTGTTCCCATTCGCCGCCTAATTGATGGTATTCAATTCGATTCGTTTCCTGTTTTCGTTCTATTCCAATATTTGACCTATTGTTTCTTGTGTTTTGTCTATGCCATTTGTTGTGGAGCTCCGAGCAAGAGGAGCCCTGCTCATTTCACTCATGTGGCTCCATTGTCTTCGAGTGATTTTTGTGCTTGAAAATTGACATGTTTTTCTGGATATTTTCTAACTGAAATGTCTTATATTTTGAAATTTTCTTTGAGTTTTCGCTCTAAGAATGCAAGATTTGACGGAAAATTGCTGAATTCCAATCAAAAATGTTACCGTTTATCTCCGAGATGATAGTATTTTATGAATTATGATTGTTAATATTTCAGTCGATGATGTTTGAAGGTACAAAACTGAAACATTTTCTTTGATTTTTTATTCAAAATTCCAAAAATAGCTCTTAAAAATCTCAAAGTTGGCGATTTTCGTATCCAAGTGTATTTTTGTGTACTGCTTCTATAATTCGTAGGTTGACTTTCCGTTTGTCTTCCAATTTTTGAGCTAAAAACCGTAATCCCGAGACGAATCAGAAAATCTTCTAGAAAAATATTTCCGAAAAATATGAGGATTTTGAAACTGAAACTTTACGGTGAAGTTGATTACTATGGTTGAACAACTATTGAACCTGTGAAGGTGTAAGGAAGTTGATTTTTTGCAAAAATGAAAAATATTTACTGTTTCCAGAATGCAACTTTATTCTGGGACGAATATTTTTGATAATATTTCTTCGCTTTTTGATATTAAATCTGTGAAAAACTCTATTTTTTTCAAAAGTCACTGAAAATAGTGAACTTTGGCTGAAAAACATCTGCAAGAAAATCATTTCACGGTTAAAATACACCGCTTTAGTTTTTAAGAACGGTGGAAACCAGTATTAATAAAAATGTACTGCTGCAGTAGTTTTATTTTTCGTAGAAACTAAAAATGTAAACGGTACACATATCGAGCTCGGATCAAATCAAGCATTTTACCCGAAACAGTTTTTTTAAAACTATGTTGATTATTAGCACCTTTATCATCTCAAAAGTAAAATCTGTTTTGAAAATTTTCAATCGTTTTTGTAGTCGAACAATAATCCAATAATAAAATGAACTGCAATATCAGAAAATATAAATCCTGAGAAACCGATTTTTTTTGGTAGCTCTCAACCTTTCTTACTCAAATATTTTATTCGTGTCACCTTTTCACTCTAAATCTATATTGGTTATCCGTCTATACAGTTCGAATCAATCTTTAATATCCTCGCTGTTTCGAAAAATTTACTTCATGAGTCTGAAATAATTCAAAATAGTGAGGAGGAATTGCTTTGCGTAATACCATTTACTAATGGACCTATGCCGATGTCGGAAGAAACGACCAGAAAGGCTTTTTTGCCTATGCCGATGCAGCGCGTTTCGGCGAGAAACGGCAAAAATGCCTAGTTTCTTTCCGTTTCTCGCCGAAACGCGCCGCATCGGCATAGGGTTTCAGGCCTTTCTTCCGGCATCGGCATAGGTCCATAACTTCCAATTACTTCTAGTCACTGGAGCTAAACCTACTTTTATCAATTTTCAGAGCAGGATAGAATACAATATAGAAAATTTATGAGTATTTCCTCGCCAAGAACCATCAATTTCTAAATATAGATTTTAAATATTGAAACACCGGAAACTGAGATATTTTTACGAAAAAAAAACCACAATTTCACTGTTTCCTAATTTCATGAATATTTCTAATTGAACACTGCTGTGTTCATAATCAAGTTGCTCATCATAATATGAGAAATAGTCTGTTTTCATGAATAAATATTATCGCTCCCATACGAATGGAGCCTTGTGGCCTAGAAAACCACAATTGGACGAAGAGATATATTAAAATATGCATTTTTAATTCGTACTGTAGTTTTAGTGTTGTTTTGGACTACGGTTTACGGAAAGGTTCATAAGGGGTTGTAGCTTCGTAAATCTACAACGGAAATCTAGATTCGTATGAAACCGATAATACCGTCTGTTGCCATTTTGGATCTTTCCTTCCGATTACATTTCGAAATTTTCAGTGTTCCTCTAGAAAAGTAGGCGTGGCCTTCACTACCCCTGGCTCATTTCCAACTCCACATCTAAATCCAATAGATTTTCACGTCACGTAGTAGTTCCGCAATGCACTCTTTCCATCTCTTTCCTCATTCCATTGACCATCGACACAATAATCGGCAGAAAGCCGATTTGATTGACAGCGCCAAAAAAAACAAGCTTGTCGGATTGTCCCGGGAGGGGGATGAACAAATAATGAGAGAGTGAAGGAGGAGGGTATTCGATTACTACTGTGTTTGATGGACAAAAATGTGTATCACACCCATGTGGTGTGATGGTGGCGGAGCCGCCAACCACCATAAATTATATGGCACCATGCCAGACACACACACCCTATACTTTTCATCTAACTCAACCTCATACTTTTCCTTCCGATAAACCTCACTTTTTTCTGTTTTTGTATTGTGTTGCCGTTCGTATTGAGCTTAAAGCTCACAGTTACGATAAGATCCATAATTTTTGTGAAAATCCATATCATTATCAAGCAGATACTGATATCGATAAACTCCCTCAGTTCTATCACTCAAAAAATATTCGACAGAGAAACATAAACTTTTTGAAACCGATAACTTTTCAAACAATGCTTCCGTATTGTGTGTGAAGCCCTTCTATCAGATCAATTTTTTAAACACTACCATTGGTTCGTGTATTGCTATTTTATCAGTTTTTCGTAATTTCAAACTTTCTGTGAGCAGCATTTATTCCTCTGATCAATCTAAAAACATTGGCTTTCAAATCACGGATGCACTTTGATTGAAATCAGGCATTTTTGTGAAAGTTAACACTTTTTTGAAGCTGGAAAAAGTATAAATAACGCCTTATCCTCCTTTCTCATGTGACTTTCCATTCCAATCGGAATTCGAAAGTCCAAGTAGGCTAATCTCCAATCAATTGTTGACAAATTTCTTATCACTAGGAGTCAACTACATAGTTTTTGAAGTTTCGGAAGACGCCTATAATTCAATCACTTTTATTGGCATTCGTCTAGATGAAATCTGCTTTTTGAGGCAGTAACCTTTTTTCAATATTTTTGTTTCTCATACCTCTTGAAGTAATTCTTATTATTTGATCACACCGGCATACTTCCTTATTTTACTAAACTTTGCTATTTTCGTGTCAGTTGAGAAATTCTTGAAACTATAAAAACTTTGGTAACTGTCAAGTTTTCCTCATTCCCATCTTCATGTGTTGTATTCCCATTTTAACTGAATTTAGAAGGCCGAAAGTTAGATTAATTTCCAAGTTGGATTTTCTGCTCTAAAGCATCAAAACTAAATCAAAACAAGATGCTTGTCTAGATAAAATTACCATAGAAGGCCAGTAGCATAGGAAGGCATCACTGATAGAGAAACGTTTGGAAAAGTAAGATCGTTTAGTGGAATAGAAAGAATAGAAAAACATGTATCACCAGTATTCTCAGTTTCAAACAGTTTTTAATTTTTCCTCAAACAGTAAAATTACCAAATATGTTTTCCCGATATAAAGTAGATTTCAATTTTTTTTTTGTTGCAGCAAAACCATAATATCAGTTCAGTATACATTGTGTAATTGACACTTACTTGTAAGACTCCTTGCACTGATATCTTGTCAACTTTTTTTTACTTCAACATTCTGAGAAATGGAACGCTGAATTTCATCGAATGTGGCCAATTATTTTTTCTGCCCATTGAAATATACCACTTTTGCGAATGATGAAAACTTCTTGAAATTAGATACCTAGGTAATATATCAAAACCAACATGTTCGCCTGCTGAATCAACTATAGGAATTCATTGAAGAGAATAATAGCTTCTCTGAAACTGACGAAAAATGTTGAAGCCGATGAATCTCATTGTCAATGCATTTCCGAATTTTTTTCCGCTGACAGTCAGGCAAACATTGTGATGAAAGTGTTACACTGAAATATATAACTCTACTGAAAACGCAAAAATATCGAAAATACAAATTATCACCTCCCAATTATGGTTTTTGTGTTAAAAGTCGTAAAAAGAAATTTTCCAATCAGAATAGTTTTTGCTCAGTATCTTCCTGATTTCTTGTGGTCATTGCTTGATTTTGATCTGGAGATATGATATCGCTCTTTCTCCAGGAAATATCATTTTTTTGTCAAATTGACCCAAGATCTAACGAATTCTCTTATTTCCATCAAAATTCAAAACTTCTTGCAACCGACAACATTTCGAAAACAATCATTTTCTGCTGGCCAGTCGTCTTCGTGTGATCCATTACGTTTTAGAACTCTTTACTTATTTTCAATCCTTCTATTAAACATCAATTTTTAAAATCAACTTTCATTATCGGAAAATCCACGCATTAAACTGCACCATCAAAGTCGAAATTGAATGCTTTTTGAAATCGAAAAAAACTTTGTGAGACTGCGTCTCTCTTAACACCCACTGTCTCGTTATATAACTTTTCCTACCATGTCTTTTTGATGCTCAGAATAATTTGCGATTATCCCAGTTTCCAGTAAATTTGATAAGAATTGTAGTCAGGATCGAGACCGATCCAGCGTTGGACAATTTTTGTAATTAGGAATACTGACCCTCTTTTCGTACAGTCCATCATTTTTACAGTTCCGGAAAAACATCTCAACTTGACTATTGTAATTATCATTATTCTGTATTTCCCTCCCTTCTCATTTTTTTGTATCATGCCTGCGTCTCTTTTTTCTACACACTCTTTTCCTTTTTTCCCGTTTCCAAAGTATTTTTTTCAACTATATTCATCCATAAATCTCAATATTCATCTTCATTATTCTCACAATTTTTGTCACTGTCTGCGTCTCTCATTTTCCTCTCTCTCTTCCCAACTTTCAATAAAACAACATCTCTTCCAAAAAACCATTCCCCCATTTCCTAAACTGATACTATTCAAACAATTAGTACATAGTACACCACTTCTCCTTCCATTCCACCAGTTTTGCCCTTCTAATCCTATTTGTAAATATGTGGAAAAATACAGGAGAAGATGGGAGGGTTTAAAATGAAAATGACCAACATTTTCTAGCCGTTGACCCCATGTGTGAGACCCGGATTTTCGTGTATGGGGGCCTAAATATAGGTTTAGCTCCAGCCTGGATATAAGCCTATAGACACCTAGTATTGATTATCATAAACTTGAGACAAGGTTTAGGCTTAAATATGGGGTTAGTTCCTGTCTCAATATGGCCTGGCTATTTGCCTAACAAGGTTGGTTCGCCATTAGGGGAAATAAACTTTTTTTGATATTTGTACCATAGATTCTTACCATCCTGGAGGGTTTATAAAAAAATTTATAGGCGCCACCACTCTGTTTCAGCCGAGTTACAGCCGGCTAAAGTTTGGGGCCGGTCCTCCTCATTGCCCTTTGAACCCTCGGTTTCCATGGCAGCCTTAGCTCAGCAGGGTAGCTGATAGTATTCCAAGCGGCAGGTCCCGGGTTCGACCCCGCTATCGTGTTTTTGGTTTTTGTCAAACTAGTTTAGCAGAGTTAACAGGTTTAACAGGTTTATTTAATTGCATTTGTGATATTTAACAATGAATTCAACACTCCCTATGAAGAATTGTTTCCAAAAGATGTGGCTCGAGACTGTGATTCCACCAACTGCTCAAATGTTTCATTCATCAGATGCATTTACTGCCACTGTTATTTTTGCTTTGACGATTTCATTGTTAAATATCACAAATGCAATTAAATAAACCTGTTAAACCTGTTAACTCTGCTAAACTAGTTTGACAAAAACCAAAAACACGATAGCGGGGTCGAACCCGGGACCTGCGGCTTGGAATACTATCAGCTACCCTGCTGAGCTAAGGCTGCCATGGAAACCGAGGGTTCAAAGGGCAATGAGGAGGACGCGCCCCAAACTTTAGCCGGCTGTAACTCGGCTGAAACAGAGTGGTGGCGCCTATAAATTTTTTTATAAACCCTCCAGGATGGTAAGAATCTATGGTACAAATATCAAAAAAAGTTTATTTCCCCTAATGGCGAACCAACCTTGTAAATACATCTCAAAATACTGTTAAACCTAAACCTAAGTTTAAGTCTGAAAATAGTTTTAGGTCCAGCAATGGCATATCTAGATATAAATTTGATTATAATCCAATATCTAGTCATGTATCAACTATCAAAAACTTGACTCCAAAACTCTTCGACTAGCCTAAACCTAAACCTAAACATAGGCTTAGGTTCAGATCTAGTCACCCATTCAAGTATTTCACAGTTTAGGACTATCTGGAGCTAAACCTATGCTTTGGCCTAGAGCAACATCATAGGCCTTTTCTCAATTTTTCGTTTTTCCGTTTATGATGTCTAAACCTCCGCTTAACAACCTTCATTTTTCAGATATCTACGAAATAATAATCCAATAAACGACATTTGACAAATGGTCGAATGGCATTCAACGACTATCCGACAAGCACATCATCTCATCAACAGCAGCACATCTACGCATGCTCCGATGAGAACTCATATTATGCCTCACCAATATTCATGCAACGAACACTCGACGAGCCACCCAAGAAGGTGGCACCGACGTTGAGCCGACAATCGACGTGTCGACCGACAAGCCAGCTGTATTTGCCGTCGAAGAAAAGGAAAACGAGGTTAGTTGAGTTTTTTTATTTGAATGTGCCCATCACTAAAGTTGCGACAAACAATGTTTTTATAGTAAACTTTTGAAACGGTTGAATTTTTTAATTTGGGCCCCATCACGAAAGAATTTCATTTCTGTTAAACATATAAGCTTGCTCAAAACCTTATTTTGACAGTATAGTTCTACCAAGTTTGTTATAAAGACTAGAAATTAAAAACTTTCATCGAGTATCATCCAACTGGGATACAGTAACAATATTCTAGCACTCTACAATTATATCTACAGTAACCCAAGTTGTTTCGTGTCGAGACCATTCAGATATAACGTAGCACACACTTTTTATGTACTGTAACTCGTTTTTAATTTTTCTAATAGTCTTCACATCTTTATTGATTCCTTATTTCGGCTATCATAAGAAACGGTGTACACGAATTTGATAGAATAACTCTGTTTTATCAATTTGAAATATCACCAAGTTCTGAAACAGTATCATTAGATCAAAGAAAATCAGGTAGAAATTCGAAAAAACATAGACTTTTTTCAATCCGCATGTCCTTCGATTTCTGTAGAGCCTGAATCAATGCTGATAAACCGATTATAGCCTAGGCGTTTGTGCCAAGACCCTTAAATGAAACAGTATAAATTGTATCCAGGCTCAATATCAATTTGTTCAATTTTTACTGTCACAAGCATTCTCATATTGTCTATATGAATGCACTACACCATTAGCAAGTTGTGGTCTTTGATTATTAGACATTGACTCCACACAATTTCTCGTGCCAAGACCAAACATGTAAGATTCTAAGATTCGAGCTTCCCAAATCCAGCCAACTTCAAGAAAAAAAACTTCAATATGTATCTCCCTCCAGAATCTTCACCCCACGTCCCGGCCTAATTAGTTGTCCACATCTTCCTTCCATCCTCCCCCACCGGATCCACCCTCTCATTCTTTCTATGTGTGCTTCTTCTTCTTGTTCAGATTTCATGAATAGATTCACAAATTGCAGTTGTTCTTTTTTCTCGCCCCAAACATCTGGTTGTCGGCTGTTTTGTTAGGGGTCACAAGGAAAAAAACGAAGTTTTTTATTCTTTTGGTCTTTCTTTTGAGAGGGGCATAACTTTTGATTTTTGGGGGATACTGTAGCTATGGGTCTCGGCACGATCAGCAATTTTTTGAGTTTGGATAAAAGGCTCTGAAACGATCTTAGATTCTTCCTGCGAAAATTATATCAGAAAATTTTGAAACCGACTATTTTCAACAAAACCTGAACCCCCGACTCCCTCATAATACCTCACCTGACTTTCATGTCTGCGTCTCTCTTTTTCCGTGCTATCTCTTCTCAGCTTCTAGGTTTTCCGTGGTGAAGTATTTATTCCACTGTTTCAACAGAATCATTTTTCAACTTTCACATTTTCCTGCTCACTGTTTGAAAAAATTGAGATTAAGTTTGAAAAAAATGAAAACACTGCCATGCGTCTTTAAAACATTTCGCCACGATAACTACGTGGTCCTTCTCTATTTATTATCCTGTTTCAAGAATTCATTTATAATTTGGTATCATGCCAATTTGATGATCGTCTGAGGAAACGGATTTGAAAAATATCTCATCACGAAAACGTATTGGTCTTTCAAACTTCCGCCACACCTTTTTCTTGATCTTTGGAGATAACAGAAGTGGTTTACGAAATATTCAAAAGCATATCACAACTGTCTGAAACATTGAAAAAATTCCATCCTTAATGTTCTATCATTTTCTACTATTTCAAAATGTCCACAATATCTCTGAACCAACATCCTGATCCGATAGGGCTAAAATGTCTGTTTTTTCAATGAATCCAATAAACTCAACTCTTTAGATCAGCCTTAGATCTTTTCCGCCGAATATATTTTATCAATGTTTCACAGAAACGTTGAAAAACTTCATCGCATCCAACCAACAATTTCTTGTTGCTGAACTTGAACTGATATGTCAGATAGCTGGAGCAATGTTCTTTCCATTATTGCTCTTTTTTCTGATACCTTCCGACAAATTTCTCAAACAGTAATTATTTTTCATCAATAAAATGCCTTGAAACATACCCTTTAGCAAGTCGATGCCAAATTTCAATACAGTTTCTAAAACTGTTCTTCATGTCTCGTTTTATTTTCAGTCTATTATTCCAATAATACACAACATCTTTTTTTTCTGAACAAACTATCCAAATCACGAAATTATTACACTGCAATTACCAAGACAACTTTTAGAAAGAACTGAATCCGTGATCTAATAATTTTTACTCCAACAAAGCCATGCTCCTTTAAACTATCCCACCTCGATACTTCTGCGTCTCTCATTTTCCTATACTCTTTCAGCACGATTTTTCACAGTTTCAAATCATTTCTTTATTCTCTGTATCACTCGATTCTTCACTGAGTCTCCCTCTCTCTCACTGTCTCTCTTTTTTTTCGTTGTGAGATATCGAACCAACCTGGTGACATCACAAATAGTGCTAATTACTCAAATTGGAAGGCATCAAGAAATGGACATCAATTGTGTTTGAGTAATGTTTCAAAGTTCGATGTTCTGAAAATCCATCCATGCGCCTTTAAACTAGCTTCTCTGGGTCTCTCAATTTCATGCACTCTCTCAAGTCAATCTTGAACAGCTCAGATAAGGCTGATAAGCTTGTCTGCGTCTCTCACTTGTACACGATCTCTCTCTTTCATATATTTAGTGGTGAGATATTCTACAAAAAGTTTCATGGCTAATAATTCCAATAAATACAGATGACCTCATAAACGTAACTTCCATCCTTTGATCCTGGCGCCAAACCTAAACCTATGTATATATGCCTCATAAACCTAATCATCCATAGGGAAGTTTTGTAATAATATACATCTCATCTATATTTCTATTCTTCTGTTCCATCCCTCCTCCCACACATACACCATAATTATGGGCAGATATATACTATTCAGAATATAGATGAAGTATTATGGAGAAGGAGGAGGCAACTATTTTATTGTCTTCCTCCCCAGTGGGAGGAAAAAAACAACTTTGGATTCATAGAACCACACAGGTTCTATGAATCTATGAATCTATGAATCTATGAATCTATGAATCTATGAATCTATGAATCTATGAATCTCTGAATCTATGAATCTATGAATCTATGAATCTATGAATCTATGAATCTAGGAATCTATGAATCTATGAATCTATGAATCTATGAATCTATGAATCTATGAATCTATGAATCTATGAATCTCTGAATCTATGAATCTATGAATCTATGAATCTATGAATCTATGAATCTAGGAATCTATGAATCTATGAATCTATGAATCTATGAATCTATGAATCTATGAATCTATGAATCTATGAATCTATGAATCTATGAATCTATGAATCTATGAATCTATGAATCTAGGAATCTATGAATCTATGAATCTATGAATCTATGAATCTATGAATCTATGAATCTATGAATCTATGAATCTCTGAATCTATGAATCTATGAATCTATGAATCTATGAATCTATGAATCTATGAATCTATGAATCTATGAATCTCTGAATCTATGAATCTATGAATCTATGAATCTATGAATCTATGAATCTATGAATCTATGAATCTATGAATCTATGAATCTATGAATCTATGAATCTATGAATCTATGAATCTATGAATCTATGAATCTATGAATCTATGAATCTATGAATCTATGAATCTATGAATCTATGAATCTATGAATCTATGAATCTATGAATCTATGAATCTATGAATCTATGAATCTATGAATCTATGAATCTATGAATCTATGAATCTATGAATCTATGAATCTATGAATCTATGAATCTATGAATCTATGAATCTATGAATCTATGAATCTATGAATCTATGAATCTATGAATCTATGAATCTATGAATCTATGAATCTATGAATCTATGAATCTATGAATCTATGAATCTATGAATCTATGAATCTAGGAATCTATGAATCTATGAATCTATGAATCTATGAATCTATGAATCTATGAATCTATGAATCTATGAATCTATGAATCTATGAATCTATGAATCTATGAATCTATGAATCTATGAATCTATGAATCTATGAATCTATGAATCTATGAATCTATGAATCTATGAATCTATGAATCTATGAATCTATGAATCTATGAATCTATGAATCTAGGAATCTATGAATCTATGAATCTATGAATCTATGAATCTATGAATCTATTAATCTATGAATCTATGAATCTCTGAATCTATGAATCTATGAATCTATGAATCTATGAATCTATGAATCTAGGAATCTATGAATCTATGAATCTATGAATCTATGAATCTATGAATCTATGAATCTATGAATCTATGAATCTATGAATCTATGAATCTATGAATCTATGAATCTATGAATCTATGAATCTATGAATCTATGAATCTATGAATCTATGAATCTATGAATCTATGAATCTATGAATCTATGAATCTCTGAATCTATGAATCTATGAATCTATGAATCTATGAATCTCTGAATCTATGAATCTATGAATCTATGAATCTATGAATCTATGAATCTATGAATCTATGAATCTATGAATCTATGAATCTATGAATCTATGAATCTATGAATCTATGAATCTATGAATCTATGAATCTATGAATCTATGAATCTATGAATCTATGAATCTATGAATCTATGAATCTATGAATCTATGAATCTATGAATCTATGAATCTATGAATCCTTGCTCTCATTAAATTTAATGACTTATTTCAAACTTCATCTTTCTTCTCCATCTCCTCTCAAATGAGCACACCCAGTCCGGGTGTGTGTGCTCTTTCCCCTCTGAATATTGTGCTCCGTGGAGACATATGTCGTCGTGATCGACCGAAATTAATCATTTGACATCCCATTGTTTTGTGCTTGTTTTCCAATTTCTCCTCCTCTTTTTTTCCTCGTTTTTTTCGCTGAGAAGATTCGAAGAAATTCCTTCATTTTTTTCCGCCGAGATGGTTCATATTTCGTTGAGTTTTTTGGATCAGATTCCGTCGTCTCAACACAAAAAAACCGAACGCCTCAACTTTTTTTGTCAGTGATTCTCAAAGAGTGAGAGAGTGTGGAGAATGAGAGACGCAGACAGTTGAGACCACAAGTTCCACATTATTTTCAGTTTCTGAAAATTCTGAAAACACACTAGTATTTTCAAAAACTAATTTTGTTGGTTTTTCGTAGCTTCCAGATTCTTACTTTTCGTGGTGAGATATCCTTCCTAACAGTTTTTGTGTCATGCGCCTTTAAACTACAGTATCCCATAAACATAGAAACAGTGTGTCAAATAGAGAGACACAGACATAAATGGTTTAAAGGAACATGGTGCATCTGTCCAATATTCGAAATTATCAGTTTCAAACATTCACCAAATATTCCATATTTATTTTTTTCATACTCTTCGAGATCATTTATTTTCACATTACGTAATTTCAAACTTTCGGATAATGGTTTTTATTTTTGGGAGACGCAAAAGAGTCCAATATCAACATGACATGGTATATCTACAAAAAACTTAATTATATCGTATTTTCACACTTTCAGAGTTTTGTGAAAAACTTTCGATATTTTTATTTATTCGTTATTTTGTAGCCTTTTCATTCTATAGCTCAACAGCTATTGCTAGAATTGTATAAATAGGTAAATAGTAGTGTGTCAGATAGAGAGACGCAGACATATAGGATTTCAAGGAGCATGGTGCATCGTCAAAATCACCAAACTTTCACGGTTTCAAACTTCCAGTAAACTCCAAATGTACAGTTTTTGACAATCATCTGGCTGGCATAATTGCATCTTTACTTTCTCATTCTCCATCATGTCAAATTTTTCATATATTCAAATTGTCAAGCCTGCGTCTCTGAAAATTTCACACTCTTTTCCTTTTTCTGCGTCTCTCCTTCTTCACAGTCTCTCATATTCTCTCTTGTTAACTTCCCGACTGTAACTCAAGGTGTCTGCGTCTCCCTTTTCCAACACTCTCTCACAACTTGAACTTCAAACCATCTGCGTCTCTTTTCCTCCACACTCTCTCACATACATTCCTTTGATCCTTCCGACTGTAATTCCATCTCTCTGCGTCTCTCCATCTCCACACTCTCTCCTTCTCCTAACACCTGTCTCAAAATATTCGTACAAGGGGACATACAAAGTTTGCCACATGAAACCTGTTCCCCTCATTTTCTTAAGACCAAAAAAAAGTTTTTCACCGAAAAATGGCAACTGGAAAATTGAAAAAAAAGAAAAAAAAAGTGTGAGTGTTGAGAAGTGGGCGCTGTCCCTTGAGATGAGTTTTTTGTTCCTTCTTCGCTTCCTCATAAAAACATCTCCATTTTTTTGTTGCTTGCTGTGCCAATTTTCGTTTTCCTCCTTTTTAACCCCATTCATTTTCCACTCCCCCCATTTTTTTTGCCCATCCTCATTTATTTTCTTTTTCCGCTTCTTTCTTATTCGTCTTCTCCTTCTTTTTTTTCGCTTTTCACCACTTTTGATGGGGCCCACCACCACTTTGTTTATTGTAAATATTGTAACTCTCTATAGACACATAAGAAGGAGGAGAAGGAGAAGGAAAGGATCTATGGTTCTATGGGTGGGCATAGAACTTGGGAGGAGGAGAAGTGGGAATTCATAGAATCTCAACTCCATATACCTGAAGATTCTCAGATAATCAGATTAATAGAACCATAGATTCATTGATACTCAAGTCTTTTATTTTGGATTCATAAAATCTATGTACCATAGATCTGGAATAAAATAAGAGCATCAGAAGAAGAGGAATCATAGATTCCATTGATTTACATATTTCCATGATTTCTGAAACCTGAAATTTTCATAATTTCATAGATCTTTAAAATTTGTGAGGAATGGATGCATAGAACTGCAGATTCGTGGAATTGGAATTCCATAGAATATTCAGTTCATATGTTGGAATTCATAGAACTGCAAAATAATCGACTTTAAAGTATTGCAACGAGCATATATCTCACAGATCCATAGAATTCTATAATTTTTGAAACATCAAAACTTCAGAAAATCAGAAAGTTTCATAGATCAGTATTTTATAGATGTCTAGATCATAGAATCGCTGAATACGATTCACAGAACCATAGAATTTTAGGAGTTTTCGATTCATAGATTTAAAACATCTTATGAAAGTTAAAGTACAAATTAAAATTTTCCAGTTTCATAGAAATTTATGAAACATGGAATGATAGTGTTTCGATTCATTATATTCACTGATTTTGAAGTCTATAAGCATGGAACTTGATTCCAGGATCTTTGCGAATGTGATTTCAATTGGAAATCATAGATTCAAAGATATAAAGTTTGATGCTCTATAGATTAATGGATCCATAGAATCTCTGAATCAGATACATGCCTAAAAAGGCCATATAACAGTTGAGATAAGCTTCCATAGACCCATAGAATTCATAATCATTCATAGGCTTGAAAAATATAGTTTTATGGATCGTCGATACATACATATATTCATAGAACTGAATATCTCTGCTTTCGTAGATTCATAGAACTGCTGATCTATGTTTCTACCCAAATTTCAGTGTCATAGAATCCATATAACTGCATGTATGGTCATAAAATCAATTGGTTGTCCTTAGATTTACGCACCAATAGAACCATAGATTCATAGATCCATAGATCCATAGAACCTCCATCCAACTCTATACATAGAACCCATAGAATCTCTCCCATGGCGCCGACACATGTTTATCGTAAATATTGTATCCTCCAGACACCATTTTTCATATACACATATATTTTCTCCTCTCCTCTTTTTTTTTGTTTTGTTATGAAAATGGAAAACATTGTGAGTAGTTGAGGGATTAGTAGGACTGTCTCGTAAAGTTTTTTTTCTTGCTTGCTTTTTCAAAACTTTTTATGTTTATTTCTTCGAAAGTCATCATCATCATCTGGTGTCTTGTGTGTAAAGAGGACATGGGACCCAACATAACAATAAAAATTGTGAAATTGCTTTTTTTATGAATTTTTGGTTGAGGTTCGGGATTCAGGAATTTTTGAAAAAGTTTTCCCATCGTTAAGTTATGTCATGTTTTATTGTTATTACCCAACACAACATGACAGTATGATTTGTTGAGTTTAGTGTGAGAACGTTTGATACTCAGTCAACAGCTCATGTCAGATTGTTGGCTCTGGACTGAGTATCAAATGTGTTTCCTATCTAATTTTTACCGTTCCTAGTCGATATCAATTTTTCGAAATCTTCTATTAGCTCGTTTATTGTGTGATAACTATTAACAAAAGATAGTTTTGAACGTTTGATACTCAGTCAGCAGCATTGCTCTAACTCTTTCAGTTTCCGAAAAGTTTGAAACGTCTCAACTTAAAATTTTTTTAATCATTTTTCGAATCGTTAATGATTTCAATGATAAAAAAATTAAACGAAATATTGTGGTGTCACATTTTCAAAGATGACTTTTTCAATATCACAGTATGGCATGCGATTCGAATTTTCACTATTTCTATGAGACATTGAATAGATGCCATATTCAAATAAAATCATTAATTCGAATACGATAATGCACTTTTCTGAATGTTTATGGTAAATTCGATAAAGCACATAGGCAGGTTGAAAATTTCTAGAAGCTATGAAACTGGAATCCTCTGTTGGCTGAGTATCAAACGTCTCTAGTCATTTGACTGCGTACTGTGGTCGCATTTAGCACCCACTTACTGTTTCAAGCTCAGATAAAGATAATTGTAGGGTTATTCAGTGACAATCACGCATTCTACGGATTTTCACTTTTTTTGAAAACAGCTTATGTTAGTAAGACTGAGTATCAAACGTCGATATGTTTAAATCATTTGGCTGCATACCTTATTCATTTGATTTTTTTTTTCACATTTAATCAAGAGTATATTGTCCTCATGAAGCCATGTCTAAAATTTGGTAATTTTTTGAAACTGTTATTTTTCTTTCTTTGACTGAGTATCAAATGTATAGTTCATCGTGTTTAACTGCGTACCTTTACTTTTGTTACTCAGTCAACAATATTTTTGCTGTTTCTCTACATTTGTAACTCAAACTTATGAGATTTTCACGATTCATCCTCTGCCAGTTCGTGAAATTAAACTATTATTTTATGAATTTGACATTTCTCTGCGTCTCTCACATCTCCACACTCTCTCTCTCCTTTCCGTTTTCCGTGATAATAATTTCCGTCCTGTCAAAAAACTCTCTTATCGCACAATATTTGCTCACACCCCGCCTCCTTATCACCACTTCCTTATCACTTATCACTTTTAGACCAAATCAGTATACTATATATATCTACCGTAATCACACCATACCGTACTCCACTCCGTCCCTAACATGTTCGGCTGAAAAAGCAGCAAACACAGTCAGCGCGTCTTGATGAAGCCCGAGACATGTAATGGAGCCGCACCTTGGCATTCAGCCAAAAGGTTTGAAACATGTGTAGCTTTTGATACAGTAGAGATTTTTTGGTTTTCTGAAAAGATTTCGAAAGCTGAAATCATGATCTAAAATACTGTCGTTGACAATTTCATTTGAAAGTTTACAGTTTTCGAGATATGAAGCTCTGAAAAAAACTAAATTTTGAAAAAATTGGAAAAGTTAGGTTTAGCTAAAATTAATGTAACTTTTGATTGAGTTTTGTTTTTTTGAATGTCTGAAAAGATTTTAAAAGCTGAAATTGTGATCAACAATATTGTAGTTGACACTTTTGTCTGAAAATTTCTAGTTTTTCAGATAAAAAGCTCTGAAAATGCGTTATTTTTGAAAAAAACGGAACATTTAGGTTTAGCTAAAATTGATGCAACTTTTGATAGAGTTGACATTTTTTGGATCTCTAAGAAGATTTTAAAAGCTGAAATTGTGATCTGAAATACTGTAGTTGACAATTTTATCTGAAAATCTACAGTTTTCCAGATATGACGCTCTGAAAATGGGTCATTTTTTGAAAAAAAAAACTGATTATTTAGGTTTAGCTAAAATCGATGTAACTTTTTTGGCTTTTCAAATTTTTCAAAAATTCAAAAACCAAAAAGTAGATCACTTTTATAGCTTTAATTCAAAATTCAACGTGACAATATTTCAGAAACTGCTTGGGTCGACTGACAACGCTCGAAATCTTCCTGCTCGTTTTTCTCATCTTGCTCCTTGCTTCTCTATTTTCTGTGTTATTTTTATGGTTATGGGTACTTGACGGATATAAAACATTTACTGAAGGTGAGTCCCTATCTACAGTACCCTCATATATGATCTACCGTACTCCTCAGGTCGTCCAATCTATCCGCTACCGTTCGAAAACTCATCGGTGGCCGTTGACCGATCGGCCAAGAATCATAACGATGTGGTGTGCACGTCGAGAGAATGCGTACAATTGGCCGGCTTTTTGGCTGATAATTTGAATCCGAGGGTGAGTTTTGAAGAGATTTTTCTGTTTTTTTTTTTGCGGTTTCTAAACATTTTTATTTTGAGAAAAGTTGAAATATGAGTAGTGAGTTGTACGTTTTCGGTATTTTTCTTTCATTTTGGTTGAAACAGAAAAAAGATTTTATTGATAAATTTTGATTGACACAGTACTTGCAGCTATAAAAAGCAATAAGTATAGCATTCCCTGTTTCATCGGATTAACTTTTAAAATGGAAAATGTCGTGAAATATTCCGTCGTCGATAAGACAGATATCAAGTTTCAAAATAACATTCCATTAAAAAAAGTATCTAATTTGACTGATTTTAAATTGTCTCGTTGATACCGAACCCCTCACTATTAATCCTGAGCTCTTGAAGAGAAAGCACCTCATGCTTTTTTATTACAGTATTCTGATATGCTCGAGTTCTGTGATATTGAAGTGAACAAACTTTGAAAATGATTTTGGTAGGAAAACGATGTGTTATTGTAGTAATATATCAGACATCATTTTTACAAAATTTCGGAAACAGTTGAAAAATTTTACACAGTTGAGCTGATTCTTACAGTACACATACAGTACACCATCCGATTAACAAGCAGACTTTCAAAGTTTGTAGTTTTTTTTGTTTGTGGGAAACCGTAATTGCTATGAACTTTCAAACCGTAAGCTGAATCATTGATACAGTAGTCTTGAAAAAATCAGTTTTTGTGTCGGCAGCATTAGGAGTGTCATAGAGCATGTGCCTTTGATAATAATAGTTTTTGAAACAGTGAATATTTTGACACAGCTGACCGAGTGCTACAGTATCCCTAGTAGGTCTTGAGCGGCACAGAAACATATTTATTGTTGCATGAAAACAACATTTGAGATCTCGAACTTTTTTGCTGATAAAAAGGGTAAACAGAACGGCTAACCAAAAAAAGTTCTACAGTACCCCTCCACCAACTCTCAATACTTTCAGGTAAACCCATGCGAAGACTTCTACGAGTTCGCGTGCGGCAACTACGGTCTAAACCGTAACCTGCCCGCCAACAAACCTCTCCGCCATACCATCAGTGATGTGCAGGCTCGCCTGAACAAACAAGTCAAGTCAATGTTACAAAGTCATATTATTGATGCAGATCATTCATGGGACAAACTAGCCAAGGGTTACTATCAGAAATGTTTGGATGAGGATGAGTTGGAGTCGACCGGTGTGGCGGCGATGCGTGATATCGCCAAGAGGATTGGTGGATGGCCGACACTGGAGGGGGAGGATTGGAAGGAGTGGGGACACTCTTGGGAGGAGCAGTTGGCACTGGTGCTAAACCTAACTGGTGTGAATGCAGTGATACTTGAGATGGCTGTCACACATGATCCATCCAACTCTAGTCGAAGTGTCATTGAGCTGGATCAGCCAAAGTGGGGAGCCGGGTCCAGATATCCGTACTTGTCTGGTGCTGATGATCCGATGTTGAAAAATTATACGACATTGATGAGACAGACGGCGATTGCACTTGGAGCTGAACCAAAATTGGCAGAGAAGGAGATGATGGAAGCGATGGAATTTGAGTTGAAGTTGGTGAATTTTAGTGCGGATGATATGGTTCGGAGGGATCCGGAAAGGGGGAACAATCGTTATCAGTTGTGGCAGTTGAAGAAGGTTTTTCCGTTTGTGAGTTTTATTTTTTGAGGAATGAATCACTGTGTCTGCCAGATTGAACATAAATTAATTCAAAAAGTATCAAAGCATTTAGAAACATTAAACATTTGTTGACTGAGTATCAAATGTATTTGATATTTAAACAAAATGCGTTTGATACTCAACCGAACGATTATCCAATAACTGACCGCAACTAATCTAAAAACTAGAAGAAATTAAGAAACAGTGAAATTTTTTGGAAGACTGAGTATCAAATGCCGTCATCATTAACACATTTGATACTCAGCCAACAAAACATTACTGTTCCTCGAGTTTAAAAAAAAACAATATTTTTACAAGTTCCGATCGTGTGTTGCTCGACGTTTCCTCGAAAGTTGTAGAAAATAAAGTCAAGACAAATTTCAAAAACTAAAAACCAGTTGACAATGAAAAAAACTAGATTTCTTGAATAACATTGAACGTAATTATAGTAAAAACTATTAGGAACCGTAAAAACTATGTATCAGTAGCATTAGGAACGGTAATTTGTTTGGTTGACTGAGTATCAAATGATTCTTCATACCACGCATTAGGACCTCAATATAGTACTATTCGTATAATTTTGAATACTTCGAGAAACATCACATGGACTACAATCAAAATAGCGTGTTTTCATCTCAACATCAACACATTTTGAAACAGTAATTTTCGGATGGCTGTGCCCAATAAGCAGTTTCATGATTTTTAAATGTGTTGAGAAATTGAAAAACGTTTTTTTCCGTTTCACAAAATAATTATAAGATTCATCTCTTTTCATTAGCAATTGGATCGGCGAAATGTTCATCCAAATCAAAAATAATTATTTTGGAAAACTTCACTGTTTCTCAAACTTTTAATACATTATATATCATACAAGTTTTTAATAAGTACGACGCTTACAGTAACCCACTCTCCTATCTACAGATAAACTTCGAAAAATACCTACGAACCGTCTTCAAGGAGTTGGTCGAGCTCACACCGAATCATACAGTAATCGTCAGGGAGATCGATTATTTCATTGGAATTCAGGTGAGGGTCTCACCACGAGTACAGTAACCCGAGAGAATATTTCGGTTTCCAATATTTTCCTTTACTTCGCACCCACCAAAACTTTCAGTTGTATTGTAGCGTTGTTGCGTATCTTTGGGTTACTGTATTCAATGGGCTACTGTACCTACAGTAACCTTTCTCTACAAAAATATTTTCCAGCACGTCCTCCAATCAACACCAAAACGAGTCCTGGCCAATTACATCTCATGGCGTTTGGTGCAAGGTGGGCCATTGGCCGACTATTTCAGTACGTTCCATTTGGTGCAAAACACATTATGCGTTTGTTCGGGGTACTGTAGGTGGTACGGTAACTCTTGTGGAGGGTTACGGTAGATATTGGGGTACTGTAGATAATGATCAAGTGGTTTCCCGATTAACTGAGAATACATAGGTTTAGCGAAAGTTATATGAATTGGTTTATCTGTTTGATCATTGTAGATGACTACCGTAACCCTTGCAACCGTACTATTTGGGGATACTGTACCTACCTACCGTACACCCCATAAACGCACCAAAACGTTTGATCTACAGTGTTTGATCTACCTTCTGTATACTAACCAAATTTCTCCCTCCTTTTGATTTCATTCATGTGCCTGTGGTAATGTGTACCAAAACCAACGTGGAACGTCTGAAAGTTTGGCTGAAAATATTTTGACCCAAAAATCTAAAACTTGTTGTGTACAGGCTTCTCACCATTCCTGCCACCAACCGCCCGAGAGCCATTCTATCAATTCAAAGCCAATCAAACTGGAATGTTCAACAGCCCGCCACCTGATAGGTTAGTTTTTGGTGTAACTTTTGATTGAATTGATATTTTTTAGATTTTTGAAAATATTCTAAAAGCTGAAGTTGTGATCTACAATACTGTAGTTGACAACTTTGTCTGAAAATGTGTAGTTTTTGAGATGCACAGCTTTGAAAATGAGTCTATTTTTTTTCATTGCAAAATTTAGGTTTAGCCAAAACCGACCTAACTTTTTTATTTCGCAACATTTTTTGGATTTACAAAAAGATTCTGAAAGCTGAAATTGTGATCTACAATACTGTAGTTAACAACTTTAACTGAAATCAAGTAGTTTTTGAGATATACCGTTCTGAAAATGTGTCATTTTTTAAAAACTTCAAAATTTAGGTTTAGCTAAAATCTATGTAACTTTCTTGATCCTTGAAATTTTTTGAGTATCATAAAAGATTCTGAAACCTGAAGATGTGATCTACAATATTGTAGTTGATCACTTTGTCTGAAAACTTTCAGTTTTTGAAATACAAGCTCTTGAATATTGTTAACTTTTGTCAGATGGGAAGATTGTGTAACCTTATCAGTGATAATGATGGACATGCCAGTTGGTCGATTATTCGTGGAGAACTTTTTTGAGAAGGAGCGAGCTATGAAGAAGGTAGGTCAAACTACAGTACCCCATTTGATCTACCATCATAACTTTGCTCAAAATGGTCCATTTTCATCCAAATTTTCACCTTTCAGATGACCGAACTAACATCCTACCTCAAAAACGAGTTCATCAAGCAACTCCACGTACTAGACTGGATGGACGAGACGACACGACGACGCGCCATCTCAAAAGCCAACATGATCGAATACAAGAGTGGCTTCCCGTTCGTGTTGTTCAATGATACATGGATGGAGAAGAATTGGGGGATGGTCATCCAGCCGAGGGAGTATTTGTTGCATTTGACGATTCGTGTCAAGTTGGTTCGGTTTACCGAGGAGCTTCTGCGTTTGGATCAACCGCTGGATAGGTGGGTTGAAACCAGGAAAATCGAGTTCCCGGTGGTGGAAAACCTCTGCAAAAGGGAAATGCCGGTATGGGGAGTCGAACCACGAACTACCTCGAGTCAAGGTTGCATAACTTCCCAGAACAGACGCTAGGAATCTAGGCGCGCGACCAAGCAGTAGGCCGTCTGTTCTGGCAAGTTATGCAACCTTGACTCGAGGTAGTTATGGGTTCGAGTCCCTGTAGAGGTTTTCGAGGGTAGAGAACTCGATTTTCACAGTTTCCAAGCCTCAAAATTATGCGAAATTTTCAGATCAATGTGGTTCCAATCACCAGCACAAGTCGACGCATATTATGCTCCGAATAACAATGAAATGAGTGAGCAACCTCACCAATTTTTTTCAAAATCCTGATTTTTAGTCTTCCCCGCTGGAATAATGCAATTTCCATTTTTAACCCTTGGAGTACCCAATTATATTACTTATGGTATGGTTGGAGCTGTAATTGGGCATGAAGTATCACACGCATTCGATGATCAAGGTGGACAATATGATGAATTGGGCAATTTGAATGATTGGTGGGATGCTGAGACGGAGGAGAAGTTTATTGAGAAGACTAGGTTGGTTATGAAAAGAGAATTGGAAAATCAAAGTATTTTGATAAAGGAGGTTAAAAATTATGTTTTGAAACTGAAAAAAATGTCTAAAATGAGGTGAAGATTGGAAAATCTACAAGTTTCATAAATGAAAAAAAAATCGTGGTTTCACAAAATAATACTGTTTCCCTTTTTTGTCAAAAATTTTGTTCCTATCTTTTCTTTTATTAACGTGAGCTTTCGCTTAAAAAATCACATGGGGATTTGAATATTCTTGAAGTTGTCAAAGGGTTTAACAATAAAAACTCTAACGAACAAAATTAAACCTGAGTAAAAGTTGAACTAAAAGAAAACAGTTTCAGCAGCTTTTGAAAAACTTGAAAACTTTCGAAAATTGGTATTGTTTTGGTCAGAAGTTAAAAAAAGCTAGAAATTTTCATATCAATAATATCATGTCTCTAATGGTTTTTTTTCGCACAAATTTAAACGACATCATCACCCAACAGACACACTTCCATATTTTGATAAAACACTGAAACTGTCAAAAATATGAATCTATCACCAGAACAAAAAAGTCAAGTTGGCACTCTTTTTTCGAAATATACGGATGATAGATAGTAAAAACTCTGTTTCATTGTATTTGTGAAAACCCTATGAAAAAAGACTGTTCTTGCATTTTCCACCGACTCGGAAAACTTAATAATTATTAACTGAAAGAGCGAAACTAAATATCTATATTGTATCTTTATTTCCCTTTTTTTCAAAGCAGTAAAAGCTATTGAACTTATTGTATTTTGTCAGAGAGCGATAACTATAGAATACATTGTGTTTTAATTTAAGAATTGAATGGGAAGCTGAAAATAGTGTTATGTAAAATTATGAGAGATACTTGCACAAAAATGTTATGCTTCAAAAACTGTTGATTCTTCGAATTGTCGGATGAATCGTATTCAACTTTCTGCGTCAAACTTTTTAGAAATTACATAACAACCACTACGCTTTGTAAAATCAAAGAACAACTGACAAATTCCGTCACTAATTCTGAAGTTTTTTTACTGTTTCACAAAAACTTATTTCACGACGAAATCAACACTATGGCGATCTTGCATTCTGGCAACATTTCTCATGGAAATTAGAACTTGTATAATTTTCATTTACCAGCTCTACAAATTTACTTTTTTCATGAAAATCTCACTTTAGGACTATTTTATGCCAATTTTTTGCCCCTTCATAAGAAAACAGTATCAAAACGCAAATGTTCCAGCTTCCTGAAAACTATTTGAAATATAGCTCTCTTTTTTTGCATTAAATACTTCTATTTCGGATATTTTACAGAAACTTTCTTATTTGACTCGAGTTCAATATTAATTTTCACCCTGTTGCAAATTTCAAAATTATCTGAAACCGTATAAAAGTTACTGTAATTTCAGATGTTTCGTGCGCCAATACGAGAGTGTCCATGTAGCAGAAGCCGATATCCATCTGAATGGTCAATTGAGTCTCGGCGAGAATATTGCGGATAATGGTGGAGTGAAGACTGCATTCAATGTGAGTTTTATAAAGAGCAGCTTATGATCTACCAAAAAAAAGAGAGTGAGAAAAATGGAGAGACGCAGACATTTAAACTGTGCCAGGGTTTCTCGAAAAGTTGAGAATGAAGGGAAACATTGTTAGGTTGTTCGCAAATTCTTTTAGAATTGAGATATTCATTTACAAAAAATGGCATCGAAATCTGACTTCTGGAAAAAAGACAGAACCATGTAGGCAAATCACAGTTTCACAAACTCGAGAAATTGAACTTCATAGTAGTATTCCAAATCAGTGAACCAACAGCAATTTTCTCATTAAAAACCCCATTTGTATCGAAAAAAGTTTGAAAATTTGGGAAAAGAAAGTCTTAAAAAATTTTTTAGGGCTTCGATGTAATTTACTATAATAAGTGAAAAGAACGTATTAGATCTGTTTCACTTTTTCAAACACAAAATAGCAGAAACTGTGTAGTATCTGCTTGAAAAAACTGAAAATTTCGAGCTACAAGGAGAGTGTATCAAAACAAGAAGACACTGAAAGAACTCAAAAATTTCCGGTTTCAAAAATTATAGAAAAATCACGGATTATCGAGAAAAGATGTTATTGAAAATTTACTAGTGGCCTTTTATGTTACTTTCCCAGTTCTCAAGGTGTTCATCAGATACTCAACTGATATGAACTTCTCGAAATAAGTCACATTTTGGTCAGGAGAGAGTGTGAGTGAAATGAGAGAAGCAGACATTTCAGTTTTAAAAATTAACGGAAACAAATATTGCAGGCCTACAAAGCATGGAAATCAAACACAACAGTGAGCGAACCAGCCCTACCCGGCTTCCAAAACTTCACTTCACATCAGATGTTCTTCCTCGCTTATGCAAATGTAAGTCAAGACTATTGGCCTGTCATAATGTATATGAAACTGCTCGAAAAATTATTAACAGATTTTAGAAACTGTAAAACTTCAAAAATCATCAAACTATTATTTTTTGTGCTAGTCCACCATTCTTTCACACAAACTTATAAATTCTCCTGGAAATTTACGTATGATTGCTGAAAACTTTCTGAAGTATTGATTTTGCATAAGGATCAGCTCTTCCTTACTAACATCACTTTTTGTTATTCAAAACAATGAAATGTATATATCGAAAGCAATATTTTCGGTATCTGAAAGAGCTACGGCCCAAACTCATAATATGTCTCAAGTTGAAATGAAATTTATCTGTTGCACAATTATTTTATTGCGAAGAGTCAAAAAAAATATATATTGCTTGACGAATTTTTCTCAAAATCACTTTCCAATTGAGCCTCTGTGAGGAACAGCTTCTTCAGAATTCGAAAAACTTTCATTTTTTGCATTCTGGTGATTAGAGAGTCTACCGACGAATATTATTTATTTAAAAATCCAACAAAAAATATATATTCTGAAACATCTTTATTTGCTGTATTGCTTTTGCATTATCCGTATTGCTGATAGAGGAAAGTTGTAAAAATTCAAATCTTTTCAGCAACAGAAAATAATAATTTTGCTGTTTCAGAATCTATATTTTTGTTCAATAGAGTAGGAGAAATTGATTACTCATTGGGAGCATTTTCCACAAAACTCCTTTGATCACACTTTTGAAAAAAAAATATGAGAATCTCAGCTTTGTTGGAGTACTGAAAACTATTTAAAATCCTGGAGAAAGTCTGAAGTTCCACGGTGCTTTTGATTTTAGAAAAGTTTCCAGCTAAAATTTTTAGAATCTAAAATATTTTTTCAGTTTCTAAGTGCTATATTATATTTTTCATAAGCTGATATTTCTAATTTTATTTAATAAAAAAAATTCCAACAACTCAGGTCAATTGGCTCGAAAAATACCGGTTTCATTCTCAAAATATGTTCCATTTTCTCAAATTTTTTTCAATATCGTGATTCCTGCTCCCCTCAACAATCTCGCTCCGAAAAAACAATCCAAAGTTTTCCAGAACTGGTGCTCGGTGGTCCGTCCAAAACACTACATCCAAATAATCCTAACCGACGTCCATGCTCCATCCAAATATCGTGCCATGATACCGCTCCAAAATCGACCCGAATTCGCGCGAGCATTCCAATGTCCTATCGGCTCACCAATGAATCCGGATCGAAAATGCCAAGTTTGGTGATATAATCAACATTATTATTATTATTCGCTTTATTTGCCTCTTCTTCTTTTTTCCTTTTTTACTGTAAATGTATCCATCCCCAATCCTAGTCCAGTTTCTTCCCCCCGATCTCTCTTTTTCTTTGTGTTTGTGTAATATACATATACCAAAAAAACCACTAATAAATTACGTGAGTACAATTGTATTTTATGAAGAATTTTGAGGAGAAACGCCAAAAGCGCCAGCAATCGGAACTGACGCGTTTTGGGTGCATAAAGTACAGTGTTTGTAGCTGAAATTAGTGAACTGAAAAAACTAGAAACATTTCCAGGAAAAAATTTTTTCCGATTCAGAAAACTTAGAAAGCGCTTGGAATTTCTATATATTTCGATAAAATGCTAGCAACACTTGCAAGATTTCCTCAATTTTCGTGAAGTACTGTAGTTTACTGTAGATCATTCGATGACAGATATTCATACGGATATTGCAGATTCCGAGTGGGATAATGTAGCAAAATCGATTGAATACTTTTCCCAGTTTCAGAAAAATTCTAAATCACTGAAATTGTTTTTTCATTCAGTATCAGATGGAATAAGCGTATGACTATAGTTCGAAGATACTGAAAAACAACAAAAGCGCCAGCAGTGGGAGCTGACGCGTTTGTCGTTCTCACAATCTTGATGCAAACTGGATAAGTGTCGGAAGCGACGGTTTTTCAGTTTCAATAAGATTCCAAATGACTGAAATTGTTTTCTTTTTCATTCAGTATAAAACGATTAGTATTGTATTTTGCAAATTTTAAAGAGCCCTGTGTTTGGAAATCAATGTTTGGAAATGAGATCAATTTTCTAAAAACATGTCTCTGAAACCGGTTTTTATCAGAATCACAACTGGGTAGATTTCTGAAGTTTCAGACAATTTTCAAATAACTGAAACATTTTCAGGTACTGATTGTTTTTATACACTTTTCTTAATAAACGTCAAATTCGCGAGCTATATAGCTAAAACATTCATTGAGCATCTCGTAGAAAATCATGCGGATTGAAACGATCAATTTTTAGTTCTTCGAAAAAACGCATTTCATATCAAAAGTCAAGCCATTCGACTACCAGCAACAACTATATTCAGTATGTACGATTATTGAATTATATATGAAACCGTTAACTAATGCGGAAGAATTTTAAGCAACATTATCAGTGGTGGAAAAAACATTGAATTAGCAAAAGTATTCTATTTTGGGGACAAATGAAATGTGAAAAAATTTCTAAAATTTATTTGTTTGTTGAGTATTCACGGAACCCTCACATCTTTCACTAAACTTTCATAGTAGATCGGGCTCATTTTTCCTTACATTCACAATTTTAGGCGATGATTAAAGTACTGTCCTCCTGATTTAGAGAAATTGCAGAAATATAACTATGTATTTTGTAGAATCACGTCAAAGATGACACGAGTGTCTGAAAGGAACATCAGTGGTCTTTTAATGTACATTTGAAACAGAAAATTGTTGGAAACACGATTCAAAGCTTGTTTTCCGTTTCAGATTATTCTTAGAACTCTTCGAAGTTTCAATACATTGATGCGATGTTTGTCGACGTGGAAAAAAAGAAATTCACTTGCACAGTGATTGCCACGAATGTGAAGTTCTGGAAATCCGAAAAAGAATATCATTCGACGATTTTTTTTTCAATAAAACGTAGGCCATGAAATACCATAACGCTGTTGAAACCGATGAAAAATTGATACCATGTTCCTGAAGCGGAAAAATGTTGGAAGCACTTCTCAAAATGCGGTATTTTACCGTTTCAACTAATTTTCAAATGTTCGAATATGTTTCCCGATACAGTAGACGACAACGTTCCGATACACCGAAAAAAACTATTTTCAGATCATGTACAGTGCTGGCCATAATTATATATAATTTAGTGTTTTTCAGTGTATTTAGCCTGAATTCAGGCCCTGTGTGCCGGAAATTGAGCACCACGTGAGCTAAACTGATATTAAAAGTCGAAAGTACTTGTGTCCACTTACTCGAAAAAATAATCTCTTTGATTTTTCAACCATCCGAATTTGATCTACACGAGGCTTACTGGACGATACTTTTACATGTTTTATGTTTCACCACATATCTTTTCTCAAAATGGACGGTTAGGGCTGAAATTTATGTACAATATGCAGAAATATATTCCCAAAGTTATGCCAAATTATTTTTCCCGTAGTCTCAAAATTTTCATTTTTCGTCAAATTTCGAAAAATGGGACCGCAATAAACTGCTTGTATATTTTATTGAGATGGTTGGAAAATCAAAGTGATTATTTTTTCCAGTAAATGGACACAAGTACTTTTGATTTTTATAATCAGATTGGCTCATGTGGTGCTCGAATTCCGACACACAGGACCTGAATTTAGACTAAATACACTGAAAAACACTAAATTATATATAATTATGGCCAGCACTGTAGCTTCAAAAAATCCGAAAATAACTGTTTCAAAAGTGTGTCATTTGAAGACTGTATAAATGTGATTTCAGTTGAATCATGAGTCACACTTTGGATTACTGTAGTTTACTGTAGTTTGCTCACTCGATCAGATCTTGAAGCCTACATTCCATTCCCATACATCATCACCAGAAGCTTATTAATTTCCTTGACAGGGCTCACAAGGACCACATCGCAGGTAACAGTACCCTCCTGACAATCACACTATCTCTCAATAAACTATTACACTGTTTTCTTACAGATCGCCCACCACCTTCACACATTCCTCACTCGTGTCATTTTTCATATCTGCTCTCGGCTTGCTCTTTTTCTTGCTCTTTTCACCCGTTTCGCTAAAAAAATTATTGATATTTGTTGATTTTCAGCCAATATCAAGCTGTCATGCATTTTCGATTTGTATCATTTTTGCTGATTATCCAGGTATATACTTCTAAAACTTTTTTTTCTACTAATATATTTTTTGCAGTTGACTGGACTAGTGTCCGCCAACAACAATGACTGCGGTCCAGGACTGGCCGCATGTCACAATGGACATTTATGCATATCAAACCACTTCTTTTGTGATGGTATGTTTGACTGCGAGGATGGCAGTGACGAGCTCAATTGTGAGACCACCAATGCACCAATATCCACCGACGCCCCAATGGTCACCAATGCACCAAGTGTCACCCAAGAACCAATCGACATCAATACCCCAAATGGCAATGAGGCACCCAAATCCACCGATGCCTCAACTGTCACCGAAGCACCAAACGTCAATGAAGCACCATCCGACAAGAAAAGCACATCATGGTGGACAGTAATTGGTATCTTTGCCCTCGTACTCTTTCTTGGAACATGCTACGTTGTTAAGGTGATAAAAGGCTAAATTTATCATTTATATCAATATCAGTATTTCAGATGCCAACCGGTTGGGCATATACTTCCCGCAATTGATAAAATGTGGACCTGATTTTGGTTATCAGCAAGTCATGTTATTTCAAATCATTATTCACCATCAGTTGTCACCATTTTTTCACTGTTATCAATATTTTGAATAAATCTCACGAAAAACAACATGCGTATTGAGTGATTCTCAAACTTTCGAAGTACTGTAGCTTACTGTACATTACTTCAAACTGTGTTTTCTGTTTCAGATATCTTTCAAAGAATTTCGCAATTAAAACAATTTGATGGTACGTCTGCCCCAAGTTGCTCGAAATTTTGAAGTACTGTAGGATACTGTATACATAATGAAAGTTCAGATTCAGACCTGATAAATCCAGAAAATGAGTTTTGAAACTTTTTTTTCCAGTTTCAGACATGTTGCGAAAGTTGAAAATTCTCCTCACATGCAGTAGTGAAAAGCAAGTTTCTCAAATATAAAACCAAAAATATGACCAATGGGAATCTTGTGGAAATCCAAAAAGTAATTATTGTTGTTTCTTCTGAACTATGAAATGTATTTAAGCCGATCTCAAACATTCTGTGCAAACATTTTATGCAGAAATTTGTAGAAATTGGTCCGACTTGATAGTATCAAACAGCAGGTTCTAGATTCCTTTCCCATGCATCATCACCAGAAGCTTGTTATTGCCTTGATACAGCTCACAAGGAGCACACTTCCGGTAACAGTACCCTCCTGACAATCACACACTATCTCTTCATAAACTATTACACCGTTTTTTCCTCACTTGTGCCATTTTTCATATATCTTTCCACTTTGCTCATTTTCTTGCTCCTTCCACCCGTATCAGTAAAAAGTTATTGATATCAGTAGATTTTCAGCCAGTCTCAAGCTGTCATGTATCTTCTGTCTGTATCTTGTTTGCTCATTATTCAGGTACATCCTTCTAAAATTCCTTTTTTATCAACTGATATGTTTTTTGCAGCTAACTGTCATTGTTGTCGCCAACAACAATGACTGCAGTCCAGGACTGACCGCATGTCACAACGGACATTTATGCATTTCCAATCACTTCTTTTGTGATGGTATGATTGACTGTCAGGATGGAAGCGATGAGTTGAATTGTGATGGCGTTCAAGAGACCTCGGTTAGTGAGGCACCAAGTGCCACCAATCCACCAATATCCACCGAAGCTCCAACTTCCACCAATGCACCAAGTGTCACCCAACAACCAGAAGACACCAACCCACCAAATGGCGATGCTGCACCAACCGACACCAAAGGTACATCATGGTGGACAGTAATTGGGGTCGGAATACTAGTGCTCATTCTTGGAGCATTTTATATTACAAAGGTGATAAAAAACTAATCTTATCAGTTATATCAATATCAGTATTTCAGATGCCTCCAGGATGGGCATATACTTCCCGCAATTGATGAAATGTACACTTGGTTCAGTTTGGTTATCATCATGATATTTCAAATCAGTTCAGTTGTCACCATTTATTCACTGTTATCAATATTTTGAATAAATCGCACGTATTGAATGTAAAATTCTGAAAATACGAAAAGAATATCATTAGGTACTTTTTTTTCAATAAGAAATAGGTCTCGTCAAAGGTCCAAGCATTGCCGTTGAAATCGATGAAAAATTGACAACAAGTCCTGAAACGGGAAAATTTTGGATGAACTTTTCAAAAAATTCATTTTACCGTTTCAAATAGTATTCAAATGCTTGAATAGGTTTTCCGATACAGTAGACGACATCATTTCGTTCATTAAATATTCACTGAAAAAACTATTTTCCGATCATAGAAGTTTCTAGAAAACCGAAAACCACCGCTTCAGAAATGTGTTCTTTGAAAACTTACGTAGTGATTTCAGTTGATTCGTTGACAAGTTTAGATTCACTGTAGCTTACTGTAGTTTCACTTGTTGAACTCTTGGAATCCACATTCCATTCCCATGCATCATCACCAAAATCGTATTATTGTCTTGGTAGAGCTCACAAGGAGCACACATCCGGTAACAGTACCCTCCTGACAATCACACTGTCTCAATCACAATCTCAACTATTACACTGTTTATTACACTGTTCATCATCTTCAATCATTCCTCACTCGTGCCATTTTTCATGTATCCTCTCGATTTCCTCTTTTTCTTGCTCTTCCACCCGTTTCAGTAAAAAATTATTGATATTTGTCGATTTCCAGCCAATCTCATGCTGTCATGCATTTTCGATTTGTATCTTGTTTGCTGATTATCCAGGTACATCCTTCTAAAACTCTGTTTTATCAACTAATACATTTTTTGCAGCTAGCTGTCATTGTTGCTGGCAACAACATTGACTTCGAAGAAGAAAGTTGTGCTCCGGGACAATTTATGTGCAGCAATGGTGATGTCTGCATTCCAAGCTCGTATTTGTGTGATGGTGCGAAGGATTGTGAGGATGGAACGGACGAGTTGGATTGTCGGATTCTTATTAGTAAGGCGTCAAATGCCACCAAGACACCAAGTGTCAGTGAGGCGCCGGGATGTACTTCATGGTGGATAATGGTCGGAATCAATGGAATTGTGCTCCTGGTGCTCATGGTGCTCATCAGTGGAGCATACTATGTTAAAAGGTGATATAAGATACTGTTATCAATTGTATCATTATCAACATTTCAGATACCGCGAGACCACTTTGTTTCGGGACATCGTTCCCGCAGTCGGCGAAGAACTCTGGATCTGATATGAATTGGTTATCAACAAGTCATGAGTTTTCATAAATTTTCGATTGTCCCTATTTCTTCACTGTTACCAATTTTGAATAAATCGCACGCCAAACGATATTCTCGTTGAACGATGCTCATACACTGTAGTTTACTGTTGATAATTCCAACAAGTGTTTCCAGTTTCAGATAGCTTTCAAAGAACCTGATAAATCCAGAAAATGCGCTCTGATACTTTTTTGCAGTTTCAGACAAGTTGCAAATAACTGAATCGTTTTCACTTGCAGTTACAGCAATATCTCAATATCAAAAATCAAAACTGTCAAAAATAATGGCAATACTGAAGTTCTCCTGAAAGTTCAGACAGATATCAGTTTCACCATGGTGTCTTTTGGAAGCTGTTAAAATATTTTCCAGTTCTCATTCCCCGCTCAAACTCTTGGGTACTGTAGCTTACTGTAGTTTATATGCTCACAGATGTACAAGTACCGATTCTCTGTATTGGACCATTTTACAAAAATTTGGCTTCGAGAGTGGATTTTTAGAGCAAACTACGTTTCGATGTTTTTTCAAATGTGAATGAAAACCACTTCTGACATCACCTCAACTATATCTTGAATTCCGCATTCCAATCCCATGCATCATCACCACAACCATATTATTGCCTTTCTAGAGCTCACAAGGAGCTCACTTCCTATAACAGTGCTCTCCCGAAGAGCACACTATCTCAACATAAACTATTACACTGTTTTCTTACAGATCGCCCTCCACCTTCACACATTCTTCCCTCGTGATATTTTTCATATATCCTTTCGATTTGCTCATTTTATTGCTCTTTTCAGTCGTTTCAGTCATAATTTTTTTCATTTCTTACTCGAACCGTTATAAAAACCAGAGCCGCTGTCACAAGGTTTTTTATCAATCCTTCATATCATATTGTTTAGGATATACTTCCTCAAACATTCGTTTTTTCTAGTTTTCATCACTAGTCGATTTTCAGTTACTCTCAACTTACCCATGATGCTCCTATATACCATATTGGTGCTGCTGATTCAGGTAAACCTAAACCTAACTCTATATTTCCCTATATTTATCATTTTCAGTTAATTTCGATCTCAACTGCTCAAGAATGCGACTCAACCAAGGAGTTCAAATGTATCACGGAAGGAATCACAAAATGTATGCCGATCGAATGGAAATGTGATAATGTGAAAGATTGTGATAATGGAGAGGTACGTTTGATACTCAGCCAAGTAGTCAAATAGTTTTAGGACGAAAAGGAGTGCAACTATACTCATATGTGTAATACCAATCAACTTCTATGCAAAAGTGGTGATGTTTGTGTTCCGGGTCAGTGGAAATGCGATGGTATGGATGATTGTTATGATGGAACGGATGAGAAGTATTGTGGTGTGCCACATGGTGCACCACATGGTGTCACACCAACACCACCACCCAAGATGGAGTGCATGCCGGGTACCACCAAGTGTCACCATGGTGAAGTGTGCATTCCGAACAGGAATATATGCGATGGTGTGAAGGATTGCGATGATGGAAGTGATGAGGTGGACTGTCGAAAAGTATCGAATGACACCAATTGTGATGGATGGTGGACAGTGTTGGGGCTCTTCGTTTTCTGTGGAATTGTGTTGATAGTGGTGTTGTATTTCATGAAAAGGTGATAAAAGATAATGTTATCAGTTGTATCATTATCGGTATTTCAGATGTCATGAGACTGGAGAAGATATTCCTGGATTGATCGATGAAGATATGGAGATGATATGATTTGATGATCACCGACTTTTTTGCACCAATATTATCTGTTTCATATAAACTTAAAAGCATTTTGAAATCATGATATTTCTGATTCTTCCGAATTCAAAGTTCTCCACTTTTGAAAAGTTTCGATCCACTAGTATCAATAAATTTTAAAATCCCGT
The DNA here is from genome assembly GCA_963573275.1 of Caenorhabditis uteleia. Classification (NCBI taxonomy): domain Eukaryota; kingdom Metazoa; phylum Nematoda; class Chromadorea; order Rhabditida; family Rhabditidae; genus Caenorhabditis; species Caenorhabditis uteleia. The sequence goes on from OY752137.1 coordinate 5,689,654, forward strand.
AAACTTATGCACTTTTAAAAACCGATAGATATTGTGAAGTATCTCTGTTTCATCTCAACTTTTGAAGTTTCTAAAAATCACCTTTTTTTGATAAATACCATTATATCATTTATTTTTTCACATCAAAACCGGGAACTAATCCTAAAGTTGAAAGTTGGCTGATAAATTTTCTGTGTTTCAAAAAGTTGTCAAAAAACAGACGCTCTAGGGTTCATCAATGGTTCAGCTCATTCTAGTTCTGAGGCAATAAAACTGTCGTGTCGAGACCCAGGAATGCAATTGTCAACAACAATTCTCATGGTCATCATCCATATGACATCACAGCTCGACCGATTATCACCCCATTATGTTACTACAGTATATTACATCATCTATTCAGCTACTTGACACTTACTACTATTAGAGTGGGTGAGGCTAATCCTAATATGGTCAGCACTTCAGATTGTATCCTTGTATCTCATTAACCATAATGTGTATTATTCCGTACATTAGGTTTAACTATTCTTATTTTTTTCTTCAGCTGTAGAATTCCGTATCTTAGTATCCTTCAGGTTTAAATACCAAATCAGCTCTATCAATTCAGATACTCTCGACTTACCCATGAAGCTCCTATATACCATATTGTTCCTGTTGATTCAGGTAAACCTAAACCTATATTTATTTATTTTTCAACAAATATCATTTGCAGTTATCTGTGGCTTCAAATGCTCAAGAATGCAATTCAACAAAAGAATTCAAATGTATCAAGGAAGGAATCAAAAAATGTATGCCAATCGAATGGAAATGTGATAATGTGGATGATTGTGATGATGGAGAGGTACGTTTGATACTCAGCCAAGTAGTCAAATGTTTGTAGGATGAAATGGGGTGCAATTACACGCATAGGTGTAACTACAATCAACTTTCATGCAAGAATGGTGATTGCGTACCTAGGGTATACAAATGCGATGGTGCCGACGATTGTGGAGACGGATCAGACGAGATTGGGTGTGATTGGACACCACACCAATTATTGGGTGTCACACCATGTTCATCATCCCAATTCCACTGTCAAAGTGGTCAATGTCTAGAACGTCCCATGCTTTGTGATGGTATTCCGGATTGTTCACCCACTGGTGAGGATGAAGAGAATTGTCCCAATTCTGACAAGTGCCCACCAAATCATACATATTGCTACAGTAACGGCTACTGTATGTCAAACGATAGATTTTGTGATGGTATTGAGGATTGTCAAGATGGAATTGATGAGAAGAATTGTCAAGTTGATTGCCGGGGCAAGTTTCAGTGCAAAACTGGTGAGTGGTCTTGACACGAAATGTTGTGGAGTACTGTATGTCACTATGCTCCTTTAAACTAGCCCTTGATTCTGTACAATTTTTTTCCAAATATTCTACCACGAAAAGTTCCCCAGGTACTTCTCTCATTACCGTAACAATTTGAGTCCTAGATGGTGTGCGCCTTTAATACAGTACACCTTAGCTACTGTATTAAAGGAGCATTAAAGGTGTTTTCGAGAGAAAATATTTCGTAAATTTTGATCCCCCAAAGTGAAATATAATTTCAAGCATGTACCTTTGATACAGTATGCCTTTACCTTGCTCTTGGCTACTGTATTAAAGGAGCATGCAGGAAAACAACTTCAGTATTTTCAATATTTTCAGACTCCAACCAAACACAAGTATGTATCCCAATGAATGAAGTATGTAACGGCTTGAAAGATTGTCCCAACGGTGATGATGAAACAGAAAAATGCGTTGAATGTAGGGACAAAAAATGCGAATATTTGTGTAACAATACACCAAATGGCGCCCAATGTTATTGTCAAGAAGGCTACAAACTACAATCTGATGGATTGTCATGTGATAATGTTGATGATTGTATCGGACATGGATGTCAACACTATTGTGAGGATAAGATTGGTGGATATACTTGTGGATGTGTTGATGGTTTTCGCCTCAATGATGATGGACATACTTGTCGGGTAAGTGAGGGAGTCTCACTTGTAAGCCGTGGTCCATCGGTCGAGATCGTAACACCTTCAAGTGACCTCAACTGCTGCAATGTTGGCCTAGTCATCCTCGGAGCCCTGTCAATCATTATTATCATAATTCTGATAACAAAGTGAGTAATAACATTTTATCTCGTATCAAGTATCATTGTTATTGTTCCAGCTTCCGGAAGACAAAGGAAATCCCATCGAAAGTTGAGAATATGAATTATCAAATGGCATAACAATTATTATTATCGACACAGTTTTTGTTAAATAAAATATATCTATGATTTTGTTCTGATACTTTCTTGTCTCCGTATAAATATTTGAATCCTGATTTTTTTCACCAAACTCCTTGAAGCTCCTTATGTCATAAGAAAATATGACAATTTGATTTTTTTTTTCAGCAAAAGTGTCAGTTTCACAAAAGTTATAATATATTCGTGATGAATCAATTGACAATTACAACAATGAGATGTCACGAGACCGGTGAACATAGTCCTAAATTGATCGATGAAAATTTGGAGATGATATGATTCAAGGATATTAGTTGATTAAAAGATAACTTTTTTCTCAATATTATCTGTTTCATAGAAATTTGAAGCATTTTGAAATTATGATAATTCTGATTATTCCAAAGTTATCGATATTCTTTCATGAACTAGATAACTTTTGATCTGTTGTGAAATTTAGAGTTGCTATAATTCTCATTTTTCAAAAAATAAAATCAATAAAATATACTAACAATAAATAGTACAAATCCAAAAAATTATGTAGTTTTTGGAACCGATGAAGTAGTTTGAAGGTAGCACTGTTCCATCTCAACTTTTGAAATTTTTGAAAGTCACCTTTTTTGATATTATTCTGCCATTTTTTCACCACACCAAGCCCTATCTACCATAAAACTGCTAGATTTTCTTTGTGTTTCAACCAATAGTCAAAAACATCAGTTCTTTGGTTCATCGATGTCTCAGGCGATATCGATGTTGAATCAATAAACCGTTCGGGTCAACATGCACTTGTAAACAACGATCCTCCCACCATCCATCATCATCCCATATATCCATCATCCATCGCAGATCAACCGATTACATCCCGTACCCACATATGTTTCTTATTACATCATATATTCCCCTCTGTTCCTTAGGTTTACCTATCCATCTTTTCTCAGTTTTTTTTCATTAACCAATAATTGCCAGTTTTCAGCCAATGCGGTATCTATCACTATTTTTGCTCGTTCTAGTACACTTTCCCGAAACTTCGGCCGTTTTTCAAGGCGATTGCCTGGGCAAGTTTCAGTGCAAAACTGGTAAGTGGTCTTGATACGAAAATGGGTACATGGGTACTGTAGTTGTGAGATTTCACTATGCTCCTTTAAATTATTTTGACAAACATGATAAATATCTTACCACGAAAAGTTCCCCGTGTTTTACTCTTCTTATCGCCAAATCACAAATTGTGAATAGCGAAGGGTATGCGCCTTTAATACAGTATACCTTAACTCAAAGGCATACTGTATATATACTGTGTTAAAGGAGCATGTAAAAGTCTCTAAACTATTTTGAGCAATGCGCCTTTATTACAGTATGCCTTAACTTATAGGGTACTGTATTAAAGGAGCATTGACGAGTAAATATTCCAATATTCCAGACACCAACCAAACGCAAGTATGTATCCCAATGAATCAAGTGTGTGACGGCAAAAAAGATTGTCCCAATGGCGATGACGAATCGAGCAAATGTACCGAATGTGCACACAAAAACTGCGAACATATTTGTCATAATACTCCAACTGGTGCCCAATGTTCTTGCCTAGAAGGCTTCAAACTACTTTCCAATGGATTCGAGTGCGATGATGATGACCAATGTGTCGAACACGATTGTCAACACTATTGTGAGGATCGGTTTGGTAGTTATATTTGTAAATGTGCCGAGGGCTACAAACTCAATCCTGATGACCATACTTGTCGAAGTGAGTATGATTTCGATCAAGCCTTGTTTGCAAGTATTGGCAATGAACTTTGGGAAATGGAACTTGAACCATGGCAACCCAAAAATAAGACGGCTCGACTGGCCAGTAATGGAAACATCACGTCGATTGATATTGTTGGTGACTCGGTGTTCATGGCTATTGATACAAATCTAGTATGCTTATTTCTATCTAGAATTTTAGTTTCAACCAAAAATTTTCAGACAAGATACTCCAACGGCACCACCCAAGTCCTCCGTGAAAACGTCATCGGCCTTGGTCACATCGCAGCTGACTGGATCGGCTCGAATATCTACTTCACCCAACCGTCTGGAATAAGTGTTTGCTCAGTGAATGGCACGTTTTGCCGTCGATTGGTGCATGATGCAACCGAGATTTATAGTGGATTGGTGGTACACCCAACTAGAGGATTGATGTTTTGGATTGAGAAGGATCGGGTGATGGTGGCCAATATGGATGGAAGTGAAGTTCGTCAGTTCGTCGATTCACACCAACCATCCGCCATGGCAATCGACTATATCCGTCATGATATCTATATAGCGAATGAAAAATATATAGAATGTTACAATATTGACACCAAAAAGCGGAGTACTGTACTTTCGATCAGTTCACAAATCCCAAATCAGATGGCATACTTCAATGGATACCTATATTGGGCGGATCGGTATGTATCAAGATTGATTTTTTTTCTTACTGTATTCAGTTTTTCAGGTCAAGCACCAAAGTAAAAATGCTCGAAATAAAATATAATGACACTCGCCTTGTTAAATCGTTTGACGGTATCCCATACGGCTTAGCAATCCGTCACTCCAATTATCAACCAAAAATCAAGCCAAATCCATGCAACTGCAAATGGCTCTGCATTCCAATCCCCACTTCCGATGGTACAATTGCACCAAAATGTGTCTGCCCGGATCACTATCAAACTATAAATGGCACTTGTATTCCCCCAATATCTGATGAAGTTGGCGAAGGATACACCCGCATTGGAAGCGAGTTGATGGCGAAATATTGTGATGATAAGGTGGCATGCCGGAATGGTGGATGGTGTGTGGATGGTGTACACCATAAGAAGTGCGAGTGCAAGAAGGGATTTAGAGGGACTTTTTGTGAATATCAGGATCCCAAACCACTGAGTGACTGGCGCAATGGCCTAAACCGTTTCTTAAGAAGGTAAGTGATAAAATCTTATCTTTTATCATATCATTATCATTCCAGATTCTTTAAACCTGAAGTCAATCCGTCGAAAGTTGGAAATATGAATCATCAAATGGCATAAAATAATTGTGTTACTGATACTTTTTTCCATAAAATGAAATATTTCGTTTATTCATGAATAGTGGTATAAGATATACTTTTGATATGAATTCGTGGATTCATCTGATTTGAAAGCCGATTTTTGGATTCTTTTTTTTTCATATTCCACAGAAACGTATCTAACATCTTCTTCAGTTCTTCAGGCAAACTATCGGTGAATGGTTGATCGAAATATTTCGTTATTTTGTATATTTTGTATAAAACATGAAACCGGAAGAGTTGGATACTTCTGTCGGTAACTAAAAAAACAATGATTGTCTTGCTTTTCATTTTTTTTATCAGATAACGATTCTTGCTTCTTTTCGGGTGACATCTTAAAACAAACCTCTGTCATCATCACAACTATATTTTCCGCATTCCAATCCCATGTATCATCACCAGAATCCTATTATTGCCTTGATAGAGCTCACAAGGAGCACACTTCCGGTAACAGTACCCTCCTTACAGATCACGCTATCTCTACATAAACTATTACACTGTTTTTTCCTTACAGATCGCCCACCATCTTCACGCATTCTCCACTCGTGCCATTTTTCATATATTTTTTTGATTTGCTCTTTTTCTTGCTCTTTTTCAGTTGATTGTCAGTCATAAATTATTAATATTAGTCGATTTTCAGCCAATCTCAAGCTGTCATGCATCTTCTATCTGTATCATTTTTGCTGATTATTCAGGTACATTCTTCTATAGCTCATTTTTATCAATCAATATATTTCTTGCAGCTAACTGTCATTGTTGCCGCCAACAACAATGACTTCAACAAAGAAAGTTGTCCTCCAGGATACACCATGTGCAGCAGTGGTGACGTTTGCTTTCCAAACTCTTATTTTTGTGATGGTGAGAAGGACTGCGAAGATGGAACTGACGAGGTACACTGCCCCAAAGTGACCTTTGTTGGAGGGACGCCAAGTGTCACCAATGCACCAAGTGTCACCCAAGACCCAAAGGAAACCAATGCCCCAATTGTCAGTGAAGTTCCCTCTGTTAGTGGGAACCTAGCAGAAACTTTTTTCAATAATTATAATTTTCAGGTGGACTCATCTTCAACTGGTCAAGAATACGACTCAATCAAGGAATTCAAATGTATCAAGGAAGGAATTACAAAATGTATGCCAATCGAATGGAAATGTGATAATGTGATAGATTGTGATGATGGAGAGGTACGTTTGATACTCAGCCAAGTAGTCAAATAGCTTTTAGGATGAGAAAGAGTGCATTTACGCGCATCACTGTGGCCGCAATCAGTTGCTATGCAAGAATGGCGTTTGTGTATCGGCTGAATTCAAATGTGATGGAGAAGATGATTGTCGTGACGGGTCGGATGAGTTTGGATGTGTTGCACCACAGTTTATTGGTGTCACACCATCGCCACCCAAGGACGGAAGTGATAAGGTCAACGTTGCAGTTGACACCAATGGCGTCACCAATCCCAATACCGACCGCAACACCTATTCCAATGTATCGTGGAAACTTTTGGGAATAATCTTCTTCTGTGGCATTGTGCCCATGCTGGTTGTATACTGCCTCAAAAGGTGATAAAAGTTAGTGTTATCAGTTATATCATTATCAGTATTTCAGATGCCATGAATCCGGACAACATGTTCCTGTAATCATCGAGGAAAATATGGAAATGATTTGATTACAACTGTTTTTCGTCCCAATTTTTTTTTCATATACATTTCAACTTTTTTTTATGAGATCATGATTTTCACCCCAAAAGTTTTGTGTTTTTTTTTTCCAAATTTCTTTTTTCAATTTCATTTTTCTCTCAATACAGCGCCAATAAATCGTCTTATCACCCGGTTGGAAATTGAGCTTGAAAAAAGTGAAAGAAGTGAAAGTGATACCATTCAATCCACATTCATTGGCAGAAGATGAAGCTTGAATGGATAGTTACGTGCTTTTTCCCGTTGAAACATTTTGGAAAGAATCACGCTCTATTTTGAGAATGATTAGACATATTCGATTTTTAACTTATTAAAAGACATGAGTTCATTGAAGACAAAAAGAAACTACAAAAAGAATGAAGAAAGAGGTTAGGATTACCCGTAAAACACAAACAAAAAAACGAAACAATTCTAAACAAAAGAAACTATTGTCATGGTGTTAACTTCGGACAATTCCCAACTTTGTCAATTTCTTCTTCAACTCATTGATATCTCGCTTCAGTTGTTTTTCCTTGTTTTGAAGGGTGCGATTCTTGGCGAGTACTTCTTGATATTCCCTGCAAATCAAATGTTCAAAATATTCTCTCTTTTTTTTTGCGAAACACCACAATACAACCCCACGTCACTCTAGCGCCAGCTGTCTCCCATTTCACTCCTCTATTTCCGTCACACTATTGCGAAATTTCGTGGTTTAGTCTCTCTCTCCTCCTAGACATACTCCACAAATCAAACAATGAACTTCCAACTATTTTCTCGCCGAAATATCAGCCCCTCGTGGCTGCTGGCTTGATAAGAAAACGACTATTTGTTTTCCAAAGATCGTCGGGGTTGGTACTATGGACTAACTTGTTTGATAACGGTAGAGAATGACGACCGAGTAGCGAAATCATATGAGAAAAATGGCATTTAGGAACATTGTCATCAAGAGACCAAGGTTAAGGTTTTTCGATGTTTGAGGTAATATTTCATAAACAGATATTCAGCTAAGTGTTGTCAAAACAAGATTTTTGAGTTTCTCGGCTCAAAAGCCATCGAAACTTCCAGATTTCCTGTATCTCACACTCCCCAAATTCCAAATTTTCATCCAAAAACTACTCACCTCTTTCTAATCTGCTTCTCCAGCCTCTTCTTCTCACGATATCGTACCGCCGCGATTCGATTCAACGTTCGTCGTCGATCCGTCTCATCATCAATATGCGGTTTGAGCACGACACCACGCTTCTTGAACTTTGGCTTCTCGTCAATCAGAAACTCGTCGGATTCGGGTGTCCACGAGTGTTCCGAGTCGTGACGACGCGCGTTTCTACGTGGTCTGCAATTCTTTTAATGGTTTTAACTATAAAATGACTAAAATATTTACCTGACACTTCTCTCCTGATACTCGAAAAACTCATCCTCATCGACTGGCTCTTGTTTCGGAATGTAGATCAATGGACCAGATTGGAAGAGATTATCATCATTCAACATTCGATGCGGTATCACTGATTTCGATGATGTATCAACGAACGGCATAACCGGCTTAATATCAATATCAAGCTCCATACTTGGAATCGAGCTAGGCGCCGTCGAGAATTCTGACGAGAATTCTTGACTCAATGTTCGTTGCTGCATCAAATCGGATGGTCCGCTCATTTCATCGTCACTCTCGAGATACTTGTTCCACGCATCCCAATCCACCATTTTTGACGCGTTATCTAGTGCTATTTCGAGTTTTGGTTTGTGAGTTATTTGAGCTGGTTGGAAGAAGTGTTGCTGGAACATGTTTTATTGGAAATGGATGATTTATAGATACTTACATCAAAATCATACGCCTGATGTGCTGTTTCAGCGTGTCCGTGTGCTTCACCCAAATTCAAGCTCAAAATCGGCGATTCAGGTCTTGGTGGTGAGTGGAAGAAGCTTGGCTGAACGAAATCCATGTTTTTCTATTTAAAAAAGCACAAATATACCATATTATCACCAAAATTGGCGAAATCATTCATCATTTCATTACTATTCGTAGAATGACTCGCCGTATGCGCAACTTCCTTCGTTTTTCCATGAACCATCGGCACAGCGGTCGGCTCCTCCGAATTCCAGCTGCTCGTCGCATTCCAACCTTCCAACTCAAAACAATTTGATTGAATCGGCTGTCTGGGATCACGCCCGCAAACCGTAATTATATTTTTGCCATCCGGATTCACGGCGTTCCACGCGTCGAAACATTCGAGATTGAGATTGTCCGATGGTACGGCTGGCTTCCTTTTGTCGTGTTTACTCCAACTATCCAAATCGAGAAGCTCCAATTCCTTGATCACTTCTCGTTCTTCATCTGTTGTCACACCTATGAATGGATCATCGCCAATGCTCAATCTGCAAGAAATGGTGTAAATATGGTGCAACTTAGGGTGGTATGTGGTGAATTTTAACTTAAAATTGGGTGATTTTTTGGCCAAAACATACACATAATTTCATACACAATAGTTTCGAAAATCCTACGTTCTTGGCCTGATCGAGTCCGAGAAACTGTGCGCGAAATTGACGAATTGATCATTTACAACACCGGTTACCTGTAAAATATAGATTTAGATCGGCAATCCAATGAAACACTCACTTTTTGCGGTTGTTGATACGTTTTTTCGCGTCGAAACGGGCAATTTGTGATGGCGTGAGCACCGAATGTGGTCAAACGACCAACACGGGAAAACATTTTGTTGTGTTAATTTGATGGTTCTTTCTGTAATAAAAGAATAATTTACATGTGTTTGAATATGCTAATTTTGTGAGTCTAGACGTGGTCATTGGTTTGTTTTGCAGGTAAAAAATAGTGTACGTTTTGAAAATGTGATTACACTTGATTTTCCGTATTTTTTTTTGATTTAAATCGGAAAATCTCTTTCAAAACGGTAAAAAAGCAAAATTGACGCACTCTATTATATAAAACATAGAATTTTAAGTCTTCAGGTCATGATTTAAATTAAAAATGATTGTTGAAACTTAAAGAAAAGAAAAATCGCAATAATGTTAAGAAATCTGGTTAAACAGTCTAGAAAACTACTTTTTCGGCTTTTTTCTAACCAAAAAATTTAATGAATTTGTTGAAAAATGAATTTATTTAGTCGTTATTAACATTTCAAAACACTTTTGAACTTTTTAGTCTACTTTAAAAGTTAAAACTTCGATTTTAAAGAGTAAATTTAAATTTAAATGAGGTTTTTAAGGTTTAAAACAGTTTTACAATGTTCTAAAACAAAATATTATATCTTTCTACTTTTTTTTGAAAACATTGAACAAGAAAAATATCAAATTCTTTAAGAATTTTCTAGAAAAAGAGCAAGTTTTGGCAATTTTACAGAGAAAATCACGAATTTTTAAACAATTTGCACTTCAGGAGTTTAAAAAGTTTCAAATTTTATAAATTTAACAAATCCTACTCCAAAATCATCAATTCCTTTCACTTTCTCCTATTTTCGGCTTAAATCCATCATTTTTCAACAAATTGCATCATAACATGACCAAAAGACTCACCAATTCCTATCGAAATCCAATCCTAAAGCATAATATCTCCAAAAACTGATGTTTGGATGGCCAAAAATCGACGTCACTTGGTGACCAAAAAAACTTTCTTTTTTCTTCTTTATCAATCGCTAAACCTATCGTCTCTCAGTGTAAATATACGCGGCCGCCGACCAGCTGGGGGCGGAGTCTTCCCAACGGGACCCAATGATGAGAAGCGCGTGCGCCTTTAATACAACAGCAGGCTAAATTAAGCAGTTTATTGGCTGAAAATACCCGGAAAAGTGCGGAAAAAAGTGGCGGAAAATGATTAAATAGATGTATCAGAAATGACAGTATCGACAGGTTTCTTATCACGATCCAGGAATGTGTTGATTGTGTTGATAAGCTGATATTCCTCGTGTTTCGGATCACCGGCTAACATGCCACAACGAACGATTAGACGACTTTTGGCGTTGGCGACGACACGGTAGAGTAGACGGGTTACACTGTCGGTTAGTGATGGGAATTCCTGTAAATTTATGCGTTTTACGTGACAATACATGCTTTTTAGGGCTTTTATGGCTATGGGAATGCCTATTTTTTGATTTTTCAGCTAAAAATGGTCGTTTTCTTTAATTTTTTGGGAATTTTGTGGTTCAATTGTTGGAAAAACACTGAAAAGGCAAAAAACTTTACTATTAAAGCAAGAAAACTGCTTCAAAATTCGATTTTTTGAATTTCTGAACGATCAACTTGGTTGATTCAATTTTTCTTGGAATTTTCTCTAGTCTTTCTGATTTTTTCCTTTTTTTTGTAATTTTTTCAGAAAATGCTGACAATTAGGTCTTATTGTACAATTTTACGCTGATTTCAAGCTGGTTTTCAGCATTTTCAAGACCATTTCCGCGAAAATTTAGACCATTTTTCAAAATTGTTATTAAAAAATGGAAGTTTTTATGAATTTTTGTCGGAAAATATATTTGAGCGTAGAAGAAAAAAATCCATAACTACAACAAGATTTGTCCAATCAAAAACTATCTGAACAGACTTTCATAATTAAATTTTTCGTCAGCTTCAGTATTTTTCAAGGTTTAACAGCGTAGATACTCTCCAGCATCTTTGTCGATTGTTTGAAACCGACGAAACTTTTCTATCAAAACAAAAATCCAACTAACCGTCATAAGAATCATCAACGCCGGTGCGACATGTTTCCACAATTTGTTCGATGATGGTAGTTCACCATATTTGTGTAGTGAGTGGACGATATCACATACTGTTCGTGCTGTTTCCAGTGATTCTCGCACTCGATACTAAAAGATAACATTATTTTCCCATTTTTTATGCTTTTGGCTTGATTTCTATTGATTTACAATGCATTTCTGTTCATTTCAATCAAAATTCAGTCTTCCCTAAGCCTAAACCTATCTTCCTTACCTTCCTACTTATCTCCGCTGCCAATACAATGCCAAAGAACCGTCTCTGTTGATCGGCAAGTGATAACATCTCCAAAATCGAGCTATGTGCGGCAAACAACGATGGCACATTCTCAACCAAATCACGAATCTGTCGAAGTGGAAACTTCTGATAAAGTGTGACTTTCATCAATTGATCGTAATCAATGAATGCTCGATGCATGTATTGGCATGCGATTTGAAGTATTTGCTTCCGTTTTTCCATCATTCCACTGTCGCTTGGATCTGGAATAAGTAGTTTTTAACAAGATTTTCACAGAAATGACAGTTTCTTGTTTATTTCTTCAATTTTCAGGCGAAACTCCAGTTTTTTTTTGAGAAAAATTTTTTAAAAAATTGAATTACTGAAAGATATACGTTTCAAAACATTCATAAACCTTCATACAACCTCTTTGATTCGATATTAGTACACAACTGTCCAAAAATTATCAATTTTAGCAGAATTTTCAATCAAAGAACTCCTCAAGAATCATAATTTCTTGCTTTTCGAATTTTATCACATAAAATTTCAGATTTATTGTTGAAACATTATGAGAATGGTGGAAAAATGTTTCAGCTGAAAGATTTACGTTTCAATACATTTATAAAGAATTGGTTCGACTCTTCTGATTTGATATCAAGGTATAGGTTGACAATTATTTGAAAACTTAAAATTCCAGCAGAAGTTTCAATCAAAGAACTCCCCAAAAATAATATTCTCTTGCTTTTTGAAGTTTAAAAGAAATGTCCATTTTTTCCGCTCAAAACTTCGAAAGTATTCAACATTTTGAGTACAATGCGTTTCAATGTATCAATAAAGCTTTGATATTTTATTTTTGATTCCATATCAGTGCAGAACTACGCAAAAATCATCAATTTGTGCATAATTTATAGCCAAAAACTATTCCAAAAATGATAAGTTTTTTTGAAGATTTTGTAGATAAAATTGCAGGACTTTGCCGAAAAATCTACGTTTCTAGCATTCAATATAGCTTTGATAATTCAATTTTGATCTGATATCATGAAAATTCGGTAAAAATATGTACAAACTACCCCTTTCAGCACGACTTTTCGTCAAGAACATCCACAAAACGATAATTCCTTATTTTTCGAAGATTTCAGCAAAAAATTATCAAAAACTCACCATCATTCATCCGTTTCGAGTCACAAATCTCAATCAAGGCATGTATCAATACACTGTGTTGCGAGTCAATATACGCACTTGTCAGGTGTTCCTTGTCTTTTCGTTCCGCTTCACTTAAAGGACTCCGAACCGATTATTCAATATTTCAATATTCTCAACTTACTTGATAGTCTTCAAACTATGCGCTTGAAACCTTTGATTCATAATCTGCACTTTCAACCGTAACTCGCTTCTCGTGTATATTGCAAAGAAATTGAGCGCCCTGACGAAACAATAGAAGTGACATGGTGAATTGAGGATCCGGGGGTCACAACGGAATAGGAGTGATGGAATCTTGAAGATATCCGATACTTCGACATCTTCATCGTGTTCTAGCCATTTTTTCGCGGCATACTGCAAAAAAGCGGATTTTTCTTAAATTCAGGTTTAAAATATACCTCAAACAACATTTTCGGGACCATTTGCTCAAATTTCTCGAAAAGTGTGATCATCATTTGTTCGTACCCTTGATATCTATCCGAATCCAGTGATATCATGAAACAATCCAAGACAGTTGGAATTGCGAGAATCTGGAAAGTTTCAGGCTCAAAATTCACAAGTTTTCCAAAAATATACCAACCTGATCATTGAATGGCATTCTATAAATCGTCTCGAGCACATGGAACAATGCTCGATTCTCCGTATCAACCGTTTTCATCAATTTTGCCAATCTTTGCATGTTCATCCTCGTAATCTTCGCCTCATGTCCAGTTTTCACAATTTTTTGCAATTTTGCGACAATTGAGATTGATCGGGGTGTAGGTAGGAGGTATGGGAAGATTGTGACACATTTGGAGATCTGAAAGGATTCATAGATTCATAGATACAAAGATTCATAGATTCATAGATTCATAGATACAAAGATTCATAGATTCATAGATTCATAGATTCATAGATTCATAGATTTATAGATTCATAGATTCATAGATTCATAGATTCATAGATTCATAGATTCATATATACCAAAAACTCACAATTTTCGATCTGATATGCTCATAATCTTGATGATTGATCTCCATAGCTGATAATAATACTCGAATCGGCAGATTTTCGTACAATTCTTGCGGATAAAGCTGTAAAACATCAATATTTTCTTTAAAAAGGTATACCAAAACCCACCAAATCCCTCATTCTGACATCCTGCCTCAAAGTTTGCTCCTTATAACAGCACAGATAATAAAACACAAATAATCTTTTTGTCAGCCTCTTATTATCCACCATATCACCATTAAAGCATTCCTATAATCGATATTTTGATATAAATCAACTATTGACAATGAACATACCAAAATATAGTCCGTATTGATACCAGGAGTCTTGACAACAACCGTATTCAATGCAAATATCTCGATAACTTCCGCTAGAAGCTCACTAGCCGGAAGTGCAACGTTATCGATTTGGTTTTGAATCCATACCTTCAACTTGTTGGCGATTAGTACTGATTATCAGTTAGTGATAAGAACAATCTATCAGGTTTGTCAAAAAAAACTTACACCATTATAAATCATATAAGTCCTGAATACACCAGCTGCTTGAAGTGAGAAGATTGAGTGAATTGCGTGACGACCATCGGTCAATTGATTGAGATTCTTGGCGACTGATTGTTTTGTACATCTGTAAGAAAATAGGTTTAGATCCATCCTGACTCGATTTTTTGCTCTTCATAACTTTCTAGAGAAGATTATAGAAGTTTCTTAGCAAATGAAACTTGATTTGTATCAAATTTGAAAATTTTTACATCAAAGAGTTTTAGGTTTAGCTTATTTTGATCAGCCCGACTTGATTTTCATCAAATCAAAAAATTTTTCAATCAATTTTCGCCCCAATACTCGTCTAACATCAAATTTTAAGGAAAAACTCACAGATTAGCTATTTCAATCTCCGACAGACACCTCGACAGGAATGCATTCTTCAACACTGTCGAATGTAGATTCCTACTCGACAATTCGATCCTTCTTCTCATCATTTCACCGGCAAAACTACTCAAATCATCACAACGACCGGACATTAGGCAAGAGTGAACGTAGATTAGATTCATGTAGAATGATGTATCGATCTGCAAATATTAGGGTAATTTGGAAGTCAAAAACTGGATTATGAGCTCGTTTTTTAACTTTGAGAGCTGAAAAGTGGACGTTTCTATGCTAAAACTTATCTAAAATTTTATAAATTGTTAATAGGTGGGCTTTTTGCTAAATATTTTGCGTTTTCAATCAATTTTTGATGATTCCTGAGCTTTTTCACTTAAAAACTTGATTCAAATCACGATCCTCTGGTGAAAAAGGCTCAAAAAACTAGCTTTTCACAGAAAAAATGTAGGAAATCAATATCTCCTTATCAAATAAATGCAAAAATGTATTATTGAAATCCCCAAAAACTGACACAGCACCCTTTGCTCTCAGGATGGTATTGCCATCAGCGGGCCCACGTCATCCAATATCACATTAGTGCGGGGACGTTCAGTAGAAAATACCGTATGTAAAATCTACCTAGCCATGAACTCAAACATGGCGGAGAACTGTCCTACGAGCTCCTTAACCATTCATCAATAATGTTTATTAGACAGACGTGTTAACCACAAGGCTATACACGAACGTGAAAGTATGGATTGATATTGGAAGTTATATGGAATTCACGGAAACGGAATTTTGACAGTTTTAAAAATATTTTTTTGGACAGCCCAATATTATTTTGATCCTGGAAGTTTTTCCAGTAATGCTAAGTCGTTCGGCAGCGACAGTAACCTATGACAAATACAGTAACCAAAGCTGGTAGTTACTATAGGAAAATCGTTCAAAAACAAGGCGTTTTTACTGAAACAAGACGTTAGTACTGTATCGGAAGTAAGAAATCAATGAAGTCTTGTGTTATAGAGCCAGGAGTTAACTCTTTCAAGCTCAAATTATTCGGGAGTCGATTTCTTCCATTAAGTTAGTGAGTCTCTGTTATTTTTCAAGCAGAAGGTACAAATAAAACATCATAATAATTTTTTCTCCTATCCCGTTTGATCAGTTCATACTGTCAGTATCAAGGGTTTTCAGCATTCAAATTCCGAAAAAAACTCACAAATTTAACATTAATAATCCTCTTCCTCTGCGTTTCCAGCCAAACCTCCACAGCTCTATCCGGCGGTTGCACCGCAGCCGTTTGATTCGCCGGATATTGACTAAAAATGGGGATAGATATGAGTGCGGCGAGCACAAAACTCTCATGAGCATCTCCAAATGGTGATGGATCCATAGGCGGGTTGAATATTGGTCGCCGCCGAGATGATCGCGAACTTCCTTTGTGTGAATCTTTTTGTGAATCCGAGTCCATCACAATATCATCATCATCTAATGGTATATAAGATACACCATAATCTTCCATCGGCTCTTCAACCGGCTCCATCTCCATTTCCGGTGTTCTTGGTGCTAATTCACAAATATGAGTTCGAAACACGAATTTTGTCATTAAAATGATATTGTCATTTTGCCATTTGCCATCCATATAGGTATACATTTCAATCAGACAATATGATATTTTTGTGGTGTATGGTGCATAGGCAACATCTGGAATATCCTCGGGTGTACAGAAAAGAACCTTTTTCGCCAGTCTGATGAGTTTGTCGATGATTGCATCGATTATTTGACGAGATGGAGAGCGGATGATGTGCTTGACGAGTTCGGCGTCTGGAAAATTGGCATTGTAATTTTTTAAAGGTTTAAGATAATAGATTTGTAGTTATTTTTTTTGGAAGTCTATATTTCCATTCAGTATTATTAATGAGCAAGCTTTTTCGAAAATTTCACTCAAAAATGAGAATTATCATGAAGAATATTGCTAAATCTGGCTTCAAACTATAAATCGAACCGAAATTCGAATAATATGGAAATTTTGAAACGTATATTCTCTGTTTTTGCTGTAGTTTCTTGACGTTTCTATTATGTAACACTTTTTTGCTATTTTGTGTATTGTGTGTTCTTTCAGAGCAGAATTACACTCTCTTTATGATTGAAAAACTTTAAACTTCTACGGTTTTGTTTGGGAACCCCTTTTTTCATACACAAGAAACTTCTAACATCGTACTAGAGAAAAATATTTTTAATTTCGTATTTTTGACATTGCTTCACACAATATTATACGTCGTTTACAAAGACGAATATTATTATTGTTTTGAAACGTATATTTTCCGTGTTTTTGTTCAAAGCAATCTTATGTTCATGATGTTTCTGTTGTGGAAAAAGTTGGTATCTTTTGTGTAAATATGACTTTTTAAAGCAAAGAAATTTGAATTTTCATAAGTTTTGTCGAGGTATTTTAGTTTCACACAAGAAAAGTGCAAGAAGATTATCTACTTGCACTTAACACATCACTTTGTAAATGTCATTTACGAAATATACAGTTTAGGATTAGCTTGTTCGCTTTTAGCATTTCCCCACTTAAAACATGTTTTTTAAATAAAAAATTTCTTCTAGAATCAAGGAATTTGAGAAACACAGAAAAAATTGCTTTCAAAGGCTCTTTTCGATAGTCAGCCAGGTTTTTAGGGGCTTTTAACGAAGATTTTTCAATGTTTTCGATATATTTTCATAATAAATAAAATGAAAAACTCACCAGTATTGGTCAATATCGGCTCTAAATACTCCAAAAACTGTGTATCCGGTAGATAATCAACAGCCAAATGCACTCCAAACACCGCATCCCTGCAAATAAGACCTTCATCAAAAGAGTTTCTTAAGAATGAAGCTTGCATTCGACTATTTCCTAGTTTTTCGGCGATTCGTCGTTTGAATTGTGGGAATAGTTCCATGATCTGAATGGAAAAACATGTTTTTTGTTCATTTTTCAAGTTAGGAGCTCACTCTTGTTAACAAATGACACCTGATACGATTTCTATTGCTTGTTGCTGCATTTTTCATGATCGACTCAATAAAACCAAGCGAAAGTTCCGGAATTTCGAGTATTAGCTGTAAAAATAGATGAAAATCGTCCAAAATAGATGAAAAGCGTACATTTTCCAAAATTCCGACTCCATATTCAACGAATAACGCATTGACAACATCATCGATTGATAGAATTCCAGGTAGTGATGTTAGAATCAGACTGATATACTTGCCGGTTTTTTGAGCTTTTTCATCGGTTATCCAGGTGGGTGCACCGTAGAATGTTGGTTGAGCGTCTGAAAGATTCATAGATTTATAGATTCATAGATTCATAGATTCATAGATTCATAGATTCATGAACCCTCGTGTTCTATGATACACGGATTCATGGACCCTCGAGATCTATGGTTCATAGAATCATATATTCATAGATCTATTCATAGATTCATCCATAGATACTCATGATTAATGTATTTCCCTATATCGACTTTATCTTTTGACACAAAGGTGATTTATCCCCTTGTTTATGATTTACGACATGATTTTCTAGGATAACCACTTACATTTCCTTATATTATGAACAATCTCCACAATCTCATTCGTAAACACCTTCTTCTTTTCCTTATCGTTTGCAATATCTTCCACCGATTCCGATGATTCGGCAACTTTCGTCACAACCGTCGTCCTCGATTGCGTCGTCGGTTGATTCTTTTTCAGTATTTTTGGTGGATACACTGGCAATGGCCGTGTTCTTATATCGCTTTCCACAGTTATTCTCACTCTTGTCCAGTTGATAAATGTATAAAACTTGTTTTTCAATGCAGAAACATCGGAAATTGTCACTAGTGGCTCTAATAAGGGCTCCTAAAGCGAGAAAATCGTTATTTTAAGTAAGAAAAATAGAAAAATACCGGTAAATTTGAATTAAACTTGTGAATACTTGACAAAATTGCACAATTTTCGAAATAATCCTTGCGTCGATTCCATATATTCTGAAATTTACTGCTTTTTTATTTAAAAAACGGAAAAACTTACATTAACTACAGGTTCCAGACACTTTGGCGTCTCCCTGCTACCCATTTTTGTGCTGAAAATTCACAAAATCTGCGGATATCGGTTAAAAATTGAGAAAAAATGTGAGAAAGATACAGTAACTAGTTAAAGGAGCAGAGCATAAATCGCGAAGTACGGTAGTTTAAACTTAAAGGAGCAAGTTTGCAAAATATTGTATTTTCTGTTGAAATTTGGGTTTTTCTCACGAAACAAAAGCATTTTTTTGCGTTTTTATGTAAAAACTACACATTTTTGATGAATTTCTTACTTTTTTTGTTGAAAAAAATATAAATTTCCTTTCAAATCGTCTATTTTCCCATCAAAACAACGAAAAAAATTTCGAAAACCCATCGAAAATGCAATCGCGCTCCCTCGCTAGAGAGGGCGCAGAGATGCAGAAAATATCACATTTTCTGATTTTATCGTTGAAAATATGGATTTTTGTCAATTTTTATGTGAAAATTGCAGATTAAACCTAAAATAACATAACAACAACAAGCTAAAAATGTCGATGAGCCACCTGCTTTTGGACATGAAAATGGATGATGATTCAGAAGAAGAAGATGAAGAATTGATGAAAATTGAACGAGAAAAGGAGCGAAAACGGAAAAATGAGGCGATTCGGGCGAAGAAAGAGGAAAATGAGAGGAAAAGGAAGCAAAAAGAGGAGGAATTTCAGAAAAATTGCAAGGTTTTCAGTGAGTTTTGTAATTTTTAACTCGAAAAAACGATGAAAATCAGAGCAATTGACGTTTGTGCAACATATGGAAAATGAGCGAGTGAATATTGGTGATGAAAACGAAAGTGATTATTTTCGTGAGATGATACCACTCATTGATCAATTATATTGTGGAAAACCAGAGAAACTCGAGGAATTACATGATATTTCAAGTAAGTTTTCCTTTTTTTTGTCATTTCTAAGCCTATTTTTCCTCCAGGCTTCCAAAACATGATCGCATTTATCAATAAATGTCATGTGGAAATTGTAAAACTTCGACGAGACGAAGAAGAGATCAAAATTCACGATTTCTGCCTCAAATATGCGAAACAATGCATTCGATCGTTGGTTAGATGCTCGGCAGTTGATATTAAAGAGTTGAATAATGTGCAAAGTGAGTTTTTCGAATATCTAATGCAAAATATTGCGTATTTTACTTGATGACTTTTATATCAAAATTTTGAACCACAACGTATTAGTTAAAACTAAATTACCGGAAAAATACAAAAACAACCAATTTTCCAAGTTTCAAAGACATAGAACGTTGAAAACAATAATCCAGGGATTAGTAGGAACACAGCATGTAAAAATCAATAAAAGAGTATCACATTCATTAGCTTTTTCCACGTAGAATCCAAAGTCATACTCAGTTGTTGTCTAAAAAGTCTCTCTCGTGGTCAGTGAAGCTCAATACACCCAAATTATTCACAAAACTAACGAAAAGTTAAAAAATAACTTGAATTTCAGTTTTCGAATGCTCTTAAGCCAAATAAATACATATTAATTTGGATCTGACATGAAAAAAAGCTATTGAATAGCTTTTTAACTCATGATTTACATGGATTGTGTTCAGATTGATCCCGAGTTTGAAAAAAAAACAAAAAAATTTGGCGTTTTCTGAACATTTCAATGTGAAGATATTATCAATTTCAATCCAATGGCCCCTCAAAAAAAAACGTTTTTTATTTTTGCACTAACACTCGCTGCGTATCCGCGTTATGCATATAATTCGCGCCGGGTACCAAAAAACGTTTTTTTGCGAAGGGGCCATTGGTGTGAAACCGATAATAACAATTTTTCCGATAATATACAATAATCCTATCTTGCTCAACTCCGAAATTTGGAAAAAAACGAAGTTTCTAGTTCAAGAATTTCGTTTCTAATTAAAAATTATATTCGATATTCCCGATTCTAGAACAAATCAATGATTTTACATACTTTATTCTGAAAAGTACGAAAAAAGAGAGCGAAGAAATGAAGATAAACATGAAAAAAGAGGGGATTTGAGGAGTGAAGTTTATCCGGGCGGTGCATTTCACAAAGTCTAAATAAAAGATGATAATGTCTTGATAGGATTAAGAAAGGGGATTTGGAGTGTGTTTGGTAGAAAAGGATTTGTGAAAATGTCAAGGAAACACAAAAGCACCCATAAAGAAATAGTGTGTAATTGATGAGTGTCAGGTTTTCGTGACAGGATATTTGAAACAAAATTGTAGATTTTTGAGCTCAAAAATGACTGAAAATGCACAAAAATTGACATTTTCTTAACGAAACATCATATTTTGTTGCAGAATTCGATGCAATCTACTCGACCGCCTTCGATATCGCCCATTCGGCTCTTCTTAAACCATCGGAACACAAGTTTAAAAACATTCAATTCGAGTTTATGCGACTTCGTCAAGAGTTAGTTTTTTTAAACCTATTTTTTGCCAATATTGGTGTTTTTTCAGAGAAGAAAAACGAGTAAAAGAAGAAATTGAGGAAAATTCGAAGACATTCGCACTGGAAGTATTGGAATTGGAGGAGGGTGATGCGACTGATCAACTGATTGATGATTTTAATGTAAGATAGCACTTTTTCAACTGAAACCCCAAAAAGAACGATATATTCTTACAATAAGGCCTTACTCCTGTTTTTATGTAGTCTGAAGAACCTCTCCCAGCAAATATCTGCATTGATAAAGTGTTATCAGTAGTAATAATAAGATGAATAATTGCAGAGAATCCAAATTGGAAGCTCCGTTCGAGACACAAGTCCTGGAAGATATCGAGCACGATTTACGCAAGAAACATTGGATAGTTTGATTGACAATTTTGCAGATATGTTTGTTGCCGCTGTGAGTTTTCTTTTTTGTTCATATCAGACCTGGGTCCCATGAAGGCGCGGTTTTAAAAAGGAGCAAACCGATTGTTTTCGGCCAAAATTTTTGTTTTTGCTCCAATTTTTAGTTATTTAAGAAGAAAACTTCATTTTTG
This sequence comes from Caenorhabditis uteleia, assembly GCA_963573275.1. Lineage (NCBI taxonomy): Eukaryota > Metazoa > Nematoda > Chromadorea > Rhabditida > Rhabditidae > Caenorhabditis > Caenorhabditis uteleia. The sequence continues at coordinate 5,711,619 of OY752137.1, forward strand.
GTCAAGGGACTTTTTCGGCCCAAAATCCTAGCCTTACATGGTAGCTTATTCCACATATTCTGCGATCGAGAAACGGCACCTAGCCTATGTTGTAGAGCATGTTCGAAACCCTGGAAAACATCTTTCTCTAGCTGCCACGGACGCTTGCATTTCCAGATACAGGCTGAAATTGTTAACACTGATTTTCACCATTTTCCTAGGTGTTTTTTCGCCGCTATTGTCTACGCTATTCGGAACACGCGATTTCAACTGGCAGCATGGCCGAGTGGTGTGTGCGTGTGAATTGTAAATGAGGTTATACTGGTTCGATACCCTGCATTTTTGCTTCTTTTTTTGTTCAAAATATTTGTCGAATTTTCTATCTTTCGATAGTTGATAATAGGTATTTTCTATTTTTTCAGCTGGTTACGTTACATGAAAATTCGGTGGCTTTATGATTTTATTGTGCTTATAACTTTTAAAGGTGCAAAAGCGGATGTTTTCGACCAATAGAAAAGCTCACATCAAAGGTTTATCTAGTATAGAGTTCAAAAAATTATCAGAAGATAGAAAATTCGACAAATATTTTGAACAAAAAAAGATGCAAAACTGCAAGGTATCGAACCAGTATAACCTCATTCACAATTCACACGCACACACCACTCGGCCATGCTGCCAGTTGAAATCGCGTGTTCCGAATAGCGTAGACAATAGCGGCGAAAAAACACCTAGGAAAATGGTGAAAATCAGTGTTAACAATTTCAGCCTGTATCTGGAAATGCAAGCGTCCGTGGCAGCTAGAGAAAGATGTTTTCCAGGGTTTCGAACATGCTCTACAACATAGGCTAGGTGCCGTTTCTCGATCGCAGAATATGTGGAATAAGCTACCATGTTAGACGGTACCAAGGCCTGGTTTAAATGGTAGAAAACTGGACAAGTATCTTGAAAATAATGGAAAATCAGTCATTTCTGTACGGAAATTCGAAAAATAGCTGAAAATTCACAAATTTTCAATATGATTTTAAAAAGTGAACTCAAAACTTGATGATTACAACATTTTATCTGCTATTTCATTTCAAAAACCTGAAATTTCCAGGATGATCACGGAGAATTGTCAATCAAGAATGAAAGTAGTGATGAAGAAGATCTTAATGAATATGATGAATCAGATGTCGAATCAGAACCTGAAGTGACTGAAGTTCGTGTTACAAAGGAATCGGGAAGCCTTTTTGTAAGTTTTTTGATGTAGAAGATGTGATAAAGAGCAAAGTTTGACCATAAACTCCTTCAAAATATCTTACAAAGAGATTTGATAGTAAAGTTTTCGATCTTGAAAAATGACGAAAAAGCTTTATCTCATTAAAAAAAACATAAACCTTGAATCTGTACGTTTCACAAGATACTCAATTGAGAAATTAGATTTTATTGATAATATCTTGATCGCCATACAGAATTTCCTATCTAATATTTTCATTTTATGAAGAAAATGTCGAAAAATTTCAAGATCAACTATTTTGAGTTTGAAAATTCATAAAAATCAACTTTTATAAGCAAAAAAAGAGTTTAAAATCACATTTTTTGACGACAAGACCAAGGATATCAACATTGTGAAATTTCAGGGTATATTCTTTCCTAATAAACTAGAAAGCAGTTCGGGATCGGAAAGTGAAGATAATGATGATATTCAGATTATTGAGCCAAATGGTAGCTTTTCCTATCGTTTCAAAACTAATTTTACTGTTTTCAGTCAGAGGAGAATGTCCAATGGATATCAGCGATGATGATTATGATGCTCCGGGTCCATCACCACCAGTCAGGGCATCAGTTGATAATGAGCCGGTCGCTGTGGTATATCAAGGGCCGAGCTCGAGAATGACGATTAATGAGCATCAAATTCCACCAATGACAAGAGTTGGAGAGAAAACACCAAATAGAGGGATTGAGAAGGAGAGAACGCCGACGAGAACGATTTCTAGGCAACATACGCCAGATAGAAGGATGTCTAGAGAGAATTCACCAATGAGATCGGTTGATAGAGGACGAACACCAACTAGAACGTATTCTAGAGAGCATACGCCAAGGAGAACGGTTTCGAGAGAGAATACACCGAGGAGATCGTATTCTAGAGACAATACACCATCGAGATCGTACGCCAAAGAGCTGACACCAAGAAGAACGATTTCCAGGGAGCATTCACCATCAAGAACATATTCTAGAGAGCATACGCCAAGAAGATCGTATTCGAGAGAGCATTCACCATCAAGAACATTCACCAAAGAGCTCACACCAAGAAGAACAATGTCGAGAGAGAATACACCATCCAGACTGCTTCATCGAGACAAAACACCGACAAGAACGATTGAAGTGTATCCAGATACGATTAGAGTGACGATTGAGAATGGGGCGGAAAAATTTGATGGCTATGATGAGGAAATGCCGGCGGGTGAGAATGGTTTTTCTTGACTAGATACTGAAAAATAGAGCGTGATGAAAAATTGAGACCGAAAAAAGGGTATTTCAGTGATTTTTTGTTAGAAATCGTGTTTTTTCTGCTTTTCTGTGCTGATATTTGTCAAATTTGCGCATGGAATCTGTCAAAAAGTGTAAGAATTCAATGAATTTCTAACTGAAAGTCGATAATTTTTAAAGGAAAACTAGATTTTTGCTCAAAAAAGTGGTCAAAAACCGGTTTTTTGAAGAATTAAAAAAAAAGCTCTGCAAAATGCTTTGAAAATCAAAGTTCGCTTGAAAAAGTGACTTGAAAACTACAAAAAATGTCTGAAAACGCCATTTCTCCATCTGAATTCCGACCTCGTAAAGTTGACAATTTCCCCATTTCCATTCAGTTTTTAAATCAGAAAAACTCAATTTCCAGATATTCCAGCACCAATAATCGAACTACAAGAAGAAGGAGTTGATGTGAAGCCATGTCTTGAGCATTTGGGAATGCTTGCACGAAAGAAGAAGAAAAAGTCAGTTCGATTTGTTGGTAAGTTGGGTATATACAAGAAAGGCGATAAAGTTGGTGATTTGAGAATTCTTCGACGAAAAAAACACAATGCGATTGTATTGCACATCAATGAATTGGTTTTTGAATAATTGGGATGATGGTACAACAATTGCCACCAAGGTGATTCATTTTTTGGACTTTTTGACGTTTTATATTGCCAATTTCCAGGATATGCAACTCCGCGAGGGATACAAATATATCCGAAGAATCGCAAAAATTGAAAGACCATTGATTACAGTATGTTTTACAAAAACCGTACCATTTTACAAAAAATTTCAAACAAATTTGCTTACAGCCAGTGAGACCAATGCCAGACCGACCATTCCAACGAGATATCAACGAAAAAGTTCAAAAATTGACAAAGAATGTTGCTGGTGAGCGATTTTTTGTGACTTTTGAAAATATTGAAGCTCATAGTATCATAGAACTGTTTATGGCAGCCATAGAACGTCATAGATACTGTCATAGAATCATAGAACCGTCATACATAGATCTTCTCTCAACTGACACTGAAAAATCATAGAATTCCAAATCAACAAAACTTATTTCATAGATTTTCAAACATCTTTATGCAATATCATAGATAACTTGCTTTCAATATCTCAAATCCATCAAGAATCATAGATCCGCTTAATTTGATCATAGATCCTCACATCCTTCCATAGATCTTGGTTTTCTTGCGTAGATTATCATAACTACGATTTTTACCAAACATTGAATATGGAAATTTACTGACAATAAAAGATGGACTATTTCTTGTGAAAAATACGCTTAAAATCTATGTATTGATCGATTTTTAGGCAAATTAGAGCCATAAAAATCAAAAAAATCGTATTCAGATGACCTGCTGGACTTTAATTACAAAGGATCACTGCTCGGTCACTTCTACTATCCACTCGAAGAATTTGTAGGATTACAGTATCCAGGGAGTATCTTTTATTATGGTCTATTGGAGTCGTATATGCGCAGTGAGGTATTTTTTCGTTTTGAGATATTTCAAAAGAACATTGGATATATTATAGTTGATGACAATGTTCGCTTATCATATGTCCCAAATTGTTGTGCCATTTGCGAAAGGATATGCTCGAGCGATTGTTCCTAGAAATAAAGATGCTCTCGCTGAGATGAATGGATGTATCAAGTGAGTTTTTTTGTTGTTGTAAAAACCCATTTTTAAACATTGAATGATTATTTAGAGATGCTGTCAGACAATATAGAGTGAAGTATGGCGTTAAAAATAAATATGAAGTTATCAATATGCTTAGACAAGAAGAAAGAAAGGTTGCAAAAGTTTCGTGTAAGTTTTTCTTCTCGTTTTATGAGAAAAATGCTAAAACTCATCAAAAAGTCTGTTATAAATGAAAAATTCAAATGCTTTGTTGAAAAATAAAAAGGTTGCCGGACAATTGCTAATCGAAAAAAGTTTCTACAAACTAAAATCCATCAAAATCGCATTAAAATGGTGATTTTCCCTCTTCAGATATGAAAAATAATGAAAAAGGTGCATTTTTTGCACATTTTCAGCTGATTTTCCATTTCTAGCCAAAAAAGAGTGAAGATCTTGAGCATTTTTGAATCAAGCTTACTTTTTTGCAAAGTACCTTTGAAATATCTCACAACGAAAATCTTTCAGCTGTTCTCATCTTCACCGATTGGCGATTGATTCATTTGGATAACAATAACATACTAAATGCTGAAATCATTCATTTGCCAACACATATTGGATCTGTGCTCTTGTAAGTATCAATTCTAGTTGTTTCGAATTATAATTTTGTCTGATTTTGCAGTGCCTCACTTGCTGTATTCTTGAAGCAATTGTTAAGCAAAGACACGATCGAAATGAAACATATTGTGTTTGCATTTGGTGGACATGAAAGTATGGAGATTCAACAGGTTTTGGAGTGAGTTTTTAATGAAATATTAGTCAAAATAAGATGATTTATACCAATTTTGGCAGAAAACGCCTAAAATTTGAGAAAAAATGAGGGAAAATGCTAGTTTTTGGAGAAAAATATGTAATATGGTTTATGGCAGCTTTGACTGAATAAAAAAGCAATTTTCCAGCTTCCTAATCTGGCTGCTCAGTTTCTTGGAATCGAAAAAGTTGGGTATTAAAGTGCATTGGTATTCGTGTAGATGGAGCGATTCTATGGTATGTATATATATATATATATATATACAGACTTTTGAGAAAATTGTTTGATTTGTTTATAGTATACGAAAAATGGATACGTTGAACTTGGTGAAATGGAAGAGAAGTTCAATTTGAGCATGGATCATATAATTAGAGAATGGAGTGAAGAAGCTAAGAAGTTGGTTCTTTTTTAGGTTTTTGATGGGAAATGTGGGAAAAAAATAGATACTAGGGAAACTTCGATGGTTTTGATACTGAAAAGTCCGAATTTCGAACAAAAATCTATTTTTCCAAACCAAATAACCTTATGATAAGAAATTTGTATCTCTATATTACTTTTCATGAATATAATGGTTGTTTGCTTGCAGAAATATGAATTACCACTTAATCTCCTATCCACCACCAAACAATCCGGATCAGCTTGCTTATAAAACATACGATACAAGAATATTGGATAATTTGTGAGTTTTCTTTGGATTGTTTTTCAAATTTTTAAAGTAAAAAGCACAAAAAGCTGGGGAAACGGATGAATTTCATTTGAGGTCAAAAAATTTCAGTTCGATTGTTTTTAAATCAATTTTCGGCCAAAAGATCATATTTTTTCAACATACCACTTTTCTTTTTATAAATTTTAATACTAAGACACACAAGTCAGATCTTTACTTTATAAAAAAGCAGAAAAATGGAAAGTTATGAATAAAAACTACAAACTACAACTTTGTACAGGCTCTATGAGAACTAATACACCAAGAAATTCACTGAGCGTCTGAAAATTTCGAGCACAAAAAGATTTTCGTATTGAAAGAACCTTACTAGGGAACGTTCTGAACTCAATATATGTAAATGACTGGTTATATATACCATTCCATAGCCTTTTTCATGTAGAATCCAAATTCATATTCAGTTTTTATTGAAGACGTCTCTGTTGTGGTCAACGAAGCTCAAAAAACTCAAATTTCGCCGAAAACTGGTGAAAATCGGTGAAATGGCTTGAATTTCAGTTTTTCAAAGATTGCTAGGCAAAAACTAAATACGAATTTGGATTCTACATGAAAAAAGCTATCGAATGGTGTATATAGCTAGTCATTTCAAAATATTGAGTCCGGATCGGTCCCTGGTTAGAACGGAAACTTTTTAAACAAAAATAACCTAATTCTGCAAATAATAAGCTCCAAATCAAGATAAAATCACACTAACCAATAAAAATTGCAGATACAACGTCTACATCCGTCGCTTCATCGCCGATTGTGGCCTCATCGTCAACAGTCGATGCTTCCAAGTCATCCGACGCAACTATTATTTGTATAATTCAGAGGATTTCACCAAACCATTCCTCTACGCGCCCTGATAATTAAATATTACCGTATTCTAGAATTTATAAAATCATGCGCCTTTGATTTTTGTATAATTGTATCACTCAATATTTTTGAATCTCGTCTAGAAAATCTGATTTTTTAAAAAGTGTCTTTCGTTGTTTTTGTGCCGAATAAAGTTTTAATTGTTTTTAAGCATGTTTTTACAATAAAAATCAATATTTTATGATTCACAGCTATAAAATTTGCATAATTTCATAAAATTGGGCTTAAAAATGGCTCGGAAATGCAAAAAATCTGTAAAAATTCGGCTAAAAATCGAATTTTCGTCTTCCCTCCAATACTGCAAGCGCGCTCTACCGCACGCCTTTCGGACTCCACTCGGACAACTATTCTATTATTTTTTCAGCACAATTTCGCGTTTTTCTCGTCTTTTTCAAGGTTTTTCGGTAAATTTTTATCAAAAAATATTTAAAAACATCAATTTACAGAAAGTAATTCGAAAAATGGCGGAAATCGAGCAAGCGGCAGGCGATTTGACCATAAACAAGGGAGAAGTGACGATTATTACGGAAGGTGAGTGTTTTTAGATTGTGTTTGAAGAAATTAACGAGGTTTCAGGAAAAGCAAAAGTCGGATTTCATGGACCGGTGTTTTATAACCCGGTGCAGGAGTTTAATCGAGATTTAACGTGAGTTTTTGACGTTTTGGTTAGAAAACATGGGGAACTTCAGAGTAACAGTTCTTCGTCAATTTTCGGACGATTATCAGAAACAAATTGCGGAAAATGCGGAAGAAGGAGAGCCGCAGAAGAAGAAGAGAAAGCTGCCAACTGATGAGGTGAGGTTTTGAATTGTTTTTATTTGAAAAATTAGAGAAACTCGCTGTTAGTAATGAAAAAACGCTGTAAAACGTATAATGGATGAACAACACAAAAAAATGTCCGAAATTCATCGTTCAAGTCTGATTTTGAATTGAAAAAGAGGCTATGAAACCGTTTTTCCTTAAAAAGTGAATAAAAAACCGCAATTTTCGGCTGAAAATCTCAAATTTCATCGGAAACGCAGTTTTTTCATATCAAATTAGAATAAAAATGTTATGAAAACGTGAAAACCTTTTTAAACCCAACTTTTTGCTGAAAACTACAATTTTCGTATATCTAGTTACAATATCTCATATAAATCTTCTTCTAGACCGGTAAAATCCGAATCCTCGACGCTCTCTCCGCCTCAGGCCTTCGTGCCCTTCGTTTCTCACAAGAAGTACCAAACGTCGGTTTCATCATGGCCAACGACTTCTCTGATAATGCTGTTGAGTCAATCCGCGAGAATGTCAAGTTGAATGGCGTTGAGGGACTTGTTGAGCCACATTTTGGAGATGCTGTGTAAGTTTTCACCTTCCTTATCTTCTACTAACCCATTTTTCTTGCAGAATGACAATGATGACACATCGAGGCATTGACAAACGCTTCCACGCCGTCGATCTTGATCCATACGGCTCTGCATCAGTTTTCCTTGATTCTGCCGTTCAATGTGTCGCTGATCGTGGTATTCTGATGGTGACATGTACTGATATGGCGGTGTTGTGTGGTAATACACCAGAAGCGTGTTATAACAAGTATGATGCGGTTATTACGAGAATGAAGTGCTGTCATGAAGTGGTGAGCATTTTTTTCGTTGTAAAATTTAAAAAAAAACGTTTTTTTTCTGGATACAGTATCCTCAAATACCGTATCAAAGGCGCATCTTCCTTTTGTAGTTCAAAAGTTGATAAAACACAAAAGAAGCCATTAAACCAAATAACAAAAAATATAGTTATAGTTGTAGTCATAAAATTTCATAGAACCTTATCAATTCATGTCATAAAACTTCCGAAAATCATTCATAGAAAAAAATGTATGTATAGATATTCAAAAAACTTCCGTATGAACTTATATGAAACCATAGGACCCCATAAAACCAGCCATAGAATCTTTAAAAAGTCATACGATTACATAGAACTTGCCATAGAACTACATAGATTTCTTGTCATTAAATTTCATAGAACCATAGAAATTTATATCATAGATTTTCATAAAATATCATAGAATCATAGATCTTTGAAAAATTGGAAACGAGCTGGCAGTATGTATGCATAGAATTTCTCTCAACCACATAAAGTTGCCGCAATTTTTTTTGTAAAAGTTGTAACTATTGAAATTCTATAAAAATAAAACTTCCAGGCCCTCCGTATCCTTCTCCGCTCAATCGACTCACATGCGAATCGCTACACCAGATACATCGAGCCACTTGTCTCGATTTCGGTTGATTTCTATGTCCGAGTGTTTGTCAGGGTTCATACTGGTGCAAGACAAGCGAAGGATAGTGGATCGTTAGTTTTCTACCTTCTTTGGAAAAGAAAATTGTGTTTTTTGCAGAAAAGTTGGTACAGTTCTAGTATGTAGTGGTTGTAACTCGATGGAGTCGATTCCGATGCTCCGGAAGATTGTCGATGGAGCAAGTGTGAAGTTCAACACGCCGACTGTTAAGCAGACACTTATGGGTGAGATTTTCTGAGTTTTTGATCATAAATTAGAAATAAAAGCTCAAAATGAGCTTTTCCAAGCGAAATTCCAATAAAACAGACAATTTTGAACAGCTTTCTCAATAAAACCCCCAAAAGACGTATGGAAATCTCAAAAATCCTGCTGAAATCGTCAAAAACCCTCTATTTTTTTTGCAGACGGCGACAACAAATGTGTACACTGCTCACATTCAGTCCATCAAGTCGGACCAATGTACTTGGCTCCGATTCACAACAAGGAATTCGTCGGCAGCCTACTGAATCGATTGAAAACGACGGCGGTTGAGGAGAGATTGGGCACACATGCTAGATTGATGGGAGTACTTACGACGGTTTTTGAGGTGGGCGGTTTTGAGATTAGATAAGGGGAATAGGGAGATTTGATAAGAAATGAGGGATTGAAGGTTCTGGAAAACCGAAAAAAACTGTTGATATGCACTGAAAAACTGATTTTTTTTGTCAAAAAACGACATAACAATGCGAAATCAGAGAAATAATCAGTTTTCACAAAAAGCGGATCAAATTACAACAAAAAAACAATTTTCCGTAAAAACCGCGGTATTTTATCAGAAAATTTGAAAAAAAAAAATGTTGCATGTTTCATTTGAAAAATCACAATATCCGCACCATTTTCCTTCATAAAATCAACAAATAATTCCCAGGAGCTCGACGATGTGCTCTACTACGAGCACGATCAATTGGCAAACACAACAAAAGTGTCGGTGCCGAAATCGGTGAATGTTCGATCGGCGATTCTGAATGCTGGATACAAAGTATCCGGTTCACATTGCAATCCGAGAGCGGTCAAGACGAATGCACCACTTCAATTTGTTTGGGATATTTTCCGGAAAGTTGTGAGTTTATTAAATGGTAGATTTGTGGATTCATAATAACGTTTTATAGGCGAAGGATTCGGGAAGAGAGACGACATTGTTGCCAGGAACACCGGGATACTCGATTCTGCAGAAGGAGATCAAGTAAGTATTCATAGATTTGGAAATTCATAGATTCATAGATTCATAAATTCATAGATTCATAGATTCATAGATTCATAGATTCATAGATTCATAGATTCATAGATTCATAGATTCATAGATTCATAGATTCATAGTTTCATAGATTCATATATTCATAGTTTCATAGATTCATAGATTCATAGGTTCATAGATTCATAGATTCATAAATTCATAGATTCACAGATTCATAGATTCATAGATCCATAGATTCATAGATTCATAGATTCATAGATCCATAGATTCATAGATTCATAGATTCATAGATTCATAGATTCATAGATTCACAGATTCATCAACATGTTTTTTTCCAGAAACGAAGTCAGCTTCACCCTCCATCCATCGGCAGCAGTTCAAGCGAAAAAAGAGAATTTCGTCCGTTTCCAATGCAACAAAGGCAAAAATTGGGGACCACGAATGAAGGCAAAAGGATCGGTGAACTCAGCACAAGCCGGTTTCCAAGTCGAAAATCAGGATTAAAAAATTTCCATTATCATTTTGTTATCTTTATTGTTGATTTTATTGTTTTTTTAATGAACTTCATAAAATTTGAATGGTTCAAACGAAAAATGACAACATAATACCATATACCAGTACACATTTCATTGCACTTTTCAGGCCATTATTATCTTATCACTAGTTTTTTTTATCATATCAACTACAAACACCACATGTCAGTCAAATCATTACTCGGGTTTTCCATTTGTGTTGTTATGAGAGGCCTCCTTCTATTTCTATGCTCCTTTGGAGCAATTTCTGCTATTCAAGTGCAATTGTCGTAAGTTTTTTCATAGATCTATGCATAGAACACATAGAACCTCTAGTTGTCAGATTTGGGCATAGAATTCCATAGAACTAGTCATAGAGCTGCCATAGATCTATGCATAGAACTATATAAGTTGGTATTTAGAATGTGAGATTACTCATAGATCATTCCATAGAATTTCATAGAACTTCCATAGAACCTCATAAATCTATGACATAGAATATCATAGATCTAGGTATTGATATTCTAGAATCTATGCATAGATGTTCATAGAACTGCCATAGAAACCATAGAACTTCATGAGATCATCCATAGAATCAGTCATAGATCCAGATAGAACAGCTTCAAATCGTCAAAATCTACGCATAGAATTTCATAGAACTTGCCATAGAACCTAGAGTTGTTATCCATAGAACTTCATAGAACATTAGAATTATATGCCATAGAACTTCATAGAACCATAGAAATCTATGGCATAGAACTTCATAGAACCATAGAAACCTATGTAATAGATCTTCATAGAACCATATAAATCTATGTCATAGAATTTCATAGATCTATAACAATATTTTCATAGAACCGGTACAATCGAAGGCACACAATTCACCGCAACATATTCACCATTCGGCAATCAAACAGCTACCGTATTCCTCGGCATACCGTATGCCACACCACCACTCGGTGAACTTCGATTCCGGAATCCTGTACCGCCGAAAAAGTGGGATGGTGTATTGGAGACGAAGGAATATAAGGCAGCATGTTTGAGTAATATGACAAGAACATATAAGAATGGGAATATTGGAGGACCGATTGATGAGGATTGCTTGTATGTCAATGTGTTTACAAATGAATATTGTATGGAAAAGGTGGGTGGATATTTGGCTGAAAATGAGGGTGTATGGGCTGAAAATATCTGAAAATGATAGAATTTTCATGAATTTGACTGAAAATTTGGCTGAAAATGGTCCATTTTTATCCGTTTTGAGTGTTTTCGAAGTGCTAAAAAAATTATAGACATAGATTTGTTCTCAATTCTTACAATGAATGGATTACATTCCAGTCAATATTTCCAAAACTTCAGAAATCAAAATTTTCTTGATAAAATGGTATGTCAAAAGAAGCACCGCCTGCTTATTCACGATCGCCAATTCTAAGAAAACTTCAAAAATTAGGCCATTTTGAAACTGAAAATATTTTCAACCACAAAAAATTGAGCTGTAATTATCGCATATCTTTTATTGAGTTTTAATTGAATACTTTGGGCTGGAATGTCTGAAAACTATAGATTTTTTGTAAATTAGCTGAAAATGGTGTATTTTTGGGCATTTGAGCTGACTATTCTACGAACAGCTTGTTTTTTCTCTACAGTAACTTTGTGCCCTTTGAAAATTCAATTTACCGAATAGCCAACATTTGAATACCATTGAATTCCAATGTTTTGGTTTACAAGAGTGTTGAAACTGTAAAACAATTGTTTTCTGCAGTTTCAACAATTGAAAGAGTGGTATTTACCTTATTTTATTTGATATGTTGGTGATATTTTTAATAATTCAGTGCCTGATTTAGCAAAGAAATTATATCTAAAATGACTTCAAAATAATTGTCGCGCCAGTTTTTTCAAGAATTTTATACGGTTTCTGGACCATTTCAATTTTTGAAAATTCAGCAAATTCACGATGGAAAACATTGGTGCTAACTAAATAACTTCAATATCTGATCTTCAAGTTTAGAGCTGTTTGTTTTGGAGAAAATATGACCATCGAAACATAAGCATCGACTGACAGTCAATTTTACGAAAACTTTGAAACTGTGAAAAATTCTTCTCTGCTTCAGAAGTTTTTCAAAATCTCGATGGTTTTGTTTTGTATATTATACCTTTCGAACTGATATTGATATCAGAACTTTTGAATAATCTCGAAAAGTTTCACAATGAGCTAAGCGAAGCTAATATTACGTTCGAGAAAATTTTGCAGTTTCTGAAGTAGTTCAATTTTCAGAAATTGAGAATTTTCACGATATCAGTCTGTTTTAATGTCATAAAAATCTGAGCGTTAAATTCAGATGAGCTCCGCTTTTTTGTTAGACGTTGGTGTAATAGCGATTAATAACGACTGACAGTTAACTTTACGAAAACTTTGAAACTGTGAAAAAATCTCTTCTCTGCTTCAAAAGTTTTCAAAATCGTTCATTACCATTTTCTTCGTTCTGTTCGACATTGATGTTCAGATGAAAAGAAAATAAAAGTGCAAAGACGAACAAACGATTAAAAATATTTAGAAAACCACAAAAAAGACAAACTCCAGAAACTGAATTTATTTTGAGTGAAAAAAAATCTGACACCACCCTCTTTATTAGCTTGAAAGTTGCCAACTTTTTCTGTTTCTGAGATATCTAAAGTTTCGAAACTCACAGTTTTTCACAATTATTGAGGGGTTTCAGAATTTCTGAAAAAGATAGATTTTTATTTTTCTTGTTCCAAAAAAGTGAGAGAGTGCTTAAAACTAGAGACGCAGACAGATTAAAATTTTAAAAATTGAACTAGATACATAGAATATAGTTGTGACTTGGTCATGATTATACTCTCTTATCACAAAAAAAATGTACTTTTTGGAATAATTTTCCTATATTTGAACTGTCACATGTCTATCAAAAAGTGACATTTTTTCTGATCAAGAAAAGTTATGAACACTCTGCGTCTTTCGATTCTCTACACTATCTCTCTTTTCGTTGTGAGATATTTTAAAGACGCAGCTCAAAAAAGCTGATCAATGCCACCGTATTAGTGATCATTGTATTCAGACAAATCGATAAAGTTATTATCAGTGTTTACTGATTGTTATCAACTTTGAATTGATGTATGATGGCAAATAAACTTAAATTTGAACAAAAAATAGGTGATGGACAGAAAACTTCCTTGACCAATTAAAAATATTTTTCCGAGAAACCCAGAAAACTTGAAAAAGATAAGATTTTTCGATAACCGATAATGCCGTATTGTCAATATTGTGATTCGGAACATTGGTTGATACATAGTTTTTGAAATAGAAAAAAAGTTCGAAAACGTTGATGATGAAAAATATTATTTGGAGACAAAAACGCATCTGCAAGTTTTTGAGAGTTAGAACATTCGGCACTGTTCTAGATGCGAGGACCGAGCAAGAATAATCGAGGTCCGAAATGCTTTTTTGTATGGTATTTTATCAGTTCGGTCCTCGATTGTAGAAGAGTGCCGAAAGTTCTAGGAAAACGCAAAAAATCGTATCATCTGTAAAATGAATTCAATCGCCGGTACCAATATTCTGAAAACTTGCCCAGATTATATATTTTCGATTTGAAATCGTAAATGTTGATTCATAAAACCAAAAAGTTTCAATAGTTTTTCTGAAAACTTTTGTGCTGCCTTCAAAATTTATGAGGATTTTTGACCAATCTAGTCATGATTATAGGAATACAATTTTTTGAAAGCAAATGAATACTGATTGTGAGTGAAAAGTTTGGATGATATTCGAATAATTTTGATTCAAAAGAGCTGTTGAGATGTAGATTTTGAAATAGAGAGAAATTTTCAAATTAATTAATCCAAAATAACATAGATGTGACATACTGATTCATCAGAAAATTAGAGATTGCCACCACTTCAATTTCCAAGTTTGAGGAATGGTAATAAATCAAATCATAACTACAAAGAAAAATATAACTGGTGAATTTGAAAATGTGACGGAAAACCCACAAGAATCGAAATTATGTAGGAAGCCGATATCACTTGAAGTTTGCATGAAACTGATTTTTTTTTCATCAATAACAGTTTTTATTACAAATACCTACGATATTTCTATGAGAAGAAATGGAGATTTTGACACTATCAGAATGTTTTCAAATCTACTCAACTTGTATTTGTGAAACTGAAAATTTGAGATGATAGAATGATCTCAAACACTTACAATTAGTAATAGTGTAAAAAAACACTGTTTCGAACAAAAATCAAAACTTCTGAATACGAATCAAAGTTGGTTTTGCTGGTATGACATCTTCTATTCATTTTTCTTCTTTCAAACTAGTAATATAAAGTACAAATAGCGCAATTGTTAGATGATCGAAAAATTAAAAAAAAAAAACAAATTTGTAATCGAATATTCACAAGAATAAACTTTACCTTAAAAAGAATGTAACTTTTGAGTCCCGGGAAGAAGCAAAACTGAGATAATTCAAAAACACCAAAAGAGATAATCATTTAGAAACGGAAAAAAATGTTGTAAAATATTTGGTGATCGTATAAACTTTTTTGAGTATTTGACAAAACTATTGAGAAACTATTCGAATTCGAAGAAAGAAGATTTTAAAGTTTCCACCAAGAAACTGCATAGTTTCAGAACTTTCTCGTGTTTTTTTTAGAGGTTTCACCGAAAACCAAAAAAGTAATGGATACCTAGAAACTTGCCAGTAATTTTTATAATATATCAGTAATCCTATGATATTAGAATTTGGTCGCTTTTTGTAGCATTATCGAAAATAGGAACGCTCCAGAAATAAAGTATTAATCAAGAAACCGGAAAATTGCAAATACTGGTTGATCTCCAGAGGGGAATTATTTTCCGAAATATTTTAAAAGTCAAAAATTGTTTGGGTAGTTGACATGAGTGTACCGTCATTTCAATATTGTGATTCGGAACATCGGTTAAAGTAGAAAATTTGAAATAGTAAACTTTTTCTGAAAATTTGATGATATTTTCGTTAGAAAAAACTATTTTGAGTATCAAAAAATTATGAGTTGTCACCAATATTCTAAAAACTTGCCAAAACGATTTATTTTCGATATGAAATCGTAAATTTTGTATTCAAAAAATCAAAAGGTTCTAATAATTTTTCAAGAAAGCTGGTATCTTTTGAGCTGTCTCCAAAATTTATGAGCATTTTGGAGCAATCTAATCATAATTATAGAAAAAAATAGAATCAAATGCCGATTATGAGGGGTTCACGATACCTATTCAATTTCAATTCTTCTGAATTTTTACCGCCGCTAGAAGAGAATCATTTTGATCCAAAAAAACGTTTGAAATGTAGATTTTGAAATAGAGAAACTTTCAAATCAAATAATCGAAGATACTTTTGGCGAAAATACGTGGCATACTCGTTCTTTAGAAAATTAGATCTTGCTACAACTTCAAGCTTCAATATCAAGAAACGGCAAAAAAATTAAATCACAACTTGAAAGGGAAAAAAGAGAAATGAGCAACTTGAGAAAGTGACTGAAAAAATCAAAATTTCATAGGAAAACGGTATCACTTGAACTTTGAATGAAACTGCAATTTTTTTCAACAACAGTTTTTATTACAAATACTATATTTTATCAGTGAAAACATGAACAACTTTGCACTATCAGAATGTTTCCGAATTTGTATAACTTGAATTTATGAAACTGGAAATTTTTGTTGATAGAATGATCTGAAACACTAACGAGGAGTAAGGATGTGAAAAAAACACTGTTTCGAAAAAATATCAAGACTCCTCAGTACGAATCAAAGTTGATTTTGCTGAGCTAAATGTCTACTGTTCATTTTCTTCTTCCAAATTTGTATCATGAATTAGAAAAGCTGAATTGTTAGATAAGCGCAACTTCATTAGCCTAACAACGAATTTTAGAATACATAAGAATAAGTATAATCATAAAAAGAATAAAAATTCAGGATCCAGAAGGAAGCAAAACTGAGATGATTGAAAAACAACAAAAACAGACTATTATTTAGAAACGGAAAAAAATGTTTTAAAATATTTGCCAATCAGATACGGTTTTTCGAACATTCTCATCAACAAAACTATTGGGAAACTCCTAGAACTTAAAGAAAAAAAAAGATTTTAAAGTTTCCACCACGAAGCTGCATAATTTCAGAATTTTTTCGAGCTTTCTAGATTTCACCAAAAACTAGAGAATGTATAGACCTGAAACTTGTCAGCATATATTTATAATCTAACTGTAACCCTATGATATGAGAAATTGGGAATTTTATGAAAAATTATTGAAAGATAGGAATTCACCTGAAAAAAAGTGTTATTCGAGAAACCGAGAAATTTGTGAATACTGGCCTTCAATGTCCACTGACTGAAATTGTGAAAATTCATACGTGAAACACCGACTGGAAAAATTTGGAAGAACGAATACAGTTGTATCTGAGAAACAGCATATTTCACTTTTTTTCCAATTTCTAGGATAAGATATTCTAGAATTACTCTAATAGACCGGCTAAATCTCTCGAAAAGTAGAAAAAACATTAAAAAAAGTAATCCTAATATACATTTTTGAACTTTTGAAGAGAAAATAATTCCCAAACTCATACTCGATGGTGGTATCAAAAATAAATACTTCTTCTCAAAAATATCGGTTTCAAAAAACCGTGAAAGTTAAAAATACTCATTGAATCCTTGATTCTCCTGGGGCCATAAAACCTATCTAACTACCCAAAAAACCCGAAAATTTCCAGAAAAACTGTGCCGTGATGATAGTGATTCATGGTGGTGGCTTTTTATTCGAGTCAGCTGTTGCATTCAAGAAAGAAGTTTTCGTGAACAATTTTGTGGGACAAAACAGGAATATTATTGTGGTGTCGGTCAGTTATCGATTGGGAGTGATGGGATTTGGTCAACTAAATGGGAAACATGGTGCATCGGCAGGCGATAATGTTGGGTTGTACGGTAAGGGATTTATGGTTCTATGGTTATATGGTTCTATGGTTCTATGGTTCTATGATTTTCAGATGTCCTCCAAGCCGTCAAATGGACCAACAAGGAGATCCACAATTTTGGTGGTGACAAAAAACGTATCACCCTAGCTGGCCATAGTGCTGGTGCAATGATCACCAACCATGTAAGTTGTTATCACCTAATCACCTATAATCACCACCTCAGATAACATTATCACCCTTATCAAAAGGACTTATCAATCAACAAATCATCATGAGTGGAGCTATACCAAATGACTCGAAGTTGGCAAATTACAAGCCAACAACAGCTGTTGCCATTCGTGTTGGTTGTCTACCGGAGGATATTGGTTATGATGTTTTGAGTTATCAGACTATTGATAAGGTACAGTTTTGAGAAATTGATGAAAATCTGAAGGAACCAATTGGATCGTAAATAGAATCAAAAATTGAGTAGACGAAATATCAATTCTTCGAAACAGTGATCTTATCACTGATAGCTGATAAATAAGTGATGTTATTTGGGATACTGTAGCTGTGAAAGATGGTTACTGTAGTTGAATATGACGCATGAAGGTTCTCAATTGTTTTTGGCATGGTGTATGCTACAAATATGTCTTACTGTAGCTCCGCCATCTTCCACCAAAATAGTTACTGTATCATGTTTGCATATATAGCATTCACTCATATGGTACGTTGTTCTTCACTTCAGTATTTCGTATGATGGTTTTCTGCCTTTGTGAACTGAACTTTAGGTCACTTATGGATTTCAATAACTCATCTGTGAAAATACACTTGATATAAATCGAATACAATTGATACGAACAAAATCTGTATAACAGAAAATTCTGTAAATTAGCGCTGTGCTGTTTACATACATTTTGACACACAGAGTTTGAGATAAAGCTTTGAAACCTGAAACGCGTACGAAGAATCGATCAAATTTATTAGAAAAGAATTTGTTTGAGAAGTCATAAAAACAGTGAAAAAATTGCAGGCATACGACTGTATGAGAAAAGTGGATCAACACACAATGCTTGATGCAGAACTGTTCGTATTGAAAAACACCAGTTACTACTTTGGAATGGCATACGTTGATGGAACGGTTAGTTGATTTTTGCTGTTATGAAATATTGGTATGATGCATTTTTGAGTCATATCATAGATGGTTTGTCCGTGTCGACTGTGACTGTGAACTCTTACTGATAATATAATGGCATTTGGATATATTTGATCGATATTCTGACCATCTGATATATACAAAAGTTATCAGTTTCACAGATGTTTTTTCTCGGTTTCTAGGTTGTATTTATGATACTTGTCTCATACCGAAAAAAATAATGTACATTTAGTTTTATTGAAGTTATATAAAATAATAACATATTTAAAAAAAATCATCAACGCTATATATCAGTGATTTAAAAAAATTTCGGATACAGTACATATATTGTTATACCTGCCATACTTTCCATATTGTTGTTATCACATTTTGATTGGGCTTTATACTACTATCATATCAGCCATCAGTGAAAATATCCCTATTTCGAAACTTCGATGAAACATACCACTCTACTTTGCCTCTATAGGAGCCCCAATTTCGATAGATCGTAATTATATCACTATTATGATAATTGATAACCCTCTCATATCCTATCAATTGACTTAACTGTTTCTAGTCTCTGTTATCATTGATATGAGCGTTTACTTTATACTGATGCCAAAAAATTCAGCACAATAATTATCACAACTACATATGTGGCTGATAAAAAGCTTTTCGGATACAGTATAGTGTTATTACTACCATAGTTTCCATATTGTTGATATCACATTCAGATTTTGAATTATATCACTATTATATCAGCCCGCAATGAAAATATCCCAATTTCGAATTTTCCATAAAACATGCTTCTCAGATTCGCCTCGATAGAAATTCCATTTTTGATAGAGCGCAATTTTATCACTATCATGATAATTGAAAATCTCCTCTCTTATATCCTCATTATATAAATTAATTTAACTGTTTCTAATCTTTGTTATCACTGATATGATCAGCTTCTATTTGGTAAACAGATAAACGCATAGTCGTATAATTATTTATGAAAAACATCAAACTTGAAACCCTACTACTCATACACATCCTGAACTTTTCTGTTTTAAATTTTTGATATCATTGATATAGCGAAAATTACTGCAGTTACATTCCCGTTAATCATAAACTTAAAATTTTTTAGGCCTTTTATCAATATCATATCTGTGTTGTATTGAATTGTTATCACTGATATAAAACTGATATGATAAAGTCTTTGATCAGGTTAGAAAAATAACTGTTTCACACAATTTAAATCACTCAGATGATTAGAATTTATTCTAGTTCCGAGTCTTCTCAGCTTTGACAAAAGTCTTGAGTGATAAGCTAACTGATATCAGTATACTTTATCACTGTTTCAAACCTATATTATCACTGATATATTCCCAGATACTTCAATACTATGATTCTCTCAACATTATGATGTGATAAACTTCCTTCCAGATGGTGCCCGACTACTCCGACAACATCTTTTCCCACAATACCAACTACAAGATCAACACGATGGTTGGTACAGTAACCGCCGAGTTGCGGGATACACAGTATCTACAGTACCCCAATGGTACCTCGATTGAGAGGAGAGTCGAGGAGTTTTGTGAGCATTTTGGATATGAAATCGCCTTTTCCGATCCGGTCAAGTTTACGAAAATGTGCAAGGGTGTGTATATGCAGAGTAAGGATCTAGGCTGGAATTTCGTTTTAGCTGGAAATCGATATTTTCAGATGGTACAGCGACATATCTATCCGATGATATGGAATTCTACGCTACATCGATCAAAATGGCGGAGGCACACTTGTCACCAGCCACCAAGGTGTATATGTATAGGTTGGTGCAATTTTTCATCTAGATGTTGTTTTATTACGTTTGATACTCAGTCTATTAGTTTTCACTGTTTTGAGAAAGCTTTAAAAGTGTAAACATGTTGCGTCTATTGATAGTCGACTGAGTTGGACCTAATCATACTGTAGACATCAGTCAGCTGTGCTGACTATTTTTTGAATATCCAAGTATCTGAAAAACTGTCGAGCAAAAATAATAAGTTTGCCGACCCATGCATTTGATACTCAGCCAACGATTCAATGAACTGACAAGTTGATTGAATATTTTTCACAGTTTCAAAATTCTTGTGAAAAAAATTGATAACGCTCCAATATCAATCGTAACTACTGCTTTCAATCATTTGTTACTCAGTCAACGTAAAATTTTCACTGTTATCAGAGGTGTACTAATACTCGAAATGGTTTTGACATTTTCAATAAACGGGATCCAATCACTTGATTTCACTGCACGACTGAGTATCAAAGGGGAAATTGAATGACAATACATTTGTTATCCTGCCATTAGGAGCGAATTTTCTGTAATTTCGTGTCATCCGAATAAGTTTTCAAGAACTAACTTTTTGAAATGTGAATGCGTACCACGTTTGATACTCAGCTTTGAAAAAGGACATTACGGAAAGATATCAATAAAATAATACAGTTATCAAAAAATATCGAACAACTAATTTAGGGGATTCTAGTACAGACGCGATGGTAGGGCTTAGTCAGCCTTTGAACCACTGTTTCGAAGATATACTAAACGTTTTGTTTTCCGTGAATTCATAGTACTCGTGGTTTACGATGAGGAAAATGGTACCAAAAAATTAGGACACGGCTAAAAATACAAGAATATCAAATGTTCAAATGCAGAACCACTTGTATATTTCCACAAAAAACGTTTGAAGAATAAAACTCTGCGGTTTCAGTGAAATGACAAAACTTCATTTTCCTGTCAATTTCAATAGTTGAGGGGTCGAGGGTTCTGATCATTTTAGCTGTTTATCCACATTTGATACTCAGTCGAATTTTTCTCGTAACTTAATGTAATAATTTGAGATACGGTATTGAAAACACTTACTGTAATCATGGTCCGATTCGAGTGAACATTTGTCATTATCAAAGTTTAACGGTTTCTTGAGAACTTCAAATATTAGCTCTACTACAATTTCCGATCACGCCCTATATTTTATTCACCTAAAGCTATTACTGGAAAACTAAACTTGGCTGCGTATCTAATTTGATACTCAGTCAGTGGCAGGAATTTAGGCTCAAAAGTATTCGGTTTCTAAACTGTTTTGATAATCTGTACTCTTTGAGAAAATTGTTAGGCGGAAACCCCAGGGATAAAATATTTTGTATAGACCGTCGTTATTTGGCTGAGTATCAAATGTCAATGAATAAGAGCAACTAATTTGGCTGCTTACCTCATTTAGTACTCACACGGAAGATCAAAAATGGTCAAAAAGTCTGGATTTCTGCAAAGTTATGCAGTACACCTGATAGATCTGGCTTCAAGCTAGCGATGAAGCAGACTTTTTGACCATACCTTCCGTGTCAGCTTCGTAAAATCTAACAACTTCTGTTTCACAGACATTTCGAAAAAACCTACTGAACTTTAGAAACTAATTGATTCAAAAATCTTTTGCTAATCAGTTTTTTGAATAACTGAGTATCAAACGCGAACAAAAGTTGATAATTTGGCTGCGTACCTCATTTAATACTCAATCTAACCAACCTATTTCCAGCTACTCCTACACCCTAGCCGGCGACGCCTTCGACAAATACCTTCCACAAGTCCCATCACCAATGCACTCCGAAGATTTGATCTACACATTCGGCACTCATCGGGGCACATTCAAATTCAAGGATTACATCATCGAACAGATTTATAGTGGATTCTTCGCGAATTTTGTCAATTTTGGGGATCCTTCCACATCGGAGACACAAAAATGGCAGGAATACACGAAAGAAGGAAGAGAGTACTTCCATATCGACTTTGATCGGAACTTCGCGATGCCCGGACCAAGTCGGGACTACTATCCGAGAGCCAATCAATTTTGGAATGTTGATGTACCGAGGGAACTGGGTCCGAAACACTATATCGAACGGTTCCCTAGGTCGCAGGATACACTGATCGCGTCGAATATCGCTGCGGCGATCCAGTGTCATGAGGATGGAACGGGTGGGGATCAGGAGAAAGGATTGGTGTTGATGGAGAAGATCTATGAGGATTATCAGGTGTTTTTGAGAGAGATGAAGAAGGAATGGAGGAAGAAGACGAGGATTGTGGAGGTGGAGGGAGAGGGGAATGGGACTATTAGTGAGTTTTTTTGGATTTCATGATGATCAGGGAGTACGGTTGATAAAAATAGCCACAATAGAGTCACTGATATTTGATAGCTGTGAAGTACAGTTGAAAAACTTTTGAAACAGTAGACTACTGTAGTTGCAAGGCAATATCGAAGAGTTTTGGAGTACTGTAGTAGCTTACTGTAATGCATCTGATACAGTCATATCAACAAGGATCAATCTTAAAACCGATGAACGTATATAAAGAAGTTTTGAAACAGTATAGGATTACACATTTTTCCTGATTGGCTTAATATCATATGCATTTGATACTCAGCCGACTAGACCACTTGATACTCTGTGATTGAAGTCAAACTGTTCAAAATACATGAACCCTGACTATGAAACAGCAATATTATTCTGACTGTTCACTGAGTATCTAATGACTGTACTACTGTAGATATATACTGTGACCATTTGAAACTCAGCCAATGAACCACAGTATTACAGACCCGTTTATAGCGTTATGGGATACTGTAGCTTACTGTAATACATTTGATACTCACACCCCTCATCATGTATAATAAAAATCAAACTGTTTAGAATACATAAACAATAATTTTGAAACGGCAAAAAAATGTTTTCACTGTTGATTGAGTATCTAATGTGATGACTACTGTTTGAAAGTTTTGAGCGTCTTTTATTCATCCAAAAGTATAAAAAGTATATGAATTTCGGAGTGAAATATTCAGTTTCAATTATGTGTGAACTAGATTGAAAGAATTCACAAAACCAGTTGTTGAATCTATTGAGTGATGGATCTCAATTTCAATGTATTTCTAACTATGTGCTATGTCAGTTCTTATATTTAGGATGGATCTCCAAACCGTTCTATTGATACACATCGCCAGTAGTAATAATCTAATATATTTCCAGGCCTTCTCTTGCTCATCTTCGGTGGTATTCTATTCGCCATTATGATCTACTTTGGTATCACTCGTCTCTGCCTATCACGTCGCAATCCTGAATATCAACCATTATAATTATTCACTTTTTGTATGTATAAATTCGATTTTTCTTATAAAACCCAATTTTCATCGACAATCAGCACATAGAGAAAACGTTCGGAAATTCAAATGTTTTCAGATAAAAAAATGTCGAAACAGTGAAAAAATAGTGTCTGAACAAGAGAGACGCAGAGCTCAATATCAAGCTATCAAGAGTTCAATGATACTTTTGAAAGACTACTGTACTTACAGTATGCCTCTGAGTCTACTGTATCAAAGGAGCACCCCAATTTTATACTACTTCTGCTTGAGTAGTCGTATCAATTGAAAAGTTCGAAATATCAAAAGCGATTGGTTTAGCTCCAGGTGTTCCTTGAATCTAAGTACGCAGCCAAATGAGTCAACAACGTTTGTTACTCAGTCAAAAGAAATTGCTGTTTCTGAGCTCTGAAAAATGTATGAATATGAAAGATAGTCGATGATCGATCTTTTTTCTTGATTACAGTATCCCATGTTGTATACATGTTGTAGGTACATATCATAATTTCAATACCTATTTAAGTTTATCGGCTGAGTATTGAATCCCAAGTACGCAGCGAAATTATTTCCATGATCAATCAAAAGATACAAAAGTCTTGTCATCCACGTGACCCTTATCACAATCCTTATCAATATCAATAATCAACATTTTCGGATATTAGCCAAAACTCATTCATATTTCTACTAGACAAAACAACCGGTCGTTTACTACTAGACTCCATATGAGAATGAGACGAAATTCGATGCAGCAATACTGTGATCCACCGCACATTTGGGATAATGTCATTTCGAATTTCGGCCGTCGTGTCACCACAACTGAGGCTGAGACTAATAAAGGTATACTGTAGTTTTGATATTGATATAGGCGCGCCAAATGTGCCAGTGGTGTTGCTCTCGGGACAGACGCATTTTGAGAGATTACGCGAAATGCGTCAGCAACTTGTGACGCATTTTGTGTGAGCTTCTATCTGAATGGTACTGTAGCTGAATTAGTGACTTCGTGTATTGGTAGATCACAAATTCATCGAAGAAATTGACAGAGTATCAAACGAGCTATCTACCGTACCTTTTCAACTTTTCGCTTCAAGACCCACCATCAGTAAAAATACTGTTTCAAAACTTTTGTATAGATAAAAAAATGTGAATAGTATTAGTCTGTTGGTCGCAAAGATTGCATGACTGAGTATCAAATGTTATTTCACTGCGTATCTGTTATTTTGAAAATAATATGGTGTGACCGCACCATTTTCAGCACCATTTTTTCGGTTCAAGATTTTGGAAACGAATTTTTTCATAAAAATATAGTGTTTCAAGTTTTCGAAATAGCAGAAACTCGAGAAAATTCTACAATAGTCGGCAGAAAATGCAAATTTTTGAAAATAATGAAAAAAACGGTTTCGAAATATTGCCCACAAATAATAATTTTCTTGGTCAAAAGCTACCATAATCTGAAAATTTCGCATTTTTCAGAATTTATACGGTTTCAAAATTGTCTGAAAATAAAGGAACTGCAGAAAAGTTTCACTGTAGTTACAAAAAATATTAGAAGTCCCATTTTTCGTTTTTCACTTCGAGAATCATCACAACAAACGTTTCGAGAAGCTTGTAACGCTAGGAATGCATATATTTGCCTGTGTACCTCACGTTTGTAACTCAGTCATCTACTCAATTCAACTAATTTTGAATGAAGCATGTTTCAAACAAAGTTCATCTTTAGAAATCTGTCAGTAGCCTTGATAGCAATACTGAACATTTGATTGCGTACCCCCATATTTGATACTCAGCCAACCACCCAATTCACAATTTCAGTATATTTCGACGCGCAATGCGACTCAACCGGTTCATCAATCGATCTGATGCACGTCACCGAAGCGGTGACAAAGACCGAAAAAACCGAATTGCCATTGCCACGTGTCCCGAGACGATCAACAAAACACGCGAAAACGTGTCATTTGAAGGTTAGGTTTATACAGTTTTTTGAGGGAAAAAATAGTCATTTTGGAAAAAAAAGAAGATAAACACAACAATTATGCCAGTTGTTAAAAATTATATTATTCATGAAGATGTAGGTTGATATTTGGAAAAAGAAGGAGAGGGTCTCGAATGGAATATCAAAGGCACATACCGTATACTTCCACTCGAGACCCGAAAATGACAGATTTGGAACCTAAACAGAGCAATCAATGAATATTTTCAAAAAAGAGAAAGAAACTATAATTGTTGGTTGAAACTGCAATTTTTGCTGCAAATCTGTGTTTTGAAGCTAAAAATTTGTGAAATTGGTTATTTTCGGATTATTTTTGTGCTGAAAACGACTGAAAATCTCATGGTTTTGCTCATTATGATACAACAAAATTAGTTTTTTGACCAAAAAAGCCCTAGAAACAAGCTCCGATGCAGGAAAAATGAGCATTTTTGGCCGATTTTTTAGGTTAAACTATATTAAAATCAATTTTTTCGCTTTTGTCATAGTCTAAAATGTTAGTTTTACACTCAAAAATTGTATTAAACTACGAGAAATGTACAATAGTTGGTTGAAAAACAGGATTTTTTTGGTTTATCGGATGTGTTCAGCTAGAAATTGCTGATCTTACGCTTATGTTCGGAATTATTCTGCTGAATTTTTTTTAAAACTCTTGAGCGCACAGATTGCTAAAATTTGCTTCATTTCTGGTCAAACATATGAAAAAAAAATTCCAAAAAATTGGAAAAGTGTTCATTTTTCAATCAAACATACCAACTGTGGTCGATTTTTGAGCTCGAAATTTCTGAAATCAACCGCTAGGAGGGCTCGAAAATTGCTGAAAACATGGTTTTTTTTGTAAAAAAAAGTTGTGTTTTAGTCTTTTTGGAGTGTTTCAGAGCTGAAAACTATAAATTATATCTAGAAAATCCACAAAAACACCAAATTTTGTATTTGCAGCTAGCATCACCACCAGCACCACCACTATATCGCGACCACCACCATCACCACCACCTCAACCTCCACCATCACCATCAAAAAGTGCCACGCTACGTGACCGACTCGGATCGCGCCACAACACCATCCCAACCACGACAACTCGCCTCATGGCGTTTTTCACCGGAGAAGCTCGACAAATATGATGGAAAAGCTGCGCGAGATGCATTTGATGAGTATTCGAAACGGATGATGTTGAAGAAACAGAAGGAAGGGAAACGTCGAGTGACAGAGGAGTGTGTTGTGGAGGAGGAGAGGATTACGATGAGGAAGATGGAGAAGAAGGGAGGTGTGGAAGTGAGAAGCCGTCGAAACGATGAAATAATGATTGAGGCGATGAAGAAGAAGGAGGAGGAGGTGATTGTTGTTAAAAAGCATCATGATCACCACATTCCATCGTTCTACGGTACAATTGAAGCGGAAAAATGCGCTGGCAAAGCGGCGGAACATATCCAGAAGGCTTGTGAGAATTTGAAGCGTCTGCAATTTATCAATGAAACGTTGTATCCACAATCGAACGAACATTTGGAGAAACTGGAGAATATTGGGGGTGATATTAAGGATTTCAATCGACAGATGCAATTGCATAAGGCGGATGTGCCGAAGAATGTGATTTTGGTGAGAATATAGGGAACATATATAGGATAGGGTTTTGATTTCAGAATGGAAATCAAGTTGCACACTTTGTGATTGATGATATCGGATGAGGTGTGCCGAGAAAAGAGAAAGCTATCATGACCAATTGTATGCCAATAAAATATTACAAATACTTTTTTTAAACAAGATTTACATGATATAAGTGTACCGAAGAATGCTCAAATCTCGGAATCTAGCACAGTTATCAAAAAGTTGTCAACAGCAAAATTGTAGAGAAAATTATGATCTACAAATTTGCAGTTGACCACGTTTTTGTAGCTTTTCTAGATTTCGAGATATCTTCATTTTTTCGGCAGCGATACAAATCGGCAGGACTATGAGCGCGCTTGATTGCAATGTATTGCCGTAATCTGAGTTAGAATCTATTAAGTTTTTTCCTAGACAGGTATTTCTATCAATATCATCGTTTTCGATCATTTTGACACGACGTGATCTACAGTAACCTACAGTAAGCAGGACAAGAACTACAGTACCCCATACCATGGAATTTTAGAGGTCTTATAGCTACAGCGCCCCCATACATTCATTCACAATTATTTTTGTATTTTACTTTTTTGTCATGCTCAAAATAGCAATCAACTAATTTGCATTGCGTTTTCTAGATAAGTATTCAATTCATAGATTCATATATAGGCAAGGAAATCAGTTTCGGTGTCTGTGCGCCTTCTCAAAAAAGGCGGGTCGCGGATGAGTACCTTTTCAAAACTATATTTTCTCAATTTGTGAAAACATGCATTCTCCCACGAGTTTTTGGGATCAAACGACACTTTGCGATCAAAATACTACTCGTAAAACGTAAGTTTTTTACGATTCACGAGAAGAACGTTTTTTTTGTTCTAGAAAAACGTTTCAAAACCGTTCGGTGAAGCGCGTGTACCAATCCGATGCCCGTGAACAGCTATTCTTATGCTGGTGTCCTAATCGCCACCTTACATATATATGCTGACTCAATCGATACCGCGCGGGTCAATCCTGCCTTTTTGGGTAACGACACCTCTCTTGCCTTCTCTTATTTATTTTTACGTTTGCTGAATGTTCAATATTTGAAACATCCAAGAATCTTTAGGATATCATCAAAAGCTTCATAAATCATTTAAATATTGGATTGGAAATTTTTCCCGGATTTTTAGAATTTAAAAAATTCAACAATTTAGAAAACGCAAATTTTTTCGCTTGTCGCCTTCCGCTCTTCCACGTATTGTTGGTGGTTTAAATTTTTTTTTTTGCAGAATGTCATATCGATACGCCACACCTCGTACCCTTATGATGCGATATTTGGATGACAATAGTCATCCACATATAATTCGATGGATAGATGAAAAAAACGAGGTAGTGTGGTTAGATACTGACGAAATGCATTTTGAATGGATGAAAATTGCTCATCCTGGAAAATTCAATTATGTATTACACCGACGCGGATTGGCAACAATCGAAGATTTAGATGATTTTGTGACTGGTATTCTCGCTTCTACGAGCGAACCGCATGCTAACTCCCGTGATAAATTGGTCATTTTCATGAAATTAGCAACAAAGTCGACGGAACAACGCTGCTATATAGCTAATTACTTTGGTAGGTTGATTCATAGATTCAAAGATTCATAGTTTCATAGATTCATAGATTCATAGATTCATAAATTCATAGATTCATAGATTCATAAATTCATAGATTCATAGATTCATAGATTCATAGATTCATAGATTCATAGATTCATAGATTCATAGATTCATAGATTCATAGATTCATAGATTCATAGATTCATAGATTCATAGATTCATAGATTCATAGATTCATAGATTCATAGATTCATAGATTCATAGATTCATAGATTCATAGATTCATAGATTCATAGATTCATAGATTCATAGATTCATAGATTCATAGATTCATAGATTCATAGATTCATAGATTCATAGATTCATAGATTCATAGATTCATAGATTCATAGATTCATAGATTCATAGATTCATAGATTCATAGATTCATAGATTCATAGATTCATAGATTCATAGATTCATAGATTCATAGATTCATAGATTCATAGATTCATAGATTCATAGATTCATAGATTCATAGATTCATAGATTCATAGATTCATAGATTCATAGATTCATAGATTCATAGATTCATAGATTCATAGATTCATAGATTCATAGATTCATAGATTCATAGATTCATAGATTCATAGATTCATAGATTCATAGATTCATAGATTCATAGATTCATAGATTCATAGATTCATAGATTCATAGATTCATAGATTCATAGATTCATAGATTCATAGATTCATAGATTCATAGATTCATAGATTCATAGATTCATAGATTCATAGATTCATAGATTCATAGATTCATAGATTCATAGATTCATAGATTCATAGATTCATAGATTCATAGATTCATAGATTCATAGATTCATAGATTCATAGATTCATAGATTCATAAATTCATAGATTCATAGATTCATAGATTCATAGATTCATAGATTCATAGATTCATAGATTCATAGATTCATAGATTCATAGATTCATAGATTCATAGATTCATAGATTCATAGACTCATAGATTCATAGATTCATAGATTCATAGATTCATAGATTCATAGATTCATAGATTCATAGATTCATAGATTCATAGATATATTTACAGTCGGGGACAAGTTGATTGAATGGATCATCCAACTTCTCTATGAAAGAACTCATGTTGACTTGATTCAATTCACTGATGGGGATAGCTACCGGTTCCAATTGCTCAATATATCCGGATTGGGTGAATTGTACACCAAAGTACAGAATATTACTACTAGATGTCCAGTATATTATACTAAACAATTGATGGCGAGTTATTGTTTGAATGGTATACTCATTCAGGTATGAATAATTGTTATACCGAATATTTCAACTAAATTACTACTATACTAATTACAGATAGATTCAAAGAAACATATATATGATTTTAATGAAGAATGGCTCACAAATGAGTTGAATAGAAGTGCAGATGTTTTTTCGGGGATCAGTCATTTCGAATTGCATGCCAGAAGTCTAGCTGAACTTCCTGAGCTCACAACACCCAACTAGTATGATATTGATGAATTATTCTTAATTCCACTTGTTCACTTCTTGTATTTTTCCGTTCCATCACATAATAAATCGCGTTTGTTACATCGTGTTCAGAGCCAGATTTTTTCGGATGCTGCCGGGGAAAGCTCATATCTCTGCATCTAGTACAGTTATCAAAAAGTTTTTAACAGCAAACTTGTAGATGAAGTTGTGATCTAAAATATTGCAGTTGACTACTTTTCTGTAGTTCTTCTAGATTTCGAGATATTCACATTTTTCGGCTGCGATACAAATCGGCAGGACTGTGAACGCGTTTGATTGCAATGTATTACCGTAATCTGAGTTCGAAACTGTTCAATTTTTTCCTAAGCAAGTATTTCTATCAATATCATTATTTTCGACCGTTTTGCGTGCTCTACAGTAACCTACAGTAAGCAGATCAACAACTACAGTACCCCATACATTCATTCACAAATATTCTTTTTTTTCTGATTTTTTGTCATACTCCAAACAGCAATCAACTAATATGCGATGTGTTTTTCAGATGAGTAGCAAATGTTTGATTCATGTATCCACGACATCCCAGCGCTTACATTTTCGCAAGACAACCAATTGCAAAAAGAAACGTTTTTCCAACCTATCCTTACTCTAAAACTCGTATATTCTACATTTTTTTTCTGGATACGGTAAGTTAAAAACAACATTTTTTTCTCAAAGTAGCGCGATTACATTCACTTTTGTCGTCCTGCTCTTTTGAATGGGCAATGCAAGACTGAAGATGTCGTGATATCGGCAAGGAAATGTCTGTCAAACAGCTGTGCTTATGCGGGTCATATTGCCCACACATATTGCCGGCTTATGCTGGTGTGTTCTAATGGTGTGCCACCTCCACACATATTGCTGACTCAATCGATACCGCGCGGGTCAATCCTGTCTTTTTTTTGTAACAATGTCTCTCATGCCTCCTTTTATTTCTTTCCTCGTTTGCTGAATATTTGAAACATTCAACAATTTTTAGGATATCATCAAAAACTCCTTAAATAATATTGATATTGAATTGAAAATTTGTCCCGGTTTTTTAGAATTGAAAAAATTCAACCTTCCGCTCTTGCACGTATTGTTGATGGTTTGACAGTTTTTTTTGCAGAATGTCATATCGATACTGCACACCACGGGCTTTAATAATGCGATATTTGGATGACAATAGTCATCCACATCTAATTCGTTGGAAGGATAAAGAAGACGAGACCGTGGAATTAGATGTTATAGAAATGCATCATGAATGGTTGAAAATGGCTCGTCCTGGAAAATACGACGCTGTAATACACCGACACGGATTTATAAGACCAAAAGATATGCATGAGTTTGTGACTGGTATTAATGCTTCTACTACGTGCAACACGCATTTTCTCCTTCGTGATCATCTGGTCATGGTGGTGAAATTAGTAACAAAGTCGACGGAACCACGCTATATAGCTAATTACTTTGGTAGGTAGATTCATAGATTCATAGATTCATAGGTCTATTTGCAGTCGGTGACAAGTTGATTGAATGGATCATCCAACTTTTGTGGGAAAAAACTCATGTTGACTTGATTCAGTTTACTGATGGACATAGCCACCGGTTCCAATTGCTCAATGTATCCAGATTGGGTGAATTGTATATCAAAGTACAAAAGATTTCGATCAAATGTCCACTATATTATACTAAACAATTGTTAGCCAGTTATTGTTTGAAAGGAATACTCATACCGGTACGAATAACTGTTATACCAAAGATTTAAATACTAAATTACAGATCGATTCAAAGAAACATATATATGACTTTGATGAAGGGTGGCTCCTGAAAGAAATGAGTAGAAGTGCCGATGTTTATGTTTATTCGGAGTTGGGTCATGACGAATTGCATGCCAGAAGTGTTGCTGAATATCCTGAGCTCACAACAGTATGATATTATTAATAATTATTCTTAATTCCACTTGCTCATTCGAAACAAACTTTCTCGTATTTTGCCGTTTCATCACATAATAAATTGCACATGCTACAGTGTTTTCGAAATATAAATATATTGGTTTTTGAGTGGCAACAAATGTTGGGACAAAGCACACCAAAAGATTCAGAGCCAACTTCTTTCTGTCTGCTGCTGGAGAAATTCTCAAAGCCATTACTTTTGTCGTCCTGCTCTTTTGAATTTGCTATGCAAGACTGAGGAAGTCGTAGCCTTCTCAAACAGCTGTTCTCCAATCGCCACCTTCTTACATATATATGCTGGCTCGATCGATACCGCGCGGGTCAATCCTGTCATTTTTTGTAACAATACCTCTATTTCTTCCTCTTATTTCTTCTCGCGTTTGCTTAACATTTGACACTATCAAAAATCTTGCCATAAAAACTTTGATACTGATTAAAAAAATTTCTATCGGTTTTCTAGAAATTCCACAATTTTTTGCAGAATGTCGTTTCGATACTGGACACCACGCGCCTTCATAATGCGATATTTGGATGACAATAGTCATCCACATTTAATTCGATGGCACGATGAAGAAAACGAGATAGTGTGGTTACATTCTTTAGAAATGCAGCATGAATGGCTAAAAATGGGTCGACCGGGAAAATACTGTCGTTCAACTCACCGACGCGGATTGATAATAATGGAACAGCTGCAGGAGTTTATGACTGGTATCATCGCTTCTACGCACGGAACACAGCTTCACCCCGATGAAGAACTGGTCATTTTGATGAAATTAGTAACAACGTCGACGGAACAACGCTATATACCTAATTACTTTGGTAGGCGGATTCATAGATTCATAGATTCATAGATTCATAGATTCATAGATTCATAGATTCATAGATTCATAGATTCATAGATTCATAGATTCATAGATTCATAGATTCATAGATTCATAGATTCATAGATTCATAGATTCATAGATTCATAGATTCATAGATTCATAGATTCATAGATTCATAGATTCATAGATTCATAGATTCATAGATTCATAGATTCATAGATTCATAGATTCATAGATTCATAGATTCATAGATTCATAGATTCATAGATTCATAGATTCATAGATTCATAGATTCATAGATTCATAGATTCATAGATTCATAGATTCATAGATTCATAGATTCATAGATTCATAGATTCATAGATTCATAGATTCATAGATTCATAGATTCATAGATTCATAGATTCATAGATTCATAGATTCATAGATTCATAGATTCATAGATATATTTGCAGTCGGTGGCAAATTGATTGAATGGATCATCCAACTTCTATGGGAGAAAACTCATGTTGACTTGCTTCAATTTACTGGTGTGGATAGCTACCGGTTCCAATTGCTCGATATATCCGGATTGGGTGAATTATATACCAAAGTACAGAAGATTGCGACCAAATGTCCAGTATATTATACTAAACAATTATTAGCAGGTTATTGTTTGAATGGTATACTCATACAGGTATAAATAGCAATTATACTACAGATTATAATATCAATTACAGATCGACGCAAAGAAACATATATATGACTTTAATGAAGAATGGCTCATAAAAGAGATGAGTCGTAGTGCAGATGTTTTTCAGGGGATCAGTCATAAGGAATTGCATGCTAGAAGTCTCGCAGAGTTTCCTGAGCTCACAACACGCCGGTAGTATAATATTGATAAATCATTCTTGATTCCATTTGCTCACTTGAAACTATTTTGTATTTTTACCGCTCTATCGCATAATAAATCGCACATGCTACAGTGTTTTCGAAATATAAATATATTGGTTTATGAGTAGCAAAAAATGTTGAGACAGAGCACACAAAAAGATTCAGAGCCAAATTTTTTTGAACACTGCCGGAGAATGATCATATCTCGGAATCTAGCACAGTTATCAAAAAGTTGTCAACAGCAAACTTGTAGAAAAAATTACGATCTACAATTTTGCAGTTGACCACTTTTTTATAGCTCTTCTAGATTTCGAGATATTGATATTTTTCGGCAGCGATACAAATCGGCAGGACTATGAACGCACTCGATTGCAATGTATTACCGTAATCTGAGCTAGAAACTATTCAATTTTTTCCTAAACAAGTATTTCTATCAGTATCATCGTTTTCGACACGGATTTGCCACCACATGATCTACAGTAACCTACAGTAAGCAGAACAAGAACTACAGTACCCCATACCATAGAATTTTAGAGGTCTTATAGCTACAGTGCCCCATGCATTCATTCACAAATTTTTTGAATTTTAATTCGCAAAAAAACAAACTTATTTATCAGTAACTTTTCATTTTATTACTTTGATTTCGAAACACAATTATTACCCGCTTCACGAAAAATGAGACTTGGGTTGCAACTTCGCCCCAGCAAATCAGGCTTAAAAATTAAACATGTTTTTTTCGAGGCCTGATTTGCTGGGGCGAAGTTGCAACTCAAGTCTCATTTTTCGTGAAGCGGGTAATATATTGGAACGAAAAGAGCTATCAATCAGGAATGGAAAAAAAAAAGAAATATCAATGAAAATCCAATAATGAGAGAAAGCAAGAAAAATAATTAGAATATCAACAACTTGTAAATAGAGGTGAAATGAACTGAGCTATCGAACGAATGATAATAAGGATATCAATAAAAATATAGATGATACAATGATAACCATCCGGGTGGTTGTATGATTTGAAAAGGGGCAGAAAATGACTCAAGTCAGATGTATGAAAAAAAAATTCAATTGTCTACGATGTGTGCCATGAAATAAATAATTGCAATGACGAAGAGAGCATTGGTCGAGCAAGAATTCTTCGGGATCTTCCCTGCAAAACTTCCATCATTTTCTGATATTATAACTGAGAAACGTACGGTGGTTGAGATCTTTGGAAAGATCTACATGTCCGACATCGACAGTCTTTGAATAATATTCGAGCGACTCATCAATCATTTTGCCCTTCGCCATGAGGATATCAAGCTGTGGGGTGTTGAAAATATCAGATAATGGTTCAATTGAGTGACTGTAAGTAGAAGAGATGGGTTAGGTTTATATGTGATACTTACCGAACTCTACAGTAGAGATAATCACCTTCAACTTCGAATTCCATCAATTCTACATTCCAACCAGTTTTCTCTTGAATATTGACAGTCTCCGATGAATAATGAATCATTTCGTGATTCTGACTTTGAACAATCTCAACTCCAGTTATACCGTGAAGATCGGCATCGTCTCTACCACAAAAAAGAATGACTTCGTTTTCCTAAAGTACAGTTACCGTATTTCCTTACGCTGTCTTATAACGATCATATCTCGAAATCTAGATGAGTTATCAAAAAATAGTCAACTGCAAATTTGTAGATCAAAACTTTTTCTACAATTTTGCTGTTAATAACTTTTTGATAACTGCACTAGATTCTGAGATATGATCATTCTCCGACAGAGTCAGTGCCGCTCTATTCGAGGAAATACGGATGTTACCAGCTTACCATCTTCGTATGAGTATATCCAATGCCGATCCAATCATGATTTTTGATTCTCTCTCCGAAGATCTCGATCTCGACTTTCTTGAAGCCTCTGGGCAAATCAACAAGCCTTGTACTGAACATATACATACATTGCTGACCAATGCAGTGGCTTGGTATGCCTGCACAGGATTTATGGCCACTGAGGCATTGGGAGAGTTGACGGACTGGGAGAACTATTGGGGTGATCATGAGAATCAGGAATAATGAGGAGAACATGTTGTTGATGAAGATGGTAATGGGGTCGAGGATATGAGATGTCGAACGGAAGTATATAGTGGGTGAAATGGCTAGGTGATACGCCCACAGGGAAGGAGATAGACAGTCAGAAATATTACACTGACTTCGAGGTAGCAAAACGCATCAATACTTTTTTATAGCTCTTCTATTCAACATCTGCTATCAAGTGATTTACAGTAACCTACAGTAAGAAAAAAACTACAATACCCCATACCATCGAGTTTCGAAGATCTGACAGCTGACATATATTGTACACAGCCAGATAATAACACCAGAGGTACTGTAGTTCTTGTCCTGCTTACTGTAGATTACTGTAGATCACTCGTCTACACATATCAAATAGTGATGCTCTACATCACCAGATAGGTCTGAATTATGAATCATAAATTATGTAGGTACCCTTCCGTGTGACTGGCGTATATTGTTCTGATACCATATGACTTTGTCACCTGTTGCTATATCCTTCCATGTGGGCGTATCCACCTAGCCATATCATCCACCATATAACAATCCATACCCCCGTGCTCCATCCCAATATACAACATGATCCTCTCTATATTCCTTATCCTCTTGATCACCCCAAATATATACCCCGTCCGCGAACTGACTCGTTGTCTTAGTGGAATAAAATACTGCGCTGGTATCCCAGAGCAATGTATCGGTCCACTATGTATGTATATGTACAGCTCTCGAGTTGTTGGCAAGACGGTCGAGATCGAAATATTCGGAAAAAGAGTTCGAAATCATGAATGGGTCGGTATCGGGTATCATACAAAAATGGTAAGCTGATATCAACCGACTTATAATGATAACAAGAATCTAGGAAGATGAGTTTGTCATTTTCTGTGCACGAGATGATGCTGATCAGCTGGGTATATACGGTATCGAACATAATCATAAAATGGTATATTATTCATCGGATGATATGAATATAACCGAAAACCTTGGATTCAATGTCGTCCAATTGCACCATGAAGTTGAAGAAGATCACCTCTATTGCAAGCTTAGGTATATATGCCGGATAATGCTTATATCTTCGAATCTAAAAGAGCTATCAAAAAGTTGTCAACAGCAAACTTGTAGAGGAAGTTATGATCTACCAATTTGCAGTTGACCACTTTTTCATAGCTCTTCTAGATTTTGAGATATGATCATTTTCCCAAGATGTTATTATTATTGTTGGAAAAAGATCATATCTCGGAATCTAGTGAAGCTATCAAAAAGTTGTTAATAGCAAACTTGTAGAAAAAGTTATGATCTACAAATTTGCAGTTGACCACTTTTTCATAGCTCTTCTAGATTTTGAGATATGATCATTCCTCGGCAAGCAGCTCACTTTTCAGCCACTCGGTTGATCCATTATCCGCTCATTTCAACACCACCAAATTTGATATCCGCATGTCGGATGGGATAATGATCAATGGAACACTCAAATA
Source organism: Caenorhabditis uteleia (assembly GCA_963573275.1). Classification (NCBI taxonomy): domain Eukaryota; kingdom Metazoa; phylum Nematoda; class Chromadorea; order Rhabditida; family Rhabditidae; genus Caenorhabditis; species Caenorhabditis uteleia. Next base: position 5,749,184 of record OY752137.1, read on the forward strand.
TCTCTACAAGACTGATATCGGACATGTTGATCTTTCGATCGAGTCCGAAACCCGTATGTTTCTCAATTATATATAATATCAGAAAATAATGGAATATTTGCAGGGAAGATCAAGAAAAATGGTGCATCGACCAATGTCATAGTACTTTTTGCAGCATTTTGCTTTTTGCCTTTTTTTCATAAATAATTGAATTTTGTTCATCTCTATTCATTTCCAAGTTTTTATCTATTCCACAAGCTTTAAATCTACCGTACTTCCTCAAGTGGAGCAACCACTGCCAAATAATGACTATATCTCGTAATCTAGAAGAGCTATAAAAAAGTAATCAACTGCAAATTTGTAGATCATAACTTTCTCTACAAGTTTGCTGTTGACAACTTTTTGATAACTGTACTTGATTCCGAGGTATGATCATTCTCTGACAGCACACTTTTCCTGATAACAACTTTTTCTCATTCACGGTTTTTTTCGTTGAGTTTTTCCATTTTCCTCTTTTTTTTGATTGATCGGTGGCTCTTTCAGTTTCGATCTAATTCTATTGGAAAAAAAATAAATATTCATGTTGTTGATAAATAAATCTCTCATCACCAAAAAGCGTTTGATACGCAGCCAAGAAGCCAAGTTTGTTTGGAAAAATCAAGATTCTTGCAGAAATAAATGACAATCTTTTTCAAAGAGTTTATTGCATAAAAACATCCAAGGTAGTTTCTCCTTTTAATAAAGTCTATTTCCATATTTTTCAAATAATTTGGGTTTTTTTATACAATAAACTCTTTGAACTACTTGTTATAGGCCATATTTCTCTGAAAATCATCCCATATATAGTCAAATCCGCCGAAAAATGCCAAGAGGGTTCGCATTTCAATAGCCTCAAGGCGTATAATTATGCGGAAATGGGAAACCAGGAGGAGAAGGAATTGAAAAGAAAAAGAAAACGAGAATCATAGTTTACAACATATGAGAAGGGACGAGAGAAAATGTGAAGTGACGAGACGCAGACGACAAGGAATTGTGAAATTGAATCCAAACAGCTCTTTCATTTTCAATTTCTCTATCCGTCATCAACTTTTATAGGCGCTGATGATTCATAGATTCATAGATTCATAGATTCATAGATTCATAGATTCATAGATTCATAGATTCATAGATTCATAGATTCATAGATTCATAGATTCATAGATTCATAGATTCATAGATTCATAGATTCATAGATTCATAGATTCATAGATTCATAGATTCATAGATTCATAGATTCATAGATTCATAGATTCATAGATTCATAGATTCATAGATTCATAGATTCATAGATTCATAGATTCATAGATTCATAGATTCATAGATTCATAGATTCATAGATTCATAGATTCATAGATTCATAGATTCATAGATTCATAGATTCATAGATTCATAGATTCATAGATTCATAGATTCATAGATTCATAGATTCATAGATTCATAGATTCATAGATTCATAGATTCATAGATTCATAGATTCATAGATTCATAGATTCATAGATTCATAGATTCATAGATTCATAGATTCATAGATTCATAGATTCATAGATTCATAGATTCATAGATTCATAGATTCATACTTTCTCACTTCTGTATCATTAATCCTTCCCACCATAGAACTTCCATTGTTCTATGATTCTATGGTTCATAGATTCATAGAATCAACACCTATAATCCCCATTCCTTCCCTTCGTATTTCGATGGTTGGTGGCCTCGAACACTAATAGCCATTTTCATGACAAAACCGTCTCCCTATATACCCCGAGATGGAGGTCACATGGTGCATATATTCTACCTCATTTCTTCCATTGATTTCCTCTATATATACACTTTCGTGTCAATTTCAGGGATTTCCCCCTCGTTTTTTTGTGCCTAATTTGATTATTTTTTCCTCTCTCCCCGCCTCGGAAATCGCAAATTAGTGTGTTTTTTGGCGTGTTCTATGCATAGAACTTATGTTAGGCCATAGATATATAGTTCTATGAGTCATAGAATTCCTTCCAACATAGATTCCTTCTTTTAATAATCGTTTCCGATTCATAGAAACTCCCTCCTACTCCTTCTCGTTGTTTGATCATTTCGTCATAGAACTTCATAACTTGTCAACATTCCTGCTGTTTTTTTTTATTTCAACGTTCTCGAGTTTCGTAATTCTATGGATTTGTTAGTCATAGATTCTTCAAGTTCGATGAAATTCTATGGAGCTGCCGTTAACTGATATCGAAATTCTATGAAAATTTATTTTCGATTTTTCCATAAAACTTGATTCTTTCATAGAACTTGAGTAGCTTTTTGAAATATCATAGGTCCACCTAGCTCTATGATATTCTATGGAGACGTTCATAGATCTATGAATTTTTGGTCAGAGAGTTTTTAGGTTCTATGGAGTGAAATGTGCCCACACAAGAAATTCTATGAAAAATGATTCTCAAGTTTTCCATAGAACTTGAAACAGTGATTTTCTCATAAAGTCATAGATCCTTTTAGTTGTATAATACTTCATGGATATTTTCATAGATCTATGAAAAGAATATGAAGATCCTATGAAATTGTTGATGTGGATCATAGAATTTTTCGGTTCTATGGAATTCCATGGTATAAATTTCTATGAATGCCAGGCAATCAACAAGATTCTATGACAACTGCCATAGCCTTTTTAAAGATTCTATGGATTTCTATTGTATTATTTTTTAGTTTCAACGAATCTTCTATTTTTATAGAAGGCGAGTTCGGAATTCTATAACCAATGATTCCCATGTTTTCCATAGAACTTGAAACAGTAACTTTCTGAAATATCATAGATTCGCCTAGTTCTATGATATTCTATGGATACTTTCTATGGATCTCTGAAAATATGGGTTATAACTCTCCGAATTTTTTGTGAAAAATGTATAATGTTATGTTCCCTGTACCGACTGTGCATTATCCTAAACTTTTTTTTGACAAAACATAATTCCATAGAAACCGTAAAAACTGTCGAACTTCCAATTCTATGATTTTAATAGCGTTATTTGTTCGATTCTATACATATCATTTTCCGTCATTTTCATAGAACATGCGATCAATTCTGAAATTCTATGAAAAATGGGTTATCAGTTTTTCAAAGAACTTGAAACAGTAACTTCTACGAAGAACCATAGATCTCTTAACGATCAGGCAATTCTATGATATTTAGTTTATCACTAATCTAATTCTATGAATCGAATCATATAAAGCATGTATAGAACATGAGCCAACACTGCCATATAATCTGCGAGTTCTATGCACCAAAATCATTTTTATTCATTCACCTTATCAGTGAAACCACACTTCTAGGTACAAATATATTCGTATAAACTCTGAAGTTTGATTCTGTGAATCCCAAGAGCCACATATTCCAAAAAACACAAAGGATCTTCCATTGAACCTAGATTTGTGAAATTTGAGATCAAAATATTTTCTAATTCCTGGAATGTTTTTGTGACTTCTGTGAATTGAATGGAAACAAAACCGTCCGGTTTATCGTTAATTACAGAAATCTCTTTGTAAACATTTTCATAGAAACCGAAAAAAGCACAATGAGCTCTGGATTCTGCGACTGCTGTTCCAACGAATCAACTTTTTTTGCTGAATAAGCCTTCAATTGACCTTCAATTTACATGCACAAATTTCATTAGAGAAACTGAAAAAATATCATAGATCATGGTGCTTTTTTCATAGCTTCTCCAAATTCTATGAAAATTACTGCAATTTGTCATAGAACCTTTTAGTATGCACCATATTTTTGTCAACTTTTCAAGATCTATGACATAGACCCATAGATTCCTCTTCCGGCGTATGGTTTTCAAATCTATAAAATAATTCGTCTCTACCTTGTCAAAAATTTGCAAATTCTATGCATAGAACTGCAAAAAAGCCTCCATAGATCTGCGAAAAAACCATCATCAATCCTACAATACTCACTCAAATGGAATTGTTATATTACTACTATCCATAGTTAAGAAGTTGCATAGAATCCGCAATTTTTTCATGGATTCATAGAACTTCAAGAATTCGAAATTCATAGAATCCATAGAAACTCTATTGTCAATCATAGAATGCTTGTTGTCTGGTTCTATGCACCACGTCTTCTTGAGAGTTCTATGACTGTCACTAAACCTTTCGAACTTCAAGAATCCGACATTCATAGAACCCATAGAATCTCATTGAACAATACATTTTTCAGTCCTATATTGCTTGGTTCTATGCACCATCCTTTGATCTATGCGTATTCATAGAACTGATAATAGAACTGGCAAAACCTTGGTTCTATGCACCATGTTCTCAACTATTTCAATATCCGTTCCATAGAACCTTCTCCCAACTTACCTCCCTACTCTCTAGTATCTATGAATATCTATGATTACACATATCCATCGTGTCCCTTCCAATCATTCCATGACTGATAGTTAATGCCAACTGCCGTGTTGCACTTTCGCAGTTCGTGTTGTAATCCTCAATTTCAAATACATTTCACTTCTCCACAATTCCTCTCCATCTTAACCTCAATTCCCTCGAAAAAATCACCTGGCTTAGGTTTAGGTTTAGAACTATGTTGTATCCTTGACCAAAACCGGTTTCGGTTGTTTTGTTTTTGGTGTTGAGGGAAGGAATGAATACCAACTTCTAAATGACACTCAAACGGAAATTGTTATGACTTACTTGAGGTTGTGTATCATAGAATTTGGGCCATAGAACTGGATTTCTTTTGGTTCTATGCTTGTTCTATGATATTGAGTGGTTGTTTATTGGAATTCTATGATCCTTTGTTGATGGATCTATGAGTTTCTATGGCCATAGAATTCCATAAAACTTCTCTTCGTCTATGATAGTTCTATGATTTTTTTTCTCGTAACTTCCTGTTTCTATGATTATATTTAAACATAGATTTCATTGATTTATGATTGTATACTGATTCTATCGTAAATTTACCAGCATAGATCTCATAGAGTTTCATAGAATTCCATGGAACTTCTCTTTGTCTATGATAGTTCTATGATTTTTTTTTCGGATTTTTCTGTTTCTATGGCTATACTTGTTCATAGAAACTCATAGATCTATGATACATCTTTCGGTTGGATCTCCCATAATATATTTTCATATGACAATTTTGCCATATATTCATATTAGCATAGATATCCATGGATCCTATATAGAACCCAAAAAACACCGTCTTAGCTAGTCATAGATCTTGGCTACTCCTACCTCACTGTGCATAGAATAGTTATAGATTGTAAGGTTTCTATGGATATAGCATAGAACTTTATATAACTTCACTTGATTCACGGTAGTTCTATGGTTTTTTTTGTTGGAATTTTCTGTTTCTATGACAATATTTATTCATAGAACTTCATTAACCTATGATTATAAGGTGACATGTATTGCCAAATGAATTTTCATAGGACTTCCCATTTATTGTCATTGATCCTGGATATACAATCATAGATCTCCATAGAACTTCATAGAATCCAAAACACATACTTTAAGTTCATCATAATTTCACAGATCCTTTCAACTCCTATTCATAGAAGAACCATAGATCCTGAAATGTTTTCCTAAAATTTCATAGATCCATCATCCATAGAACTTCATATATACTGAGGTTTCCATGAATGATACATAGAATTGCATAGTTCTATGGTATTCCATAGTTTTTTTTGTTGTATTGTGCTGTTTCTATGAGTATATTTATTCACTGAACTTCATAGATCTATGATGTGCGGCTATGCTGAAAAAAACTTTCATAGAACTTGACAATTCCGCCATAGATCTTGAAATATACCATCATAGATCTCCATAGAACATCATAGAATCCAAAACACATACTATAAGCTTGTCATCGATCTAGTCGATTTCTGCAACTCCTGGTCATAGAACAACCATAGATCCAGAAAATACTGTCCTGAAACGCCATAGACCATTCATAGAACTTCATAAATTCCACGATTTCTATGAATGTAGCATAGAACTTCATAGAACGGTCTATGTTATTCTATTACTTTTTTTAATTTCACAGTTTCTATGGAAACATTTATTCATAGAACTTCATAAATCTATAATGTGAAGGGGGCCTGTACTTCCAAATAAACCTTTTTTCCAAATAAACTTCCCATTTATTGTCATAGATCTTGGATATATCATCATAAATCTTTATAGAACTTCGTAGAATTCAAAACACATCTCTTTAGCTAGTCATAGATCCATAGATTCTGATAGCTCTTGCGTTACCGTCCATAGAACGATCATAGATCCTGAACTTTGTTGCCGGACATTTTCATAGATTCATCATCCATAGAACTTCATAGAACTGTACCTGATCTATTCTATGCTTTTTTTTGTTGAAATTTTCGGTTTCTAAAGTATATTCGTTCATAGAACATCATTGATCTATGATGGATCCAAGTTTATGCATTTCATAGATCCATAGATCCTGGCAACTCCTATTTTATTGTCCATAGAAGAATCATAGATCCAGGAAGTACTTCATAGATCCATCATCCATAGAACTTCATAGAACTGTACCATCTATGATAATTTTAAGATTTTTCAAAAAAAATTTCTGTTTCTATGACTATATTTGTTCATAGAACATCATAGATCTATGATAATTCCAAAACTTATCACTATCATAGATCTCCACATAGATTCCCATAGAACTTCATAGATCCCATTACCTAGCTATTCATAGAACCATAGATCCAAAAATGTCCCCCTTCTCCATTCTTATCATCTCACAAAAAACACCCTTATGTTTTTCCTCTCATTTCAAATCCTCTTATCACTTTCTTCCTGATAACACTTTGATAGAAAAATGATAACATTCCATCCCAAAACATTTCAGCACAACAAAAAAATGGCCGACGAATCCGCGTCGAGTTCCTCGTCAGCCGCCCGAGTCGCTTGGACCAAACGACTATCAAGACGTCTGAATAAGCGATCGAGCTCATTGATTGCCAGTTTGCTCGGCAGTCGGAATGGTGATAATAGTACGAAGGCAATCAATGATAACACAACTGAGGATGATACGGAGGATGAGTATGAGAAGGAGCGGAATGCAAGGAATGCGGCCAGACGAGCGTCCGCTGCACCGAATGCTGCTAAACCTAAGGAGGCAGGAGGGAAGAGCCGGCGGAGGAGTGTGGATCGGATTTGGGCTTATAAGAAGGTTAGTGAAGGGGTACTGTAGATTCTATGAGCTTGATTCTCCAACGAATCATAGATCTGAGTGGATCTATGAAGTTCTATCGAATCCCAAATGATTCTATGAAATTCTATGGAGCCATTTATGATTCTATAAAACTTTATGGAGCCATTCATGATTCTATAAAATTCTATGGATCCATTTATGATTCTATGAAGTTCTATGGTACTTAGAATGATGCTATAAAATTCTATGGAATCCCACATGAATTTATGAAATTGTATGGAATCCTACATGGTTCTATGAGTTTCTATGGTACTTAAATAAATTCTATGAAGTTCTGTGAAGTTCTATGGAGTATTTTGACGATTCTATGAAGCGCAACATGATTTTTTGAAGTTCTATAGAGTCATTTATGATTCTATGAAGTTATACAGAGTTCTAAATGATTCTATGAAATTCTATGGAGCCATTTATGAATCTAGGAAATTTTATGGAGTCATTTATGATTCTATGAAATTCTATGGAATCCTACATAGTTCTATGAGTTTCTATGGTACTTAGAATGATTCTATAAAGTTCTATGATCCTATCTCCATAGAACCTCGCTACTTGAAAACTTCAAAATCTAGAGACCGGAATTGCGGAGCATCGTTGTTTTTGCGCCAAGTTGTAAATGCGCTCTATCGCACATCTCTCTTCAATGAAAATGCAATCGCGCTCCACCGAACTTCAAAATAAAACCTTTCTGAAATTATGATACTTCACAGAAATTTTGAACCTGTGACAGTATAAAATGCAATCGCGCTCCACCGAACTTCTTCACAAAATATCAACACATCAAATCCAAAAATTATTGCTTCGTTGAAAATTTCTTGTTGAAACAGTAAAAAAAAATGCAACCGCGCTCCACCGAACTCGGACCAAAAACTGAGTTGCAAACCCGCACAAACACACTAAATTTGATACTCTTTGATGAGAAATTCTATCATTTCCTGACCAAAGTTCTCGGGTCGGCGACGGCGGCGAAGTACATATTCAGTTGAAATATCGTCACATGTGTCGATGGTTGGACACTTTTTGATATGGAAGAACTTGTTTTTTTTTGTGGTGAAGAATTTTGTAAAATCGAAAAACATCTCATTAGGTGTTTTTTTCTGAGAATTGTATTTAGTTGAATGAATCAGAAATGATTTATGGCATAGGTTTTGTGCAAAACGGTTCTATGGAAATCTATGGAGAAGGTTCATAGATTTTTTTTTGGGTTCTATGAAGTTCCATGATCTACTTCCATAGATCCTGTCATGTTCATAGATCATTATAGCCTCAGAGAGTTATATGGCATAGATTTATAGTTCTATGATCTTTCTTCCTCAACTTATCAAGTTCTATGAAGGTCTATGGTTAGGCATAGATCCTTCAGAATCTATGAAGTTATATGATACACTTCCATAGATCTTTTCGGTTCTATGAAATCGGTTTCATAGATCCCTTTAATTTCCGCTAGTTCTATGGCATAGATCTGTAATTCTCTGATCTTCCTTTCTTGACTATTGAAGTTCTATAGTGATCTATGGAACAGCTCCATAGATCCTGCAATGTTTATGATTCTCATTTCATAGATCCCTTGTATTTCAGACCTCATATCATCCTTCATGAGTTCTATGAAAATCTATGCCATAGATCCTTCCAGTTCCTGAAGTTCTATGCCCTATCCATTCCTTCCATCTCATGGTTCTATGCCTCCAACTAATCCTTTTCCATGTTCCTTCTCACTTTGTCATTCTATGATCCATAGTTCTATGGAGTCTATGGCCATAGATTCCAAGCTTCTTCTAGCCAACGACTTTCAGTTCTATGCCACAAAAGTCATCTGACTCAAATTCTATGCCCTTCCTTTTTCCATAGAATAATTGAGTATTCTATGGCAACATTTTGTGTTCCATGTCCATTCCTAAGCCTCTCCTTCCAGTCCTTCTTCTTGTCGTCTTCTCAAACATTTCCTTCTTCTTATTCACTTCCTTACGTCATCACACACACACAAACGATGGGGCCTAGAGGGAGAAATGAGAGAAGAAAAGAACTTTTTTTCCGCTTCGACTCGTTTTCATCTTCTTCTTCTTCTTCTTCTTTCGTACTAGAAGAAGCCCCCTCGGGCTCCGTCGAGCACACTCTCCATTTTATACACTATTTCTCCCACTCACTACCACTACCACCACTTTTTTCCGCGACTTTTACTTCTTTTTTCTCCACATTTCTAGTTGACTTCATTTGGCGTAGTAGTTCTATGGATTTTATGAGTCATCGATTCATAGAAATATGAATCTATGAATCTATGAATCTATGAATCTATGAATCTATGAATCTATGAATCTATGAATCTATGAATCTATGAATCTATGAATCTATGAATCTATGAATCTATGAATCTATGAATCTATGAATCTATGAATCTATGAATCTATGAATCTATGAATCTATGGAATTGCGAAATTCACCATAATTGCACCAAAGATTGTCATGGTGTTGACAAGAAAATTTCTGACCCTCCATTTTTTGTGGACTATTTTTGTTTGAAACTTTTTTTCTTCTTCTGTATATCCGTTGACTGCGTATCAAACGCTTCAGAAGGCATTTGATACTCAGCCAACAGTCTCTCTGCAACTTGTCTACCAAAACCCATTTGTTACTCAGTCAACCTTCAAAAATCATGCCATCCATCCCATCGATCCATCACTATAAACATTCTCCCTCTTCTCCCATTTGACCACTCCCAATTCTCCCTCTCTTTTGTTGGCCGCCTGTTGGTAAATGCTCCGTTTTTCTGTTCTCTCATCGTTGTCAAACCACCTCGCTAAACCTAAACCTAAATTCTAGGTAATATCTCTGTCTGCCGCCGCAACTGGCGACCCAGACACAAAATGAGCTCGGCATCCGTCGATCGGAATAAAACTGTAAGTTGGAGATTCATAGATTCGAAAATTAGAATCATAGATCCATAGAATCATAGATTCGTGTGTCCATAGATCCGTAGATTTGTCGGTTCATAGATCCATAGTACAATAAACTCGAAAACTGAAGATCCATAGAATCATGAAACCATAGAATCGTTGCTTCATAGATTCATAGATTCATAGATTCATAGATTCATAGACACATAGATTCATAGATTCATAGATTCATAGCTTCATAGATCCATAGATCCAAAAATTCATATATTCGTAAGTTCGTAGTTCCTTAGATTCATAGATTCATAGATTCATAGATTCATAGATTCATAGATTCATAGATTCATAGATTCATAGATTCATAGATTCATAGATTCATAGATTCATAGATTCATAGATCCATAGATCCAAAAATTCATATATTCGTAAGTTCGTAGTGCCTTAGATTCATAGATTCATAGATTCATAGACACATAGATTCATAGATTCATAGATTCATAGATTCATAGACACATAGATTCATAGATTCATAGATTCATAGCTTCATAGATTCATAGATTCATAGATTCATAGATTCATAGATTCATAGATTCATAGATTCATAGATTCATAGATTCATAGATTCATAGATTCATAGATTCATAGATTCATAGATTCATAGGTTCATAGATCCGTGAGACCATAGTTCCAAAGATTCGTGGATCCATGAATATTTCATCTTTGAAAATCCATGTATCCATAGTTTCATAGAACACGTATCATAGAACCAAATCATAGAATCGTTGAAACCTAGATATATGGAATATATACCCATAGATCCATAAATCCACAAAATCCCACTCAAAAAATCAATAACTTCGATAGAGCGCATTTTCGTCCGCATGTTCAAACAACACTTTAAAATCGTATTATTTGCGTGATCACCTGTGCGAAATTGGTGAGGCCCCTCCGACGCGCAAAATGCAAATAAACGGATGAAAGACGGAGAGAGCATAGGAATTTAAGAGACGCAGACATTGCGAGACAGTTTCTCCCTTGTCTCCCTACCCGTTCATTTCGAGAGAACTGTATAGAAAATTATATATATATATTTATGAGAAAAAGAAAATCGTCCGTCCGTCGCTCTCCCTCTTGGCGAATGATTTGACCTGATTTTGATCAAGTTCTCTTGTCTTTTTCCACTACCCCGATTTTCTTGTGGTTGTAAGTGGCCACATTTTCGATGAAATGCAGTAAAATCACGCTTTTTGTAGTTTTCTAGGACATTTTTAGTAGAAAATATGGTATTTTTCGTTAAAAATGAATCAAAAATACTGTTTCTGGCTCGAAATATTGCTTTGAAAAGGATAATTTCATCGATGGATTTGTTCCGGTCGTCGAAAATAGGTTTAGGTTTAGCAATTATCCATATTTTTGAAAACAGTTCAGTGCAAAAAATTGATAGGAGAACGCCTGCGTCTCTTCAATTCTCACACTGTTTCGCTCAACTTTAAAGGCGCATAGAAATAGGTTTAGGTTTAACAGATTTTCCGTATTTTTGAAAAAATTTTGTTTCGAAAATTTGACTTGAAAACTGTCTGCGTCTCTTATATTTTCACACTATTTCACCTTTCGTGGCAGGATATTTTAAAGGTGCATAGCTCTATTTTCAATTTTGCTTTCTGGATTTTGAATCAAAAGTATTTTTTAAATGTTCAAAATTGATCTAAAACAATTGTCTGCGTCTGGAATATTTCCACACTATTTTGCTTTTCGTGGTAGGATATTTTAAAGGCGCATCGATTTTTTTTGTTATTTTTCACTGATTTTTTTGAATTTTCACTCGAAGTTTTTGATGATTAGAGTGAAAAGTAAGCAAAAATGATGAAAAATTGACAATTTTTACGGAAAAATTGTCATTTTTTTCTTCTTCTGTATGATTTTCAGTCATTTTCCGAGTCTGATATGCTAATTTTCCTCTATTTTCCACAAAAACCACTCATTTTGCCATTTTTCAACCGAAAAATACATTTAACAAGCCACGAATCCACCCAAAAATCAATATTAAACCTCATTCAACTCCACGGAGCAACAATATGCTCATGCTGCCCCTCAAGTTTCGTGATTAAACAAAAGCCTTCAGGGTGTGGTCCGACCGAGCCTCAAGAACCAAAAAAAGCCAAGGCAGAAAACATGATTCCTATATACGTTCCAATTTCATCTCCTTCTTCATTTCATCCCCCTCCTTTTCCTCATAGCCACACACTAGTCCAAATACTATTACATTTTGTTCGGTCGGTTTTCCCGTCAAGGACGACGCATCTCCTCTCTCTATTTCTCTCTCTGGAGGCCGTAATTGAGTTGCCTTTGAATCGAAAACGTGTGTTGTTTGAAGAATTTCCCTTATATTCCGTTAGGTTTAGGTTTAACAGATTTTTTTAAGGACAGTTTGTGTTTTTCAGTTCGAAATTGCTGAAAAACGCGATTTTTTGAGGTTTTGTTGGATTTTAAACGATTTTTGGTGTTTAGACCTAAAAATATTGCAAAATATTGTTAATTTTATATATTTTTGATCTTAAAATTATTGTTTTCGCTTCAAAACTATTATTTTTCCATAAAAAAAACTTCTCGAAACCGTTTTGGTTGAGCGCGAAACTGTGAAAATCGCGTTTTTGAGAAATTTTGTCGGATTTTCGGTATTTTTTAGCTTTTTAACTTCAAAATAATGCTTAAAATTATAATTATATGCTCTTTTTAACGTTTTAACAATGTTTTTAACATTTTATCACACAAAAAATTCGTTTTTCATGTTAAAACCACCAATTTTTACTCTTTTTCAACAAAAAAACACTAATGGAAGAGTTTTGGTAACCTCGGCCACCTAAAATGTTCTATTTTAAGACAAAAACTACAATTTTTATTTAAAAAAACTAGATAAAAAGTGCAAAAAAGCACAAAAGTACCTTAAACCTAAACCTATTGAAAAGGTGTGTTTTTCGCGAAACAAACGGAATCACCCAAATTGAATGGTGGGTGTGGGAATGACACACACAGACACCAGTTGTGTATTTCCCGCTTCTTCATTCATTCCCATCCCGACCGGCGGGCCGCCCGTATCTTTTCCCCCATCCCACCTCTCTATTCTTTTCACTCGGTAATATCGGTTCCCTCCCTCCCTCTCTCTTTTCCAATCCTTCCCATTGATTTGTCCTTTTCGCCGCCTCACCACACTCTTTTTCTCTTTTTCTCTCTTCATCAGAAAAATGAACACGATCCGCAACCGGTTTTGTTTCAAAAAAAGCGAATGATTCATCCAACTTCCTTCTGTTTTTACTGTTTTAACTTTATATTCTTTCAGGAGCATGTGAACACGGCTCAAGGCGAACAAACACAGAAGAAAGATAAAATTGACAAGGTTAGTTTTTGGTTTTGATGTCATTTTGTAGGGAATTATCATCCGCGTCTAATGAACTAATTTTTATTAGCAGAAAACTTGTCTGAAATTATATAATCTCTGAAAAAGCCCGCCATGGCCTAGAAATTTGAGTGCGCGCGCGTTTCCTAGGCCACTCTAGTTTGCCGCTGATTTTCGAACAGTGATGATTTTTGCTCCCTCATTTCATTTTCAAACTGTTTTCCATTATTTTGGCACAGTGTTCGTATTCCAAATAAGCGGATTATTGAACCGAAAAAGTGTGAATAATTGATAAGAGGCGAAAAATCGATTTTTGAATGCCCGAAAAACCCTTCGCGATAACGCCTTTCGGTTTTTTGCCCTGCCCAACTGTACGAAAATTGATAACTTTCGCCTGTCCGCGTCCAAATGAAAGAAACCCAAAATTATTATTATTATTTTCGTCTTTTTCCAGGAAAAAGTGCCTTCTTCTTCAAACCAACAACCGCCTCTACTGTTAAATAATAGTAGCGGTGCAACGGCGACGAAAGACGCCAGAAAATCGAGTGTGACTGGTTCGAACAAGTCAAACGCGCCGGTTTCGAATACTAAAGTAAGTTTTTAATAGATTTTTGCTAATTTCAAGCGAAAATTGGTTGCAAAAATCGTATTTTGCGCTGATTTTCGCTCTGACAACATCAGAACAGCTGTTCAACCGCTGTTGGGTCGAAAAAATCAGCTAATTTTTCATTTTGTTGCTGGAAGACCGGTTTTTCTGTGTTTCTTCAGCAAAAAATCGTGTTTTTAAAATAAAAATTCGTTTTTCCGGTTAAAATACGAGCATTGAAGACCATTTTTGTAGAGTTTCCGTCCTGAAATCGTTTTTTCATGTAGAAAATTTTTCAATTGCTAAAAACGCTTATATCAAACAAAAAACACCCTTTTCTTGCTTCGGAGTCATGTTTTCAACGAGGAAACCTTATTTTTAATAGAAAAAATGGCTTTAAAAAAGATTCAGGTTGAAATTGTGACCGTAAACTCGAAATCCACTCAGGAAATTGTGAAAAAGGCAGGATTCGACTAGTTTTGTTAGTTTCTGACTTCAAACATCCTTGTTTTTATGTAAAATGGTCATTTTGTAGGCATTTTTTCCCTCAATACAGTTTTTTCTCGCTGAAAATCGTTAAAAACAGTCTTCGCATCCACTTCTCTTCCGAAAAATCGATATCCTCTTCTCTTCCTCGAAAAAAAAACCCAACATTTCGTGTTGTTTTCTCGTTATATTACATGCTGAAAATCGAGACGTCGTCGTCGTCGACGGGCCCCGTACGAACGCAACAAATTAGTGTTATTTGATGATGGAAAGGGGGAAGGGCGCGCGCCTAGAGAAATGGAGGAAGAGAGCAGCAGGAGCACACACAAAACAAATGTTCTATATTATTTGTTTTACTTCTCAGAGCAACCAAATGAAAGTGGCTTTCCCACACACATCGGGAGAAAGGAGACAAACTAAATAACTGACTTACGATGATCGACTATTTTATGTGAAAATACAAGATTTTTGGATGAAAATTTGGGGTTTTAGGTGATTTTTTAGCTGAAAATGTGCGGAAATCCGACTATTCGCAGCTAAAAATTGTTGTTTTCCTCTAAAAACGTGCTTGAGAAGGTGAAAAAGCAGAATTTTAACTGAAAAGTTGCCGAAGTGCGACGAAATTCGATCATTTCGCACCGCAAGGGAGAAAATGTGAACAATTCAACTTTTTTTGCCTGAAAATCACCAAAAATTGCCTTTATTCGATAAAAATCGCTCGAAAACAGCCAAAATGGAACTATTTCAGGCAAAAACGCAAACTTTCATTGTAAACGTATCTTTTCTATTGCCAAAATGGTGTGATTCGAGTGTTTTCTACTCTTAAAAACACGAAAAATCGATTTTCCGTCCAAATTTTCATCGATTATTTGCCTAAAACTACCAATTTCCTTCCAAATTTCTGAGAAAAAAGCCAATCAATTGACATCATTGTTATGTGTTTCATATCATTGATTTTCTCCTTTCTTCATCACAACAATTTTCCATATATAACATATATATTGAATCATTCCTTCTTCTCTATTTTTCAATTTCCTTCCTCTCACTGAAAAATGAACTATTTGCTAAGTCTACGCCATAAAAAGGTATAAATCTGCATGTTTTTTGTACTCATGGGTGTTATCAGTATGCCAAGAAATCACCTGATAATCACAAAATTATTATTATTCATTGCAGCGTCCCGCGACAACCGAACAACAACATCATCGTCGGGAAATGAATGGAACATCATCGACGACGGCGAGTGGTGGTGGTGCAGCTGGTGGCGGCGGCGGTGGCGGAAGTACAGCATCATCGACGAATGCACCCGGATCGGCACGGTATTCGAGTAGTAGCAGCAGTTCGAGACCACATGCATCGTCTGGAAGGTTCGTTTTTTGATACTTTTGGGGGTTTTGATATTGTTAGGTGCTCCAGAAGGTGTACTGTAAAGGTAGATCATTGAAAAATGTTCTAGAAGCTCCAGAAGACGTGAAACGTTAGGGGTAGATCAAAAATTGACTATCAATTGGCGCTGAAATGCCTGAAGCTGCGCTTAAAAGTAAGAAAACTGTACCGTAGTTGAACTACTGTACTTTTCAAAAACCAAGCTGTCTCAATTTTCCAGAAGAAATCCACTATTTTGATGTAAAATTGTCCCAAATCCTCTATTTTCCATTCATGTGCCTTTAAATATCCCACCATGAAAAGTCTTCCTTCTTCTGATCACTATTATCATAATATTTGTCCCCTCAGTTTTTTGTTATTTCTCAATTCCATGACTCATGCCCAAAAATGTACTTCTCCCGCTGAAAATCCGTCATTTCCAGCTCCGAAAAATTCATTAAAACATGTTTGTTCTGCCCTTTTCAACCAGCAGCAACCGCCGTCAAAAAAAATGAGACGAAAAAATCATTAAACTACTCGGGTTGGAAAACCAACAAAACGACCCCGAGATTTGTTTGTTTTTCGAATCCCACTGAGCGTTTTCTCCTCGTTCTCTTGTTTGTTTCCATTCTTTCGCTCCTGGGACGCTTATCAGTATAACCCAGAAAAGTGGTATTTTTCAGACACCTTTACCTTCAAAAAATGTTGTTTTTGCGCTGACTGTAGTTATCAATTGATAGCAAAAGATGCACCATGTTTTCTAAATTTGGTACGCAACGTTTTGTATAATTTTTGATTTTGATCAAAAAATATCAAACTTTATATATAATCCGATTGTTGCCCTCCCCGGAAAACATGCAAATCGTTTGCACTGGCTACTAGGCCGTAAACATGTGGTGTTTGACGGGTTAAACTGGTTGTCGAACACTTTTTTGTCAACTTTTTTCGCGGAAAACTTCAGATTTTCCATGTTATCTGAAATTTTCAGCGTCTGAAAATTTTCGTTCCTTATCGTTGTGTTGTCCAGTCGTTTTTTTGTTCGGGGGCAATCAAGAAAAAGAAGAGAAAAGTTGTGGAAGGAAACAGAATCTGAAATGAGAAGTGATTGAATAGGGAAGAGAAGAAGCAACGACTTCACACGTCTTCTTCTTCTGAATTAAGCTTCTCCTTCTTCTCCTTCTCCCTTTTTACTCAATAAGTGGAACCCTAGGCGGTGTGACAATAATTAGTGTATGCCCCCCCCCCCCCCCCCCCCCCTTCTTTCCCGTACACGTCGTTGTCGACTCATCCTTCTTCGCCTACTTGAATAATATGCAAATTGGATGGAAGGAGAAAGCACCACACGTTTTGTGTATGGATTTTTGGAAGTTTTGTGATTCATAGAATCGTAGGATTCATAGATTCATGAATTCGAAGATTCATAGATCTATAAATTCATAGTTTCATAGATCTATAGATTCATAGATTCATATATTCTTGATCTTTTGATTCTATGATTTCACAATTCTACGCCTCCCACCCAAATTCTATGTTTCTATTCATAACCTCTTTCTTCTATTTTTTGCCTATGACGATCATTTTATTCGGATGCATTGCTCTCATTTCCTGCCCCATGTTATCATATCACATCACTCTCGTTGTCTTCCCTCCTGGTTTTTTGTCTTCCATTCTTGTCAGTGATTATGATAGACGTAGGCTCGCTCCCGATTTTTTTGTACTCAAATCCATGTTTTTGTCGGAAAATGTCCCCAGAGATTTTTCATGGAGCGTTTTTGTACTTTTCGCGCCAATTTTATTAGTGTTGCTTTCCAATTTTTCATATTTTTGCTGGTCTCAAAGCGTCAGATTTAGAGAAATATGGTCTAGCCATACAATCATGTGATTTGGTATATGATTTATAGTTATCACAACCTTATCATTAATTTTGGACATGATCTTGAGAAATTGTCTGATTTTCGTCGTTTTGAGACCCAAAAACATGGGTTTCGTGTGCATTTCGACATATTTGCATTCATAAATAATGCATTTTCTTCCATTATTATGCAAAATTGACATGGAAACAAGAGCATTTTGGGGTAAAATGGCGATTCTATGAATTGTTGAGTCATAGAATTTATGATTCATAGAACCATAGAACCATAGAATCATCAATTTCAACATTCCAAAGTTCTATGGATCTATGAACTCATAGTTTTATAATTCTATGAAAGAGCAAGTCATGTCATATTGAATTTATCGCCAGCAGTGGCACGCAAAAATGTCAACTATTGAAAGATATATCCGTATATATATATATATCTATCTATGTATTTGAGATATATATCTCACTGAGATTTAGTACTAGTATATGTTGTTTTTATCCCCCCTCCTCTTCTTCTTCCCAACTTCTCTCTTTTGCTTCTTCCGCCGGATTTTGTGTGTTCCCTTTTTTCTTCTTCTCTTTTTTGACGGAGGAGGCAATCCCCAAACGTCCGAAAAAGATAGAAAGAAGGAAGCTTCACAGAAAAAAGTTTGGTGGTGTCAATTCCACTTTTTGTTGGTTCAACTCGTTTTTTTCGACTCTCCCTACTCGATTCGTATAAATTTGATCATTTTTTGGGTATTGTTTTACCACCTAACACACTGCCACGTGGATTCGTTATACGAGAAGTGATGAAGTTTATGTGGAAACCGCCTGA
Source organism: Caenorhabditis uteleia (assembly GCA_963573275.1). Classification (NCBI taxonomy): domain Eukaryota; kingdom Metazoa; phylum Nematoda; class Chromadorea; order Rhabditida; family Rhabditidae; genus Caenorhabditis; species Caenorhabditis uteleia. Next base: position 5,767,815 of record OY752137.1, read on the forward strand.
GTAAGTTTTATCAGTGATATTTCGGATTTTATCATTTTCGAGGCTCAAAATGCCTGAAAAAGAGAATTCATAGGCTCTTTCAGCTCGGTCTATTGATTTTGAAGGATCTATGAATTGTTATTTCATAGATCTATGAGTTTTGATACTGTATCAAAGGTGCAAGGTGTAATAAATAGCAAATATTGGCAAAAGTTAAACTTTTTCGTTCCAAGTTGTCAAATTTTTGGTTTTTTTAAAGTTTGATACCCAATATAAAGGATCTATGAACTGGAATTTCATAGATCTTCAAGTGGTGGTACTGTAAAAAAGGCAACCGACTCATTTTTGTCTTCAATATTCAATACTTTTCCCATTTTTCGGTCGAGTTCTATGATTTTTGAATAATAATCCATAAATCTACTTAAGTAGTACTGTATTCTGGAATTCCGCACTTTTTGATATGTGATATCTAGAATATCAACAAAAGCTGATTCTCAGCATCAAAACACATGTTTTCCCGATTGTTATCACCCCCACTTCCATGTCAATAACACTAATCAGCGGAAAACAAAGAAAAAAATGCCAAAACTAAAACCTATTATCACGTGGAATTATCATTAGTACAGTAACAACAAAGAAACATATAATGATTGACTAGACATCACCGACATTATGTCGTCAAATTGATGATTGTAGTCGGAAATTGTTGCTTGGCGTCTTGAGGCTGAAACTAGTGATCTACCAGGGGTTACTGTACCCTCATATCGAATCCAGATGTTTCACCCCATGTTCATTGATTCCACGTAATGTCAACAAAGCGACTGGTTTAGGCCTCTCTCTCTCGTTATATAATGGATTTTGGCATTGAATCATATTACATAACGTATTGTATAGATTGTTAATGTAGTTTTATGAAGGGAGGGATGGAAAACGCCTGAAAACCCTCTCCACTATTGACATATTGGAGCAAGAAGGGCGAAAAAGAAATATAGTTCTCTTTTTTTTTCATCGTCTGTCGTTTCTACACAATACCGTGCTGTGTGTTCGAATACCTGGCTCTGACTCATTCTTTGTATGTTTCTCTACCCCATTCTCTACCAACTACTACCAAATTTTGTGCGTCCATTCAATTTTTGTCTCGATATTGAAATATGACGTTAGCCGCGAAAAAATCATACGCATTTGCGTTGGATTTGGATGATGATAGCTATCAGCCGCTGAATATGGATAGAGATGAAATGTGTAGAAAACGGAGGATTGTATTCCCCGAACATGATATCAGGTATATTTTTGGTTTTTAGCTATTTTTGATGGAAAATTGACGATTTTTCCCTGAAAAACGCTCAAAAACAGTGCTTTTCATCGAAAATTACCGTTTTCCGGAACTAATTTAACGAGAAAGTTGAAATTTTCGACAAAACCTTGATTTTGAGCAACTTATCTAGCATAAGATCATCAGTTTTTGCTCATTTCCAACTTCGTCAAACACAATCGCTTTGAAATTGTGCATTCTGCTCAATTTGCCATAAAAATTGAGCCCTATTCATAAAAAATGTTGTTCCCATATTGAAATATTTCACCAAAAACTCTGCTTCTCTTACTTTCCCACGCTATTTCCAAACTTCCGGTCACTGATCAGTGATAAAAAACTGTCAATTATCAGTATATTTTGAAACTCTTTCCCAAATCGCATTATAATTTCCCCACACACTTCTTTTTGATGAGTCATCGATGTTCACAGAAAAAATTGGCACAATAGATGGATGAGTAACAGCAGTTTTTGGGGTGGAATTGGAACTTTTTTGTGGAAAATTGATTTTCTTCCTGGAAAATTGACATATTTTGCAATATTCGTCCCATTTTATGTTTGAAAATCGAAGAAACAAGCTTTTTTTCGAGCAAAATTTTAGCACAAAAAGTGAACGTTTGTGCTGTAAAAACTGCATGTTATTTATAGAAAAGAGCATAAATTTAACGATGCTCATCCGAAATGAATAACTAAACAGATATCAGATATGGCGTGTCTATCCCAACTTTTTGTCTCTCTTTTTGCAAAATATCGATTTTCTTGTTTCCGCTGGAACTCAATTCTTGGTCGTTTAAGTGCGGTGCCTCTTCAGATTTTTTGTGAAGAAGAATAAGTACTGATGAACGCAAAGTGCAGTAGTAGAAGGGAAGAGAGATGGCGTGCCTTTTAGCAGTTAGATGAGCAGTTTTTTCTTTGCTGCGTCCGTCGTTATTTAGAGAATATTCTAGTGGATTGATATTGGACGTCAGATATGAGGTAGATCATAGTTATTCTTGAGTTTTGGCGACGGAAATAGCTGATAAGTTTTTGTTGGCTTTTATTTCAGCTTGATATGTATTATAGGAGGTATTTTATAGTTTTCAGCTCATAAAATCAAATTTTTCTAGCTTTCATGTAGTTGGAAGATGGAAATGTTGTTTTGAAGGATTTAAATGTTCGAAAATTGTGAATTTCATCAATTTTTTCGACATAAATTAAGTTTTGTGCTCTTTTTTTGAGCCGAAATGAGTTTTTTTCCCACAAAAAACAAGAATTTCAAGGATTTCGAGAGATTTCGCATCGAAAAATAACAATTTCAGGTGAAATGTACTGTATTTTGATCTACTCTTTTCAGCTTCATCGAAATTTTCCATTTTCTCCATGGAAAATTCGAAAAATTATCGTTTTTCCCAACAAAAATCACATTTTTCCCATATTTTAATCTCAAAAACCCGAAAAAATCTCAAATGCATGACGTTCTTGACCTACTTCTCTCCACCAAAAATGACGATTTTTGAGCCGAAAATCTGCCGAAAAAAGCGCTCATATCCATTGATCTATGAATCTATTTTCGGTGGGCCTTCCCCCCGAAAATTCGTCATCATACTCTGCAAAAAGCGGATAAAATTAGCATTTTTTTAATGATTTTCTTGCATCCGCGGGTTTTTAGGGCCAAAATAAGGGATGAGAATGCCCTAAAAGAGGGGAGAAAAGTAGTTTTTGGACCCCTCCAAAATTGGCGACGAAGAAATGGCAGCCTCTCTCTTTTGGCAATATAGGCAGTTGTGTCCTTTTTGTGGCCCCCAATTTTGTGGTTGGCACCCATCTTATTCTAGTGTATTTCTATGCTAAATGCGTATTCGACGGTTTTCGCAAAATTTTTGTGCTATGGAACTACGCAAAGAGCATCAGCGGAGCCGAGAGCTCAAGAGGCGCCAAAAAACTCGAGACGACGTGTACGCCTTCTGGAGCATCATGGGAGACGTTATGTTACTAGGAAAATGTAGAGAATTTTGAGAAATTGAGATGGTGTTTATCGAAATTTAAAATTCTGTTGTTTCAGCTCATCATCACACGCCCGATCATCAACACAATCCGGAATGGGCGGAACGAGCCGATCGGCGGCACGACGGCAGCCGGAAGATGTGCATGTTGGCAAATATAAATTGCTGAAAACTATTGGAAAGGGAAATTTTGCCAAGGTTGGTGGTGTTTTTTTTAAATATAATAATTGAAAAGATATGGAAAATTAGCTGAAATCAGGCAAAAACTTTGTAGTTTGGCTGAAAAATTGTCTGAATATCCGTTTTGGCACTAAAAAAACAAACCTTTTGAATTGAAATATGTGAAGTTTCCCACAATTTTGAGCAAAAAACGTTCAAATTTTGATTTTTTATGATATTTTGATCAAAAACCACAGTATCCCATCGATTCGAAACTTTTTGAGCATCTAAAAAAGTAAGTAATGGAGGAAACGAAAGCAGTAGAAACTGTTATATTTATAAAAACCTTGAAACGTACATAACGTTGGTTTAACGTCAGAAATCATCTTTTTGTTAATTTTAAATCAAATAGACGGAAAAAAATCATGATTTTCGTCATTATACCATCAAATATCTCACCACGAACATTGTGTAATTTCAGGTGAAACTCGCAAAACACATAATCACTGGACAAGAAGTGGCGATCAAGATAATCGACAAAACAGCACTGAACCCGTCAAGTCTGCAAAAATTGTTCCGCGAAGTGAAAATTATGAAACAATTGGACCATCCGAATATTGTGAAGCTCTACCAAGTAATGGAAACCGATCAAACACTATACTTGGTATTGGAGTATGCATCGGGTGGAGAAGTGTTTGATTACTTGGTAGCACATGGAAGGATGAAGGAAAAAGAAGCGAGGGCGAAGTTTCGGCAGATTGTGTCGGCTGTACAGTATCTGCACTCGAAAAATATTATTCATAGGTTAGTTTCGTAGATTCATAGATTCAAAAATTCAAAATGGTCATTTTTCAGAGATTTGAAAGCTGAAAACCTATTACTGGACCAAGATATGAACATCAAAATCGCGGATTTCGGCTTCTCAAACACATTCTCACTAGGCAACAAACTCGACACATTCTGCGGGTCACCACCCTACGCAGCACCCGAACTATTCAGCGGAAAGAAGTACGATGGTCCAGAAGTAGATGTATGGAGTCTGGGTGTGATCCTGTATACATTGGTGTCCGGCTCACTGCCATTCGATGGGCAGAATTTGAAAGAGCTGAGGGAACGAGTACTGAGAGGCAAATATCGAATCCCATTCTATATGTCGACGGATTGTGAGAATTTGCTCAAGAAATTTTTGGTGATAAACCCGCAGCGGCGATCACCGCTAGATACAATTATGAAAGATCGATGGATGAATGTTGGATACGAGGAGGATGAGTTGAAACCATTCGTGGAGCCACCGAAAGATTTGATTGATGAGTCGAGGATTGAGAAATTGATACAGGTTCGTTTCTTTTTTTCGATGTTTTGACGAAAATTTTGGATATGAGATCATAGAAATTCGCAAAATACTGTCATAGAAACGAAAATATTTTATAGAATCAAAGAAATGGAGCATAGATTCATTGATTTTGCAATATCTAGTTAGGGAATCCTATGATTTGATATGTCACAACCAGAAAGCATAGAATCTATAAAAAAAGATTTTGATACAACATATTATATATGATAATATTTCAGCTTGGCTTCAATAAGACACAAATTCTGGAATGTGTGGAAAAGGAGAAGTTTGAAGATATCCACGCGACATATTTATTATTGGGAGAACGAAAATCAGATGTAAGTATTTTTCATATTTTGCTAGTTTTTCCATGAAATTGTTTGGCTTTTTTCGCTGACTCTCTCAGAAAAAAAAACCGGAAAAATAACGTTTTTTTGATTGAAAAAAATTTGAACTAAAAAAGCATGAGGTAACCAATTGATTTTTCTTGACCGAATGTCTTCTCTCACCATCATCATCCACCTGTTGTTTTTTCCATTTTTCTTCATCTCTTTTTAAGATGGATGCCACTGAAATCACGATGGCCCAATCGTTGATCAGCCATTCATCGATTAATGTGTCGACAGGGCTGAATAGTCAGACACCATCGGGTGTCATCACAAAAGATGTGAGTACTGACCAAAAAAACAAAACTAACTAATAATGAAGAGTTATGGGGGATTTGTGGTTATGTGTGTCTGTTTGTCGAAATGTGTGGGATTTGAAGTGTTTTGGGTGGATTTTTTTGTGAAATTGAAATTTTTTCAACTTTCGGGGAGCTTCGATATATTTTGAAGTTGGTAGATCAAAAATCAAGGAGAAATACTGCTTTGTAGATCGAAAACGTCGATTTATGCAATGTTTGAACACGGTAGATCAAAGGAAAGTATTATCATGGTCATACTGTAGTTTATAAGCATGATCTACCAAAAAACTTTGGAAATGCTCTTTGGTGTTCTTACTTGATCTCAGATAAGTTTCGAAATCGGTAGATCAAGAACTAGAGTGAAATTCAGTTTTTTCGATCAAAATTAATGACATTTCAGTCATTTTCATCTTGAAAATAGTGAAAAGACCGAGTTTTCACCACTTTTTCTACGAGTTTGAAGAAAATAGTTCTAGAATTATGAATTTGGATCTGTTATTAAAGCTAGAAAGTTGAATCCACTGGAAAATCCATCCAAAACATCTCTATAACTTCACATTTCACCAAAAATGGTCTCACCACGATTTGTGGTGATACCCGAAGCTCCTTGGTTAAATTTTGAACAATTTGAATGTCATCTAACCCTCCGAAATTTTGCATGACGTGATGTGTCTCTCCTCCTCTTTTTTGTTACTAAATGGAGCTAATAGCATATAAATGTAGATATTTGTTCGAAAAATTGAGAAATTTCACCTCAAAAATGTCAATTTTCAGCCATCACGATACTCGCGAGCAAGTTCTGGACAAAACACGAATGGTGGTGCACCATTGACATCGGGCGCCGTTCTGGCTTCTGCCGCCAACGCACAGAAGCAACAAACGACGACAACGCAACAACAACAGCAACCAGCGACAACGACAACATCGTCGTCATCGAGACGAAGTAGTCAGAATGATGCGGTTGTTGGTGGTGGACATGGTGCAACAGTGGTGATGAGCGGTACACGACATGGTGGTGTGCAAATGAGAGCACAACCGACGCCAAGACAACCAACGTTGAGTTTGTTGCAACCGCCATCGTATAAGCAGAGTGAGTTTTTTTGAATATTGAAAAAAATATAGATTTTGGGTCTCGACACGATTGTCCAAAATTTTGAAATTATCTGGAAGCGTGGTGAGACCCAAAAACAAGAAATTTCATCTTGAATTGAAGAAAAATGCTTCAATTTGTTAGATTTTGTTAAATTTCGCTATCTGCTGCCGAACTTACGTTTCAAACAAAATTCAAAAAAGTTGAAAATTCACGAGATATTGATTTTATTCGGTTTAAACTAGAAAAATAACAAATTTCTCATTTTGCAGCATCAAACACAACCCAAATCTCACAAATTCCGCCATTATTCAATCGTAACTCGACGGCAACATCGACACCAGCTGGAACAACAGCATCAGCGGCCGCCGCAGCAGCAGCATCACGAAAAGTGACGGATCCGAAGGGACGAGTACCATTGAACACGACATCAGTTGGACATCGAACGGCAACTGGAGCAGCTGCAGCCGGAGCAGGTGGAATTCCAACGAATACTGGACATTCGAGAGAGTTAGTTCATTTTTAGCCCATTTTTAGCATTATTGTATTGTTTTCAGTGGCTACAACTTGACATCATCGGCCATGATGGCGAAATTGGTCGCCAAAACACCAGCGATGCCAGCCGCACCACAACCACTCCAAAAATCTGGCTCACAAATCAGCCATGCACCAACTGAGCCGGTGATTCGAGAAGATGAAGATGAAAGTAGTGAATCGTCTGGACACGCCAATGGTGGTGTGCCGATTATTGGTGGAGGACCACAACAACAGCAGCCACCATCACCATCATCAGCAGCGCCAACAGAGGATGGCAATGAGCAACAGAAAGCACAGTCGGAAGCGCCAAAGGAGAACAAGTGAGTTTTTTAAGGAGAATTTTGCAAAATCAACCTAATGCTTTTCTGTCGAGCACCGATTTTTCTTTTGGAAAAGCATGTTTTTGTCGAAAAATTGAAATTTTTCACTAGCACGATAATCTTCTTTGAAACAAAAATGCGGAAAATTTCAGATTTATAGTATATTTTCGATGAAAATTGCGCAAATGTTGTGTTTTTTCCTCAAATCATTATCATTATCAAAAAATATCAATCACTATTATTGTATATTGTTTCCTTGTTTTTCATCCATTATCCGCCGTTTTATCCGCCCAATCTGCACCAACTTCCGATCGAACTAACACTGACATTTGCGCGGTTTTCCATTGTTTTTCGTCGTGTGTCTTTGGTTGTTCTGAAATTTTCTGTATAGTCGTTTTGTTGTGTTGTTCGATCAATTCCCCCCGATTTCATCCTTTTGCATGCACTCATCGTTTTTCTTTGATTTTCGTCTATTTTTTCGCAGCTCAATCAATGATGTTGATTGGAAAACGCAAACAATGAATCTGGATACACTTATGATGGCTGAAACACCGAAACCGCCTCTCAAAACGCGACGATCCGAACCGCAACGACGAATGACGGTTGTTGATCCGAGAATGTTGTTGTTATCACCGCAGAAAGATGTGATAGTACCGGATGATTCGAGGATTGATCGACAAATGGCGGCGTTGTTCATATCGACGAGCTCGGCAGCTCGAAATCGAGCACAAACGACGCCGAGTGGCTCGACGACCACTGGATCACCAAACTCGACGACATCGACATCATCGCCGTATTTTAAACGGAGCTCATCGTTTCGAATGGTTGTGGTTTTGTTGTTTTGATTTGAATATTTAGTGGACTTCTTCTTACTTTCTTCTTTTTTTGCATTTTTTACACGTTGTGATAGTGATATGATAATGATAGTGATGGTGATTAATACAATATTTGCGCAATTATAGAAATTGTCGGCTGAATATTGAATGGATACGTTTGATACTCAGCCGAGCAGTTGAATATCCGCGTTTTTTGATAGAAAATGGAAAGAGATGCTGAAATTTTAAGCTATTTATGAGCCAAAAGTCGATTTATCTTCGATTTTGGAGCAAATTTACCAAAAAATTAATAAAAAGTCGGCATTTTTGTTGATTTTCCGATAAAAATCAGCCAAAATTATTTATCGAAAGATGAGCGAAAGTCGTCTTGTATCAATGAAAAAAAGACAAAAATTCGAAAAGTTTTAATGAAAAACCCTCTCAAAACTTCACAAATAACGACAAAAATCATCTAATAACTATTTTTCAGGCCGTCGATGATCCACCAATCGCCCTCGATGCCACCAGCATCAATGATGACTGCGATGGGGGAACTAGCGCTATCAGAAAACGAGCAAAAATTGCCGAATCGCGCCATGTCCAAATCGGCGACAACAAATAGCGCCAATATGGCACAAACAACATCAACGGGTTCTTCTAGTCAGGTATGTTACAGTTTTCGGATTTTTCACGGGGCTTTATTTGAATGCAACGGCTAGAAGATAGTTTCACGGAAATGCTTTATGTGTAGATATTCCCCTAGTGTTATATACCCCCTTTTATCCCCCACCCTTTTCCCTTATGTATACCAGAAAAATCTATGATAATATCTCAAAATACATGTAAACGCACGATCTATCGTTGAGTTTTAACCAAGTTTTTTTCAAACCAACAATATCTAATTTCTTTCTTTTTCTATTGCTGTGCAAAATGTTTGATATATGTAGAGGTGTGGGTCTCCGCTGTGTAAGTTGCATTTTTTTTTTTGGAAAAATGTTTTATAATCAGGAATTTTGAGAGGAAAAATCACATTTTATGATCGAAAAGAGTGCAAAAAGGCAGAAAACTGTGAGATTTTGACCAAAACGAACTGAAATTCAGTGGAAATTGTAGAAATTGGCAATTTTATGCATGAAAAATAGAAAATTTAACTTATTTCGTTTCAAAATTATTGAAAAATTACATTTGAAAGCTTTAAAATTTGAAAAAAGATCAAAAAAATTGAAATTTTGACAAATGTCGACTTTCTTTTGGTGAAAATCTATTGAAATTTAGCAAAAAATCTCTGAGAAATCCCATTGAAACACATTATTTCACCTTTTTTGTTTAGAAAATCTGAAAATTTCAAATTTTACATCAAAACTTCATATATTTCAAATTTTCTAACAGCGGAGACCCATAGAATGAAAAAAAAAGCATGTCAATAATTGTTGGAATGCATTTCATTTGAATGAGAAAAAAAACTGAATCGGCGCCCATTTCAGCAGCAATATCAACAACCAATCTCGACGCCACAACCATCAACACAACCATCTCATCAACTAACCCATAACGCGTCATTCTCCGTCACACCATCCACCTATCAAATGCCACCAACAACGACAGTGGTGTCAGGTGGTGGTGGTGGTGGTGTATCATCGGCATTCCCGCGAAATACAAGAAATCGACAGACGTTTCATGGAAAAACTGAAAAGGATAAGGTAATTTTTGACATTTTTCTGTTGATTTTGAGCCAAAAAACGTTTTCCCAACTATTTTCCCAAAGTCCGAGTCCATACAAATTAAGTGAATGTCACCACGAATAATTCAACTCTATATAAGTTTTTTTCATTGAACATGTTTGCTTTTTTCTTGCTGTTTTGACCAACCGTTCGTTTTCTTTTCTCCTTGTTTTTCAACAACATCCTATTTGCTGTTATTTTTTGACATGAGCCGACCCGAAGAAAAAAAACAAATTAATTGCAAACATAACTTATAATTGAGTTACTCTTTTTGTTCGTTTTGGACGACTCTGATGAGCTTAGCTTCCTGGTTTTTGGCTTTTTTTGAAGAGGAGGGATATGAAAATATATGCATTTGGGGTAGGATAGAGCTTGTGATCAGAGGGATATCAGAGAATTGGTGGATCAGAGAAGTACTGGTTTTTGATCTACTGAGAGTGGTAGATCAAATGGTCAAAGTTTGAGCTTACTTTAACCTTTGATAGATCAGGAATCTAACTTTTTCGATCTACAGCATCCTGAAACGTTGTTAGATCAAAAAGGGTTGGATTTGTTGACCTACCCATTCAAAAAAAATGAGATTTTTTGATTTTCGATACCGGTAGATCTAAAATTTGTGTTTTCTTGATCTACCGTTGCGAATGGCAGATCAAAATTACATGCTTTTTTGTATCTACCATTAGAAAAACGAAGATTACGGTAGATTAAGATGCGAATTTTTGATCTACCAAAAAATTTCAGTCAGATTTCTCGAATAATGTGGCAAGAATGGAAAAATTTATTTAAAAAATTGATGAAACTAGAAGCTAGTAAACCCCGATAGTAAAATAAACCTACAGGGTGGCGACGATGGTGACGATTCGGGTGAACTGCCAGCAAATGTATCAATCGGCGCAACGGGGCCATCAAACAACAACGAGGGATCGATATGGAACAAATTGAGCAAATTGACAAGACGGTTGGTCAACAAGTTTTGAGCATTTTTTATTATTATATGTATATCCTTGTCTCATCTCATTTTCGATGATAGCCCCGATATATGAAATATATACCCAAAATTAGAGAAAATACGAGATTTTTTAACACGTTTTATGACAAACTAATTGCATGTTTTTAACCGAGAAAATGTTGAGTTTTGGTTATGGCATCCCCCTATAGAAATGGCCCACAACATACACACACAGCCTGTTTTCTGTTTCATCTAACTATTTTCAAGTTTTCCATAAATACGTTTTCTTTCAAGCTACTAACATTTGTCTTTTGTTGCGAATTTTGCAGTTCGAAATGCTGGATTGATGGAATTTTGTTGGTTTTTTTATTTTCAACTTTTTTCATCCACTTGTCCTTAACCCTAACTTTCCGTTCCATCTCCATTCCATCCTAAACCTAACCTTGTCCAGTATTGTTGTTGTTTTGTTTGTTGATTCACACACAGCATGGAATTGTTCTTTTGTGTTACAGTAGCAGCACTGCATCATCAGCACATTCGGCCGCAGCGGCATCAGCCGCCAATCGTCTTGGTGTACAGCGGGCACCACAGCTTCATCATTCGATGTCGATGACGCAAAGGTAATGTTTGTTTCTCTCATTCAATTTTTCCCCTGTTTGAGTTCTTGTTGTGCTTATTGCTGCTCGCTATTGTGATATGACTAGCATGAGAATGTATATTACTGCTCGCCTATATACTATTGTAGTGCTAAACACCAAGTTTTAAGGCCTTCACAAGCTTCTACTACCTCTACTTCTACCAACACGTCGTCGCCATACGCTCGACGCCATTTGCAGCAGAATTCAGCAGCGGCCGCCGCGTTTCGAAGGCATGCACTCTTTCGCTTTTTTCTCTCTTTTTTGACGTTGTCTTGGATACATACACGATTGATTTTTCTTCATTTTTCTCATCATTTCGGGCAGAATACGAGTGCTGTGGGACATTTTTAGAGGGTGATATATAGGTGTTTTTGTTAGGTTTAGTTGTTGACTGAGTATCATATGACTTTCTATGGCATTTTGAATTCTATGAATCTATGAACGTAAAATTCTATCAAGTTCTATGCTTCTTATTTTCAGTTCTATGGAGAATATGAGGCCATAGATCCGCCAAATTCTATGGATCTAAACATATTTTTGATTGAATTTTAGGAAATTATTCACCAAAAGAATCTATGAATCTATGAATCTATAAATCTATGATTCTATGAATCTCTTATTCTATATATTCCAAATCTATAAGAACATGATACTCAGTCAACAAAATTTCAGATTTTTTTTCCAGTTGTATCGCAATTTTCCTCGCTTTTTAGTGTTTCAGCTTAGCTAGTGTAGGATCCCCCTCCTTCCCTTCCATCAAAATCCTCCAATACTTATCTAAACAATTTTCCAGGGATCATAATCGAGAAAGTATGACACAACCAGTATCCGGTCGAGCCGGCACAATCGGAGCCGCACAAGGACAACAAACAGCAGCCGCGTTGGCGGCGATTCGTGAACAACAAGGTGGCGGTGCGCCAAGTATGAACAACCCATTGATTGCACCATTGCCACAAGCCGACGGCGATGTGAAGCCGAGATCGTTGAGATTCACGTGGAGTATGAAGACGACATCGTCATTGGCGCCGGATGATATGATGAGGTTAGTAGTGTTTTAGATAAGTTTTGATCTAATTTGAATATTTTTGCAGAGAAATTCGAAAAGTGCTCGACTCGAACAATTGTGACTATGAGCAACGCGAACGGTACATGATCTTGTGTGTGCATGGTGATCCGAATACTGATTCGTTGGTTCAATGGGAAATGGAGGTATGTCTTGTGTGTTTTTTTGTTTAAAAATTGTGGAAATCGTGAAATTTTTGGTGGAAAATGTTGTTGAAAAACAGAATTTCAAAAAACTTTTAAAAATTTGTGAAACGTACAGTTTTCAAGTTTCTAATAAACGAAAAGGTGAAGCTTGAAAGTTTTATTGAAATTTTCTGAAAGAAGAAATAGTATATCGATTTGAGAGACGCAGACACATATTTTAAACAATTTTCAATCTACCGAATTATCCAAATCAATTATTTTTCCAAGTTTTGATGGAAAAAAATGTTCTGAAATCGTCTCAAAAGCGAAATATTGTGCCAAATTTAGAGACGCAGACACAAAATCAAACTTTATTTTGCAATTTTTTCTGAAATTCGAAAATTTTAAATCTACCGAAATATCAAAATCATCATCTTTTTTTTCAAAGTTTGATGAAATTTCGCTTTATGTTTTCTGAAATTGTATCAAAAAAAATGAAATTGTGTTTCAAATTGAGAGATTTCTAAAGTTTTTCTGCCGAAAATTCATCTCAAACCTTGAAAATTTCATGAAGTTTCACAATTTCCAATCTACCAAGTCCAAAAAAATCAATATTTCGTTTTGCAGGTATGCAAACTCCCGCGGCTCAGTCTAAACGGCGTCCGATTCAAGCGAATCTCCGGCACATCAATCGGTTTCAAGAATATTGCATCAAAAATAGCACAAGAGCTTAATCTATAAATATCCGTGTCGCCCTCCCAATTTTTATCACCTCATCAATTGTGTGTTTTTTCCAACTCCTTATCATCATTCGCCTCATCCCCAAAAATAGTGAAATACTCCCCCCAAAAAAAATCCCTAGCGTTCAATAATACGGTTGTTTTCTTCGTTTTTTTTTCAAATATTATTCGCCCTCTCTCGAAATTTGTGCCCAATTCGTCTTCGTCTGTCTTATATATATATATATATTCTTCATTTTATTTTCTATTATTTGTGGACCAATATTTATCGACAACAAAAAAAAAGTATATTATATAGCTCCTCTCAATTTATCATCATGCTATAATCGTTTTATAATCACCCAACGTTCTTTTTTTTGATTGTTTTTGGTAGAAATATGCCCATTATTTTGGTCCACTGTTTTTTGTGTGTGTGTCTCATTGCATTTGTGTGTATATGGCTAGTTTCATTTCATTTTTTCTACTCATTCGTCTTCGTCGCTCGTCTCCCATCGCTATGCAGCTTTTTTTGTCATTTTTTTGACCTACCTACCACTAATTTTTTGTCCCATCCTTTTATTTGGCACTTTTTGTGTGCCCCCCTATTTCTTTCTTTTCTCTCTATTATTATTATTTTCCCTTTTTTCTCTGTGATCGAAAACCAACAACAACAACAAAAATAAAGAAATTGAAATTTTAATTTGGTGCTGGATACTTTTGACCTGAAAATTATTGAAGATGAGATGCGAAGGAATATGAACTTGGAATTTTATGGCAAAATGATGGAACAAACTGCAAAAACCCATGAAAAAAGTGAAGAAGGAAGACAAAAAAATTTAAGTTTTCGGCGATTTTCTTGTAGGAAACGGAAAAAGTTGTTTAATAACTTTCTTTTTTTGTACTGTAAAAAATGTGTGAAAGAAAGTGAAACTAGCTGACGTCTCACTTGTTATGCGCCTTGAATACCGTATGACCTACTACCATTTTATATGCACTCATCTGACCGGGAAATACCGAAAAGGTCACTGTACAAGAACCGATATATTAGGAGAATGAATACTATTCGATATTTGTGAAAAATTAGAAACTGATGAAATCATGTTTCTTCCGACAAAAGATATATTTTAGTACCGTACAAAAAAGTTTGAACATAAATATTCAAGATTCGATAAAATATTTGAAAAAAAAGATCATCTGAAACATTTTCAAGTTTCCATGATACTTCTTTCGTTTTTTTGGAATTGTAATCGGTATTTCAATATTTCTAGAAGCCGAAAAAATTGGTGATGAGTGATTTTGCAAAAAATTGTATCGAGAGTCTCGCTTTTTTTCCGACCCACGGAACAATCCAATAAAGTCATGATCATAGATTCATAGTCATCTGTTAGGCACCTTTAATACCGTATCACCTACTATAATTTTATGCACCAACATTACTGGAAAACTTCAAAAATATCACTGTGAAAAACCGAAGCCCGCGATGTATCAGTGAATTGACCACCATGCAGTATTTATTTAGGTTTAGAAACTGGAAAAATGAAGTTCCTTCCACCAAAATTTCTTAAAACTCATTAAGAAAAAATTATGATCTGGAATGTTTTCAAGTATTACGAACTTACATTGCGAACTGGATACATGCTTGAAATGAACAGTTTATGTGGCTCTTCGCATGCCGTGCTTACGTGGTCCAGCTGTTCGCCAACTGAATCGATATTGCGCGGGTTAATGGCCTGTTACCTTTTTCTGTTCCCCTTACACTATTTCTTCAATAACTGTAGTCATCAATTCTTCTTCAATGACTCGATTTTGCAGAATGTCATATCGATACGCCACACCTCGTACCCTTATGATGCGATATTTGGATGACAACAGTCATCCACATCTAATTCGATGGATGGATAAAGAAAACGAGATAGTAACGTGTGATGCTGCAGAACTGCATTATGAATGGCTTAAAATTGCTCGTCCTGGAAAATATAGTGATGTATTACGCCGACAAGGATTGATACTAGAAGAAAATATGCACGAATTTGGATGTGGTGCTCTCGCATCAACGAGCTGGACGGAAGAGTGCACCAGAGATTCACAGAAAATTGTTATGAAATTAGTAACAAAGTCGACGGAACCACGCTATATAGCTAATCATTTCAGTAGGTTTATTTTTTATTCATAGATTCATAAATATATTTTGCAGTCGGTAACAAGTTGATTGAATGGATCATCCAACTTCTTTTTGAAAGAACTCATGTTGACTTGATTCAATTTACTACCTCGGGTAGCTACCGATTCCAATTGCTCAATATATCCGGATTAGGTGAACTGTATACCAAAGTACAGAAGGTTACAACCAAATGTCCACTATATTATACTAAACAATTGATAGCCGGATATTGTTTGAATGGTATACTCATACAGGTATAAATTATTGCTATACCGAAAATGTTGATACTAATTACAGATCGACGCAAAGAAACATATATATGACTTTGATGAAGAATGGATCGCAAATGAGTTGAATAGAACTGCTGATGTTATTCCGATTATCAGTAAATTCGAACTCCACTCGAAAAGTCTCGCAGAATATCCTGAGCTCACAACGCCTGAATAAATATACTAATAACTGAGCTCATAACTTTTTGTCGGGGTTTAAAGGATTTATTTCTCAAAATAAATTATAATTGTGAATGTATAAAGGCAAATATTGAATATTGTCAAGACGGCAAACACCACATAGTGTTGGTGACAATGCTGGTGGTGCACCACTTGCTAATAGTGGTGGCACAGTTTGTGCCAATGGTACAGCTCCGTCGACTGGTGGTGCTGCACCGGATTCATCAACAGGTTAAAGTACTACTCACCAACTAGACCATGGTGATTGATAAGGTGTGAGATTTTTTTTGTGCAACTTACGTTAGTTTACCCGCCAGTTGATAGGACAATTTTCGGGTATATTTAGAAAGTAAGGAATTTTCAGTTTGTGGATTTCAATTTGTTGAAAAAAAGTTTTGTGAAAATCACAAAATTAGGCGTGACATGATACAAAAAAATCACACCACAAAACCCATAAAATAACAAAATATCATCAGTTGGTACTAATAAAAATATCATATTATAACTAGTAAGTAAACAAAAGTAAGTTGCACCAATAACTCTCACACCAATCAATCCGACCATCTTCCCAGTGGGTGACCAGTACTTCAACATGTCACAATTTGATAAAGATTCCGGTGCTGCACCATCATCAGTCGACGGAGCTGCATCACCACAAGTGGCTGGAGCTGCACTAATGGCATCAGTTGGTGTTGCACCACCAATTGCACCAACACCATCGCCAGCATCTGCACCAACACCATCGTCAGCACCAACACCAAAGAAGGTCGAGGTGACAGAGACGGAACAGGCATCAACTGTTGAATTCGTTGCGTTTGCCGTATTGGCAATTGTCGTGACTTGCGGTTATACAGTCACAATTGCTATGCATTTTTTGGAATAAATGTAGAATTTGCATGTTTTTTTCATTTTTTTTTCTGGAAAATTTTGAATGGGGAAGGTGAATCTCCACTATTATCATATTTATATGGCTCGGCCAAAAACAAAAAAAATTGATGATAAAATCCTTCCGTTATTTATTGAAACTGTTGAGAAACAGAGAAAAACAATGATAATATAGGGAGTTCGATGTCTGAATGATTCAGCAAATCCTGCAACATTTTACAAGTATGCATTCTGTGATTTGTCGATATGTTCTACTATGGGTTTCGTTGCGAGACCCATGATTTCATATATATGCAAGATTTTTTTCAGTCAATATTCCATATTCTTCAACTTCACTGTTTCATCATTCTTCAATCAATTTCTTCCAAGATTCGAGTCTCGATTCCAGTAGCATTTGTTTTATATCTGACAAAAATATTTTGATGATTTTCTTTTTTTTCTCAAAATCGATAAAAAATCAAGAAATAGAATACATTTATTTGGTCATAAAATATTTGATCCATACTGAAAATATGAGTCCACATACGATGCCAAGTACTAGACAGAACGAGGCCAACATACCCGCGGTACGTTGGATGTGTGCCATTTTGCATGTTCTGAAAAAACAATTAATTTTATTCGACTTATTAGTGTATTTAGTTAGTAACATTTTCCCTCATAAATCTATAGAAACTGCATATTTTTAGTGGAATTTTTTAAACTATCGTATATTTCGAATCTCAGATAGAAGAATCCGTTTCAAAATAAACTAATAAAATTATTCACTTCTCAATAAATATTCAACATGTTTTTTGCCAATTTTGATCCTCCCAACTTCTAGCTCATTTCAGAGCTACAGTATTCCAACAAAATGATTCCAGATATCGTTCAATTGAAAAATTACAAAAAAACCGACTTTTTCGTGTTCCCCCGAATCTAACAATTATTCACAGTTTCATGCCATATCAAAAGGCAGACACGTTTTGAATTCACCCGATTTGTACAATATATGGTCAATCAATTGAATATATTTTCAGTCAACTAGCAACTGTGAAAACTATATCATTTTTCCAACCAACAAAAGCAGGACAAACACAGCGTTTTTTCTGTTTCAGAAGAGTGCCTAGATACTATGAAAATTTGGAAATTCGATAAATCGTCGTATATTTCATTTCCTTATTAGAGTTTTTAATGTCTAAATCTCCCGATTCTATCAAATTTTGGACAAAAACAGATTGATCGATTCCATTGGAGTAATTGAAAAACACCACTTTTTCAAAAATTTTGGAAACAGTGTATGTCAAAAAAACATGCAGTTCCATATAAAATAGTTGAAATCTAGAATTTTTGAGAAAACTACTAAACTCGGGACTCACTTCGGAAAATCCCCAAAATGGTATAAATCATGATCATTTCCAACTTTTTGGTTACAAAACCTCCCAAAGAGCAAATGACTATGATAGTGATATATGGGCTCAAAAATTTGCGTCATAATTTTCCAAAAATCTTTTTTAATCAAAAAAACGAAGATGTTCGCAAATTTTGACACAATTTTTCAAGACAATACCTAATGTCATCAGTTCAGCTTACTATACAAAATATTTTTGGGATCTATTGGAACGGTATATTCTTGATATTTTTTTCCGGTACTATTTCTTGTTTCTGTCAATGCCTATTTCGGTAAAGTTGGAAACAGTGCAAAAATTGTGCTCTCAATCCTCAAAAACTCATACCTTGGTGCATACATCATAACCAACGATGACAAGTATCCACTGGTGAATGCGAACACAGCCAGACTGGCGACATACAACCATGTCGACTCGAATAATACACCAAAACGACGTTCGGTTGGTAGATAATTGGCGGCGGGGAAATAGAAGAAGAACCAGAAACGGGCGACGACGAGCAACCAGATTGATTTGGGTCCTGGCTGGAAAATATAGGTTTGTTGATGGATGGTAGATCACATCATTGAAAAATGAATACTTTCAAATATTTTGATAATTTTAGAAATGGTAAATTTCAGAATAATATTTTTACCGTTTCAGAAAGTTTTCAAAATCTGAAACTATTCCAAACGTTTGATGAGTTCGCTTTCTTTTGTCGATTTGTATATTATGAAAATTCTTTACTCCTGATTTTGTTCACTAGCCGTGATAGTACACTATCCCACAATATGTCACGACAATCTGGATACTGTATTAAAGGTGCATATCAGAAAAAATAGTGTTTTTTTCGGGGTCTCGACTGGAAAAGTAGAACATATTTGTTTATGAGAATTTGCTGAATGAGAGCAACCATCGTAAGTTTTCGAATGTAAGAATACTTCGACAATTTTAGAAACGGAAAGTTTCGCGATTTTCATTTTTTTAGTGTTTCAGAAAACTATGAAATTCTGAAACTTTCAATTGATTTCGATATTTGTTTCGAACGTATAACAAGTGCTACAATAAAATATCCATCTTTTGTCGCTGTTCATAGACTACAAATAAGAAAACTATGATTCCGGCTCATTCCAAAAATACGCAATTTCCCATTTTTGCACAAAAAAAATTTATGTTTCTTGAAATTCGTAAATGTTCTATTTTCCTACTGCCAATGATTTTGATCACATTCTAGCTTCTTATTGTTTATCAATTTCATGTTGATTAGAAATTGATAACTGTTCCAGAAAAATCATATTTTTTGTGGAGAGACACAAAAAATATTCTATCGTCGATTTCAAATTCACTTGTTTTAAAAATCAATGGTTGGATGAGCATCAAATGCAAATATAAGCTGTCAATCGTTAGATGTTTCCAAAATTGAAGATATTGAAAATGCACAGTTTTTTTTGAAATTTATAAATCAACAGATCACCTCGTTAAAATTGTTTGATTGAATAATTTTCGCCTCAACAAAAAAATCTATGATTTGTCGGCGGAGCTAGTTTTTTAATCGTTGGTATATCAAATAAGCCATGAAAGATCAGAAAAAAAATTTCCGTTTCAATGAATGTACAACTTTTTAAAATCACAAATTTGCCATTCGTAACGTCATGGTGAATTGAAAACTACTTTTCATGTTTCTCGAAACATCAAAATTTTCTAATCACCAATTTTCTCCATTATGCTGGTCCTTCTTTGAAGAAAAACTCACACATCGAATCCAATTGGCTGTCAAGCTTCCCAAAAATGCAAAAACATTGAAGTTCAAAAAGTTGGTGACATCCATAAAATATTTCTCTGCAATTATATCATCACATTTTCCCATATTTTATGTTAATTACCCGGCACAATAAAAGTGTATTTATCACCCGTTTCCTTGTCTTTTATGTACATTGTCACATTTGGGAATAATGATAATGTGACAAAAAACAAGAGGAAAATGTTCAATAATTGCCATTTCGATGTCGAGAATGCCAGCTTCACATTTTTTGCCACATTGTTCACTTCGCGAACGGAACGATGGGTGAGCATTCCGTAGTGTTGGAAGAAGTTCTGAAAGAAATTTGGTTGGTTGGCTGAGTATTAAATGTATTTGTTGCGTTTGTCATGAACTAGTGAAAGGTGAAGATCTTCGCAATTTAGGAAAAAAAGGGCGATGGCTGAGTATCAAATGCAGAAAGATAATAGTTAGCTGACATTGTCAGGCGAGTACTGATGAAACTCAAAATAGTTGAAGTTTTTTGGACTATACGAAACAGGAAAATTTCACTGCTGACTGAGTATCAAATGCATGTTATATGGTTGAACAAAGGACTAGTAGAAATCGAAACCTTCAAAAAGTTAAAATATTTAAGACACAGGAAAAAAATTGGGTGTTGACAGAGAATCACATGTATGAAGATGATTGTGACATGGATTTTACTTCGTGCGAACAAAAAACTCAAAAATGTTGAAGATTTTTAGACTACATGAAACAGAAAAATCTCGCTGTTGACTGAGTCAAATGCAGGAAGATGATAGTCAAACATTTTGTCATCGACTGTTGAAGTTCAAAACGTTCGAACATTTTCGGACTACTTGAAATAGTAAAATTTCACTGCTGACTGAATGTCAAATGTTTCTGCAATCAATCGCCTATCACAGAGGCAGATGCTATATGAAAGCTAACTGGAATACTTATGATTTGTCAAAAAGTCGAAAAAAATTCATTGGAGTTCAATTTGTGAGCTCCATAAACTTTGATAAGCCGTATTTCGGGGATGTGGTTACTGAAAATAAAAGATTCGGAGTGGACATGCATTCCATGTAGCAGTTTTTCAGGGGTAAAAAATGATGAAATGAGAGATTATTGAAACTGGGAAAAATTGGTTGTTGACTGAGTATCAAACGCACAAAACAGTAAAATTAGTCCACTAGATTTCTGAATAAGTATCAAATACCAAAAATTCACTATTTTTCGGATTTCAAATGGTAAAAATGTGATTTTCGGTTGAACTTGACAATTATATAACTGCCGCATAAACTTGAGTATCGAATTTTCATAAAGTTTGAAACAGAAATTTCAGCTATTAGACTGAGTATCAAACGACTGTTTCACACCAGCACTAAATCCACCAACTCAGCCATTTTAGTGTTAAGCTATCATCAAAAATCCAAAAAAAACTCACAATATTCTTGATAACATTCAACAGCACAATGCACACAATAATCACAATCGAGCTAGTGATAAAATACATCAATGCTCTTGTCTGTGTATCCGATGTAATTGTCCTCGTGATCATGTATAATATGGTGACAATCACACCACAAATATTCTGTCCAATGATAATGGCATTGGTGTATTTGAATGGGAATGGTGACGCCAAACCGAACATACTATTTTGGAAGTAGCCATTGGCGGCGTTGAGGCAAATGATGGTGAGCAGAGTGGTGATGAAGAAGGTGGCGACCCCTGGAAGTAAGATTGTGAGCACAGCTTGGACCAGGGCTCTGCCGAGCCCTGACCAACTTACATGATGAAGTTGGAATGTAGATGAATACCATGGTGACAATTATCATCAATTGGACAATACCCAGGCACGACATCATTCGGTAGGTCAAGTCGCCTCTGGAAAATATTTATTATATTGCAAATCATGCGCCGACTGATTGATGAAAAATTATGAAACTATTCGAAAAATTTCAGATACAGAAAAATTTTTTCTCAAACTTTTGGCCTTTTTGTTCGATTATACTGTTTCACAAAGTGCGCATCACTGTGAATTTATTGGTTTTCAACATTTTCAGACAAATCGTCAAAAGTCAGATGGTGTTTTTTGGTAGATATTTGATTTTTTAAAAACCATAACAATTTCATTTTCAAGTTCAATTTCCAGTGTCACCGGAAAAAAATTCTGTTTCAACTGTTTCAGATACTCTAAAAATGCTAATTTTTTTCATTGTGTGGATTGACCGATTTGAAAATTCCAGTTTCACCACAATATCAACTTATATATTTTCTGCTACAATAATCGGCGGTTCGGTTAGTTTTGCCAAAAAATTTCAGATTCAAACGTGTTCAAGATACTCATATTCTAATTAATGAATTCAAAAAATGCGCAGTTACAGAAAATGTGTAATAAATATTGGTTACATGAAAAGTTGATATTGCTCTTTCGTAATTGCGTAAAATGAAAAAAAAAACCAAAACCGAACGATTTTGGTGGAAAACATTGCCAAAATCTGCCAGTATTGGAAGATACCCTCAATGATGCAGAAAAAAAAATTTTCAGTGTTAACTGAAATTCGAATATGTTTACTACTTTTTGATTTTTCATTTTTTCAGTGAATACATCCCATAAATTTTAGTTAATGCAAACTATTTCAGTTTCACACTTCCAGTTTTAGATAAATGTCTTTCTTCAAATATTGAAGAAATGACTGTTCGACCAAATTTTATGACAATCGTGGTTTCTAGTTGAGAAGAACACTGTTGCGAGAGAAAATGTAAGCTACGCAAAAAATTTGTGAAACTGGAATTTTTTGAAATTTTAGTCGTATGCATTCGAGCTGAGCCTATAGGATTTTCAGCTTAAAAGCAGTATCTCAATTTTCAAAGATTCTGAAGTTTTCGAGGACATTTTTTTCCCAGAATGTGGCTTTCTATTCGAATCTTTTCTTGAGAAATCTGTGATACAGTATTTTTTCTACAGTACACCCCAGTTCTGGCACCGTCCCATCATCCACCACAAACCTAAACCTACCCAGGTGCACAATAAATCGATCCGAAATTGAACAACAAACTAGGCAATTGTGCTGAAATTGTCATGGCATTTTGAAAGTGTTTGGAGAACCATGTCGGCTCGTTGTCGTCGAGCAACTTGAAATTCTCAAAGTACTGCAAAATATAGGTTTAGAGTTTATGCAAATTTTGAAAGAATCTCACATCAAATGATATATTCAGAAACATATTCCATGGCAATAATGCACCAAAACCGAAGAACATGAAGATGAAGAAGACGGCGTTGTTGGTGTCCTGGAATGGGCATAGAATTGCATAGAATCAAGCATAGAACTGCATAAAATCTAGCCCAGTGTAGAATTGAGTTCTAGGACTACATAGAACTTCATAAAGTTTCCATAGAACTACATCAAGTTCTATGATATACTGTTTCATAGAACTTCATAGAACGAATAATTCATAGATTCAGTGAAATATTGATTCGACTTTTTGTCTATCTTATGTAGTTCTATGGATTCTCATAGAACTTTATGTGATCATCCGTAGAACTTTGACTTTACTAAATTCTATGACAATCAATGATCATAGAACCGCATATAACTCCATAGAACTTCAAAGAATCAGAGAGTTGTTTTCATAGAACTCTCTGAAATTTTATGAATCCTATCCAGCTCTATGACATACTGTTTCATAAAACTAATAATAGATAGATTTAGTGATTTTTCCATTGACTTCCAGGTTCATATTTTGTATTTTTTAATAGAACTGCAGATGGCGGGCATAGAATCATTCATAGAACTCCATAGAATTTTAGTATAGAATTTTATGAAATTCTGATCTATCGACTTCAAAAGTAGCCATAGAACCAAAAATGCGGTTTCATAAAATTCTATGATGCCTGCCACTTTCCATAAACCCTACTATGCCCAAACTATACTCCATAGAATTTCATAGAACTTCAGCTCATTATTGGATTCTATGAAAGTTTCCGCCATAGAACCAGAAATCTTTCGAGTCAAATTTACGGTTTCATTGAATTATATGATATCTTTCAAGTTCTATGATATCTACTCAACACGATCCTCGCCATAGAACTTCATAGAATCATTCCATAGAACCAACCTCAACAACTTCTCCCTTCAGTTCCATCCCCTCCTCCTCCTCTCCTTCCTCACTCTTCACAGACACTCCATCCTCTCGAATCGTTTCAGTTTTCGACTGCGATCCTGTTTGTCCTTCTATTTCGCTAGTTATCTGTAATTCTATGGATCTATGTATCTATGGATCTATGGATCTATGGAATTCTATGAAATCACTAACCATTTGATAAACACTCTATTCGTTGTAAATATCGTACTTTTTCGAAAAATGAAAATAAACTGCAATTGAGGTGGCATGAGGTTTGACGTGAAAAATACCTGCATTTTTGTTTGTATGAAATTGTTGGTGGTGTAGTAAGATTGCCCCAACAATAATAGTGAACCATCAACAATATTGTTGAGGTTGTTGATGGAGTATCAACAACCTTTGTTCAAGAAATTGCTGTTTCTGAGAGTATGGTTAAAATTGTCATAATTGATAATGTTTACTCTGGTTGATGTCCCAGATTGTCCCAACAATGTCTCCACAATAATCGATTCCCTGAAATATTGTTGAATATTGTCAAAACATTCAACAATAATCTTACTATTTTTTCCTGTTTCTTGAGTTGTAGTTTACAGCATTGTTGATTTTCAAAGTAGTGGTGCGACGGACCTGAAGCTATTTTTAAAAAAAAACATTCTGTTAGATGGTTAATATTGTTGGAAGGAGATTTAGCCCGCAACCATTGCGTTGCAATAACTGGTTGTTGATAGGTTGTTGACTCAACAACAACATACAACTATTTGGCTCGATAGTTTGAAGACAACCATATTTCACTGTTTCTGGGATAGGCTTTGAAATTGAATTGAAGATCGTCGTGATAATTTGTGCTGTCCCGCCGAATGGATGTTGATCATTTTGCTCCTAATAATCAACAATTCTCAATTTTTCGTGAAGTTTGTTTAGGCAGCAATAGCAGATTCTTCTACAACATTTACTTGTATCAAACTCTAAAACATCTGATATGTGCAACAGTGAATTTCATAGTGGTAACTATGATTGAGGTGATTGATATTAAACATTTTACTATTCTCGAAAATATTGATATTGTAAATAATGTCAGTAATATTAATGTCTTTGATCCATTTTCAACGAACGTTTTAACAATCTTTCGGCGAGATGGTTTTTTGTAAAAACAAACTACAGTTTCCAGTGTTTCGATTTACTATTCCCCGAAAAATATCCGACAACAATAATCCCAAAACATTTGGAATTGTTGAAATATTGTTACAGCTACCAACGGGCAAATTCAATAGTTTACTGTTGCTGAAATCGGACTTGATAAGGATAATATTGATATAATTGATATCGTTTTTCGTGTTTCTTCACAATATTAAAATTAGTTTATTGTTGTTGTTGATAATCTCGAAACGTTCAATCAATACTGTTAACATACTGTTGTAAGGTGGTTGGTAAGATTTTACAAAAACCATATTCAAATGTTTACTGTTGTTCAGATGGTTAATGTTGCTGAGGTAGTGTCTAAATCACTAACATTATAATTTCCCAAATAAAAATGTTCAAAATTAATAACTTTCCAGTAAAATGATAGATATTGTCGGATGGTTGTTGATCCATCACTAACAACATTCTTTTAAATGTCCCCATGAAGCTTCAACATTCTTAAAAACACCTAAGATTGTTGCAACACTAATTTCCATATTGTTCACTGTTTTTCAGAGTGTTGATATATCGTCTGTATCTTATCATTTACTTTGTTCTTTTCTTGTGAGTGATTAAACAAGAAATTTCATCATAAATAATAAATTTGTGACGTGGAGGCTGAGGTAAAGCGAGTATAAAAAACAACTCAAAAAATAAATTATAAATATGACAAAATTAGAGGATCTTGGCGATCAAACGGAGTGGTTGTTGGTAGGCTCCACCGGCTTGTTGTTGCTGATATTGTTGGGCTTGTTGTTGGACTGGAGCGGATTGTTGGTATCCACCTTGTTGTTGTTGGTGTTGTTGCTCAACTGGTGCAGATTGTTGTTTATATTGTTGTGGAGCTGGGGCAGATTGTTGGTATTCACCTTGTTGTTGTTGATGTTGCTCAACTGGAGCCGATTGTTGCTGATATTGTTGTTGAACTGGAGCAGCTTGCTCAAGTGGTGATTGCTCAACTGGTGCAGATTGTTGATATTGTTGAGATTGTTGTTGTGGGAACACTTGAACTGGTGCCGATGGTGCTGAACCTTGTTGGTATCCACCAGCTGGTGCGGCTTGCTCCAATGGTGATTGTTGTTGAACTGGAGCCGATTGTTGGTATCCACCTTGTTGTTGTTGGTGTTGCTCAACTGGAGCCGATTGTTGTTGATATTGTTGAGCTGGAGCCGATTGTTGATATCCACCT
This sequence comes from Caenorhabditis uteleia, assembly GCA_963573275.1. Lineage (NCBI taxonomy): Eukaryota > Metazoa > Nematoda > Chromadorea > Rhabditida > Rhabditidae > Caenorhabditis > Caenorhabditis uteleia. Next base: position 5,794,356 of record OY752137.1, read on the forward strand.
TGTTGCTGGATTGGTGCGGATTGTTGGAATCCACCCAATTGTTGGTGAAGTGGTTGGAACCCTAATCCTGGTGCAGCTTGGTATCCACCCAATCCACCACCAAGTGGTTGACCAAGTCCACCAAATCCACCTGGAGCGCTAGCATATCCACCAGCTGGAATGGCTGGAGCCGGAGCAGATGGGTACAATGGTGCGGGTGCCGATGGTGCAGTCACATATCCTGCTGATGGTGCAGCTACTGGTGCAGCTGGTGGTGAACAACACCGCCCACCACCACCACCACCAAACAAGTTGAAGAGGAAGGCGTTGGCGGAGGCCAATAGACAAGCGGTTAGGAGGATTGTTCTCATGGTTTGCTGATATTGTTGGAGATGGTTTGAGGGATTGTTTTATAGATTGTTGAGACTCCGCCCACTTTTGGAGGTAGCCGGTTTTTTTTGGGAATGATCAATGAAACATTGGAGATATTGCAAAATGATAATATTATTTGAAGGGGAGGGGGGAACAGGTTTTGAGGATTATGAACAGAATATATACGGTTTTGAAAAATATTAATATTTTTATAAGCTTAACAAAGACGATAACGCTGGAACATTTTTGAAATTCAAACTTATTAGACCAGTGACTGTACCGCTTGAAGATTTCGTGATGAGACTTCAAAATATTCATTTTTGCTGTTTCATGGTATAGTAATTTCAAGAAATCTTGAAAGGATATCAATGGATGTGCTCGTTTTCGGGAAAAATCCACAATTTGACTCAAAAGGCCATGTGAAATTCGTGTGAAAACCTGATATAGAGTAGCGGTCAATGACACCCATCCCATACACACCCAAATACCAATCCTTCAGGTGAAAATCTGAAAAAAGAATGGTCATGTAATAGAAAATCGTGAATTTCGCTGAAAATGAGAAAATAAATTTGAGCGGGAATAATATTGTGTTACCGTTTCTTGGAACAAACAAATGGATAAGCTATAGTCCATGTCAATCATCTGTCTCTTTGTCATCGAGTTGGATTTTGAATTCATAAAGTTTTTCTATAGAAATATTCAGACAAAATTGCTCACGCTCATTGTCAGTAAAAGTTTGCTTTTCTACATGAAAGAACAAGTTCAAAACATATCTTTTGAAAAAAATAGTGTTTCATAAGATGCACTTCCTTCACAGTTCTGGGCATCCCGATTAGTTTTGCTAATAGTCTTGATTTCTCACTTATACTCACTCCAAAAATTAATTCCATGAAACAAACGAATACCTTCTAATTGCCCTATTATCTCATTATGGTCACTAATTCTAATGAGAAAAAACTTGATCGTTATCACTTCTGATAGATGCTTGATATGAGTGACCTTTCATGAAATGTGTGTGGCATTCCGCTGGAAAATGTAGCAGGTAAAAATTTCTGTCCCAGATTTTTCGTATGATTTTTTTCTTCAGCTTTCTGTATTAATGCGAGTGGCCTTACATTACCATAACGTTTTAAAACTACTTATTTTTTTTCAGCCAAACCATAACAGTTTCTGTTTTCCATTTTCCATATTATTTTCCGCATATTATTGTTGCGTTAATAGTTTAGTTACAATACAAATTCAAAAAGTTGATGAACTGAAATGGTATAATTATTCACAAATTGTATTTTGATCTCATAGTGACCACTCCTATCAAAACCTGATCCTTATCACTATAGCAGCTTGATATGAGTGACCTTTAGCGGAGTGTTGCTTCATTGACAAGAGATGGAATTACAGATTTTTCAAGAAAACTTACTGTTCCACAGTAGCTAGTTTTGTCTAATCTGCAAATCTTCTTCAGTTTTTTGGAAGTCATTGCCCTTATAATTTCCCCACAGAACGTTGCAAGAAGCTAATAGTTCAAATATTTTTCATATGAAACAGTGAATATTGTCAACTTATCTTGTGCGTTTTTCCTTTCAAAACCTCTGAAATCCTTCTCGGTTTCAAGAACTTCACAGAAATAATCAGATACAAGCCGTTTTTCAATATCACGTTTATTACAAACATGTTCAGGATGTTCATGTATTTCAACAACTGCTCTCGTATGAGATTATCATCAATCTCGAATAATCAATGAATATTGTGGAAACTAGTGGTTCCGTCGCGAAAAATCATGTTTAAACCTACGGTATTGGATCGAATCTACAAAAACCTAACGCTAAAGATATTGCAAAAGCGGAGCGCTGTAGGCTCAAACTGACCTAATTTTAGGATTAGTAACAACTAAAAAAAGGATAATATACTGTTCCAGAATTATTACAAGTTACATTCTGATCAACAATTATCGCTTTATCTTTTGGTCCATTTTTATTTTGAACTCTGATTGAATTTTTGCAAAAGCACGGCTCGACCAACTGTCAACCAATCTGCCGGTATCACACATATTATTTATGTGAAAAAGTGATAATAAGAAATACAAAAAATTTAGAAATTATTAATACTTATCGACATGCTTTAATATAATTTTCCCTCACAAAATAAAAATTATAATACCCACAATCAGGGCTTGTTGATCCGGCTTTTTGGGCCGGATTTGGGCCGGTTCCCACGGGTGAAATAATGTGGGCGGCAAGAGAGACGTAGACGAAAAATCCGGCCCGAAAAGCCGGATCAACAAGCCCTGCCCACAATATCCTTCGCCACAGTAAAGTAAACTTCTAACTCCATTCATATCCTCATTTTGCAACAGTATATCCACAATCCTTATCACTTATCACCTTCAATGATCACCTTTCCAATAGCAAAAACCGGAAGTATGAATCCAGACGTAAGTGAAAAGGACATCCTTCCTCCTTCTTCAATATCTCTGACGCAATCTATAGTGATCGCGTAATAATTCGCAAATTTCCATCAGGTTTCGATTTGTTTTTGTGATATGGCAAAAAAAGGTGATTGGATAAGTGATATGGGGATTGGAGAAGGGATTGACAATTTTTTAGGGGAGAAAAAATTGACTGTTTCGAATAAATGATAAGGGGATACGCTAGAAAGTAACTCTGATACAGCGGAAATTCGAAAAAGACACAATAAACTTCACTACTTCAAAAGTTCGAGAAATTATCGGGAAATCTAACAGCTATCACTTTGACGACAAATTCATCAGTCACCAAAACTGCGACAATACCCAAAAGAGTTCAAAGAATGCATAGTTGATAGAAGTTGCACTGGTTCTACAAATTTGGAAACAGAATGAAGACCATCTGGAGTAAGCCCCAACTTGCAGTAGGAAAAGATCAGTTCCATCAGTTCCAGGGAAAGTTTCAAAGTTGAAAATGTTCCGGTTTCCTCAGAACTTGATGACATTGAACAAAACTCAACACTCGATGAAATCATTTCTGATATCAATTTATTTCCCGGTTTCAAGTGTTATGTATGTTTTTTGTTCTTTCAAGTGACGCTGATGGAAGAGCTTTCTTAGCAGTTAGCCAATTCTGTGCTTGTATGAAGAAAAATTCAACGTTTTTCGAGCTGTTTTCTTTGTTGAAGTGATGTGGACAAGTTGGTTCGCAGAGAAAGTGTGCTGTAATTATTTGTAGTTGGACTCTAAACTGTTGTTTTCTTGATTTTCAATTCCAGAAAACACACAAATTCTATTATATTATTAAAACACAAGGTTTCAAAGAAAAAGAACTTTCCGGGAGTTTCATTTAAGCTTGGTTGCATTGAATATGAGATTATTTATCGTTACTGATATTAATTTCACTGTTTCGTGTGTTACGTATATTTCTTGTTTTTCAAGCGATACTGATAACACGGCCTAACCCACTTTTTCGAAGAACGATATGTATCCAGAAGGCTCCCAGATTTTTTTTCAAATCTCGTTGCGTTGATCAGCTTTTTATAGATACACTAGCCCGGAACTCTTTTTGAAACTTTCGTGAAAAATAGTTCAAGAAAAACATTCGTTTCACCTGAATATTTTTGTGCAAGTGAGAAGTTCAAATATGATATTCACGATGTGTGTGTTTGTTAATCCGAGACTCAACCAATTTCATACTCGAATATGGTGGCCTGTTTTTGAAGAGCTTGTCACTGTTTCAACAAGTTGAGATATATTCTAATAAGGAATCATGAAGTAATGAATCTATATCAGTCCCCGGCGTTTTTCCACCTTACAGCTTTACAGAAGTTGATTTTTTTAAATTTCAGTCCTATGGTAGTGACAATCGAGGAATGTTTCAAGCAAAAAAGTTGTGAATTTAGCGATAATTTTTTTCGTCGAAACGATGAAATGTGCGGACCGAGCCTGTTTTTTTTTTCAATTTTATTAAACCAATGAAAGAGTTGAGTGCATAATAAATAGATCTCATGAAACGAAAAATGCCGAATTATCCCATAAAAGAAGCGACAACTATATCGCTTATGTTCACAAGAACGTATACCTTTCCATTTTCTAGTATGAGAAAACTATACAGTATCACAAACACTGTGTACACCTCGATTAGGAAATTTCCGACGATCGTAAGGTTTCAGTATAATTTCGCTTATAAGTTCAGAAAAAATTCCAGTTTCATAGGATTCTGATCGATGAAATTTAGAGCGGTGAATCATTCCAGCAACGATCATAATGCCGAATATGCACTTTGTGATACCAACGTTGAACTTACTTATTTTGTCTATACATGCGATGAGAAACTATCAAATCTACATAGGAATTCAACAATTAGTTTCAGTTTCTTTGAAGCTTCATGATTCCAAGAAAACTATTAGAATTGATATTGATGCAAACAGCGTTACACTATTTTCATTAAATTTTGTGAAAGTTCAGTACACTACACCTTGCACATCTTTCATAGCCTTGTTTTTTTTTTTGGATTTTTACGTCATCTTGATGACAAGAGATCCAAACTTTACAGTACAAAAAATATTGAACAGCATAAGACCACAGTGCTCTCGTAACAAGCCTACTCATCATCTTATGTCACTATTGTACTGTTATTCTACAAACCGTCTCTCTCAAACAACCCATGCCAACAATTACTATCTCAAACGTCAGCTTCATAAGTTTTAAATTTCCAAACTTCTTGGAATTCACGAACTTCGCACGAACCTTTTGAAAAACCGCTTGATTTATTTTATCTTTTTCTGATGGAAGTTTTCAGCAAAATAAATCACACTTGCTCCTATTTTCTAAAATTAACCAACCCTCGCTTTTAGACCGAGCAAAACAGTTTTATTGAACCGTCCGACAAAAAAGACGATTTTTAGATTTTTAGCGGAACAGAAAAGTATTTTGTTTATTATTCTCTCTAGCATCCTTATTGAAATGGAAATATACGGTTTTAGACAAATGCTAAATACCAAAAATTTTCATGTATTTTCAGTGATTTCAACTTTATCACAATTTTTATCAATACACACATATTTTGTCCATTGAACATAAAACCTTCACTACTAGTCAGTTTTTAAAAGATTCTTCCCCACATTTTTTTAGATGTGAAGAATACAATTTCCAATAAAAAAAATCGTATATTTTGATAAACCAGAAGACATGACACTAAAGTTTCCATTATAATTGATGATTTGTATGGTATTTGTGTGACAGAAAATTATTTTAAATCGATATACATATGATTGAACTGATTTTGACTGAAATTAACATAAAAAATCAATATTTGTTGCTAAAATCTTCTGTTTCCAATAAACTTTATTGAGAATCCGATGAAACTTCAGCGATTCGATCGCACTAAAGATTTTTTTCAATTAAAAAAAACATCATTTATATTATGTACTGCCGTGCAAAAATTCCAAGTTTCAATCAAAATTCATAAAAACTTCAATTTCTATACTCAGCAATGTGAATACTGCCTTGAGTTCATTTTTATTCTTCTAATTTTTAAATAACAAAAAATTTTCAAAAAATGTATCAAACTTCCATTGCGAAACACCACGCACACTACCCATCCCGCCTGCTGTCCCCTCACAATGCAAGTGCGCTCCACCTCACTCAATCATTTGAATTGTGAATTGGTTTTTTTCCCGCTTGCGAATGCGTGTGTGTTCCTTACGTTCGCTATACAACATAAAAACGTACATTTTTTATCGTTACGTCAATTGAATATGCGCATATTTTCACTATTTTTGAATCGTTTTTCTATATCAATGTTTTATAACTATATTTTATTCAAAATACAGGAAAAACAGTATTTTTGTGTAAAAATTGTTATTTTTCATCGATTTTTCAACTTATTGAAATTATTTTCTTTGAAATTTTCTCAATAGAGCACATTTTCCACACTTCTAATGCTCGAAAAATCGCTGATCAAGAAAACCAATATGCTCCTTTAATACAGTACTTCTTCAACTACAGTACCCCACAGTAGGCATACTGTATTAAAGATACCGTTATTTTCCATCAAAAACCTTCCTTAGTGGTGAAATATTCCTCAAAAACAGTTGTCTGAATCTCTTATTTTACACGCTATTCTTTTGGATACTTTTCGTGGCGAGATATTTTTCACTGTTTCTGACCCTTGATTAAAGATTTGAGAATAATATAACTATAATGATTCGGCGAAATAAGAGTTTTCAAAAACCAGTGTCTGCGTCTCTCATTTCCTGCACTCTCTCTTCCCCATCCTCAGCTCCAAAACGTCAGACGTCATCACCATATTTCATCTGTGCCTGCGTCTCTCATCTTCCCCACTCTCTCTCCTCTCTTCTGCAGCGCGGTAATTCTTGGTTGGTGGTGTTCCTTATTGATTTTGGCATGCACTGCACACGGCATCGCATCCATCCAACGTCTTCATTTTCATTTGAATCGCATAACACAATTATTTCGCTTTCGTTGCGGGACCCATCGAATTTCCTTGCTCCAGTTTTCGCTACGAGATATTTTTGAGTTTTCGTGGCGGGACCCGTGTCCTGTTTTTCGCTGCGAGATATCCCTTGCAACCATTTTTTACATTTTCTCAGGATTTATTTGAAAAAACGTATTGTCTAGAAATTCACTTATGCATTTTTCTCGTCTTTGTCTGCGTCTCTCCTTCACCACACTATTTCTCATCTCTTCAACTTTTCGCTGCGAGATATCCTAATTTTTTGGCACTCAAAACCAACCACTAATTATGTCTGCGTCTCTCTATTTTCCACACACTCTCTCTCTCTCTCCTTTCTACCCCACCTGCTCATCAATAAATGCCCCAATTCGTCAACCACAGGTGTTCTCGATACCACCATCACCTTACGAAATAGTGTGGAATAGTGTGAGACGCAGAGAAATTAGGATTAAAGGTGCATGCTAAATAGTGTGGGAAAGGGAGAGACAGCAGACATTGGGGGGGGGGGGAATAGAGCAAACCCTGGTTTTTTGGGGTGGTTTATCGATGTAGGCGGGAATTTTCGTTGACTGAGTATCAAACGCATAAACAGTTAATTTTTCCAGAAAATGACGCAGGCGTCATCAACTGCACCATTCTACAAGTTTCCAATGAAGAAGGAATTGACAATCACCCATCCGAGCAAGGAAGCTGGACCACAGGAACAGACAATCGACTTCTGTGGACTCAAATGGTGAGTTATGAATCTATGAATCTATGAATCTATGAATCTATGAATCTATGAATCTATGAATCTATGAATCTATGAATCTATGAATCTATGAATCTATGAATCTATGAATCTATGAATCTATGAATCTATGAATCTATGAATCTATGAATCTATGAATCTATGAATCTATGAATCTATGAATCTATGAATCTATGAATCTATGAATCTATGAATCTATGAATCTATGAATCTATGAATCTATGAATCTATGAATCTATGAATCTATGAATCTATGAATCTATGAATCTATGAATCTATGAATCTATGAATCTATGAATCTATGAATCTATGAATCTATGAATCTATGAATCTATGAATCTATGAATCTATGAATCTATGAATCTATGAATCTATGAATCTATGAATCTATGAATCTATGAATCTATGAATCTATGAATCTATGAATCTATGAATCTATGAATCCTAATCTCCAGGCACCTCCGCTCCGAAGTGGCACCCCACAACTGCTGCAAGTTCACCATCATCTGTGGCGCCAAAGACACCCTAGTCTACACCAAAATCACCTCCACCCCACCTCGAAACCAGAATCAAAACCGCGCCGGTACGAGCAAACCCGAAAAGATTTTCCACCCTCAATCAAACGAATGGACCGATACTATCCATTTCGGATACAATGAAGCATCAGCCACTTATCAGTGTGAGCTGGAGGTTCGGGTGATCACTGGATCGGTGCTCAGGAAACGAGAGGACCCGGATGTAGTCGAGTTTATTGTGTCAGCCGATTTGAACGACACTCAGACGAATTCAGTGTTCATTGATAGGGATCTGATAGAAGCATTGAGTCCGGAGATGATATCAATGATATTCAAGAATAATAAGAATACGTATACTGTTCGGGGAACCAATATTGATGATTTTATGAACTTGATTGAAGCTATTTATGGATTTGGGAACAAGGATTTTACTGGTTAGTTTTTTTGTCACGTTCTTTTGATCGAGTATGGGGGAATCGACAAGTGTATCAGAAACAATATTTCATATTAAATATGCGTTTGAAAGTGTTTTGAAACTGTAGAGTACTGTAGCCAAGGTACCGTAACCGGAACTGTACTGTACCTTTTCACAGAGCCAATTCCAAAGACCACATTTTTTAAAAATCTTAATGATATGCGCCTTTTTTACTGTATCTCAAATATTCTCTCTGTATACTGTATTCCTACTGTATTATAGGCCTATCTGTTAGTGACTATGCATAATGAAATTGCACATCTTCATTTTGGGAAACTGTAAAATACTTTTGACCAGCCCAAAGTACAGTACTCTGACAGTAAGGTACAGTAATCGTAATAGGATGTTGAGATCGTTCTGGGTTACCGTACTTTCGTGTGAAGCATATTCTGTAATGTGGTTTTCATTTGATGACTATAGAAGATGTGCCTTTAATACAGTATCTCAAAGAGCGTATAGGTGTACTGTATTAAAGGCGCATATGGGAATATCTGCATTCAGCGGACGGAATAAAAGTTAATATTGAAGATGCATTTCGGAAACTCCTGAAACCGTAAACTACCATTTGACCAATTCAAAGTACAGTACCCCAATTAGATTACTGTACTTTCTTTTGTATCTTGTCTGTGCCTTTAGCATGTGCCTTTAATACAGTATCCCAAATATGAGACGTAATCGCATACAGTAGAGGCGCATAAAAGTGAAGTTTTTGCAGTCAAACATCACTTATCCAACTTTTTAAACTGGGAAAAAAATATCTAACCAACACAAAACTACAGTAATCCAAGGCAAGCTACAGTAACTCAACATGTAGGCTTGGTTAGCGGATTACTGTACTTTCTTGTATAGCATATCGCACAATTAGCGATTTTTGAGCATTATCAGCACTATGCTCCTTTAATACAGTATTTCAAATACCAAATAACGCTTGTAATAACAGAATCACAATCTTATAATGAAGTTGTATTTATGATTATTTTGAAACTGAGAAACTTAAGTAAAGTACCTCTACAGTACCCTTACAAATCATACTGTAACATCATCATTCAGACGACGAAATGCGACGCATCATCACCCTCTATGCCCGATACACAACACCCGGAAACGACTTGAAAATCGCCGAGAGGTTCCAAGATTTCATTGCGAAGGACTTCCTCACCAAAGCACTATTGGATTATCAACATGTTGTCAAGTCGTATGACGAATGTCCAGCACCATTCGATGACACCAATGGTGTTGGTGAAGTGCACAAGCGCGAGTTGGATGGTGACCGGCTGAACTTCGTGGTCAAGGCGAAAGGATTGAGCTGGAAGTTCCACTTCTACAAACAGAAATGGTTCAATACGGAGTATCTAGCCATTGGTGTGATTGCTGAGAAATCGAAGAGTAGCAATAAATGGTGCACAAACGCCAGGATTCGGGTGCAAATGGTGCATCCGAGTGGTGAGAATTATGTGGTGGTGATTGGGAGAGATATGATGTCGCTGAATGAGCCAACGATCGGATGCCCCACTTTTATGCGATGGGAGGAGATTCAGAATAAGGGATATTGTGATAATGGACATCCGACGATTCTTGTCGAGTTTTTGGAGGATCACGAGATTTTGGAGATTTTCGCTGGATCCAGTGATTTTAAATTGATGATCGAGGATGAGGGGAAGGAGGAGTTACAGGCGATCCATATCAATAAGGATGTGAGTTTTTTTTTTTGAAAAGTTACGGTTTCCCAAAATTCACAAATTTGTTAGAAATGTTTGTCATGTGATCCGGGGTATATAGGAGGAGCATTGTAAAAAAATTGAATCCCTTTGTGAGCTACAGTAACCCAAACACTTTTGCACATTTTTTCATTAATAAAATTGACAATATGGGGGGTACTGTAGATTACTGTAGATGCGATTTAGTAAACTAGACGCTGATTGTTGATGGCGACTTCGAAGTAATATCGAATCAGCACTATCTAGGATAAAATGATACGGAATCAGTGATACAGTAATAATTGGCTCCCTGAGTATCAAACGTAGGATCAAACTTTTGAATCATTCTGCAATTTGGAATACTGTAGATTACTGTATATATGAAAAAAACTTGGTGCTGATTCTGAAGTACAAATTTCGGATTTTAGTTGTTTTAATTTATCAAATCGTTCGTTTATAGTGGAAATTATAAAAACAGTGATACAGTAATGATTGGTTGGCTGAGTATCAAATGTAGTAGTGTTCGAGAAAATTTATGGTCGATCAGAGTATGAACGTCTCAGACAGAATCGGTCCATATTTCTAAAAATTTTGAAATAGTAAAACCTAAACCTAAACCTATTTTTCCAGCTCCTCGCCCATCACTGCGAATACTTCCGCGCCAAATTCTTCGGCGGTTTCAAAGAATCCAAGGAGTCCGAATCAATTATGAAAGGTATCAACTACAATATCTTCGTCACAATGCTCAATATCATCTATCATCGATCCGCAATGGTTTGTGAAGATATGCTAGAGGCATTGATCGATATGGCCGACTTCAATATGACACCTATGGTATCAGCATGGATTGATTATGGTTTGGTGGAACGATTCGATCACTTCCGTCGGGAGATTCCATTTCAACAGAAGTTGGATATCGCGAATGGATATCCGTTTGCGATGCTCCGCGAGCAAATTTATTTACAAACTGTTTTGGGCTCACAATGTGATGGAGCAGTTCTTCCGATTATGAAATTTAAACGGGGATAACTTACTACTAGTCTGAAATTTATTGGGTTTATCGGTCGGCTTTAACTTTTTATGGGTGGCTCTTTTTTTGGTGAAATAAATATTTTGCTTATATTCTTTTTTATGATCTATTTTTTCTCCAATAACTATCATTATAGTTTGAAATACCTACTATTTTCTTGTATTTTTGTCTAATATCCCCTTGATTTCTTGCAGATGCTCTTTGACTCAACTACACCTGAAGTAGCGACCCATAAATTCAGGGTCCGACATCCACAGGAAAATGGAGCACCGGTGCTTGATGAGTTTCAGTTTAAGGGACATTTTTGGTGAGTCTTATTGGAGTTTTATAGGGAAACATTTTTGGTGAAAGCGGAGAGCACGGAGTAATTTCTCCAAGAAACGAATGATATATATCGCCCTAGTGAAACTACAAAGTTTTGGGAAATTAAAAACATTTTCTGTTGATTAGACATTTTTTTGGTTAGATCATTTGAATTTTCGCTCGAAAATTGCTGCGTTAATTTTGAAACGAAATTTTTACCATTTTTTCTAACTTCTAACTTGTAAAATACTACGAAGTTATAGAAATTTACGAGAACGATAAATTATTGAAACATTATATCTCTGAAATTTCGCAGTTTCATACCTCAAAGTTTTTGCTACTATCTTTAGATTTGCGCTAGCAACTAAGAGAATGAAACAGGAAAATAGGAATTCTAACAGAAACTTTTGAGAAAAAAATAATGTCAAAAAATACGCTATCGACCATTGTTTGCCACTTGAATTCCGAATTCCAGCTTGAAATTTATTGGAAACTATGTGCTGAACTCTGTTTTTGCTATTTTCTCCAAACCCGAATGTTATAATACTACAAATCCTAACAATCGGAAAAAAATGATGAAGTGTTGGAGCAGTATTATCAAAATTTTGCAGTTTCATTTTACAAATATTTTGATTTGGTGATTTAAAGTGGGCTCGAGAATTGAATTGAAAAAAAATACAAACTGAAAATTTTCTGTAGGATATAGGTTTTCAAAATTTCAACTGGCATTTTTGTGAATTTAGTGAACTATGAAACAAATATTGAAAACTTTCCAGTTTCAGTATCCAAGAAATTCGATTTTCTGATTTGATGTGGACTTGTTAAATAAATGGCAGTAGCAATGATAACTCCAAAGATTTGAAAAAAAAATAGGTGTCACAGTCATTCAATCTTGTCGAAAAATATAGTCATAAAGTCTGTAGGTAATACAACAATTAATGACGTAATACAACATTATTCATAAATTTTCACTGAAACCGACATATCAAATTTCTCCGGAGTTCGTTTTGGAAATAGAATTTCCTAGAGACGACATTGTTTTCTTCAAATTCTAAAACTGTAATTTTAACCTGCTTGATTCCAATAATGTATCTTTGATACAGTAATCCAAAGTAGATGGACACACCATTAAAAATATTCCATCAAAACCATGTTTTCTACCATTTCTGAAACCCAATTCTTCCAGGAAAGTAAAATCCGAGTGCACCCAAACCCGTGCCTTCATCGTCACCATCACCGTCGAAAACAACAAACAACTCATCTTCTCCAAATTCCTCACCAAGTCACCCCATACCCCAGACATCACCGACTACAATGTCTTTCATCCAAAGTATCCATCATTCGAGAAGACCGTCGTCCTCGAAGCCTTTTTCGGCATCCCTGAAACCATGGAGGTCGAGATGACAATCGCGAGAATGAGCATGTCACCGTTGCTCACTGAGCAGGAGAAATACGACAAATGTGTCGAATTTGCACTGAAGGATGAGAAAAACACTTCATATTGGATTGATAAGTCATTGTTGAACCGGCGGAATCCACATATGTTGCAAGCTCGAATGATGTTCGATGACAAAAAAATCGAGTTGGCTGGACTCAATAATGCTGATTTTAAATTGTTTGCATTGGATTGTTATGGACCGGATGAGCAGTCGTTTACTGGTATGTGCCTTTAAGATTGTGATTTCGTGGTGGGATATTTTGTCAAGAACTAAAGAATTAAAATAAAAGTGATCACCAACTTTTCCAATCAGGTAGAAACAGTAGTTCAAAGTACAATGCGCCTTTAAATTAGCCGATAAGGATAATGTATTAAAGGCGCAGGAGCGATTTCCAGAAAGACTTTGCCTATGTGCCTTTAAAACTCTGATTACGTGGTAGGATATTTGTGAGAGAAAAAAGCAAAGCATTAAAATAAAAGTGCCCACCAACTTTTCCGATGAAGTAGAAACAGTAGTTCTGCGCCTTTAAACTAGCCGAAGAAGGGATACTGTATTAAAGGAGCCGAGACAAAGTTCGGTTATGTGCCTTTAGGAATTTTTTTTTCGTGGCGTGATATTTTTGATAGGATCAGTAAAAATATTGAAAGAATCAAATAAAAGGCAGTCATCGAAATCTTTCAATCAAAATTGAAACAGTATTTTTTTGTAATCTGCGCCTTTGATCAAGCTTACGAGGGTACTGTATTAAAGGCGCAGATACAGTATCATAAAAAAAAGTTTGTGAAAAAAATTGTTGAAAATATTAAAAAGCTTTGATCTGGTATGAACCTTTAATACAGTATTCATATCTGTCTACAGTATTGAAGGAACACACTGGTTTTTTAAAATACTCTTATGCATATGATCCTTTAACAGTACGGTATAGTGGATAAGTACTGTATTAAAGGAACATGTCAAGTTCTTATCACCAATAGACTGTTTTACTTTTGTGAAAACTCATGGAAAAATATATTTTGAAACAGCTAAAATATTTTAAACTTCCAATTTTCAGCCGAAGAATATCGACGCCTCCTTCAAGTCTACACCCGTTTCACACCACCAGATCGAAGCTACGCCTATTCACCAACATTGGACAACTTCTACAAGAAGGATTTCCTGGCAATCACTCAATTTAGAAATCAATTGGTTTATGATAGTGTACCGGAAATTGTGAATATTGTTAACTCGACTGATCGGGAGGATCCATTTCTAGGAGAATTGCATAAAACGGATATACCGTCGACTTTTCGTTGGATGGCGAAGGAGTTCTGTTGGTGAGTGGAATATATGAATAGCGGATCTATGGATCTATGGATCTATGAATTTATGAACCTAAGGATCTATGAACCTAAGGATCTATGAACCTAAGGATCTATGAACCTAAGGATCTATGAAACTAAGGATCTATGAAACTAAGGATCTATGAACCTAAGGATCTATGAACCTAAGAATCTATGAAACTAAGGATCTATGAACCTAAGTATCTATGAACCTATGGATCTATGGATCTACGAATCTACGGATCTATGAACCTAAAGATCTATGAACCTAAGGATCTATGAACCTAAGGATCTATGAACCTAAGAATCTATGAACCTAAGGATCTATGAACCTAAGGATCTATATATCCAAGGATCTATGAATCCAAGGATCTATGATTATGAATCTATACATCTCTATTCCAGGCTCTTCTACATCTACCGTACCACCTGGTTCCAAACCGAGTACCTCTCCATCGGCGCATTCCTCTTCCCCAACGCTCGAGCAAATAAAAACTGGAAGACCAGCGCTCGATTCAAGTTGGAGCTAACCCTACCCGGAAAAGATGGTCCATTCGTCCGTTCCGTCATTCTTTCTCGCGACAATCTCACTCAACACGAGCCATCCATCGGTTGTCCCACTTTTATGAAATGGTCCGACATTGAGGCCCTCGGTATTCCTGATGATGCCCCGATATTTGTATCAATCGAAGTTCTACCTGACGACCAACAACTCCCTCCTGAATATGATGGCTGTGCAAATTTCACCATGACTATTGAGAATGATGATACTACCAGATCAATCCAAGTTAACAAGGATGTAAGTATAGGTTTAGTTCCATCCAATCCATCCCTCATTCCAGCTCCTCGCCCATCACTGCGAATACTTCCGCGCCCAGTTCTTCGGCGGTTTTGCCGAATCAACATCCACCGAGGGTGTTATGAAAGATGTCAACTATGATGATATCAAGACAATGTTGGATTTGATCTACCATCGATCCAAGCTGATTACCCGAGCCACCATCGGACCACTATTAACAACCGCGGATCGATTCATGTGCCAATTCCTACTCGACTGGATCGACTACGGTCTGCTGGATCGGTACTATGGTGATGGTATAGAAATGAGCCATGCGGACAAAATTGAGCTGGCAAATAATTATGCTCTTCATGCTCTTCGTGATCAAATCAATTTGAAATGTAATTTTGGTGCCAGTTCGCATGGTGCAATAAAACCAGAAAGAAAATTCCCGCATTAAAAATGCTCTTTTTTTGTATATTTTGTGCCCTTGAAATAAATATTATATTAAAAATTGTTGTTTGGGTCTTGAAACGAAATCGTTTTGATGCATAAACTTAGGTTTAACTCCTTCTTACTATAGGTTTAGCTCCATCCCGCGGTAGTGCTCGCTTCGCAGCTAATTTCGATCGATATCTGTATCTTCATTTATTTTTCGAAATTCCCGCGCAAATTTCGAAATCGATCTCCCCATAGGCAAACTGCGTATCAAGTCGATACTCAGCGAATGTAATTACGGTAGAAGACCCATTCTGCATCTCTAAACCCTCTCCAATCACACACTGTCTCCACCAAGCCATACCTATAAGCAGGTGTTGCACCATGCACCATGCACCAGGACCTAAACCTATCCTCAGTCATTCATTCGGTGTTCTTGCCATTTGGTGAGCTCGCCCTTCTCTCTTTTTCTCCTCGTTAACCTTTTTTTGTCGTTTCATGTACTAATTGTACCGTTTTGCAGAAGAATGTCTAACGAATTCATCCCAAAAACCAAGACCATCATCGTCCAACATCCACCTGGTGAGGCACCGGAGCTCAATTGTCAAGGACCAATCTCCCATCAAAATGTCAACTTTGGTGGAGTAACATGGTACGTGTTATAGATCTATAGATCCTTTAGTTTATAGGTTCATAAATCCTTAGCTTCATAGATACGTAGGTTCATAGATACATAGCCTGATAGATCCTCAGCTTCATAGACACTTAGCTTCATAGATCCATAGGTTCATAGATACATAGGTTCATAGATCCTTAGGTTAATAGATCCTTAGGTTCATAGATCCTTAGATGCATAGATGCATACATAGGTGCATAGATACATACATAGGTGCATAGATACGTACATAGGTGTATTGATCTTCAGATACATAGGTGCATAGATCCTTCGGTGCATAGATCCTTAGGTGTATGGATTCTTAGGTGTATGGATCCTTAGGTGCACAGATCCTTAGGTGCATAGATCCTTAGGTGCATAGATCCTTAGGTTCATAGATACATAGGTCCATAGATCAATAGATTCTTAGATCCATAGGTTCATAGATCTCCAGGTATATGTGTTCATAGATTCATAGATACATAGATTCATAGATCCATAGGTTCATAGATCCATCTTTCCAGGAACATCACCTCGGAGCGCAACACCAAAGCCTCATACAAAGTCGTCATCACCTGCGACACCCACGACAAGTTGGTGTACGCCAAAATCGTCACCGAGACACTTGGCGACAGCATGAATGTGTACACCCGAAAGAAGGACGAAACAAAAATCTTCCATCCAATGGACAACAAATGGGATCAATTCGTCACCTTTTGCAACACCGCCAGCGCAATTCCGACTCAATTGAATGTTGAGTTGACCGTCGAGAATGTCGCGAGCTCATCGGTGCTCAAGTGCGAGAAGGAGAATATGTTCCATTTTTTGATCAAGGGTGTCAAGGATCAATCGGTGTATTTCGATCTGGATATTGTGAAAAATTTGAGCCCTGGACTTTTGTCGTGGAGAACAAGATACACGAAAGAGTTGATCATTCAAAACATGAGTTTCGAGGATTTCATGTTGTTTGCTGATGTTTGTTATGGATTGCAGAAACGATTGTATACAGGTGAGTGACGAGTTTCGTTGGGGGCGTTGCGGCTGCGTCGCGGTTGCGTCGCGGTTGCCCTGTATTAAAGGCGCAGGTGTCAATATAGAAACGACGATTCGAAACTGAAAAATTATGTTTCGTCGTCTGCGTTGCGGCTGCGTCGCGGTCGTTCTTCGTTTTTCCATACAGTACTCCAGACTACAACTGCAAAATATGTACGGTATTAAAGGCGCATAGGTCAATTTATGTAATTTACAAAAAAATCTGTTTCGTCAGGTGCGATGCGGCTGCGTCGCGGTTTGGACTTATTCACGATTATTTGTCTGGCCTTTAATACAGTGAACATACTGTATTAAGGCGCATGCCAAGATTTTCAACAAAAGTCATATTTTCAGATGACGAAAAACGACGAATCATCAATATCTACCTCCGCTACTCGGCTCCAAAAGAGTTGCTCACCATGACTCCTGAAATTGATCAATTCTACAAAACTGACTTCCTCACACAATCCAACCTCAGGTTCCGACACATTGAGCAAAGTGTTGATGTGCCGAAAGAGCTCACAAAAAATGTTGATGGCATCGGTCGACGAACCGAAATTGTGATGAAGAAGCAGGTATGCACACAAGAGCTCGAGGCGAAAGGATTCAAATGGAACGTCCATTTCTACCGCCAAAAACTGTTCAACACCGAGTACTTGTCAATTGGTGTAATCTGTGATGGTGGCAAGACACCATTCAAGACGCACGCCAAGATTCGTGTCGAATTGTTGGGTGTGGATGGTGAGACGCATTCGGTGGTGTTTGGCCGCGAGAATATGACACACTTCGAGGCGACGATCGGGTGTCCGACATTCATCAAATGGCAACAGTTCGAGTCGTTTGGTGGATTTGTTGCACCATCGGAGGGTGATGATGGACACCCGGCCACATTTGTTGTCGAGTTTTTGGATGATGCTACCGTAATTGAGGAGTTTAATGGGTGTAGTGATTTCAAGTTGAATTTTGAGGATCATGATACCACTCGTTCCCTTAATATTAATAAGGATGTAAGTTAGCTTAGGTTTAGCTCCATCTAATCCTTCTATCCTTTCAGTTATTGGCCCACACTTGCGAATACTTCCGCGCCAAATTCTTCGGCGGTTTCAAAGAGGCCAAGGAGACTGAGAGCACCATGAAAGATGTGAGCTATGATCATTTCAAGGCGATTCTTGATTTGATCTACCATAACTCGAAATTGATCACCGAGGAAACACTCACAACGATCATGGCATGTGCTGATCGGTTCATGTCGTCGTTTGTTATTGATTGGGTTGATGCAGGTCTTGTGATTGAATGTGGAGAGGGTTATGGCGAGACGGATCTTGAGCCAGATACTTTGGTCGAGCTGGCTCACGCCTTCCCATTCCACTTGCTCCGCGAGCTTCTTCGTCTTCAAGTTTTGTTGGGATCGGATACTGAGGGAGCCACTATCCCGAATTACACGTTTGAATAATTATCAACTACCGTAATTATCAACTACCGTAATTATCAACTACCGTAATCATCAACTACCGTATCTTATCATTTGTTTTTTTGGTCTCACTTTAAATTCTCCCTGCTCAATTCAATTTCTCTGGTTCCTTCCCCCCATTTTGCCTTTGCCCAACGTTTGTTTCAATAAATTCTTAGTAATGATATTTGAGTTTGATTATTTTGAAAAAAGGATACTGTAGAAAAGGTACGGTAGAAGTAGTGCTAGAAGTCAAATGCAGACAATGCACCACATCTGACGACACAGTGCAGACTGCTACAGTAGTTCATTGTTGATATTGCCTCTGGAATGACTAAAAACTTTAAGAAAGTCAGCGTTTTACAGAATCTGTCAATACTGTAAAAAATAGAAAGGGTTCCAGTACACTATATTTGACGACAAACTGCAGACTGCTACAATACTTCATTTTCGATCGTCAGTACTTCAAATACTGCGAACTCCAAAAATGAGACTTGGCAGTTTCGAACAATGAACGTTTAGTCGAATTAACATTTCAAATTTCAGTTCATGAAGATGTTGTACTTCGAATTCCGTTCCGCCAACGTTCACAGTGTCTTCAGCATAAATTTAGAGGTTAAAAATAGTTTAAAGCGTGTTTCCCGGTTCTTTTTCAGAATTTTTGTCTTGATACTATGGCAAACTTGATGTTTTCGAGAAAAAAAACATAAGTTCCCGTTTCAATATGTCTTCGAAACTTGTTTTTCAATAATTTTCTAATTGAATTGCATGTTTTTTCTGTCGACGACTTGGACCGGTTTTATCAAAACACGAAACTTGTGATAACTTTCGAGAAACTTTTGAAACTGGAATTTATTTTAAAAATTTGCATATTTTCGTACCTTTCAGAACTATAGATTGCAGTTTTAGATAATAAATATCCTGCTCCGTTTGTGCATGGTGCATTATGACCAAGACGGTAAATCCTTATCACACGACTTCATCTTCGCGTATCATCTATTTTGATCTACCGATCAAACATCCCCTAATCGTTAGTCACCCTCCAAAATACCATACACATCCTTATCAATACCGAATGTGTCCACATGGCTCAGTAGGTTGTGTATGTGTACGTGAGTATCACCTAGGCTGGTTCGATCCCGTACGACATCCCCGACTGGCTTGCATGCGTGGGCACAATAGAGTAATAGTTGAATGCATCCGATATACCGCACCCTTTTGTGTTTCAGCAAGAACTGTTCTAAATTACAATTACTTATGAATCTTGTCAGATTCCTACAGTTGGAAGAATGTAGTATTTGTAGTCTTTACTGTTAGACGAAAAAAATGGTTCGTTTTCGAAATTTTAATGAGCGTTTCATTAATAAGATCAGGCAATCTTTTGCAAAAGGTTTCATGTACCAACAAAAATAAAGTTTTTATAGCCATTTGAGAGATTCGTGTGTGCTCTTTTAATACAGTAACCCGAAATATATCAGTATACTATCTTAAAGACGCATATCTCTGGAAACGTTTTGTCTTGAAAGCTGTCTTATTCGTGTCATGTTTGGCGATAAAGCCTCATAAGTGCGCAAAAAAATATATAATCAACTACCATTCAATTTTTTGTAGCAAGAAACGATAGTTAAAACTGGAAATTATGACTAAAATCGATCGAAAAAATTGTAATTTAAAAAATGTTTTCCTTGTCACTGAAACTGTAATTCTCTAAACTTGGAATGTTTCTGATTGACGAACTTTTTTCCAACAGAAAGTTCCTGCTACAAAGAGTTATGAAAAGTAGTTGTACGCTTTTCGTCCATTATTCTTTGCGAACACCGACCACTGTTGGAAAAGAAACAATAAGTTACTGTTTCGCCTTAAAAACGTTCACCCCGGATTTTTTTCGGGACACAGAGAACAGATGAAAGAATTTACACATATCACATATTGTCCAATAACGCTCGTTTCCAGCATTACATATATACGGTCAAAACATAAATTACAGCTTCATAAAAAGCATTTTCAGCTTTTTTTTCCACGAAAGTTTGATAAAAAGAGGAGAAATTTCAACTCAATGATTCTCAGAGCTTTTTATGTATCTACAAAATCGTTTATTCATTGTCAATTTACTGGGTTTTGAAATTTTGATAACATCTTATCATTGATGACACAAATGAGAATAGTAAAGATTTCTAGAATTTTGGGAAATTTTTAAGGTAGCAGTAACTGGAAACTTTGACAAAGTTTTCTACAAATATGAAAGTTCATGATTTAAAAACTGTCATTTCACTTTTCTTGGACTGAAACTGCAACTCCATAAATTGAGAATCTTCCTGTTTGACGAGCTTTTTCAACAGAAAATCCTTTTGTCTTTAAAGAACTCAGACTTTTTGAGCCCCAGAGCATAACTGGCGAAACGTGCAGATTTTTTACATAATGTCCCATGTAGCGCACTTTCAGCGAATTTTCAAAAAAAAAGTTACAAAAACATTATTGACATCATTAATCACAAAACGTCTTCTTATGGAATTGAGAAGTGGAATCGATGATTAGCCAATTTGCTGGAGCAACAAATGATAGTTGAAACTGGAAGCTTCGAAAAAGTTATCCACAAGTTAAAAAGCATAAATACCAGCAAATAGAAATTATCACTTGCAGAAATTTGGTTGGGACTGAAACTGCAAATTTATAGGTTCAATATTGGTCTACTTGACCAGATTTTAGCAGAAAATTACTGCAACTCAGAACTTTTAGGAACGTTTTATGCTTTCAAAGTTGATTGTGTGTATGACTTGTTAGTCGGAACTTTGTTTGTGCCTTTAATACAAATGCTCAGTTCAATAGAGCGTACTTTCATCATTACACACATTTTAAGAAGTGAATCACTTTATTAATATCCCGAAACAATCAGACAATTATGGATATGGAACATCTGGCATTTTGGCTCCCTCAACATCGGAGCACAAAGAGCACATGAACTTAATCTCCTCGCGAGTCAATGGAAGTGTATATGTTCTGGCAAGCTCCATCTTATCATGATTGCTGATCTCATTCAACTCATCGATCATCTTCTCGCGCAATCCACCATCAATCCAATCGAGCACAAATGATGACATGAAACGATCGGAGCACGACATGAAGGACTCCATAATATCACGAGTGATGAGTTTTGAACGATGGTAGGTCAAATCAAGCATCAACTTGAATTGTTGATAGTTGACGTCTGGAATGGTGCTCTCAGCTTGTTTTGACTCGATGAAACCGCCGAAGAATTTGGCACGGAAGTATTCGCAGGTGTGGGCGAGGAGCTGGAAAAAGAAGGATTACTGGAGTTAAACCTAAAAGTTTTACTACTTCAAAATCCGTTGAAACATGGAACATTATTGTTTTGCAACGCTATTGATGTTGGTTTCGAAAACTAAATTGTGAAAAAAAATCAGTTCTACGTTTGATACTCAGCTAACGAAATATTACTGTATTAGTGATCTCTCCTAGTTTCATTCAGTTTTCCGCTTGCTCATTTGGAGCGAATATTGAAGATTCAATAGCAGCATAAGCTACAGTACCCTATGCTGTGCATTGTTTGAAGAAAATTGATAATCAGATTTTGAGTTAGGTTCATGAGCTTTTGGGGTACTGTAGATTACTGTCAAGTCAAAACATCCATACGTTTGAGCCCCAGCCAACTCAACTATTACTGTATCAATGGTTTCTTATCATCTCACTATATATAACGCTGATCTAATGACTCATCAATGATACGTAGGAATTCAAACCATGATTTGATTTTTTCGAAGGTAAGAGTGATCTACAATAAAGTACAGTACCCCGACGATTGACGAACTACTATCAACTGGTACTGTAGCCTACTGTAGATCACAATCTGAGACAAAATCACTTACATCCTTATTAATATTAATCGAATGAATCCCATCACCATCCTCAATATTCAACTTGAAATCACTACATCCACCAAACTCCTCAACTACGGTAGCATCATCCAAAAACTCGACAACAAATGTGGCCGGGTGTCCATCATCACCCTCCGATGGTGCAACAAATCCACCAAACGACTCGAACTGTTGCCATTTGATGAATGTCGGACACCCGATCGTCGCCTCGAAGTGTGTCATATTCTCGCGACCAAACACCACCGAATGCGTCTCACCATCCACACCCAACAATTCGACACGAATCTTGGCGTGCGTCTTGAATGGTTCCTTGCCACCATCACAAATCACACCAATCGACAAGTACTCGGTGTTGAACAGTTTTTGGCGGTAGAAGTAGATGGTCCATTTGAAACCCTTCGCCTCGAGCTCATGTGTCATTGATACCCGGCTCACTTCCAGCTCCTTTCTCTCTCCGATACCATCAAAATTTTTGGATAGTTCCATGCTGACATCAGCAGTATCCAGAACGTATTGGAATTTTTGAGCCGTTTGGCAGAGGAAATCTTTTTCGTAGAATTGCACAATATCGGGTGTCAATTTCATTGGCTCAGTTGGCTCCTCGAATCGATTGTAGAGGTGGAGGATTTGTCGTTTTTCGTCATCTGAAATTTCAAATTTTGTTAAAAATCTATGACAATGGAGTCATGCGCCTTTATTACAGTATGGTGGTACTGTATTAAAGGAGCATACAAAGTCTCATAAACACGCTAAAAACCGCATCGACGAAACCTAAAATTTCCATTTTTGAAACTTTGGCTTTCTATCATCGTGCGCTGCTCCTTTAATACAGTATACCAGTTTCAGTTATAGTTCGGACTACTGTATTAAAGGTTCAGACCAATCGCGACGCAGCAGCTTCGCAGTTGAAATGTCGAAGTTTGAAAATTTCAGCATTTTCATCGCCTCCGTAAGAATTTAGATCTGCTCCTTTAATACAGTATACCAGTTTAAGTCATAGTACGGACTACTGTATGAAAGGCGCAGAGTGGCCGTGACAGCTTCGGAACTCGAAATTAAGAATTTTGGCTTTTTTTCATCGGCTCTATATGAATTGAGCTCTGCACCTTTAATACAGTATACCAATGTTCTGACTACTGTTTTAAAGGCGCAGAGAAATCACGAAGCAGTCGCATTGCACTGAATCGAGGTATGCGCCTTTAATACCGTATATTATCGTGTTCAAACGGATAGACAGTCACGCCAAAAGCGTCAATAAAGGTTTTAAGTGGTCCCGGCACAAGTTTAAAAATTTACAGTATAAGTGGGCGTGTCCCGTGCCAAGACGCACTCTTGGCGCTTTTGACGTGACTGCCTATCCGTTTGAACACGATAATACCAATTTTAGTAAGGCTCTGGACTACTGTATTAAAGGCGCAAACATCGCACTTGACAAAATTCTTTTTTTTTTCAAATTTCCAGAAAGATAAAGCTGAAATCCTTGCTCACCTGTATACTCGCGATTCCTAAACCCATAAACAACATCAGCAAACATTTGAAACTCGTCAAAAGTGGTATTATAAATCGTCCACTGATTATTCCGTTTCGCAATTGCGTTCAACTTTCCCGGGCTCAATTTCTGTGCCAGTTCAATATCAATGAAGAAGCTCTTGCTCTCCTTCTTATCATCCACCACAATCAACTCGAACGCTTTCTCGGCATCTGGCGCCAAGAATGGTGTACGCGTCACATTATTGACAGTAATCTCGACATCAAGTGGTGTGGGTGCACGGTGGGAATCATACACCCGCACCTCACGAGTCCAGGTCCGATCGGATGGATGGAAGATCTTCACCACTTCCATCTGTCGGACATCATTCATTCCGTGTCGGTTGCCTTCTCGACTGGCACCCGTCTTGATATTGGTGTAGAGGAGGCGATCGTCGGTCTCGCATGTCACCGACACTTCGAAACTGTGACGATCCTTTTTCGTCGAGGTTACGGTCCTATAAATTAGGTTTAGGTTTACAGGGTGAAAAAGTGAACTTACCATGCAAAATTGGCAAATGCTTCTTGTTTGGAGGAAGTTGTTTCGTCTCCAGTTGGGTGAGAGATGGTGATGGTCTTGGTTTTTGGGGTGTATGGAATAAAGTCCATGATCAAGCTGAAATTTTGGAATATTGGGGAAGGATATCAGAGAAGTATATCAGAAGAGGATATAAAAAGAATATATCGGGTAACCATATCATAATTACCTTATCAACGGACTATATCAACGGAGCAAGAAGAATATAACGGAATATATCAGATCTATTATATCAGAACTACTATATCAGAGCTACTATATCAGAGCTACTATATCAAAACTACTATATCAAAACTATTATATCAGAGCTACTATATCAGAACGACTATATCAGAGGTACTATATCAGAACGACTATATCAGAGGTACTATATCAGAACGACTATATCAGAGGTACTATATCAGAGGTACTATATCAGAGGTACTATATCAGAGGTACTATATCAGAGGTACTATATCAGAGGTACTATATCAAGGCTACCATATCAGAGTGACTAAATCAGAACGACTATATTAGAACTACTATTTCAGGCCTACTAAATCAGAGCTCTATATCAGAACTACTATATCAGAATTGTTATATCAGAATTATTATATCAGAACTACTATATCAGAGCTACTATATCAGAGCTACTATATCAGAAATACTATATATCAGAAATACTATATATCAGAAATACTAAATCAGAGCTACTATATCAGAGCTACTATATCAGAGCTACTATATCAGAGATACTATATCAAAACTACCATATCAGCGGATTCATAGGATCATAAGATGGAAAACAGACAAAAAAACACAACGCAGATCAGAACGATTTGGTGTATACCAGATCAACACCATATCGATCTGAAATGGTATCTCGATCTACATACCATCTGCGTATATAATTGAAGGACTGCAAATGGGACACATGTTGAAAAACGGGCCAAGATCGATATGACCATAGAGTATTGGGGTATCTAGGGCAGGTGTGCGAGTACTGTAGATACAGTATACTGTAACAGATGTGTAACAGATGATCTAGAAAATTATGATTATCTGCTTGAGAACGCTCGTTACTTATTGGAAGTTTTGAAAAATTAACAGTGATGATCTAAAATTGAAACAGTGAATCGTACTATGCGCCTTCAAAGTGTCTCACAACGAATAGAGAAACAGTATGGGAGGATAAGAGTCGCAGAGAAAAAATTCTAAATCAATGCTATGAACAAACAACTGGAATATCAAAAGGCTTTCAAATTTTGGGATACTGATATGATAAATTTTTCGAAAAGTCTTAAACCTATGGAATTGTGAAATATCAGCGGACTATTAGGTTTAAAGATAAATGAAACGAGCGAGAAACAGAAACATAAATGGCGCGCGAATGACCATTCGAAATGAATGGGCAGACATATAAACAACGTTCGATGCTAGAGCCTGTGGTGAGGTTGTTAGACGAAAAGAAACGCACAACAGTGGGTTAGAGAATGGAGTGGAGGCGATTGCAATGTATTTGGCAAGATGGAGGAGGAGGTATGAAGTGGAGAAGATGGAGGATGAATGGAGGGGAGGTGGGGAGGCCTGCTGCATAAGATTAGGACTGAACCATTGCAAAAGGTACGAGGAGGAATTATGATGGTTCGGTCATATTGGCCTCGAGGCGATGTAGATACCAGGTGGGCCTAAGATCCCCCAAAGGCAGGAATACGTCACTGCTATAGCCTATAGTGCGCTAGAAAATGTACATTTGATCGATAGTGGCTGAAGGTTTATCGATTCTTGAGTCTACGATTGACGCAAGGAATGATGACGTACCGAATAATTTCAGATATTATGATCGATGGAACAACATTGTAGAAGACAATTTAGCAAATTATTGGATTTTGGAAACTGGAGATTTTTGTGCAAGTTGGGTTAATGTCTATCGAAGCGAAGTTAGGATAAGAGATCAATTTAATGATATAGCTACTTCAAAATTGATAGAGAGCAATATCGTCAAGATTGAACCACTAGCGAGAATTATCTATCCAAAATCAATCGACTGAAACAGTATTATTCACTGCGACGCAGAGCCTAAGAATCAAGAATAGTTACGGTTTCAGTGAATGTTAGTTTTTTGGTCACATAGTGAGATACTCTAAATATGTAATTCTATTATACTTGAAGGTCAGGGATTAAGTTATGAGAAAATGAATGAAAAAATGGAAGAATAGTGTACCATAAATGTGGTAGAGGTTTTGAGAAATGAACCTGGTGACGCTATGACGACACTATGGTATACAACAGTGTGCCACCAAAAAAAATGCAGATGTCATAGATAGTAACTCACCTGACCGTTTTCGGAACGATTGGAATATACCAGGTGGACCGAAAAACCCACATGCAACTCTAGTGACGTCACTACGATATACAAAAGTGTTCTCCTCAATCGTTCATCTGCGGAATAACGACGCAAGGCGTATCGATTTATGCATCCACAATTGACACAAGGACTGATGATGCTTAGAATTGGGTTAGAAGAATCAACGCGGAAGTTGAGCCATTTTACAATGGAAAATCGATGAAATTATGTTTTTGAATCTGTACTTTCTAGGGTTAGTATCTATTGACTACATATATAGTATCTATGATGAGAGTTTAATATAATAATTTTAAGCGGTTGGAGTTGCAATATCGACTCTAGCAATGCACCGAAAGAAATTTTTTGTCAAGAAAAACGTATGAAACAGAAAATGTAATTTTATTTATAATGAGCTCAAGGCTAATATAGATAAACAGTGTCGTTTGAAAAGTTTCGCATAAAATATATTTTTGTGCTCCCAAATACACCAAATTTGAGACAAAGAGATCAATAGCAAAGTATTTTGCATTTCAATATACATTTCTAGAAAAAGCAATTTTTCTGGTCCTGCTTGCTCTTGCAAACTATGAAAAACAGTAATAATCCCACTCATAGTAAAAACCTAAATCTATTGAAATTAATACTTTAGTACGGGGTTTGATATTCTCGAACTATTGATAGAACTAGTATCAATTTACTACCAAGAAATGAATTTCAACTATTTATATCATTTGAAAAAATAAATTCACGGAGGGCATACCCAAAACATTTCTATAAACCCATAGATTTTTATGAAAACTCTTTGAAACACTACATTTCATTCAACTTATAATGCGTCTTCAACTGCTAGTGTACATCGGCACAAGTTTCCTAACACTTACGAATGGTGAAACGTTTTATGAGCATTCTTTGGAACTGATAGTTTTATATAGATTCTAGCTGCTACACCAAGCTACGTGTAACAACTAAATCATCACCGTTCAGGGGCTCCATGAGCAGGGCACTTTCAGATAGAAAATAATACTTCTAAGTCTGTATCTATCGGAAGATACATTTGTTGTTCACCATATACACAATTTAAAAGCCTCCAAACAGCAATGAAAATTTTTTTTATAGTTTGAAATTCTTCTTTAGAAACAGAAATGTTTCATATTGCTGTTTCAAAAAGCTCTCTGAAACTTCAAAAAAGTGATAGTCCCACTTATTGTGAGCCTAAACATTTTGGAATTCATACCTCCGTTTGGATTTTGAAGTCATTGAATAGCTCACAGAACCTGTATCATTCGACTGTGAACTATTAATGAATGAAATTGCAATCAAAAGCTGCGAATAAACATTTATCTAATACAAAATGTATTCTGAAAACGTTTTGAAACAGAAAACACTCTTATCTTTCAATCCAACTTCAATCAGATTGTGTTTTCGAAATTGCAGGTAATTTGAAAAAAAAACAACAAAGAGTAATATGAATATATAAACGAAACAAAAAATTTCATAAACCCACCAGCTCAATGAGCATCCAAATTTTTTGATCCTTCTCGAAACATGATGCTGATAAATCTATTTGTAAGATCGTAGATTATCTTACTCAATGGATGCCTGAAATTCTTGAATCTGTTTTGTAAACGACATTGGATCTATCAGATTTTGAAAACATAGGGCCTCCTATCAAATGACTACCAACCATTGTTAATATGAATATTTACATAATTTTTGAAACACAAAATTCCAAATAACTTATATAATGCATATTCAATTTCTAGTTATAGCTCAACAATCATCACGAACTTACTGATAAAAACTGATGATGTATTTTTATGAATGTTTTTTGAAACTGAAAGCATCACATAGATTCCACCTACTTTGCATAGGCTTGATTCCCTCCTCACGGGCTCAATGAGCCCAAAAATATTTTCAGAATGAAAAAATGTTCTTCTACCTATATATCTTAATCAAAAGTCACATTTTTCCACTAAAACACCATTTATGGCATTCGTACAGCAATATTAATACCCCATCGATTTCCACATCATAGTACATTTCCAGAAACAACTCGAATTTCCACACTCTACCAAGTATACATGCTCTCTCTCACTTGTCAAGACTACAAACCTATAGAGATCACGAGAGATTATCTTTGCATCCATTACCCATGGCAACCCTCCGCGACACAAATTTCATATCATTCTAGGTGTTAGCAAAACGAGGAAGCTTTATTTTTATCAATCGTCATGTGCTCACACATCTTTCAATATATAACAGTTTAATATTGGCTCCTGTTGTTGTAATATGGTAGAGAATGTGATGGTTGTTGTCATTTTATGTTGCAATACAGAGCTCTTAGTTTCCTCCTTCCTTCTATTCGGCACGTAAAACTATTTTCTATCCGAAGTAAAGACTACAAAACACTATAACCCTTATTTTTACGAAACTTAACTATATTATGAAACAGTGAGCCTTCAAAAACGCCTATGTTAAACCTATGACGTCACCATACGTCATCATATCAAAGTGATGTTCTTGCAAGACTATGTACCTTTAACACAGTATCAGTAAACATCACCTGAATTGTAGTACTGTATTAAAGGTGCATGCATCTGAAGCAACTGATTTCTACTTTTCATAATAATAATCACCAACACGAATTAACGTTTTTCATGAAAGTTACGATTAAAAATCTTGACTGAAACTGACAATTTTCTGACGACTAACATTCTCTTTAAGCATAATTTTTGGTAAGGATACTATACTAACAGCCCATACCGCTCGCATCATAGAAAATCCCATGACTGATACTTTAAATCCCATGACTGATACTTCAGCTATAGTAGAAAACAATGAGTCCATAAAAAACCTCACTCTTGGACTTATGTCGTCACCATACGTCGTCATATCAAAGTGATCATGTGCTTGTAGCGTGTGCCTTTAATACAGTATCCCACATCATTACTTGACAATGAGTACTGTTTCGAAGGTACATCAACAACTTCTTGATAGTTGATAAGAGCAATACACAGTAACCAATTATCGTTTTTTTCGACAATGTGGTCATTACAAATCTTGACTAAAACTGATAATTTTCTATTGAATCACATTATTTTTTCGCTAATTTTCTGGTTGGAGTACTGTATTAAATGCGCAAGCCGTCTCAAAGCGATGCACCATGAATTTCGAATAACTTCAAAAAAAAGAGTGAAGAACAAGTGTTCCAATCAACAAATGACCTTAATGAAAGATGCGTATTTCTATGTTTAGAAACTGTTTTTCTTGAAATTCACCTACAGTATCTAGAGTACTGTATTAAAGGAACATGATCGATATGAAAAATGAACGTTTTCCTATGATGAGAATTTTTTGCAACATTATCATTCCTAGATTATGAACACTAGATGTGAAAAATAGATACCTAAACTTTGAAATAGTAAAAAAAATCTGCTGACCTTTCTCTACCCACCCTCTTCATTTCATACACTCTCTCTCGCTGCTTCCTCAATAGAGCACACTTGCACTAACCCACCTTTTGCATCATGTCTGCGTCTTCCGGTCACCAATATCTAGCCAATATTCGCAATATAGGTTTAGTCATACCAATCAAAATCGACTGATACAAATCAACATGGACACCACGCCACCAAGCTTCAGTGTCAATTGGAAGCATCCTGAGGTACATGGTGCATCGAAGGAAAGTTTGTTGGTTGCTGGAAAATCGACTTGGTGAGTATTTTCAGTTTCGCTAAACCTAAAGCTAAGCCAACCGGAGCTAAACCTAAATAGTAGGATCCTCATATCCAGGCGCTTCCGCACCCTCCACACCGGCGAAATGATGCGTCTCGAGATGGAAAACAAGTCGGACCCGCACACCCTTTGCTTCTTCCAAGTCTCCTACGCCACCACCAACGGGTCCCACCAAATCAAACTCCTCCAACTGGCTCATTTCTGCAAAGATCTACCAATCATCTACATGCTCCCCGAGTTCAATATCAACGATACTACCATGATCCGTGTCGATGTCTATATCCGCGATCCCACTGGCTCAATCTTCTTCGCAAAAAGGCCAACAACTCTCAACTGCTTCAAGTTCGAGCTCGGCGAGCAAGATTTGTTTGTGCCAAAACTTTTGGAAGTCTACTATCCAATGTTGTTGGTTCAACTCATGAATGGCAAGTCATCGTTGAGAATTGATGGAGTTAAACCTATCGTGATGGATGCCATGGTGGCTTTTTGTACCGCCACTTTCATGCGCCAACCGTTTGTTTTTAACTTTATCAGCTTCAAAATGTCACTTGACGATTTCAACAAGGTGCATAAGCTCACCGCGTTTTACAACAAAAATCTGGGCACTAACAATCCATCCGTCTCAAACGCAATGGCTCTTCCGAAGATCACCATAGATCAGGACTTTCCCAAGTTGAATGGAGATAAACCTTTTTCTGAGGAAATTGAATGTATGTGGCAATTCTTTGTCAATCGCGACTTGCCACCGAACACTGGATGCATTTTGTTCGATGATCCAAATGCGAATCTGTAAGTCACCTACCTAGTATCAGCCAATTTCAATCGATATTTTCAGCCGATACGTTTTCCAGCCAATCCAATATGGCAAGACGTTCTTCACTGGTGTCACCGTCACCCAAAACACACCATTGTACCAGAATGAGGATCGCCACGTGACCGTCACCTTTGAGGTGCTCCATCCGGATCAGACGACACCATCGAAGGAGTATACCGTATCCCGTGTGCTCCATCGCTTTGAGCCGGCGATGGCATATCCGGCGTTGTTGGATTGGAAGGAATTGGAGGAGGAAGGATACTTGCAACAATATTTGAATGGAAGTGTTGAAGTTCGGGTGTGGGTCAAGGATGGTGAATTGGTGAAGGAGCCGGAGGTGGTGAGAATGCCGGGACGGGCGGATTTCAAGTTGAAGTTTGAGGATGGTGTTATGGTGTATTCTGATTCGAAGGTGGGTTCATAGAATCATAGATCCTTAGGTCTATAAATCCTTAGGTTCATAGATCCTTCGGTTCATAGATCCATAAGTCCATAGATCTTTAGGTTCATAGAATCATAGATACATAGATTCATAGATTTATAGGTTCATAAATTCATAGATACATAGATCCTTAGCTTCATAGATCTTTAGGTCCATAGATCCTTAGCTCCATAGATCCTTGTTCCATAGATCCAAACTTTCAGGTCGTCAACGCCTGCATGAACCTGATCAAGTTCACCAAGGGTATCTCCATCTCAACCGATGAGCTGCTCGTCGAGCTGAGCTGCAAGTCGGAGCCATTCATTGCCATGCTCAATATCCTCTACCATGGCTGTTATGCTCTTCAATGTATGTTTTCTTGGCTCAAAATATCCCATTATGCTCATTTTCAGCTCACGAGCTCCGCCCAGTGCTCCAACTTGCTCAAGATAGCCACTGTCAAATCATCAAGGACTATGTTGAGATTGCCATGTGTAAATTAGTTGCTCAACACACTTATGCTATCGATGTGCCATTTTACACCAAATTAGCCGATGAGTTTGCTCTTCACCGAGCTTCGGAGCGATTGAGCTTGATCAAAATGACCAAGGAGGATCAAGAGGATTTGGATATGGTCATGGCCAATCTTAAGATTTAACTCTTTATTATGTAAACTGGTTTTGTCTTTTTTGAAGTTTTTTTCAAAGTATAATATTTTTGGTTCTTTTTTCTAGTATGAGTGATAATAAATATTTGTGATAAAACGACAAATAGAAATGAGTTATCATAGTGATAAATGTCGACAGTGTTTATTCTGAAACTGTATCAGAAAAACATTTGAATAATATACAAATTCATGACCAATATGTGTTTGGTCTTTAGACCGTCAGTGCTAGGTTTAGCACTATTTAGGCTTAGGTTTAGCGATTTTTAGGTTTAGGTTTAGCGGTCGTTAGGTTTAGGCTTAGTGGCCTTGAGGTTTAGCAGCACTTATGCTTAGGTTTAGCTGTCTTTGCGCGTAACACCATGAATCGTTGAGAAAGGCTCATTTGTTAGATGGAAAAGTTGAAATGAGAATATACCAGTTTAAGAAGGAGTAGATGAAGGTATATCATATAGCATTTTATGGTTCTAAACTTATTCGAGTCTTGAAACAGTAGTGACAAAATACGTATTAGAAGTAATCGATTTACTGATCTCATCAGTTTCTACTGTACAAAAGTGTGTTTTGAAACAGAAAATATTTAGATATTCGTTAAGACATATGTCAATTTTTGTGGAACATTCTATTCAACTCTTCATTTCCAAATACTTCAAAGACTTGGATTTCTATTTATTTCGGTCCTCATTGCTCAACTTTTGGGTTTTGTGATTCCACAAAAATTGTGGTATTTCTGTTTCAGAGCAAGATTGTAGTCTTGATGAAGTAGCACATCCCAGTTACGCCTTGATAAACGGTAAAGCTGCACTACTGATCTGTGCCAGACACAACATATGATGATCAAAGTTTTTCATTATTAATTGTTGTATTTCAGACGATATTAAAAAGGGAAAATGTTATGCCACATTGTATTGCAATGATGCTGTTCTATTCTCATTATTTAATAAATCTCACATATTTCCATATCTTCAACTGGTATATTTTTGTGTTTCGAGACAAGTGATTCATCTAATATTCATGTTTTGTTTATTATTTCAAGCGCAAGAGTTAGAACCGCATTGAACTTTTTGGGTTATAAACATGATATTTAGAAGGCTTGAAACTGGAAACTTTTGTGGTGCAGCATATTACCGTATCACCTCATTTTTCTCCAGTTTTTTGATCAGAACCTATTTCTCTATTATTTCATGTTTCGCATCAGATATAAGTTTCAACCGGCATGTTTTATAGCATTGTGTCGACAACTGTGTCTGAAAAAGCTTAATCCTGGTTCAGAAAGTCGAAAAAGTTACAATTTTCTCTCGAAACGATATACTCTTCAGGTAAAACCATGTACTTTTTATGGCATATTTCATACGACTAGCTTTCGACCATTTCTCATAATTCTCAAAAACCGATGCAAGCTCCCAACCATCAGATGACTGCAACTCATTTATTTTTTTATTTCTCACAATATTGAGCAAATTCGGACTGCAAGTTGTTTCTCGAATGATAAAATTGCAAAATAATGCCAAACCTTTTGAGTTTTGAAGTGAATGACATCCTCATATCACTTAAAAAGTCTGAAATTTATAAACGTTTTTTGTGCAGTACCCCTTTAGAATTGTTTGCATTTTTTAAAATCAAATGATTTCTATTTCAACTCATTTGTAAGTTTTATATGGCATCATTCGAAAGTACTACAGTGCCGAATGACCCGCTGAATAACATAGTTTTCGTGTTTGAGGCATTATCATGCAGCTCTACCGATGACCTGTCTTCACATACCAATCTCCATCTCCCAAGGCGGTAGATCAATATCTCCATTCCCACGAGCAACTTCACTCACCTTCCCCACCTTGTCCCTATATCATGATCAACACCATCTTCATTTCTCCAACATGGTGTATATGTATTGGGTCATGTATGTAAATGTACATAGATTGGTCGTTAATGAGAGACTATACAATATCGAAGAGACGGTGGGTGTGACGTCACCACAGGTGGTGTCGATGGTGCAATCTCTCTTCTACCATTCGAATGCGTTTCGGTCGTCCCGTCCCCTCCCTTTTAGTGCGGGGAGGGACATCACCATCAGTCTCTTTTTTTTTGTTTTTGGTGTGTGTTTAGTGTGTGTATGTGTGCTGTATTTTGGCGCCAAAATCGAAAAAGAAGAAAGAGAGAGTGTGTGATATAGAGAGACGCAGAGTTTCTTACAGTTTCAAAAGTTAGGTATATCGGTATCAACAGTGAAACTTTTAATGGTTTGTCGCAACTTATCTCCACGTATTTTTTTAACCATATTTCTATCTATTTCTTCAACTAATAGTAGGCTAGTGAGAGTATATGATATAGAGAGACGCAGAGTTTTTTTTTTCGAAGGATGCAAAATTTTGATTTTTTTTTCGTAATGTTTTGCGATTTACTATCATTCCATGCTTCTCAGAAACCATAACATAACTTTTTTTGAAACTGTATTGATTACTGTAATTTTTTGATCTACGAAGTATGTGTAAGCTAGTTGAGATATCTCGCCGCGAAAAGCTAGCGAGAGAGTGTGTGATATAGAGAGACGCAGAAATTTTTTTGCAGTTTCGAAATATTGGTATATATGTTCATATCTCAATTTTCTTCGATTTTCGGCATTTCCCGTGATCCGGAATAATTTTCAGTTTCAGACAAATTTCAATGATTTTGAACTGAAATTCCTCATGGTGTATTGATTATTCAATTTCTCTAGCCGTCTCTTCCTATCCCACACTATTTCCATGTCTTTTGCTTTTGAGGGGAAAAGGGGCCTCAAAAAAACGTTCCCGCGCACCATTTGAACCGTACCCTCTCCGTCTCTCAATCCTCCACACTCTCTCACCTCTACCCAATCAATACCCATGGGACGACCCTCCCATCTAACCATCTGCGTCTCTTCCCATCCCACACTCTCTCTGATCACCCACCATGGCCCACCCTCACCCTCGCCCCATACCATTAGATAATTCATTGCGGGTCATTCTCGTATTACCTCTATCTTTCTCAATTTACATATATATATTTTTTGTAGATCTGCCACTCACTTGCTTGTCGCCAATGATGTCTCATCGCTCGATCCACCATGTGGTCTCCAACACGCCTCGCGCCGTGTATACTGAGATTGTGACGACGGAGGAAATCAATTGGTATGTGAAAATGGAATACTGTAGTTGGGATACTGTATATTTGAACAGTTTTGGGGTACTGTAGCTAGCTATAGAAGAGAAACCTAATCGGATACTGTAGACGTCTCGTGGTTACTGTACGCGCGTTATGAATACTGCAGAAGCTTTTTAGATACTGTAGGAACCTTGTAGATACTGTAGAAGCTTTGTAGATACTGTTGGAACCTTGTAGATACTGTAGGAACCTTGTAGATACTGTAGAAACCTTGTAGATACTGTAGAAACCTTGGAGATACTGTAGAAACCTTGTAGATACTGTAGAAACCTTGTAGATACTGTAGACGTTTTGTAGATACTATGGCAGCCTTTTAGGTACTGTAGAAGCCTTGTAGCTACTGTAAAAGCCTTAAGGCTACTGTAAGCGCGCTATGGATACTGTAGGAGTATTGTAGATACTGTAGGAACCTTGTAGTTACAGTAGGCGTCTTGCAGATACTGTGTGGACTTTGTAGATACTGTTGAAACCTTGTAGATACTGTAGGCGCTTTGTAGATACTGTAGGCGCTTTGTAGATACTGTAGGCGTTTCGTAGATACTGTAGGCGCTTTGTAGATACTGTATGCACATTGTAGATACCGTTGAAACCTTGTAGATACCATAGGCACTTTGTAGATACTGTAGGCGCTTTGTAGATACTGTAGAAGCTATATAGATACTGTAGGTTCCTGATGGGTACTGTGAGCGCTTTAATGTCCAACATACGCAACAAATTAGCGCAACAATCGTCCTCATTTTAATTTGCGGAACCCGATCAATAGATGACCCCTGTCCAAGCTATGTAGATGACGTCACCCCCCCCCCCCCCTTCTTGTTACATGTACTATGATCATTGATCTATGAACAGCTGACCTAGATTACAATCTGAACAGCCCCCCCCCCCCAATCCAACCATGAGCGCGAGGAGCAAAATCTAACATTTTCCAGGACGGTAACCATCGATCGTACGGTCTCACCAACCGTCGTCCAACTGTCGAACAACTCGAACGAGGCCATCATGACATGGGTCAAGGGTGATGCGGTCCCGCATACCGTGCTGGCTCCGATCTCGAGAACCCTTTTCTTCGAGTTGGGGCAGACCAAGGATGATCAGATGGGGGACATTTGTGTCGAGTTGGAGATTTGTGTTGATTGGTCGAGACGGTCGATTTTCAAGGAGCAGCTTGGAGATGGATGCGACTTTTTGTTCGGGGCGGGTGGGAGGAAGATGGCGGTGCCGAGTGGGGTAGGTTTAGCTCCATCTGAAACTATAACAAGTTGAAAATCATTTCAGCCTCGACAAATGTATCCACCATTGCTCCGCGAGCTCATGGCCGACAAGGAGGAGCTGGAGATTGAAGGATACAGTTATGATGAATTCAATGACTACCTGATATACCTGCTAACCACGTACCATATGAAAGATCAGCAGAAACAGGAGTTCCTTGATGAATTCTTTGTAGAAGAGGAACTGACAGATATTATGAAGATGCACGCATTCTACAGTTGTAACTTCAACACGGAAGATATGTCGGACCTCCAGTTGAAGCATGATTTGGAAGTTCCTCGGATCTATGATGAAGCTCCAGTTGTGGAAGCTTCGGATTTTGATGAGGAATACCGGATCTATATCAATAAGGAGGAGTTGGAGGAAGGAGAGGTGGAATGGAGGGAGATGGGAGAGAAGTAAGTTGGATATATAGGATCTATGTATCAATATCTATGAATACTATTTTCCAGCACCGTCAAATTCTCAATCAACAACTATAACCTATCGATGCAAATCTACCCAAAAGCCGGCTACAACTCCTACCGGCGGTATACTGTATCCATCGAAGATGACTTGATCCAGTACACCGCCGAGCGCGAGATCCTTGCTCCAGTCGATGTGGTCAACTTCAATGAGTTTATCGAGGATATCAAGGAATATATCAACCCTAACGGCTCGATTGGAATCATCCTCCATGTCACAGATATTGAAAAACCATCTCTTACTGACTATGTAGTGATGAAAGATAGCAACAAACAAATGAATATCAAGTGTGGGGAGCATCAGTTTTTGATTGATACTTATGTATGTTATCATTATCACTATCAATTGATATCAACCCCTTATTTTCAGGATATTGAGAAAAGGATTGGCTTTTTCGACCTTTTGAGGGCGTTCGAAGTTAGTGCAAAGAAAATCAAACTCAATTTCGATGGTGATATGATGAAGAAGATTTTTGATATTGTTATTCATGGAAATACTGCAGTTACAGGTAATTTGTGCTGAAATTTTGAAAAATTGAAGACAATGAAAGTCAAAAATATGGGAATTTTAAAGTTATCAAATTCCTAGCTTGAGAGCATCAGAATCCCAGTTTCTAAATTCACAGTACTTTTTGTGATTTTCTGATTCAGGAAAAATTACAGTTCTGAAATTTCAAATGTCTGAACTGTCAAGAACTTTTTCTATAGAAATAACAAGATTCCGAAAGACCACAGTCTGAAATTCTTGAGTTCTGAAATTGTTGACTTCTCATTTTCTGAAAATGTGAAAATTCGAAGCTTGAAGGAGCTACGTTCTAAAACTTTCATTCTATGAACCTTCTGACTTCTGAATTTTCAAAATGCTGGAACTCAAAATTTTTGCATTCTGAACTTTTGAGTTTCGTTTTTTGAGATTCGTAAACTCGGAAAATTAGAGATTCAAACCAGCTCAATTCTAAAAATCTGAAAAATTTTAATGTCAGTATTTTAAGTAGAAAAAAGCTATTGGCGCATAATTTCACAGTTTCTCCAAATTCCATAAAATTAAATTCGGGTTTTTTCAAAAGTTTATGGTCTCCTCCCAAAGTGATTGCTTCACTAATCTCCCACTGATATTCCTCATCACCTAACCATATTTCAGTCGCCGATCTCCCAGCCCTCCTCAAACTTGCTCAACAACTGTACGTACCAGCAGTGTTCAAATTTGTTGATATGGCGATGTGCAAACGCACTTTTTCAACAAGTTATGGACAATTCAAGGACTTGATCAAGAAGTATCCGATGCTTTATCGTGCGAATGAAAAAGCAGCGGTATACGAGAAGTTGAGCTCTCAAGCTGGTCAATTTGTTCGAATGAGGCGCTAAATTTTGGCTTTTTCACAGAATTTCCACATTTTTACCTCTTCAGGTGACTTCCATTCCATCGATAGTCTTCTCATTTTTCTAGCTTTTCCATTTTTCCACTTTTTTCCAGTTACATTCTTATCACTTATCATAAGGTTAGTGTTCCATTTCATTCTTGCAAATTTCATTCATATCTCAAAAAAATTTCGATGTTCCTAATAAGTTCTCTTCTCTACATTCCTCCCAACTTTTTATTCTTATCATTCCTTATCAGTGATAAGTTATCACTTCATCGACTAACACTCATCTCAATCCAAAAATAATTCTGAAGCTCCAAATCATGAGCTGAAAACTTTTATCACTTCATTTTCAGTATCTTACCACTATCATATCAAAAAAATCTAGATAATCCAAAAAAAATCACAAAAAATTTTTCCATCAAATTTCAAAAAAAAAATTATTGAGGTTTACCAAATCATACCGTAACATAGCTCCTTTTCTAGCAAATTTGGAGCTTTTCTTTCTGAATTATTTCCAACCTATTTGGAATTCATCAGTTTTCGTTCATTTGGTAACTGTCAAATATTTCGATCAAAACAGAAAATATCATTTCATTTCTCATAAAAATTCATAAAATTTATCATAATAAACACCAAAAAAAGCGCGCTTTTGGGTCTCGTCACGAAATCTTTCAAATAATCTCAAAAAAAAAAATCTACCGGAATCCAAAAGTGCACTTTCTCATTCTTTTCCAATTTCTAACTTCTTCTTTCACATCCATAATATTCATAATCATGATAACTTTTATCAAAACTCCCTGAATATGAGCCATAACATATATCGAACTTTTTTCGTGTCGAGACCCATCTGTCTCCGTTCTGGCTCATTTTTTCTGTGAACCTTGACAAATTTCATCATGAAAACAAAATCATAATATAAAAACTTCATAATACTTTCATAATTCCTCATAAGTTTCTTCCTTTTCGCATAATTTCGATTTTCAAATAATTTTCGCCATAACTTTCCATCAAAAATTCCACAATAACCCAACAAAAAAATCTATAAAATCCCATAAAACCCAAAAATAAATATCATTTTCTTCATATCTCGTTCATAATTTATTTTATTTCAACTCATAACAATTCATTTTTATTGTATTTATTCTCTCTGACGTCTGAAAATATCCGAAAATTACCCACAAAAAAAATCTACCTCCTTTTTATATTTCCTCATAATTTTACTGTTATTCACATGGTATTTATAATAATTTTCTTCGTTTTTTCAATAAATCGTTTCCCAATTCGTAAAAATTTTATGCCATAATTTCCCATAACTTTTCACTTTTATGTCCCTCCCTCATAACTTTTCATAAAATTTATATTTTTATGTACCCCTCCTCATAACATAACTCCCATGTTTTCCCCATATTTGACCAATAAACTTATCTAAAAAGTTCAATTTCCATTATTTGATCTCTTTCCCATCGGATGAGAGAGTGAAGAGACGCCAGAGTTTTTCTGGGGTTTGTGTGACTCCGCCCCTTTTTGGTGGGACGGCTGACTGCGTAATTTTTGTTATTTTTGAACTTTTTTACTTTAATTTTTTGATCCATAGTGAGAGAGTATGGGATTTGAGAGACGCAGAGAAGTTTAATAGAGCGCACTTGCATCATGGATCCATAATTTTTTCAGTTTCACAGAAGTTTTAGTTGAAATTATGTGGATTTTTCTCAATTTTTTCGGAATTCAATATATTCTATATAGTCTGAATATGATGCAAATGCGCTCCATCGAAATAATATAACATTTTCAAATTACTCCATTATTTTGATATTTTTTGATGTTTTCACACTTCATTTTTTTCTGACAAGTGACAGGATTTGAGAGGAGAGGGGATCAATTATATAGTTATATATATATAGACATTATAGGTTGATATTATTTTTTATGACTGTTATTTGTGTGACATATGTATCAACTATGAAAAACGGGGTTTATTCGATCAAACGACGAATTTAGGGAACAGGAAACTGGAAAGGAATGACAATATTTGGAAGTTTCGAAACTTTTACGGTTTCAAAAGTTTGTTTTTATTGCCTATCTCAAAAATTTGCAATAGACGTGTAAGTCGGAGGGTATCAGTTCGTGAAATTTCGAATATTTTTTTAGCGCAAGAATTTGATATAATTACATTTGTTTCTACAATGTACATACATTGTTGACATGTTGATAGTTCATTAAAAATAACTGGCTCTGTTCGGGTAAATGGGGCTTAAGGGGTAAAAAAGAGAGCTTTATCCTGATTCGCCCATTAGCCCTCTTTTTTTATAGGTCCTCTTTATTAGCTAAAGCCCCACATACCTGAACAGAGCCAAATAACTGTTTCATAAAAATCCCGTAAGCATAGGTGTCTGGAAGTTCCTCAGTAGCTTGTTGATACATGAATTTATCTTCTTTTCCCATCTTTATCCATCTTTCACTGTCATTCATCTGACATAAAGACTATGAATACTGTTAGAAAGCGACAATCAAATACCAAGCTTTATTTTTTTCCACCCATAAGTTATTTTAGATTTTAGTATAGATGAAGAAAATAGAAATAACGATCCACTCAAATTCTAGATAGAATCCTGAAACCTGGAAAAGTCCACTAAAGAGACTTTTTTCACAGTTTCAACCATACATCTTCATTTTCGGAACTTTCAAACAAAATAATGTCGTATGGCTGAATTTTTGAATATAAAAAACGATCTATCAGTTCAAAATGAGGATTATCAGCTGACTTCTTGTTCATAAAATTGCTGCTCTCTGAACGATACGACCAACTTTTTTGTTTATTCTCTTTCTCGACCTACTAGATTGTAAACATACATATGTGTATGGGGGAGTTTCGAAAAATTTCTGTTTCAAAAAATGCTCATTTGTAGAATCTTCATAAAATTTCATTTTGGCGCAGTCAATCATTTCACCAGTTTTCAAAAATGCCCGAAAATTTTGGAGTTCATCTGGAAGTTATGCCATTTTTTTTTAATTATTTCATCTGATTGACAGCATTTTCACATGAACCATATAAATTTTGTGTATTCTACTTTCGTCCAAAAGTTGCAAGACAAAACCAGTTTCAGCCAAGGCACAAAAAAGATCCAAGAGTTTCAAAACCAGTTACAACAGAGGTTTTAGTAAATTCCAAACTAACATTTCATTTCCAGGCAGTTTCCCCAAGTCTGAAAATTATCAAAACCCCAAAAATTGTCTCCTCCTTTTCCCATTTGCACTTCGTTCTAGTTAGTTATTTTCGTCTCCTTCCCTCCTCCTTCCCAGGCGAGAGAGTACTCGACGCAGACGTAAAATGAGGTTTGTGCTGTTTTTCAACTAATAAGGTTCACACTTTTTCAATTCAATTCCGTTTTCAGTATCCATATCAGTTTTCCGCTTCCTTTTTTCCATCCTTGTTTGAAAAAATTGAAAAAAAAAACTTGCGAGAGAGTGTGGCAATCGAGAGACGCAGACACAATTTTATGCTTTGTGCCGCACAGCCCTTCACTTTTTGATCTTTTGTGTTTTTCTCACACAAATGACTAACAAGGGATATACGACACCGACCAAAGGTAAATAAATACGTTTTTTGATATTGCGAAATTCGCATTTTTGCCGTCTAACACCCTCTTATCTCTCGTCCCCGCCATGTTTATATGTACCTCGATTAGTGTGTGTTTTTTTTGACAGATATGAGTTTTTGATATTTTCGTTGTAAGACCACCAAAAATTTTCAGATATTTCGATAGAAATGAGTGGACTGTTGGGCACCAATGTGACATGGGAGACGATCGAAATGGAGATGCAAAAGGCGTGTGGAACGACGGCCAAGTTTGGTGAGAAGAAGATGGTGACGAATATTGGTGATAAGAAGGTGAGCGACTAGGTTTTTGTCGGATTCTATGCCACCAGGGATCTGGAGTTTCTAGGCCACATAATTTGATGGATATTTGAATTTGTGCGTTCTTAGCTTGTGACTTAGTTTTTCAAAAAAAAAGAAAGTTCTAGCCCATCAAATTCTGTGGTCTTGTAAATTATCTGAACAAATCCCCGATGGCCTAGATTTCCAAAAAATGGTTGATGCTAGGCCATCAGAATGATAGTACTGTGGCTGCGTTTTATTGGAACTAAATTATTACGGTTTCTGATCAACTTTCTCAACTCATCTGAATCTTACTCACTGATATGTCCGCATTGAACTCTCTAAATATTCTTGACTTTTTGGAATTCTACGCCATCAACAATCTGAACCCAGCGACTATAAATTTTGAGTTTCTAAGCTAAATACCCTGATAACCTAGTTTTCCAAAGAATTTCGGTGTTCTAGGCCACCATAGTTGAGAACCACTCTTCAGTAACTTATCTAACAATCTTTCTACTGTTGTTAAATTCTAGCCTGCATGGGTTTTTGTACTGGTGGCTGTGATTCCTCAGGTTCACTGTAAATTTACGGTTTCTCGTTCACTTATCTGAACAAGGATTTGTTTTATTTTTAGTTTCATTCTCATTGGTATAAAAGGCCATATAGCTAGATACTGTGTGAGCTTTAGTGATTCTAGGCCAGCAGTGTTACTAGATCGATGACCTAGATTCTCAATTTTCGGACTTCTAGGCCACCACCCAAAGATTCCTAGACCATCTCAAAACAATCCATAATTCCAGGGAATGCTATCCCGCATCGGTCTAATCGAGCCCAACTGGATCAACACATCACCAACCGACAAGCTCCCCGAAAAGTTCATCGTCAAAATCCCCTCCCTCTTACCATCCGAGGAAGCCACAAAAAACGTGAAACTCAACGGCCGTCTCTTCCGTGTGATGCTAAAAATGATCAGTATCCGAAACATCCAAATAATGATGAAACTGCGCAAACAAAAGACACTAAGCAAGAAGGAGAAGCTGGCAGCGACCATCGAAATGTTGAAAATGTTCCATAACCGGGAGGTCGAGGTGTACACCATCCTCACCAATCAACACCATCCATTATTACCACACACCAAGGTGTATGCTGCCACCAAGTTTGGTGATGATAATACAACTGATGCATATCTTATCACTGATTATATTCCCGATGTTCATTTTGTGCCTATATACGATTCATATACTGTTAATGACTTGATACCCGCTATTAAGTGGGCTGCTACCTATTCAGCTGTTGGCGAGAAGTTACCAGCTGAGCAGTTGGATTTCGCGCGGGGACGAGATTTCATGGACATTTGCTTTAATGATATGATGGATGTGACACAAATTGAGATGGTCAATATGATGATCAGAGCATTTATACCTAAGGAGAAGAAGCCGCTGACTGAGAAGGCTCTAAGTGTGCTCAACCGGTTCTACCTGAATCCTACCATGTTTGCCAAGTTCAATGATATTTGCACATTCTTGGGTGAGTCTGAAAGTGGGCGGAGCTTGCTCACGGAGCATTGTTATCTTGTAGGCTTCAATCCAGTCCTTATCCATGGTGATATGCACACTCAAAATCTGTTATCAATCAAGAAAGGTGATCACTATGATATCCAGGCGGTGATCGATTATCAAACA
This sequence comes from Caenorhabditis uteleia, assembly GCA_963573275.1. NCBI lineage: Eukaryota > Metazoa > Nematoda > Chromadorea > Rhabditida > Rhabditidae > Caenorhabditis > Caenorhabditis uteleia. The sequence continues at coordinate 5,838,789 of OY752137.1, forward strand.
TCATCCTTATCACATCCTGCGCAAGATTTGGGGAAACTGATATGCTCATGCTTGAGCAAGATAGTGAGCTAAACCTATGGAGATGGATCTAAACCTATTTTTCAGGATCGACGAGAAAACACTGGACCACTACTACAAACTTACTATGATACATTTGTGGAGCAACTTGATGGTGGGAAAGTACCGTATACCTATGAGCAGGTAGATCAATTATATATGGTAGATCAAAAAGTTGGAATTTCAGTTGGTGGATAATTACAACTTGACATTCCCATTTATGGCATTTATGATTATAATTGGCACAACTATCTATCTAATGTTGTATCAGATGAGTGATGAGGAAAGGGTGAAAGCGATGGATATTGGGATGGATAAAGTGTATGGATTGATGGAGGATGTGATTGAAACGCATGAAAGGAATATGAAGAAGTATCCCAAGTTGTTTGAGGTATGCGTCTTCAGCTGAATATAACTTACGATTAACATCAAACTGGTAACATTGAAGAATATGTATATTTGTTGAAACACAGAAAAATTATAGGATTTATGGATTAATTATCAGTTCTGACATTTAGTCAAGTATCATATCCACTAGTATCCAGCCAACTCAGTCAATCAGTGACTGGCAAAATTCACCGTTTCGAAAAACTATTGAAAACTCTATGAAACTTATGATAATCAGTCAAAGCATTCTGTCGACCTCGAATACTAGCTATCAATTTCCAGGGTGCACCACCAGAAGATCCAAAACACGACCGTATCCACTACGTCGCTGGTCACTCCTTCAAGGCAGTGGTGCTGAAAACTCCATCATGTTGCTCACAATGCACCAAGTTTATATATGGATTGGGGAAACAAGGATACACATGTCAGAGTGAGTACTGTTTCAGATTTTTGTGATAAGAACTGATAG